>OX104060.1:76562221-76983551 GCA_944474145.2 Dicrocoelium dendriticum | reverse complement strand
CACACAGACTGTGAGTTATTTAGCTTTTTATAATTTTCCATAATAAATCTTTTTCGCTGCATAGTAGCTGGCTGGTAGCTTTCCGGAACGATGTCTATCCGTTAACGGTTGCCCAGGTGGCTTGCATCCGCTTCATTTTTTCCATTCTTTTCTTTTATGTATTACGGCACAGTAGCTGAGGTGCTTCCCACCTTTAGCTAACATGTATACTGCTGATGATGATGCTGTATTGTCTGAACGAGATCACTTCGCTAACAGGGAATCCATCCTCGTAGCTGGATAAACGGAACTCCACTAAGGAGGGCTTCGCGCTTGTATGGCAATCTTGGTTTCTTTCGCTCTTAGCGTGTCACTCTACTTTAGCCTGACTCAGGTGAGATGGCAGTATTCGATCAAAATGAGACCATCGATCGCTTATTCTGCTTGCGCTATTCGTTCATGCGGTGTCATTCACATCTATGGTCTGATTCTACTGGACTTATTAACCTTAAATATACGTCCAATCAAAATAGTGATTCCTTCTCATACCCCGCTTGGGTGGTGGATGCATTTTCGCCAGATGCTCTTCTTGACTGACACTCCGCTGTCTCTCGGTTTTCTTAAGGATCCCATCAACAAAGCAGTCCCCTTTCATAAAGTCCCTCGATGTAGGCACTGAGGTTGTACAGCATAGAGGTGGTTGATTTCTTTAATCATGGAACTTTGCATCCCTTCCTCCTCTTCCTCTATTTTTTATTGTTACTCATTTCGTTCACAAAGATAGACAAAACACGAGGCTTTAAACGAATAATTGTTTTCAATTAATTCTTCGTCAGGTCTGTTGCCATCATCAGGATCGCTAGTGGTTGGTGGCAACATGGAGTTAATAGTAGTGACGTTCGACATCGCATATTGGTGAATGCGAATATTCCCTTCAACAAACTGGTTTTGTTGCGCCAGTTAAGATGTCTCGGTCACGTCCTGCGCATGATACCTGAACCTGTACCGCGTCGCGCTCTATTCGCTCGTCAAGGACCTGGCTGGAGGCGCGACCCACGTGTTGCGCATGCCAGCACAGCGACTTCCGCGACGTGCATTGTTTGCGCGTTGTGGGTGCGATTGGAAGAGGAGGAGGGGAGGCCAAGTGATGACTTGGTCGAGAGAAATGAAAACCCTCACTTCAAAGTTGGCGTCGGTTGGTGCATCCCGACTGCCTGGCTGGGGTCCTAAGGACGGTGAACACGTTTGGTTGGACACACTTGCTGATATGTCTTGGAATCGGCACCAATGGCGTTTGTGTTGTGATTTCCTTTGTCCATCCCCCTCCTGTTTAGCATCCCCCTCCAATCACGATGTCACCTGTTAGGCATAATATGATTCTCTTTTTACGGCAGCCAGCTGTTAGCTCTCCGGAACGATGTCCATCCGTTACTGGGGACTCAGTGGCATGCCACTGTTTTCCTTTTCTTTTATTTTGTATTGCGGCACAATAGTTGAGGTGTTTTCCACCTCCAGCTAACGTGTAATGATGATGATGATGATGGCTGGAGGCGACCGCGCGGTGGTCAGCCTTCCACTTGGCGACATCACATGAAATCGCTGACGCCGTGTATAGCCGCTGTTGGACCCGTATGTCTTCCAGGATGGGGACCCAAAGATGAGTAGTGCCAATGGTTAACACTCTTGAAGACATGGCCCGCAACCAGAATCAGTGGAAGAATTTTGTACAGTATTGTGTTGATTCACATGTTTAATGCTACAAACATTAAAATGACAAAAAAGAGCAAAAGCGGCGTGTGAAAAACAAACTAAAAATGTTTTGTTCTACTTTTTGTCAAAATGTTCCATTCTTCCTGCGGCATATTAGCTGAAGTGTGTTGCTCACCTTCAACTAGCATGCCACGATGATTATGACGCGATGACTCTTCCTTATCCGCTGATCTCCATGGTTTTCTGTTGGCTCTTTATCCAATTGATAGACTGCTGAGATAAAAAGAATTGTCATTATAATAAAGAAACAATTGATCAGCAAATTTAACTTGTGATCATGATGGCAGTCATCTGATCACATGACTGAAGTCAGATGGAGTTGCGGAGTACCATCACTTCCTTCCCGTCTGGTGGTCGGCCACGGAAGTTGTAGTGTTTGTATCATCTTCTTCTGGACACACAAGTCCGGGTTTGTCAGGCGTATGCATACTGCCTCAGCGGTGGCAAGTAGGCTTGCTCTTACACGATGGTTATGCCTTGGTGGTATTCTGTAGAGAATCTGAAAGGATGTTTGTTTGTTTATCTGGTGGCCTGTGTTGATTAGATGGTTCGTAATCGCGCTGTAGTTTGTCCTATTCTCGCGATTGTAGAGCCAACCTGGGAGGTGTTCCTTAATTCTCTTACCTAAATGCCTGGTCGTCCGTCCAATGTACCTGGCCCCGCACGGACAGGTGAACCGGTAGATTAACATTGATTGGAGATGATCAGACACTCGGTCTTTGAATCTCGGAACTAGTAAAGGTCTGCTCGTGAAAACCACATTCAGCTGAGCCGCATTAAAGGTCTTTTTGCAGCTTTGCTGTAGTCGACGCGTGCATGTCTCAGCCGCACTATTTCCTTTGAATGGAAGAGTCAGGTAAAGCTGTTTCTTTTCAACGGTTTGTTTTGATACTTTTGGTATGCATCGCCTCATATGGGTCTCGATAAATCGCTCCGGATATCCATTTTCGAGAAGCGTTTCTTTGATTCGTACGAGTTCGGCTTTTATGGTGTCTTCGCTGCAGATTTTGTATGCCCGATCGGTTAGTGTTCGCACCAGCGTTCTTTTTCAGCTGAGTGGGGCGAAGCTATGAAAGTTCATACAATGTCCCGTCCAATATGGTTTCCTGTATACTTTTATTTGGATTGATCCGTCGGTTCTTCTGATAAGACTTGCGTCCAAAAAATTCACTTGATTGTTGTTTTCTTCCTCAGCTGTAAATGCGGCATTAGGGTGCGCATTGTGGAAACAGTCGATTACACCCTAAGGTTTGGTGGTCCGATCACTTATACAAAATATATCATCCACATAACGCCGATAGAATTTCAGACCCGATATGACCTGTTTCAATGGACCGCTTTCTAGCATTCCCATATAAATATCCGCTAACAATGGACCAAGCAGAGATCCCATTGCAACGCCATCAACCTGTCTATAAAACTCGCTATTGAATTGAAATTGAACGTTGTACGTACATCTGAGTATCAGTTGTTTCAGTTGGTTGGTTCGTATACCGATGTTTATACCATGCTGGTCAATGTACGAGCACAGGTAGTTAACTGTTTCTATCAGAGGCACGTTGGTAAACAATGAAACAACGTCTAAGGAAAACATCCGATACTCTTGGACATTCATATCTCGAATTTCGTTGACGAACTGGAATGTATCTGCCAGTCTATGAGGAGCAATCATTTGCCTGATGGGATTCAGCATTTTTGTCAGCCATTGCGCAATGTTGTGATAAGGCGAATTCCTCATATCTAGTATGGGTCTCAATGGTGTGTCAGGTTTATGTATTTTTGGGAGGCCATAAAGGCGAGGAGTAGTGGAGCCTATGGGACGAAGTCGGTCGTACGTTTCTTTGGTGATGGTGCCGTCGCTCACTAGTGATTTCAAACATCTGACCAATTGATTTTCTACGCATTCTGTTTTATCTTTCTGTTGTTCACATTTCACGAAACGTGAAGTATCCGAAAGTATCATTTTCATTTTCTTTATGTAATCTGCACGATCCATCAGCACAGTCCCAGATCCTTTGTCTGGTTTGGTTATGATGAGATCCTCGTTTTTCTGAAGTTCTCTCACGGCATCAATGTGTGCTTTTGTCAGTAGTCGATGGTGTTCTATTGGTTGTCTTTGGTATTGAAAAGAAACGTTGACCAAAGTTGATTTGAACTGTTCAAGTGCCACATCATAGTTGGCCACCAAGTCGTTCGTCTGCTTGATTAGGTGTTCAAACTGTGTTTCTATTTCAACACGATCGTATTTCTTTTGCGGATGGCTAAATTTTAGACCGAGTGCAAGTGCTTGCAGCTGTAGTCTGTCTAAATGAACACTGGAAAGATTGTGCACGTATTGTTCTGGAACTGATGGAAACTTGGTTTCACACTTTGTTTCGCTTAACGTTTTCTACATTTTGCATCGTTTCTTGTCTACCCGTTTAGATGTTACGCCTCGCACATAAGTAAGAAAACGGATACGTTCTTCATCTCGGAGGGTGTCCAGCGCGCCTTCTGTTTGGGCAATAAGCCGTTTAGTTTCTTCTAGCTTTGCTCTATCCGATTCAATAAGGTTGAGTGCGTGCCGTTCCAAAGTAGCAGCACAGAATCGGATGTGATGTCTCTGCAGAGCTTTCCAAAATGATTTTGGATAATCTTGCGTTTCGATGCAAAGCCTGTGGAATTCACTGGATGCTTGGTTTCGGCAAATCTCACGCAGAACTTAATATACCGATTAAGTTCCTTGCGCGTCTGGGCGCATTTGCTGTGTTTCAACTCAAGCAGAATACCCATTTGTTACGTTGTTCATAAAGGTAATCAAAACACGAAGCTTTAAGCGAACAATTGTTTTCGATTGATTTTTCGTCAGGCTCGTACAATAATATACATTAGGGTAAGGTCTGTTGCAATCGTCAGTATAACAAAGAAACCATTGATCAGAAGTTTAACTTGTGATCATGATGGCAGTCATCTGCTCACATGACTGAAGTCAGGTGGAGTTGCGGAGTACCATCACTTCCTTCCCGTCTGATGGTCGGCCACGGAAGTTGCAGTGTTTGTATCATCTTCTTCTGGATACACAAGTCCGGGTTTGTCAGGCGTATGCATACTGCCTGAGTGATGGCAAATAGGCTTGCTCTTAAACGATAGTTATGCTTTGGTGGTATTTTGTAGAGAATCTGAGAGGATGTTTGTTTATCTGGTGGGCTGTGTTGATTAGATGGTTCGTAATCGCGCTGTAGTTTGTCCTGTTCTCGCGATTGTAGAGCCAACCTGGGAGGTGTTATTTTTTCTCTTTCTTACATGCCTGGTCGTCCGTCCAATATACCTGACCCCGCACATGCAGGTGAGACTAGAAGAAACTAAACCACTATATATATATATATATATATATATATATATATGGGTGTGTGTGTTATGACATATATATATATATATATATATATATATATATATATATGTGTCCCATGCTGAGGCTGATGTGGCATTCTTGATGCTTCTTCACCGCAGTTGGGCTCAACCAACTTACGCTTAAACTAGGTCTTTTTAAGCTGGATAAATTTCATTCCACTTTATTTGGTTTGTTCTGCCTCTCTGAATAATGTTCTATTAACTGGCCACGTTGCTTACACTAATTGCGCTTATCTTCGGTAATTTTGTTGCGTTTGTAGCATGTTTAAGTAACTTGTAGACATTTCTTACTTATCACGGATTTGTTGTTAACCAACTTACTTCATATGGTAATTTAGCGAAGAGTTATGCCACCGTATCTGTATGCATTATTGGATTTATTTTATTTCAGCTTGTCGTTTAAAGTGAATGGCTGTTGTTTGATAGCCCCGATGTGGTTGCGCTTGATGTGTATGTTGACAAGGTGCCTACCTGTCTATTACCCACTACATCGTTCACACTGGCTCCAGGAGACAGTTGGTCGTTGCTGGAGGGGACGGAGTGCACGGTTCTTGTGACCGTGCTAGGCTCAAAGAGCGGTTTCATGCACTCAGTGTGGAGCGGACTACGGTCCAGCCACCGCTTTGTGTGCGCTTGATTCCCCGAATACAGTGTGCTTGTGTTTGCCTGTGAAGGAGTGTGGGCCGGCTCCGTTGATGAAACATGGTTCCCATCCGCATGCCTCCCGGTCTTATTCCTTCGGGTTTACACTGGATATGGGGTGTGTGGATGGAGCTGTGCGTGGTGCAGCGCAAGCCACCCATGGTCCCTCTGTAGGCGCAGGCGTCCTGTGGTTTGCCACAGTGACAGGCAAATCCGAAACCGGATATATATATATATATATATATATATATATATATATATATATATTACCGAAGCAACTCTTATATGGTCAGCTGAGTATTGGGAAGCGGCACGTGGGGAAACCAAAGTTACGTTACCAGGACATGCTTATAGTGAGCCTCTCACGTTCTAATCTTGATTGCAAGTCATGGGAATCGAAGGCGGTTGATCGGCGTGCATGCGCGATCTGATTACGAAGGCAGTTGCCGAGGTGCAGTAGAAAGCCCTCATGCATGCAGAGAAGAAGCGGCAAGTGCGGAAGCGGCAAGCACCGATGAATTGTACCCCATCGACATCGAGTGTATGATGCTGTAGCACATGCGGTCGCGAGTTCCTGAGTCAGGCAGGCTTAGTGAGCCATGAGCGAGGCCACTCGGGACCACTACCGAAGCGACGACGGGTCCTGCAAAGAACGTAGGCAGAACCGGCGCAGCGTTTGTAGGTACGATGCATTCGATTTACTGACCGCGTGCTTACATGCTAAGTCTCTATTTCAGGTGGTGGGTTTTCAATTTTGTCCTAATGCTTTTCTTTTTCAAATAAATGTCCACCCCTACGCTCTTCTATAAACCTGCACAACTCGCTTAAGCCAATTGTAGTTAATTTCGATAAAATTTTCGCGTTTGTGTCATTTCCGTAAAATATACTTTCTGACCCCCTGAACTTATCTCGGATCATTTGTTAACAACCTTTTTCATATGCTCATTAATTTAAAATTTTTGTCACGTTCCCTTATGCATTACTCGATTTATTTTCTTTGTTAGCTTTCTCTCAAGTGATTGGCTGTTGTTTGATATCCCCGGTGTGGCTGCGCTTGATGTGCATGTTGACAAGGTGCCTACCTGTCTATTACCCACTACCTCGTCCATACTGGCTCCAGGAGACAGTTGGTCGTTGCTGGAGGGGACGGGGTGCACGGTCCTTGTGGCCGTGCTAGGCTCGAAAAGCGGTTCCATGCACTCAGTGTGGAGCGGACTACGGTCCAGCCACCGCCTTGTGCGCGCTTGATTCCCCGAATACAGCGTGCTTGTGTTTGCCTGTGAAGGAGTGTGGGCCGGCTCCGTTGATGAAACATGGTTCCCATCCGCATGCCTCCCGGTTTTATTCCTTCGGGTTTACACTGGATATGGGGTGTGTGGATGGAGCTGTGCGTGGTGCAGCGCAAGCCACCCATGGTCCCTCTGTAGGCGCAGGCGTCCTGTGGCTTGCCACAGTGACAGGCAAATCCGAAACCGGATGCCGCCAACCATATATATATATATATATATATATATATATATATATATATATATATATATATATATATATATATATATATATATATATATATATATATATATATATATATATATAGCATTCATGGTGCTTCTTCACCGCAGTTGGGCTAAACCAACTTACACTTAAACTAGGTCTTTTTAATGTGGACAAAATTCATTACATGTTATTTGGTTTGTTCTGCGTACTTGATAATCTTCTTCTTACTTGCACACGTCGCTCACGCAAATTGGGGTAAACTTGCGTAATTTTATCGCGTGGTATTTTCTAAATGACTTTCGGACATTTTGTACTTATCACGGATTCATTTATAACCGATTTCTTCTATATGCTCATTTAGCGAGTATTTATGTCGTCATATGCGTTTACTTTAATTGATATCGGCATTTCGAATGATTGGCTGTTGTTTGACATCCCAGGTGTGGCTGCACTTGATGTGCATGTTGACAAGATGTCTACCTGTCTATTACCCACTACCTCGTCCATATATATATATATATATATATATATATATATATATATATATATATATATATATATATATATATATATATATGGACCATTAGAGTCGACTGTGTGCAGACTTTCCAACTTGAAAGAAGAGGAGTTGCTGCGAAGAGATCTCTTTTAGATAATTCTTTTGAGACATTTAATATGAGAAACGCAAGCAACCCACGAGGTTCTCGAACCTTAACAAATTGTCCAAATTAGTCTCCTCTGCCACCCATTGTGAGATATTCTCCCCATCCCTCCGAACCAATCGTCTCCGAACAGCTTTGGTTTGCGTGGCTACACGAAACGTGGTCAGACTGATAATTGCTCAATTCTTCATTTGTCTAACGAATCGACTTTGAATGCGTATCGGGTAGTTCGGAGAACATGCACTGGTTTAGGTTGGCATGCAAGTGTGGTCGCCATGGTGCCCTATACCATCTAAGATAGCATGGTTTTCTGGGAAAACACGTGCACCTCTTTGCTCTGAGAAAATGTATGCTCGACCTAACACTAGTGACTGTCGATGTACTCTTGCGAAATATTTTTTTCCTTTGTCCGTTCGCATTGTTACCTTTATTGTCCTCTGACACTTTCACTCAAATGACAGTTACTTTTTGGGATATTGCCCGAGTTACGAACTCATTTGGTTCAGTTTGGAGCTCGTTTGTGAATGAAATGTATCCAAACTACACTTCGTTTCATCTAGACAGTCGTGTCCGTAGCATATTTATGGAATTTTAGCACCATATGAATGATTCGAACATTTTTGTAGTCTCTGAAATACTTGTGTATTTCCGCTAAAGCGAGTAGGCTGTGCTACGCGGTCCCCTCGGTGGCATCTTTATTACACAGCTGGACGCTTTAGATTAGCTATTTTCCTGCGCGACTGTCACGAGAACTATACCGCTTCTATTTTAAGACAAAACAATTTGTTTGTGCGTGTGTGTGTGTGTCCTAAGTGGATCACAGGGCTTCCAGTTCTTTCTCACTCAATGAGTGCACAGTGCTTCCGATCATGCTTGTATGCTTCTCCCATAGGAATGTAGTGCCAATCGGTTTCTTGTTGCATTTTCCTTAGAGGCTTTGGTAATCATTGCTACCAAATTTATACAAATTTATGTACAAAATTGCCGTGTACGCTAGGAGTGACCACGCGCGTGATTTACAACTCTCCACTTTGACGAGAAAGGATTTCGTTCCTACATCATTAAGCCACTGTCTAGCTCTGATAGTTTGATACCTCGACTACTCTTGTAATTTTAACCTATTCGACTTACTGAGTCCGATTGCTAGCCTTCCGTGTCTTGGTTCTCTTTCCAAACGTTACTGACCCTGGTACTATTAGTACGCGACTGCCGACTACCCTACTGCCCTCCAAATAGTCTGTACTTCGCCACAGTTGACAGAATTTGTCAAGTAGGCCATGGCGTTAAAAAACGTAGTGTTTTACTATCGCCGAACAACATGAGTGGTATGTGTCGGTTGATCTCTACAGGGATGCCGCCGACGTACAGTTAACTGGAAGATTACTCAATACGCTTCTCGGAGTCACACGGCTGATTCGAATGCTATCCACCTAGCTTTACCAATACCATCCATCCTCATTGCTATGCGGACATTCATTTGTGCAACGTGACGTCGATTTCAAAACTGTCTTGCTGTGCAATCTCTGATGGGATACCTCCTCGAATGTTTTTCAACTGTCCAGCTAGATAATTACTGTTGCAGAGCTACTTACTAAAGCAAACTTCAGTTCAAAATAGAAGAGGACCGATCGACATCAGCGCACGCTGAAAACCGTGACCGTCGAGTACAGTTCGAAGTGATTAAACAAGGGGGCTAGCGCATACTCACAGGGCATTTGTGATGTACGCTTCCCTTGGGTTCCATCGTTTGCTGCTTTTAACAATCTATGCTCCTCAGACGCCCCCCCCCAGTCATCGCGATTGTCACATAGAGGTGTCTCACAGATGGTAACAAGCTTTCGGTTGACTATTGCATGCAACCCGGTTTCCGGATCCCCCTGATTTCCCGGCCGCCTAGTTGGCATTAATCCACTTCGCTGATTGCCCCTACTTAGCTTTCTTTCTGAACACGATTAGAGGTTAAAACGACTCGGTCAATGACCGTTTGATGTGGTTAGCATGTGTTCTAGCCAACTCCACTCTCTCCCTTGATCGTTTTATGTATTGACTAGACTGTTCGAAATGGATTGGAATATTGGTAGCTCGGGAGGCTTGCTCAGTTGTTGTGGAGTTCTCCGAGCTGGGCAACTTGGTTGAAGACGTTTCGCCACCATTCGAGGTGGCATCTTCACCCACCCAATATTGGGTTTGCTTTCTACCAGATACTGCTACTTCACTGCTATCAATCCCGCACTGAAGATGCCACCTCGAATGGTGGCGAAACGTCTGCAACCAAGTTGCTCAGCTTGGAGAACTCCACAACAACTGACTAGATTGTGTCATGCAATTATCGCGCAAAAATTCGCAGTCACAGTTCGAGTTTGTGTTTGTTCGTTTGACTGCAAAACAATCGTTTTGTTTACTGGATGTTTTATTTTTCGAGTCCGATCTTCTGTAATTTGTGATGGCAGCTTGTGAAGCGAGCGAACAAACCGACGCGGAGTGGATGGCAGAAAGCCGACAGTACCGTCCCCACTAACTACCCATTGGAGACTAGTAGAGAATCTATTGTGTTTTTGAGAATATTCCTCGCAGCTACATTCATCCAGACAGCCCCGCACACACAGGAAAACGCCAGATTTCTGGTTGGTCCTATTGGCCTTAGCAGCTTACATGCCATCTCGTTCGGTGGCGGCTTGCACTCGACGTCACAGTTCTGTCCTCTGCCCTTTCATAACATACATGACCGTGGAGGATGAGCCACACTATATTGCAGTTAGCAATTAGTCATGGCGGTCCTCTGCCGTCACCCAACTCAGTGGCATGGGTTGATGACTCGTAAAAGAGTAAGGTCATCGGTTCGGATCCGGCGGATGCTCGTTACTGACGTATCCTAATAAGTTGAAACGGCCGTCTAACACTTTTCTGAGTGCTCAATAGCTGTCAGGATGAATCTAGCTGCTACGAATCTTCTCCAAAACTAAATAATCATGTTTCCATGATCCGACTGGACAGCACATCTACACGAGAAATTGGCTTAAACAGCAACGACTTTGTAGCGCGGATGTCCATGAATCGAAGCTGAAAGCCCAGGGTGCAATATCGACACTGGTCGAACAGATAAAATATGGAACTGGCGGTTCGGAGTGCTCTAATCAAGCAACGCCCATGTGGGTTGACTAGTTGCACACGCCGAATGGACAGTCCAGGGTTGATTCGACCTGATGGGAACGAGACTGAGTGTGTGAGCCCCGGGGAACATTGAACAGAACAGGGAAACGGGTGGATGGCAAGGATGCGGGCCAGTGAACTCCGGCTGATTACATACAATGGAAGTTGGCAATACTGGATGTGCTGCTGTGTCCGTGGACAACAGATTTCGTGATCGCTGCCTATACTTCATTTTTGCTCTAAAAGAGTTATTCGACATGACTGCTGGATAGTGAATGTCCAAACTGGCTGTTGCCATCAGTGTTCGTTGTCACATGTAAATAAATAAATAAATAAATTGTATATGGCTCGACGATGCGAGAAGCCGTTCCCAGAAGGGACGGATCAAATAATGGTACAGCAGTTTTATATCATGGGATAATAAATTTTAAAAAATGTGAGCACAAAATGAAAATTTGTGTAGCGCGAAGCGGTCCAAAATATTTACATTCCTCTTGTTCTATCGTCTGACAAGCTTTTAGCAGTCACATGAGAGTTGATCGCACACGAGAAAAAAAGAGAATAAAGTGCTGCGGGCCAACAAAATATAACCACTTGTGCACTTGACCACATGCATTTTCAGGCACCATTAACTCCGTTCTCAAAAGCGTTATCTAAGGACTGTGCTGTTCGAAACATTATTATCACATTTTGAACGGTTAAATAATCTTTTATCGAAAGCTTAAACAAACGCAATGTGCAGCAAGTTCTGATAGCTCTTGGAAGTTTGTTCCAAAGCTTTGAGCAGTGTAGTAAGAAGAAACGCTCCCTAATTAGCGTATTGAACTTTGGAATCATGACCGTTGTCTCCTTATTTCATAGCTCGTATCTAGTGTTAACGGCCATATGGACACAGTTAGCATAATTGTGCATGTGATGGTGAATTATTCTGTACAGGAAACACAAGTTCATCTTCAGTATCCGTAGCCAAATTGGGTCAAGTCCAAGTTTTTCACTGCGCTCTCTGTAGGTCATCTTGGAGGAATATCCGCACAGCTTCTTTGTAAAGCGTCGCTGTACCCTCTCAAGAGCATGCTGGTCAGATTTCCGCAGATTCAACTGTATTAGTGAGCAGTATTCCATGCCAAGTAACACATGTTTTATAAAGCCAGATACGAGATTCTGTGAGTTGAAATTTATGACAGATATAGCCAATAGTCTTCATGGCTTTCGAAACTTGGAAGTCACAATGTTCCGAAAAGTTGAAGGTAGTGGAATACCGCACACCCAAGTCGCGAATCACTTTGCACTGTGATATAAACGTGCCTTGTAATAATAGACTATCTGGTGGAACTTCGCATCTGTACGACAGAATATTACATTTGTCCACGGAAAAGGACATCTGTCACAGTTTGCTCCAGGATTCAAGTGCCGATAGATCTTCCTGAATGTGGCACAAGGCTGCGCGGGTATCTGCACGTTCTTGTGAGTAGACGATTTTAATGTCATCAGCAAACAGAAAAGTAGCACCATGTCTTATTCTATGAAATACATCGCTGACGTAAAGGAGAAAAAGATGTGGACCAAGTACACTTCCCTGAATTACTCCACTGGTGACTGCTTTCGGTTTAGAGACACGGTCCCCAATACGCACCACCTGATGTCTGTCAGCTAGGTATGACGACAACCAAGAAAACATTGGTTCTCCAATACAGAATACTCTTCGATCATCCACATTGTAATAAATTGATTGGAATTCCTCTTCATTCAGCTTAGGCCGACAGCCACATCAGCACATGGGACAGCGATGAAGAGCTATTTGGTTGTCACTGGCCACCTTCGCAGGGAGCATTGTATAAATGGTGTTATATTCCTCGGTGATTCGAGGTGTGCAGTCCAACTATGTGGTCTGATCAATGTGTACAACTGGATCGCAAAAATTAATCAATTGGTTCTCGCTTTTTACAATTGATCCAAAACTGGTATTAAAGTAATTGGCAGGATTAATGTAGTAAAGAAATTGATACCCAGCAACAATAACATATGCAGATTTAAACAGATATCCAGTTAAAGTAATACGGCCACTCGTAAGACCGTCTTAGGGAACCTGCTTCCATGCAAATTATTCCCTCGAAAGATTTCGCCCGCACTCCCATGCTATACCAGGCCGCGTGCCAGTGTGGCATAGTAGCAAATGAGCCGTCACCTGTTTATCATATGTTGTGTTCTTTTTAGGGCTGCTTTTATACATGTATTACGAGCGATGAAGTCAGCCCGGTCCGTCATGCGGATCATTCAATTATGGCACTTTTTTATACGCCAGTCAGTTTGTGGCAATGTGCCTTGCATAGGTAAAGTCTTTCATAATCTGGAAGCTATAATCCGTCCCCACAGGAGATCAGCGCAGTCGTGGCCAACAGTGAAATAATGAAGAATGTAGAAAAGATTATGTGAAAGAGGTACTGTATCATTAATGTAAAAAATAGGCAGGTATGTTTTTCACCTAAGCGTAAAAATGGATCGAGCCAATCATACGATCAAAATGTGTGGCGTGACAGCCGGAGACAGATAACTGTAAGAGTTGTCCATAGGCAAGACTCACATAGGGAACCCGTTATTACCATCATTGAATTCAAGTATTCTGGACTATTAACTCCAGAAAAGAAGGGGAAATGATTAACACTGCAGAGCAAATGTAGCGAAGGCGATCGCAGAACAATATTACGAATTAATCAATTTGTGGAGAAAAGTACGTAAATAGTTCCTGACGACACACCAGTAAATAACTTTGCTCTCGGTTTTAAACAGAAGACAGTGGGTATGAATTACGTTTTTAAAAGAAGTAAAACCGCATAGGAGGTAGCATTAAAGAATAGCATAACAAACGGTTTGTAGCAGCTCATCCTAGATGATCATGTTTTCTCTAGTGCACTCGAGTCGATGTTCTCCGGTATCATGCATGATCCGGCCCTTCTTCATACAGCTTTTCATCATCAAGTTGAATTTTTAAGATCCATTTCACTCTGTCCGTTGACAGATACACCTTTATCATTTTCTTGAACATGCAAAAATGTTCTGTACATCTAATCTCTTTTGGCAGCTTATTCCATATGGAGCCATACCTAAGGTGGAAATTTCTCCTTAGACTGGTCTTGAATTTAGGTAAATAGAATATACATTCACTATCTCGCAGTTCATAACTGGTATTTCCCCGAAATTGCAATTGATAGGTTCCAACATATGCTTTCCGCCAAGCGAGTTTGTGGAGGAAGCACATTTAATCGCATTCTTCGTAACCACAGAGGTTCAAGATTAAACTGTTTGCACCTATCTCTGTATGAAAGAGCGGTTGAATAGCCAAATATACACTTCGTAAAGGCGCATTGGACGTTTTCAATGGCTCTCAAGTCACCCTTTCGCAAGTTACTGAACGTAACACAGCAATATTCAAGCAAAGGGCTGATACTGATTTTGAAAGCAATTAGTCTGGTTTTTTTCAAGGTTAGCAGGTGGCATATGAGCTCGACCAACTGCTTAACCTTTTTCACGATATGGTTTGTATGTTCGCTAAAGTTTAACGAACTTGCATATTTTAGACCTAAGTCACGAACAGACTGGCTGATAGGAATGACTTCGTCATGAAGCGTGAACACTTGTGCCTGCTATCTGACATCCATACGCTAGAATACTACACTTCGATGTTGCAAACATCATCTGCCATATATCAGCCCATCTTTCAATGGCTTTCAAGTCCCTTTGGATATTGTTAAGTTCGGCGGTATCCTGAGAACCTAGGAACGTGTAAACCACCTTTAAGTCATCAGCAAACAAATAAGGCTTCCCAAATTGTATAGCAGAAAGAAGGTCATTTATATACAGTAGGAAGAGTAACGGGCCTAAGACACTGCCCTGTTTCACTCCACTAGTGACCAGACGAGGTGAAGAGATGTAACCATTGATATCCACAACTTGCGATCGTCCTACTAGGTACGATTGCATCCAAGTGTGAAGCAGATTTGTAACCCCGTACTTGCTTACTTTATATAGCAGCTTTTTGTGTGAGACTGTCAAACGCCTTTTGCATGTCGAGGAAGATGACAATGCACTGAAGACCAGAGTCAATTGCTTCAGTTAGATGGTTAAGGAAGTCGACTTGACATGTAACACACGAGTGGGACTTCAGAAAGCCATACTGTGAAGGTGAGAGAAGTTTGTGCGATATTAGGAACGAAACCAAATGTTCGTTAACAATTCTCTCTAGCATGTGTGAGAGAATGGCTGTGTGACTAATGGGGCGGTAGTTCCGGATGTCAGTTTTCGACCCGGACTTATGTCGCGGTATAACCGTAGCCATTTTCCAAGGTTCACGATATTGACCAGACTGAAGAGACAAAGAGAAGATATTTAATAATATAAGAGGGATAACATCTCCACCGTGTTTGCCCAAAGCAGAAGAGATCCCATCGGGGCCAGGTCTGTAGGATGGTCGTAGACAGGTAATCACACGTTTTATCGTAACGACACTAAGCTCGATCGCTGAGACTTGTTCAGAGGAGTGAAACGAGGTTGACAATTACAGGGTTTCTTTTTCAACATTAAAGGATCTAGCAAAGTATGAGTTAAATCTTCTGACATGGCACTTGGGGAATCAATGCATTCGCCGTCAGGCATGACGATGTGGGAGGGTAGGCCAGTTTAGCCGCCTCTCCTTTGTCGCCATACAATGCCCCAACTTTGATTAGCAGCTCAAATTCTCTGGCTTGTCGAACTACCTCCTCATGATGCCAGCTGGGTAGATCGGGCTTGCCCCGTTCCAGCGGAAAGTTCGGCGGCAGTGTTCCAGGACGTGGTGAGTTTTCGCTTGGTGAGCGTTTTCCCTATAAAGAAGATCACAAATGTCCATTTAGCGACACTGTGACGTGGCGGATGTGACTCGCCACTAAATAAATTTAATGCCCCCTTGTTTTGCTTCAGCGAAGCATTATAATAAAATATATGTCAGCTGTACGCCGTAACAGCATTTCGCTACCGTGCGACCAGCGCCAGTCGCACGCGGGCTGAGTATACCACGAGAAGACACACTCTTACGCGGATTCGAACCCGCGTCCTAACATTACGAGACAAGCTTTTTACCTCTTGGCTACGGGCCTACAAGCATTGTAATTCCTCAGATTAAGTCTGAATTTCTGGGTTGACTAGGTTCCTGTTTGGCAGATCGCCGAACAAAAGGCGTATGAACCGTGTAATCGGTCAGCGGCTCCCAGTGGACACAATCTCCTGATTTCGCCCCGCTGCTTTGCGGGTAAGCTATTGTGACAAAAGCTCAGGGCAGAGTCCCCTTAGTCAACAATTTACCTCGACCTGGGCAACCGGGTAGTAACAAACCCCTTTGGGGAAAAACCATGGATTTACCCTTTCAAGCTTCCACTACTGCTGCTTTTGTCGTTCGCCAGCTTCCATCACATGCCAACACGACATTCCTTGTCAATCCTACTTGCTCGTGTCGAGAAAGTTATATTGGAAAGACGACCAAACGACTGTCCGAGAGAGTCCGGGAACATTGCCCCGCATGGCTCCACACTGGTGTCAGAAAGACAGTAGCTAGCGCGGTTCTGTGACATTTGATCGACTCAAATTACCAAGTAAATGTGCAAGAGGCCTTCTGGCCTATCTACAGAATATCTGGACGCCACAGGCGAGCCCTCCGATGTAGCTTATTAGCGACAGTGTCGTCACTTGATCTCATTGACCGGTCAATTCATTTCATTGATTCGTCGTATTTAAATACCCTATGTTAGTTTTATTCCTACTTCCTGTGGTGTATTGGCCTGATACGAACCACTGAAAACAAGCTTTTTCGCCTAGCCCTCTTTGGCTTTTGAAATCCTACCTCTGTTGATCCTACCTTCAATCCCGATTTTGCTGATACCCGAAAAGCCCAATCGAAAGCCTTACTTCAACCTCGATCGATGTTCCGATTGGCCTGCTTCAACGGACGAACGCTTATGCAGATTGGTCAACAGGCCGACCTGGCGCGTACCCTGGAGTCTCTCGTCATTGACGTTTGCTGCGTTTCCGAAACCCGGTTGCAGTATCTCAGCAGTGTTCTCTGACTGACGTCCCCTTCTGATCACGGAACCATATACCAACGACGTCTATGCACTGACGCAGAAGCAGCTGCAGCAGATTTGGCTGGCGTTGGGATAGCGCTAAGTAGGAAAGCCGAAGCTGCATTGCTAGACTGGTTACCAGTTAACAGTCGGCTTTGCGCAGTTCGGCTTCAGGGATCATGTCGTATCAACAGACATCGCAAAGAAACACGCAGGTTGTCGGTCGTTTCTGCCTACGCCCCAGCTGACTGCAGCAGCGACTCTGTCAATGCTGATTTTTACCGCGAACTTCACCTTCTTCTGAGTAAAGTGGACAAGTCAGATGTTCTTATACTTGTTGGTGATTTTAATACCCTGGTGACAGCTGGGCGAGAAAGCTGAGTGCGAACGCCCGCGCATTTGTCACCTATCGTGTGTGGGAAAGTCCCTGCGAGCGTGTTAGCAGGACCCAGCCGAGAGCTGATGAAATCGCGCGTCAGACATCACGCGCGTTGCGTAGGCGGACGAAGACTGGAATGCGCGAGCGACACGGTGGACTAGATAGATGGAGCGGACAAGTATGTGTGGAGCGTGGGCGTATAGTCAAATCCCCATTGTGATACCGACATATAAATATGAGCTTTCTTTGCCATAATAGAAGTCTGGTCTGCTGAGTAGTCTTCTGTCTCCGTTCCGGTCGGGTTTGCCAAGGCGTTAAACAGAGCACGCGTAAGGGCGCAGATTTAGCAGCAGGCGTGAACCAGTCCATTCAAGAGAGGGCACAGCGTTATAACAGTGGCGACGAGACTTCAATCGAACCCAAAATGGCAGTCAGCTTTGAACAATTGCAGGCACTTTTGCAGGAGCAGCAGACGCAGTTCGAAAAGTCACAGAGGCAGTTGATGGCAGTGCTATCACAAAAATTAAACATTCATGTAGAATGGGAACTGGAAGTGAAATTGACATCGCAAGAAATTCTTTCAGAATGTCAGAAGTTGCTCAAATTGACTCCTGCTGCAAATGTGGTCGCAAATTCAGAAGCTATAGAGGAGCAAAACTTCTGCCACACTGCCACTTCAGAATCAGATGTGCCCAACAGACTTAAAGATGCGACGATAGAAATCAATGGCAGTCAGATTACACAGATGAATAGACGCCACGAAGCAATGCTCCAACCTGGTCCAGAATGCTGCAGAATCACCAGTGCTGCCCCGAACCTCAAGCCAGTCACTAAACCAGTATCCAGAGCAAAACGCCTTGTGCCAATCAGGAAAGAAAAGCATTGCAGTTGTCAGGCGGGGAAACGTCGGACAGACAGGGCTGTCATTTCAGAATTCGTGACAGGGGTTACGCGCTAGAGTTCCGAGGACGGAGGAGGTGGTCAACAGGAAGGGTGATCCGCACAAATGGTGGAGTCAATTACCAACTAACGGTTGGAAACAAGAAATGGATCAGGCACGCAGATCAGCGGAGACCGAACCACGGAAAAATACAAGGGCCCGCAGACAACATATATCGAAGAAGAAGAAAACCACCAAGGCAACTGGTTGATGTCAAAACAAAGAAAGTTGCTTTGAAGCTAGTGCTCATGGTGGGGAAGCAGCTTCAATTCGGAGGAGGAGGTGTCACAGAGGCGAAACGGCTGAAAATCGATGCCCGGGCGAAAAGCTTTGGACACAATCAGGTTCGAAGGGTGTGCAAGGTGACTCAATTCGGAAAGGGAGGTGACAGCTGGGCGAGAAAGCTGAGTGCGAACGCCCGCGCATTTGTCACCTATCGTGTGTGGGAAAGTCCCTGCGAGCGTGTTAGCAGGACCCAGCCGAGAGCTGATGAAATCGCGCGTCAGACATCACGCGCGTTGCGTAGGCGGACGAAGACTGGAATGCGCGAGCGACACGGTGGACTAGATAGATGGAGCGGACAAGTATGTGTGGAGCGTGGGCGTATAGTCAAATCCCCATTGTGATACCGACATATAAATATGAGCTTTCTTTGCCATAATAGAACTCTGGTCTGCTGAGTACTCTTCTGTCTTCCTTCCGGTGGGGTTTGCCAAGGCGTTAAACAGAGCACGCGTAAGGGCGCAGATTTAGCAGCAGGCGTGAACCAGTCCATTCAAGAGAGGGCACAGCGTTATAACAGTGGCGACGAGACTTCAATCGAACCCAAAATGGCAGTCAGCTTTGAACAATTGCAGGCACTTTTGCAGGAGCAGCAGATGCAGTTCGAAAAGTCACAGAGGCAGTTGATGGCAGTACTATCACAAAAATTAAACATGCATGTAGAATGGGAACTGGAAGTGAAATTGACATCGCAAGAAATTCTTTCAGAATGTCAGAAGTTGCTCAAATTGACTCCTGCTGCAAATGTGGTCGCAAATTCAGAAGCTATAGAGGAGCAAAACTTCTGCCACACTGCCACTTCAGAATCAGATGTGCCCAACAGACTTAAAGATGCGACGATAGAAATCAATGGCAGTCAGATTACACAGATGAATAGACGCCACGAAGCAATGCTCCAACCTGGTCCAGAATGCTGCAGAATCACCAGTGCTGCCCCGAACCTCAAGCCAGTCACTAAACCAGTATCCAGAGCAAAACGCCTTGTGCCAATCAGGAAAGAAAAGCACTACAGTTGTCAGGCTGGGAAACGTCGGACAGACAGGCTGTCATTTCAGAATTCGTGACAGGCGTTACGCGCTAGAGTTCCGAGGACGGAGGAGGTGGTCAACAGGAAGGGTGATCCGCACAAATGGTGGAGTCAATTACCAAGTGACGGTTGGAAATAAGAAATGGATCCGACACGCAGATCAGCGGAGACCGAACCACGGAAAAATACAAGGGCCCTCAGACAACATATATCGAAGAAGAAGAAAACCACCAAGGCAACTGGTTGATGTCAAAACAAAGAAAGCTGCTTTGAAGCTAGTATGCATGGTGGGGAAACGTCTTCAATTCGGAGGAGGAGGTGTCACAGAGGCGAAACGGCTGAAAATCGATGCCCGGGCGAAAAGCTTTGGACACAATCAGGTTCGAAGGGTGTGCAAGGTGACTCAATTCGGAAGGGGAGGTGACAGCTGGGCGAGAAAGCTGAGTGCCAACGCCCGCGCATTTGTCACCTATCGTGTGTGGGAAAGTCCCTGCGAGCGTGTTAGCAGGACCCAGCCGAGAGCTGATGAAATCGCGCGTCAGACATCACGCGCGTTGCGTAGGCGGACGAAGACTGGAATGCGCGAGCGACACGGTGGACTAGATAGATGGAGCGGACAAGTATGTGTGGAGCGTGGGCGTATAGTCAAATCCCCATTGTGATACCGACATATAAATATGAGCTTTCTTTGCCATAATAGAACTCTGGTCTGCTGAGTACTCTTCTGTCTTCCTTCCGGTGGGGTTTGCCAAGGCGTTAAACAGAGCACGCGTAAGGGCGCAGATTTAGCAGCAGGCGTGAACCAGTCCAGTCAAGAGAGGGCACAGCGTTATAACAGTGGCGACGAGAGTTCAATCGAAACCAAAATGGCAGTCAGCTTTGAACAATTGCAGGCACTTTTGCAGGAGCAGCAGACGCAGTTCGAAAAGTCACAGAGGCAGTTGATGGCAGTGCTATCACAAAAATTAAACATTCATGTAGAATGGGAACTGGAAGTGAAGCTGACATCGCAAGAAATTCTTTCAGAATGTCAGAAGTTGCTCAAATTGACTCCTGCTGCAAATGTGGTCGCAAATTCAGAAGCTATGGAGGAGCAAAACTTATGCCACACTGCCACTTCAGAATCAGATGTGCCCAGCAGACTTAAAGATGCGACGATAGAAATCAATGGCAGTCAGATTACACAGATGAATAGACGCCACGAAGCTATGCTCCAACCTGGTCCAGAATGCTGCAGAATCACCAGTGCTGCCCCGAACTTCAAGCCAGTCACTAAACCAGTACCCAGAGCAAAACGCCTTGTGCCAATCAGGAAAGCAAAGCATTGCAGTTGTCAAGCGAGGAAACGTCGGTCAGACAGGGTGTGTCATTGCAGAATTCGTGACAGGGGTTACGCGCTAGAGTTCCGAGGACGGAGGAAGTGGTCAACAGGAAGGGTGATCCGAACAAATGGTGAAGTCAATTACCAACTAACGGTAGGAAACAAGAAATGCATCAAGCACGCAGATCAGCGGAGACCGAACCACGGAAAAATACAAGGGCCCGCAGACAACATATATCGAAGAAGAAGAAAACCACCAAGGCAACTGGTTGATGTCAAAACAAAGAAAGCTGCTTTAAAGCTAGTATGCATTGTGGGGAAGCAGCTTCAATTCGGAGGAGGAGGTGTCACAGAGGCGAAACGCCTGCAAATCGATCCCCGGGCGAAAAGCTATGAATACAATCAGGTTCGAAGGGTGTACAAGGTGACTCCATTCGGAAGGGGAGGTGACAGCTGGGCGAGAAAGCTGAGTGCCAACGCCCGCGCATTTGTCACCTATCGTGTGTGGGAAAGTCCTTGCGAGCGTGTTAGCAGGACCCAGCCGAGAGCTGATGAGATCGCGCGTCAGACAGCAGGCTTGTCGGCAAGGCCTGACCGGAAGCTGATGAAATCGCGCGTCAGACATCACGCGTGTTACAGTGCATTGCGTAGGCGGACGAAGACTGGAATGCGTGAGCAACACGGCGAACGAGATAGATGGAACGGACAAGTATGTGTGGAGCGTGGGCGTATAGTCAAATCCGCATTGTGATACCGACATATAAATATGAGCTTTCTTTGCCCTAATAGAACTCTGGTCTGCTGAGTACTCTTCTGTCTTCCTTCCGGTCGGGTTTGCCAAGGCGTTAAACAGAGCACGCGTAAGGGCGCAGATTTAGCAGCAGGCGTGAATCAGACCAGTCGAGAGCGAGCAGGGCACCGCGTCATAACAGTGGCGACGAGAGTTCAATCGAACCCAAAATGGCAGTCAGCTTTGAGCAATTGCAGGCACTTTTGCAGGAGCAGCAGACGCAGTTCGAAAAGTCACAGAGGCAGTTGATGGCAGTGCTATCACAAAAATTAAACATTCATGTAGAATGGGAACTGGAAGTGAAGTTGACATCGCAAGAAATTTTTGCAGAATGTCAGAAGTGGTTCAAATTGACTCCTGCTTCAAATGTGGTCACAAATTCAGAAGCTATGGAGGAGCAAAACTTCTGCCACACTGCCACTTCAGAATCAGATGTGCCCATCAGACTTAAAGATGCGACGATAGAAATCAATGGCAGTCAGATTACACAGATGAATAGACGCCACGAAGCAATGCTCCAACCTGGTCCAGAATGCTGCAGAATCACCAGTGCTGCCCCGAACCTCAAGCCAGTCACTAAACCAGTATCCAGAGCAAAACGCCTTGTGCCAATCAGGAAAGAAAAGCATTGCAGTTGTCAAGCGGGGAAACGTCGGACAGACAGGGTGTGTCATTGCAGAATTCGTGACAGGGGTTACGCGCTAGAGTTCCGAGGACGGAGGAAGTGGTCAACAGGAAGGGTGATCCGAACAAATGGTGGAGTCAATTATCAACTAACGGTGGGAAACAAGAAATGCATCAAGCACGCAGACCAGCGGAGACCGAACCACGGAAAAATACAAGGGCCCGCAGACAACATATATCGAAGAAGAAGAAAACCACCAAGGCAACTGGTTGATGTCAAAACAAAGAAAGCTGCTTTAAAGCTAGTATGCATGGTGGGGAAGCAGCTTCAATTCGGAGGAGGAGGTGTCACAAAGGCGAAACGCCTGCAAATCGATCCCCGGGCGAAAAGCTGTGAACACAACCAGGTTCGAAGGGTGTGCAAGGTGACTCAATTCGGAAGGGGAGGTGACAGCTGGGCGAGAAAGCTGAGTGCCAACACTCGAGCATTTGCCACCTATCGTGTGTGGGAAAGTCCCTGCGAGCGTGTTAGCAGGACCCAGCCGAGAGCTGATGAAATCGCGCGTCAGACATCACGCGCGTTGCGTAGGCGGACGAAGACTGGAATGCGCGAGCAACACGATGAACTGAATAGATGGAGCGGACAAGTATGTGTGGAGCGTGGGCGTATAGTCAAATCCGCATTGTGATACCGACATATAAATATGAGCTTTCTTTGCCCTAATAGAACTCTGGTCTGCTGAGTACTCTTCTGTCTTCCTTCCGGTCGGGTTTGCCAAGGCGTTAAACAGAGCACGCGTAAGGGCGCAGATTTAGCAGCAGGCGTGAATCAACCAGTCGAGAGCGAGCAGGGCACCGCGTTATAACAACTGGCCGGTTGTCCGCTTCTTTTTGAACTCTATCTTGCAGGTCATCACGCGCCTAATGAGAGGCGCGCACATAATGGGGACTGGCTTCTCATACTGTGAGGATAACCACTTGTTTCTCTCCAGCACCAATTTTAGGCATAAAAAGAAACGTGGCGCTCTTCGTCGTCAACACAGTTCTGGTCCCAGATCGACCACATCGCAATCACTTTCCGTTGGCTAGTTAGTATACATGACTGCAGATCATTCTGGTCAACCTACCTCGACTCACCTCACGCGCTAGTTTGTGCGAACATCTGCATGCGCTTCGTTGGTCCCCGTAAACAGCTGCACCGTAAGATTGACACAAACAGGTTAGTCGACCTCTCAGTCCAACTGACCTATCAACTTGCACTATCGGACGCTCTCACCCGTAGTTCACCCAAGGATGTTGAGCAACATTGGGACTGTTTGCACGAAGCAATGTTTTCCCCTGGTACATCGCTTTGTGTTTTCACCCAACACCCTTTAAAAGTTGGATCTCTGCTCGCTCTGGAGAACTGTTTGACCGCCGTCGGAATGTACCACCAGAGTCAGCTCATAATTCTGTGCACCAGACCCGCAATCGGCAACTCAAACAAACCTTGCGTAACGGCCGCGAGACTTGGTGGTCTCAGCGCGCCTCTGAGATGGAGATCACTGTTCTCTCCGGCAATTTCCGCAAGCTCTTCCAGCTCATTCGGTTCACCCGCCCCAGCAAGTCTGGTGTCCGCCAGCCTATCTCTGAAGCGGATGAGTCACGAATCACTAACCTGCGAAGACGCGTAGAGCGTTGGGCCGAACATTTTCACTCCCAATTCAATCCCCATCCATTGTCCGCTAGTATGCCAAGTACACCCAATTGCATGCCCTGGGCCATTTCATTGGAGCCACCTAACGAAGCGGAGGTTTTCGTCGAGATTCGACACCTCAAGAGATTCAAGTCTCCCGGCTCGGACAAACTTCCTCCGGAGATGTTGAAGTTTGGCGGTCCAACACTTGTCAAGCATTATGTTCTTGTATCAGTCTGAACAAAACAATAAGAAGACGAGCACTGCAAGGTGGCAAGAAAACTGCTTATGCCTCCAATCAAACCTACTCTACCGGTCTTCGCCACAACTCATTGTATTTACCAATTTGTCTGTATCTACGGAAGCAGTTACCTTGGCAGAACAGATCATTGTCTGAGTAAGCGGATTGAAGATCATATTCCGAAGCGAATTGCTGGACTGATGGCGCAACTAACAACCGGACAAGAAGCAGCGGGCAAGCTGCCGACATCATCCATCGCTAGACATCTAATCAGCACAGGTCATCGAGTTGACCATGGCTCAACTTTTACGGTTATCTGCCTAAACGAAAACGCCAGGGTGCTGAGGCTGTATCCCTAAATTTTTACCCTCCCAATCTTTGAGTGCACAAAACTGGCAGTAGCCCTTAAGCTTCCTTGGGGTTCTTGAATTTTGCCCCACGCTACCAGCATTGTTTTGTGTTTGTGTACATTTTTTCTGACCGATTCAAAGCGATCGTTTTCTTCCCTTACATGATCTATGTATGTTGCTGTTTGCAAGTGATCAGACAACACTAAATGATGCCATCTTCCAGTGCTCTCCTTCTTATTGTTTTGTTCAGACTTGTCAACCAGTTGACATCGCTGTTTTCCAAGCTATGGAACGAGGAGAACAATGGAACAATGGTTTTATACGGGTAAAAAGGCTAATGCTTAACAGGTCCCGTAGGATGGTTATGGTGAAACTACAAAATATATAAAAATTGTTGACAAAATTGGGTTTACACCAGTGAACTCACTGAAGTATACGTAGTGTAAACTGTAAATCCAAGGTAAATCCATGATAACAGAAGAGTAGTGGGGGGAGTTGTATGGTATGGTGAAAATTCGTCACATCTAGACTCATTCAGACATCTGCCACATGCCTGGAAAAGCGATGTATGCGCGTTTCATCCTTTCGGGAATCATCAGCAGTGCGCATTTCATCGGACCCTGGTAGGGCTCGAACCCGCAACTCGACTGTTGCCAGTCCGTGGTTGAGACCACTGAGCTACGGGGGACAGCAACGACCATCGTAAATAAGTTACTAGATGTGATATAGCGCCGCAAATGGGGTGTTGGTAAAAATCAGGTCTCTTTCTCGTGTACACATGCAGGAGGTGAAAAAGGTGAAACAAAATCTAGGATTTGACCGCCAGTGAAAACTCTAACAGACACTTGTGTTTATCCATGGGTAATGGATCATGTAAGATGATGCAGGGAATTAGGTGCACGGTCAACTTGGGCTTTGAACTCTGCCAGCGTGGGAGCACATATGACAGATTCTGGTAGGGCATTTCACGTACGGCAAACGCGTACGGAAAAGAAATTCCGACGGCATTCCAAGCGACTGTGTTGCTCTGCCAGTTTGATATAGTGACCTCTCAGATTGCTTTTGTGACTGAGCTCTAGTAAGAAACGACACGTGTGGTTGGGATCTCTCAGAATTTGAAAATGAGGTCCCCGCTCAATCACCGATACGGTCCGCTGAAGACCCCGAGCACTTGTAACCTTCGTTCATACGGCGAATTATGCAGACCCTAGACATTCTTGGTTGCCCCGCGTTGGGGTATCTCCAAGGCAGTGAGATCTCTCCTCAGCCATGGTTGCCAGACCTATGTTGTGTACTGCACATGTGGCCGTATGTATGAGCCGAGAAGTTGTGGAAAAATCGAAGCGTCGAATCATCCAAATGCCCGCTTCAGGAGGCCCACATCTTGGATGCCCTTCGTAGACGCCGTTTCAGTCTGCTTCGAATATCCTAGGTCGATCTGGACAAAAACTCCCCTAGCCTTCTCGTCAGAAACCATTCGAAACTCCTGGTTGCCGAGTTGGTAGGAGTGCACCAACTTGTGCCGTAGGTGCAGCACTCTACATTTGTCCACACCGAGTCTAACTAAATTCTGGGTTGACCAGGCGTATACCCTAGCCAGAGGAGCTTGAAATACTGTGATATCGTCTGGTGTTTTGATCGCCCTCCACACCTTGATGTCATCGGCATAAAGAAGGCAGTTCGAGCTTATGATGCGTGTGATATCGTTAATATACGTCAGAAATAAACACAGTGTTAGTACCGACCCCTGTGGTACTCCGCATTCAACTTGGATGGGATCTGACAGCGAATCACGCACACGTACTTCCAGGGCTAGAAGTAGGTTTCTGATCCATCCTGGGAGAAGATCGCCAATACCAAAGATCTGGAGTTTAAAGAGCAGAATGTTACGGTCTAACCGGTCGAACGACTTTGAGAAGCCAAGGAAGGCTACATCAACTCCTGTGCCAGAGTCTATTACTTCAATCCAGTTGGATCGTGCTAGTAGTAGATTTCTAGTGCACGATTGATTTCGTCGGAAGCCATGCTGTTCCGGTGCGAGGTAGTTAAATTCTTCTAAGGAGGTCGTTTGCGCATCAGAAATAATAGCTTCCATGACCTTTGAAAGAACCGGTAGTAAGATTATAAGACGATAGTTGGTTGGATTGGAATGACTACCTCCCTTGTGAACAGGAGTAATCACCCCGTGTTCACACATGTCGGGCACGTACATTACTTCAACACATTGTTGGGTATTGTATGTATATGTATGTATTCTCAACAGTCTGTTTGCTAGCCAAAGAGCCAGCCTAAAACCATGGAGATAAGGAGATAAGCAATATTCATGGCTTCATAATCATCGTGGCATGCTAGTTGAAGGTGAGCAACACACTTCAACTAATATGCCGCAGGAAGAATGGAACATTTTGATAAAAAGCAGAACAAAACATTTTTAGTTTGTTTTTCACACGCCGCTTTTGTTCTTCTTTTGTCATTTTAATGTTTGTAGAATTAAACATGTGAATCAATACAATAATGTACACAATTCTTCCACTGATTCCATATATTCACGAGTGCTAAGCCATTCGCACCCCTCATCTCTGGGTCCCCATCCTGGAAGACGTACGGATCCAACAGCAGCTAGACACGACGTCAGCGATTTCATGTGCTGCCGCCAAGTGGAAGGCTGACCACCACGCGGTCGCCTCCAGCCAGGTCCTTGACGAGCGAATAGAGCACGACGCGGTAGACGCTCAGGTGCCATGCGTAAGACGTGACCGAGCCATATCAACTGGCGCAACAAAACCAGTTTGTTGTAGGGAATACTCGCATTCCCCAAGATGCGACGTCGAACGTCATTACTATTAACTCGATGTTGCCATCAAACACGCGCGATCCTCCTTAAGCAACCGTTATCGAACGCAGAAAGACGACGCATGTCTTCCACGCGTAGCGGCCAGGACTCGCACCCATACAACAATATTGAGCGAACCGATGCACTGTAAACGCGGCCCTTTAGTGAGAATGAGACGTCGCGACGACGCCACAAGTGCCTCAAATTGACACATGCTGATCGTGCCTTAGCGATACGAAGAGAAACTTCTTTGTTGATAGTGCCATCAGCAGAAATACAGCTCCTAAGGTAGACGAAACTATCTACCTGTTCAAGTTGTGCACCTTCAAGAGTGAGTACGGGAGCAGGCGAATGCCAATCTTTGAGCAGTATTTTACACTTCGATGGGGCGAAGCTCATGCCATACTTAGATGCTTCAACCGCCAAACGATCCAGAATGAGTTGCATACTCTGAGGATCGTCACCAAGTAAGGCGATATCATCAGCATAATCTACGTCGGTCGCGCGCTCACCCGGTAGAAGCTCTAGGCCAAAATGTTGGAAACCTTCTAGAGCATTCGACAGAACGTCTTCGATTGCGAAGTTGAAGAGGAAGGGGGACATAGGGCAGCCCTGTCGCACACCGCTATTGACAGTGAATTGCGAGGAAAGCTTGCCATAGACCCTCACTCTGCCGGATGTATGAAGGTAAAGTGCTCGTAAGATGGCGGTATATTTCTCTGGCAACCCGTTCTTTAGTAAGCAACGCCATAAAGCAGGTCGATCAACGGAGTCAAAAGCGGCACGTATGTCTAGAAATGCAATGATAGTGGTCCTGTGATAAATGTGGCGATGTTCGAGGAGCTGGCGGAGCGTGAAGATTTGATCCACGCATCCGCGGCCAGGACGGAAACCAGCTTGTTCTTCACGGTAGTATGATTCACGTACTGGGGATAGTCTGCGAAGCAGAATGGATGCCAATAGTTTAGAGGCAACTGAAATAAGACTAATCCCGCGATGATTTGCACACGAAGTGCGAGCGCCTTTCTTGAAAATCGGGATAATGACTGATTCTCCCCAAGAGGAAGGCACTTTCTCTTCATGCCAAATTTTTGCGAACAGCGCGGTCAGCTGGTTAATGATCACCACACCGCCATACTTGAATAGCTCCGGAGGAAGTCCGTCTAAGCCGACAGTCTTGAAGCGCTTCAAGCGTCGAATCTCAAGGCCGACTTCCGCTTCGCTGGGTGTATTCAGAGGGACGAGCCAGGGTGGACAACAACGTGTACTGCATGTACTGATGGATGGTGGAGGCCAGTTGAACTGCGAGTGAAAATGCTCGGCCCAACGGTCCATACGCCTCTGTTGGTTGGTGATCGGAGACTCATCCACCTCACAAATGACCTCACTGACACCAGGTTTCCTGAGGCCAGTGGACCGAATGAGTTGGAAAAGTCTGCGAGTGTTGCCAGAGAGGGCAGTGGTCTCCATCTCTAAAGCACGTTCAGACCACCATGTCTCGCGATCCTTGCGTAGGCTTTGCTTGAGCAGCCGGTTGGCAGAACGGCGCCGCTCGTTGCAATCTGATTCCGCGGATATATCTTTGCGGCGTTCGAAGAGCTCCAGAGAACGAGCAGAGATCCAAGCCTTCAATGGGCGTCGAGTCAGGCCGCAGCATGACTGTCCGGAAATGGTCATTGCCTTCCGTATACAACTCCAGTGTTGTTCCACTTCTTGCGGTGGATTGCAACTGAGTGCATATGCCAATGAAGACTGATAGCTCGTCTGGACAGAGGAATCAGTTAATCTGTTTACATCAATCTTGCGGTGCTTCGTGTTTCGGGATCCTCCAAAACACATACAGATCTTCGCGCAGACCAGAGCATGATCTGAGTCAACGAATGTGGACCAAAAGGACCTGCAGTCTAGTACGCTGCCGCGCCATCTGAAGCTAATTGCAATGTGATCAATTTGAGACCACGGTTGTGTTGAAGAAGGGGGACGCCACGTTGCGGAACGCTTCTTCGTACGCCTGAAGTTAGTGCTCGAAAGAAACAGACGGTTGTCTTCGCACAATGTGAGAAGTCTCTCTCCGTTATCAGAGCGGTTCTCATCGAGCGCATGATGACCACCAAGGTGGCGTTCGTATGGTAACAGGCGGCCAACCCGTGCATTAAAATCCCCAGCAAGGATAACGACATCCGACTTTTTAGCATTAGTCAAGAGCTGTTGTAGATCCCGATAGAATTCGTCCTTGACCGAGTCGCCACTGCAGTCAGTTGGAGCTTACACGGAGATCACAAACAAGTTGTGTTTCTCTTCGCGGTGCCTGTTGATTCTACATGAACCCCGAAGCCGAACTGCACATAATCGGCTGTTAATAGGGAACCAGTCCAGTAGTGCCGCCTCGGCCTTGTCACTTAGTGCTATACCTACACCAGCCAGACCCGCTAAGGCTGCTTCTGGATCTCCAGAAAGACGTAGGTGATATCTGGCTTCGTGGTCAGTGGGGGATGTCAGTGTAAGCACAGTGCTGGGATCTTGCAATCGGGTTTCTGAAAGGCAGCAGACATCAATGTCTAGGGAATCTAGAGTGCGCGCTAGACCGGCTTGCTGTCCAATCTGCATGAGTGTCCGAACGTTGAAGCACGCCAGACGGAAGGAGGATCGGGGACGAAGGAGAGCCATGGGTTGAACCTCTTGGTCTGCGGCGCAACCGGAATCGCAGTCAGATTGCTGAGCACATGAATCAGATAAAGGAAAGTGAGGATTGTTAACAAACAAACAATTGGCGTGTGATGAATTCGCGTGAAAGTGACTAGCAGAAACAGCAGCTGATGAGCAAGTTGTAATACAGTCCATGGTTTTGCGAGAGGGCGTGATACTACCCGGTTGCCCAAGCCGAAGTAGGGAGTTGACTTAGGGGACTCCACCCCGAGCCTTTGGCTAAATAACCTACCCGCAAGGCAGCGGGGCGAATTTAGGGAATCGCGCCCATTGGGAGGCGTTGACTGAATGTTCAGTTCATGCGTCTTTGTTTGGTAGATTACCAAACAGGGGCCCAATACTCCCCATATAGTCAGCACACCTGCTGGAATACAATGTCCCACCGAGGTGGAACATTGTCGCCGAACACTTTGCTGGAACGGGGTACACCCGAACCACCCAGCTGGCACCACCAGAAGGTAGTTCGGTAAGCCAACCCAGTTCGGAAAGCCAGCCACAGTGTTGGGAGAATCGAACCAAAGGCTCAGCTAAACTCTCTTCTACTGCCGCTATCGATTTCGTGCGCAAATTATCAACTTCAGGAAAGCTGTGCTTACGTATACTCAACGGCTTTTTTAGCACAGCTTCTGCTGTGAAGTATATGTTATTGATTTTTGGGCGTAAAACAACCATCTCCAGGTGGCTAGTGATCGCACTGAAATGTTGCAGCATATTGTAGGCGCAGGGTATTGGCCGCATCCTTCGGTGTCCGTGTGGGCCCGTCCGCTGTTTGGAGGGGAGGAATTCCCCGTTTCACCTTGCTTAGACTGTTGACGTGTTGATACAGAAGCTTGTGGTTTGATGCCATACGCACTGCCAATTTCTGCTGGTACGCCATTCTTTCCTCGCGAACAAGCTGAGTACAGTGGTTATGTTGGGAGGTATAGACCATCCAGTTCTCGGTGCTTGGGGTGAGTTAGTAGATATGCCAGGCTGTTTCGCACCGCTATACGCTTGCGTGTGCTGCTTCGCAGAAACGTGACCACACTTCTCGGGCGGAGGGTCTTATTCGTTGTCGCTGCGTCAACCAGAGAGCTAAACTGGCTGACGAAATGTTCCCATGCACTAGCTGGTGCCTCGTTTGCCAGAAATGTCCAGTTGGCTGTCTCACCTAGTCGACCTAATATGTCGTAGCGTACATACGTTCTCGTTGCGTCGACAATTTGCACGAGATATTTTGCATAGCAAATGTATTCGAAGCGTAGGGCTGCATGATCGCTGCGGCCCAATGGGACGGCGACGATCACGTTATCGACCATTAGTTCTACGTTGGTCAATATCCGATCCAATATCGAAGGCTTGTCTTTTTCTCGGAATCGGGTGGGGGTGTTAATCTGGCCATACAGCGGGTAACTGGAGACGAACTCTTGTAGATTGGCCTTAAACTGTTCTCCAGGAGCTGCTTGGGATTCCAGAGTGTGGATATTGAAATCGCCAGTAATGAGGATGTGAATGTAAGTTGTGTTTATCACCCTCCTTATTGCGGATGCCAGATGGGAGTCCACCTCTGGCGTGAAGGAAGGAGGACGGTTAACTACCGACACTAAGCAATTGTCGTCACCTTTTAAACGTAGACGGCACCAAAGGGAATCTTACACCGTGCTGACTGAATCTTCCATGAGCTCACATTGGAGGTCATTGTGGAAGTACACAGCCACCCCTCCACATTTGCTGGGTCGGTCGTGCCGAACAGCGGACGTGCATGGCAGTGCGATCTCCATGTCACTTATGTCAGGGCGTAACCACGTCTCCGTTATAGCGAGGAGGTCGCAGGCTTTAAATCTTTGACGCAGCCGCATTTCGGAAAGTTTACTCAGTAAGCCTTAAGCGTTGGTGTACCTACAGAAAAGCTTCTCGGATGTCAAAAGCTGTAGACTAGAAGTACATGATGTGGATTTGTGCTGACTGATGAGAAGCCGACACCCAATCGTTTTTTGCGTGAATTGCCAGATTTCGATAGGAATGTAATCAGTTTTTGGTCTCACTTGCACCTGTGGTATGTAGTCCATCGGCAGCCATCTCGATGTCTACGGGTCTTAGCGCACAGGTTTCTGAATCGCTGTTGTGGTTATATTGAGTCGCGAGTGGTGTTTCCGCGAGAACAGCGAGTGGCTGCGGCTCTCTAACTGCTGTCTTCAATCGTAGTTCTGAGGGAAGGGTGTTGCGTAGTAGCTGCCAGCTACGGATTAAACTCACGGTCATCTGTTGTGATTGCACCGTTAGTTTCAGTATCCTCAGGCCACTGCCTCTGTGGCTTGGCGACACGGGTAACCTTGAAATAGACTGAAGTATGACGTCGTCTGCATAGTGAGCTTCATGAATGTAACGCCATTCTTTCAGGTCATGATCATGAGCTTCCTCGTTGCTGGCTGTCGATAGTTCGGACACGCCATGAACAAAACTAATTCTTTTGCTACTCTCCGTGTGGTGGTCGTTTGAATTATTTTTGTCCCGCTGGCGTTCGCTCCATGGAACATCCGGAAATATGCGTATTCCACTGTTTCACTTCGCAGGTGGTATGCTGCCAAAAGCACCGTCTCGACATCATCCACTGATCCCAATGTTATTCGCATTAGCCGGGACTCCCCATAACGATTCGAGGTTGGATGTCTAGCGATGCGCATTATATTAGTCGGACTGGCTTGAACTCCGATTTTATCAAAAAGGAAATTCCATTGCTTTAAATCATTCAGCTCTTTACCCCTTAAGGAGTTTGCCTTGGACTCAGGAACGTTGGCGAATATGTCAAAGCCCCGTAGTTCCGCCTAGTCTTCGGTGATGTGGGAAGCACGGTTATCGAGGGATTTAGTGATGTCTGTGCAGGTTGCACCTGATCCTTGACTCGTTTTGTGGCTGTACTGGGTGAGGCTACTGAGGTCGCACTTCGATTATACCGAGCAGCAACGGTTGCATAGGTGGATCGGTTTTTAGATCGCTTCGGATTTCGTTGGTCAATCGGAAGAGTGGGTGCTACCGATGTTGCATCAGTCGATACATTGGATAAGAGGATATGGGCGATGAGGCCAGACATGCTTCTATCGGTCGCGATGACGACTTGGTTCGTGGTTTCCAAAGTTTCGAGTACCACGCGGCCGTTTGAACGCCTGGCCCTTTTCCTTGATTTTCAGTCAGCAATTGAGGGAGACGTATGAGGTACAAGATGTGCTATTTTCGCTGCGAGCGAAGCAATGTTTACATTAAACGATGTTCAGTTTTGACGACTAGGCTTTCGTACTTTTGTGTTAATGCTTGTAAGCATTTTACTAGTGAAATCATTGTGCACTGCGGACAGAACCAAACTGAACCCGGCGTATTGTATTTCTTTTTATCGGTTCTACAGACGTTGACGTATTTCGAATGGTACCGGTCTTGGCAATTTGTACAAGTCAACCCTCCTTTTACTGCCTTAGCACAAGTTTGATTAGCACAAAATGCTTCGTTTCGGGTTACCGGTGTGGTGGTCATGATGGCCGATTACCGTAGAACAAATGCAAGATGGCGGACACAGACGGCAGTTGGGCTAATCAATGAGAACTCCGAAATTAGCCAGAGAACATCCACCAAATTTGCACAGATTGAAGAATACACCAAAAGAAAAATATTGGTGTATAATTCACACAGAAAAATCACGTATAACAGAGTAATCCGGAAGAAAATGTGGAATCCAGCACGGTAATCCAAAAATCCGCGGCGCCCATTGGTACATCCAGTAGAAGATTCCATCCTCCTGGAGTGTGTCGATAAATGTCCCCATATTTAACTAAGGTGCTCGCATATTATATGTTAATCACAGGGGAATAAGTCTCATGTCGGTTGTTTCCAAAATGCTGGCATCCATTCTGCTCCGCAGACTATCCCCGATCCGCGAGTTGTTTTACCGAGAAGGACAAGCTGGCTTCCGCCCCGTTCGAGGATGCGTGGACTAAATCTTCATGTTACGCCAAATCCTTGAACCCCCTCATCTCTACCACAAGCCAACCATTGTCGTTTTCCTGGACATTCGAGCTGCATTTGCCTCGATCGAGCGGACTGCTTTTTGGCACTGTTTGCTTTGAAATGGAGTCCCCGAAAAGTACACTTTTATCATTCGAGCGCTTTACTTTCAAGTGTCAGATAGATTGGCAAGCTTCCCTCACCATTCGCTATCTCTAGTGGTGTGCGACAACAGTGTCCTTTGTCTACATTGCTCTTCAACTTGACAATTGAGGACGTCCTGTTGAGTTTTCTGGAAGGCTCCCAAAATCCTGGTGTTTAGCTTCTTCCTGGCAATCGCGTGACCGACTTAGATTATGCTGATGACATCGCTCTGCTCGGTGACGATTCACAGAGTGTACAGCTCATTTTGAACCGTCTAGTAATTGAAGTATGGTATGCGCTCATCCCCTTGAAGTGAAAAGTGCTACTCAAGGACTGGAAGTCATCTGCCCCCTCACCATTGAAGGAACACAGCTAGAGCTTTTGGACAACTGTCTACCTCGTCAACTGTGTTTTCTGCTGATTGCATTATTGGGAAAGGGGTCTCTCATCGCATCACCAATGTCCTGTCGGCATTTACCAACCTGAGTCATTTGTGGCGTTGTCGGGATATATCCCTCATTTTAATGAGGAGAGACTACAAAGCATATGTCCGCGTGGTCTTACTGTACCGAAGCCAATCCTTGCCGTCTTGTGTGGGTGACATGCGTAGGCTTTCGGCCTTCGACAACACATGTTTGCGGCGAATAGCCCGTGTGTGCTGGCAGCACCGGGTTCGCAACGAGGAAGTCCGGTATCGAGTCTTGGGAAGCATGAGCCCTCCGCTTGATCGCCTTATCGCAATGCGTCAATTGAGGTGGCTTGGCCACGTTCTACTTATGTCTTGCGAGCGCTTACCACACTGCGTCTTATTTACTCGTACGGGATTGAATTGGAAGAGAACGCGTGGAGGTCAGCCAACCACTTGGCGGCAAATCAGGAAGTCGCTGACCTGTCTTGTAATCGTCGGCCCAGTACTTCTTCCTGGTTGGGGCCCCAAGGATGAGGACTGCAAATGGCTCGACACACTTGAAGATATGATGCGAAACCGGAAGCAATGGAAGAACCGTATATTTAAATGTTTTGAACAATATGATTAGAGCTATGCCATTAAAAGTGCAGAAAAGAACAAAACAGCATGTGAAAACAAACAAAAAGTCAAGAAGCCCAACAAATATTTGTTATCTGTCCCCGACATCTGTTTTTTATGTTTCTTTCCTCATGGCTTATTGATGGCGCTATGTCTATTAATAGACTGTTGAAAAATTGTATATATATATATATATATATATATATATATATATATATAGCCTGCTATTGTGTAGTTTTGGTGCAACCTCTTTAGTTCGTCCATCCATTGTCTTGTACACTGATAATCACCGCTTTTATACTCCGGCAGGCCATTGCAGTGTGGCGGCCTCTACGCGACGCGTACACTTCGAAGCTCGAATGCTTCGGAACCTTCTTAAAGATGCTCATTCTCGTTATTATCAGCTCATCCAAGTAACACAATTTAGGACTTTTCTGACCAACAATCGTGGTGTTAACCAACAGAGCAAGTGAGAACCGTTGTTTGTTGAGAAGATAAGTCACAGTCAGACTTAGCTTCGGGCACTATACCTCCGTACTCTAGGTAGAGTGAGAGCTTACGGCAATCTTTCTGCACTCTTCCATGTCACCAGTGATGTGCAACAGGGATGCCTTATGTCTCCGTTTCTTTCTAACTTTACGATTGAAGAAACCCTGTTGGAACCATTAGAAGAGGTACAGAGTTTTGATATCTAGATCCTTCCAGGTGATTTCGCAGCCAACTTAGATTATGTTGATGATATCTTCTTGATCGGTAAACATTTTTGGTATGCAAGTGACCCTTGACCGACTGGTGCTTGAAAGGTCTAAGTATGGTATGTACTTCGCCCCTTTCAAGTGCAATGTGCTGTTACAGGTTTGAGAGTAGTCCCTACCTCAACTCACCCTCGTAAGCATACAACTCGAACACGTGGGCAGTTACGTCTACTTAGGGAGCTTCATCTCTGCCGATGGCACTATTGGAGAAGAGGTGTCTCTTCGAATCGCGGAAGTCCGGTTGGCTTTTGCCAACTTGAGGCATTTGTGCCGTCTTCGCGACATTTCGCTCGAGTTGAAGGGCATAGTCTATACTACCAGTGTCCGTGCCGTGCTGTTATAGGGATGTGAATCCTGGCTACTCCTTGTAGATGACATGCCTAGTCTTTCGACCTTTGACAATGGCCGTTTCCAGATGATCGCCCGTGACAATATTGAGTGCGCAATAAAAATATCAGACACCAAGTCCTCTGCAAGACGGGTCTTTCCCTAACTGAGCTGACATGGGTTGGTCACATCCTGCGCATTCTCAACGAGTGTTTATCACGCCGCGCTTTGTTTTCGCTCCCAGGGCTGCATTGGAAGACGTCGTGTGGAAGCCAACCGATCACTTGGAGACAGAGCGAGAAAACATTCATAGCTTACGTAACAATCGATAGTGCGTACGTCTATCAGGTTGGGGGCAGTGATTCAAAACTGGATATAGCAGAAGCAATGCACACGAGTTCGCATGAATTCCCGATTCGAAAAGCACTAACTCTTAACAAAATGGCCTGGAAAAACTGCCGAAAAGTTGATGTTTTTCGTTTCCCAGTGTTGCACCTTTTATTTTTTCTGTGATTCCTGACTATTACGAAGAGCCAGTGTTCAAGCCGAGAGCCGTGGTGCAAGATTGGATCTATCTACCTTCGGAGATTCAACTCAAGCAGAGGTCAAAACGCAGATCTATATGGGGTCAGCAGCAAGTTTAAACCTGAGCTTGAACCGTTTTTAGTTGTGCTAATTGATATTAATCAACACCTCCGGTGTTGTTGTGCTCAGTACCTGTCTTCAACCTATTTATTCCGCTATGCTCTCATGCAAAACAATCCTCGGTCCTGGCTGGTATTTGGTGTTCTCATTCCCTCGCGGAGTTAGCAGACCGGGCGGCACAACCAATTTTCTGGCGACAGTCAGCTGCGCGGTAGTAGCAGGTTAGCCGTACATTCAGCAGAAACCACATCACTAACTCCATGGGTTTGAATGGCACAATGCCCATTACTACAGACTGATACTAGGCCAGTTAAAGACCCATCCATCCCGGCAGACACTCCTACGCGTAACCTAGTTGTGCAGTTGCGAGTAACATGTGTGCTGCAAACATCAACAACCTGTTCTACCTTGTTCCATGTTGGAAATACTTTCGTGTTTCGGAGCATAACGGAATGGTCTTACAATGACAACTATAAAAGAAGAAGAAAGCAGTTTTGATAAATATATCAAGCTATTTACTCTGGTTTGTTACCGTCGACCTGTGGAGCTTTCGGACCCAGTGAAATGATTGATGATGGTTCCCTAAACCTTTTACGTCTTCACTCCTCTTGTCATTCCGGGTGTCTCATCCCTTGCCTGCGACGATCTTGTACATGTGAAATCGAATGTACGATCACATAAAACGTAACACGCACTTGCACACAACTTTCTACTGACCGCATAAATTAGCCTCGCCATTTGCTGCAAGGCTGTGCTTAGATTCGTGTGATGCGCTGCCGTATGTCTGCCTCGCTGGAAATTTAAGAACGTGCGTGGGACAGTAGCCACTTTTTAAACCCTCCTGGACGTTGCGCTACCGCTTGGGGTGAAATGTACCAACTGATCTGTGAGGAACGCACTGGCCTCAAAGTCCGGATAGTGGGCGTCCAAAGTTTGTAGAAACAGACGCAACTCAGTCATGTTGCGTGAGACCACGGTCACTGGGCGCACGCGTTTGCCTTTATAGTACAACGCCGGTTCCAGTACTCTTTCTTCCTCCAATCTCAATCCGTCTGTTTGGCCCATCCGTATTAGTCCATTCCTCTGTGCGTGGAAGTAGATGCGGCAGTGAAGATCATGGGCCAAAATAGCCATTTTGCCTCCGCTTGCAAGGGCCCTGACATTGTCCGGCGTGTCCTCCACATAAAAGACGTATTGCAATGGATACACATTATCGTATTGAGACTCGTGGTGAGGTGATTTGCAGTGGTCTGTCTTACGCTCCGCTCCTATTGTCAGGCTGAGCGCCTTATCCGTTGCGTTCGTATCGTCCTTGTCTTCCATTACTACAAAACAGAAATGGAAGAAGATAGAGATTAGACATGCTTTAGTTATCTCAATTTGCTCTGCGATTACAGAGTCCTAAGGGCGATGAACACGTTTGATGGGACATGCGTACTGATATGGCGAAGAGCCGCCCCCAGTGGCGTTTGTGTTGAGTTTCTATGTCCATCCCCCTCCCCTTTAGATTCCCCCTCCAATCCCGATCTCATACAAAGCGCATAATATAATAGTTAATATAATATTACTTGCTTGGAATCTTTTTTGTAATGTACTTTTTAATCTATTATCTTTTGTATTGCGGCACATCAGCTGAAGTGTGTTTCTCACTCTCAGCTAACGTGTATTCATGATGACGATGATGACTGCGATTACAGAAGTCAAGTAAATATTCAGGCCTTTTTTAAGGAGTGCATTTAAAGGAGTGAACTGCAAACAAACATTTTGAAATTCATAGAAGTGACACTACATTCCTTAACCGGTTATATAAGAAAAGCGGTAGTAGTAGTAGTAGTAGTAGTAGTAGTAGTAGTAGTAGTAGTAGTAGTAGTAGTAGTAGTAGTAGTAGCATAGTCAGCAGTTGGCTGACTTGCCGAACTACTGGCTGGCTTGCAGAACTACCGATTGGCTTGCTGAACTACATCCTCGTGGTGCCAGCTGGGTGCTTCGGGATTATCCCGTTCCAGCGAAAGGTTCTGCGGCAGTGTTCCATGACGTTATGGGTTTTCGACTGACAAGCGTCCTCCCCACACAAAGCCACGTGTATCCGTTTAACAACACTGCGACGTGACGAATGTGACTCGCCACTAACTAAAGTCACTGCCTTTTGCTTCACCTCACTAGAGCATTGTCATCCTACAGCTTGATGCTGAATTACTGGGAATATGGGCCCCTGTTTGGCAGCCAGCCAATGGAAAGGGGTATGAACCGAGCAATCGGTCACCGGCTCCCACTGGTAACACAATTGGTAACACAATGAACAATAGGTTTATACAGGTTAAGAAGCGCTGCTTCGCAAGCCCCTTTGGGTAGCCTGGTGGGTTATCGAATAACGTCAATGAAATAATGTCGTTAGTAGTTCCACTGTCAAAAGAATGAACTTAACCTATGTAATGTAGGAGCCCTGTACTCCGAGTAGTTTCATAGCTAAAAAAGTTGAAAAAATATATCCGAGGCATTTCCCGGAAGTAGGATGGGGAGTAGCATCAAGTAACAGAATGTAAGTGGTGGAGTGCGTCATCCAACCGACGTTTAAACATGGCTAGCATTCGTGCAGTAACAACCGCTTCGGGGAGAACGTTCCATAGTTGGCACACACGAATGGAAAAGAAATTTCTACGGCACGCCAGACCGCTCTGCTGATCTGCTAATTTCCAGGAGTGACCTCTCGGCTTGATGTTACTACTGCGTAGCAGTAAAGTGCTGCATAAATGATTCGGATTTTATACAATCAAATACGTCATAATCAAGTCGCCTCGTTGTCGGCCATACCGCCCGCTGAATACTCCCAAACATTGCAGCCTCTGCCCGTACGGAAGGTGGTGCATTCCAAGGACGCATTTAGAAGCTCGACGTTGAGGCTGGGGCAGTGTAACAAGGCCGTGCTTCAGCCACGGTTGCCAGACTTGGATTGTGTATTCGACATGAGGGCGAACGTCCGCATTTAGCATCTGTCTGAAAATTGTGGTGTCTATTTGTCCGAACGCCCATCGAAGCAAGTCGAAGTGCTGGTTACCAGTTTTAGATGCCTTTGCAGATTGCATGAAACAACTTAACTTATCTTAAGCACGCCATGGTCGCGTTCGATGGATAATCACTGCAGTACGTACGTTCCTAGCTTCTAGAAACAGGTACTCTGATGTTGTATAGAGATTCCCTTGCATTTGTCCAAATTGAACTGTAGCAAACTTTCGGGTTGACCACTGATGTGCCATATCTAGGTCACCCTGAAGTGAATGCTGATCGTTATCCACCTGAATCTTGATATCGTCAGCAAACAGCAGGAATTTTGAAACGATTTTCCGTGCAAGGTCACTGATGAATACCAAAAACAATTATTGACCTAGAATTAAGTCCTGGAGCACATCAGCTTCGACTGGTATGGGGTCGTATAAGGAGCTCCGGCATCTGACCACCAATTGTCGTTGCAGGAGAATGTTTGCGATCCAGCTCAAGAGGGGGTCACCGATTCCGTAATACTGGAGCTTGGAAAGGAGAATCCGATGATCTAAACGATGGATTGCCTTCGACAAATCCAATTAGGTCACATCAAAGGCTTCTCCAATGTCAACTGAATCGGTCCAACTATTCGTGCGATTAATAAATTCGTTGCGCATGATTGTTGTCGACACTAGCCGTCTTGCTCGGGTGCAATAATGTTACGATTTTATATATAAACCACCAACGCACCGGCAAGGATGGATTTCATGACTGGATAAAACAGGGAGAAGAGACATTGGGCAGTAGTTTTAGGGCTCAGTCCTGCTTCCGCCTTTGGGAATCTGAGTTATTATGCCAAGTTTCCACATCGCAGGAATATGGTTCTGGTCTAAGCAACGCTGCAAGAACTAGGCCAAAGATTGTACCACTTGTCTTGCTTCTACTCGCAGTGCCTTTGGACAAATAGTGTCGACTCGTGGGGAACTGCGGTTGCGCCGTGACCTCAGCTTCTACGATGCAACTTCGGCAGTAAAAGTGATGTGTGTGAGTCGTCGAGGCGGAAAAACAAAAGCTTGCAGATGACTTCCTAGTAAGACCCTCAGAAATGTGGGAGCACATTGCGTCCGCAACGTGTTTGCCGCTTCTGTAGCTGTTATTGTTGAACCGTCAGTCATCCGGAGTGGAGGAATTGCCTGCCTTACCATACGACGATCAATGATATATTTATGCAGCAGCTTGTGGTTATCCCTGGAAGCTTTTGCCATATTCTGCTAAAATGCGAATTTGCCATCTCTGAGGAGTTGAGTGCAGTTTTTACGATGGGATACCTATTTGTCCCCATTATCTGGCGTCGGTGATGATGTGCGTTGCGTATAGGCATCCATTTTCTAGTTCACTTCCTCAAGAAAATAAAACACTTTTAGGTTCATTGAAAACCCTTGTCCCTGAGTCATCCGTAACCATTTGATTGAATTGGCTAACGAATTCAAGGCAAGCGACATCCGGGTGGCCTTCAGAGATGAACAAACAGGCTGTTGGACTGGCGAACTGAGCTAAGCATTCGTAACGCTTAAGGGTGCGCATTACCTCAGTGTTCTGGTGGCAATATTCATTATTGCAGATGAGGTCGAAAGTGATGACTGCACGATCACTGCCACCCAAATGGCATTCTACAATCAATATATCAAACATATGTTCCTCGTTGGTGAACACGAGTTCTACGTGTGTAACCACATCCTTCCATCTTTTCTCAGATGCTCAACGCCTACATTCGGCCTCATTCTGAGTACGCCATCCACGCCTGGCAGCTATGGCAAAAGCAAGAACTTACCGCTCTTGAATTGCCACAACGAAGGGCGACCAAGAACGTAAAGGGCCTGTTTCATCTCCCTTACCGATTGAGGCTGAAAACCCTCGGGGTCTACAGTGGACAACATCGACGCTTGCGTGGCGACTTGATAATGACTTATATGATCCTGAGGAATCCAAACCATTCTTGTCGTCACCTACTAAACCTGAATCGCAATACCACACTCATAGGACACCAGCTAAAGCTGGAAACACAATACAGCCGCTTGGAATGCCGCCGGAATTTCTTTTCCCTTCGTATGTGCCAACACTGGAACGCTCTTCCCACATACGTTGTTTCTTCCCCCACGCTAACGGTATTCAAAAGGTGTCTGGATGATTCGCTTATCCACTTACAATATATAACCAAACGAGGACAAACAGTGCTCATTCTCAGCTGTTGTGCTTCACTACTTACACACTGCTGCTGTGTTATATAGTTTCGGATATATTACTACTACATTCATCAATCACCTCAGTCCAAGAGTGTGGCGTACGAGTAAGCGTTGTCGTTTCTTTTGTTCGTAAGATATACTTTCCCCATATTACTGTACAGTAACAATTCAATACACATCCTAAAATGTTTACATGAATAAGGGGCATCTGAATCGCTAGACGCTAAATTGACGATTTACACTTAAGTTTGCTTTCACTTCAACCATCCTACGGGACTTATAAAGCAATCGCTTTTTTAACTATAATATATCAGTTCATTGTTCATCCTGAGCATTTCGGGAAACATTTTGGTCTTATTCTGAAGAAGAAGCTGAGGACTCCAAAACTACGCTGTTATCATCCGTACAGGTTGCAGCATAACAGACTTGCAGTCATTTTGCTTCGCCCATCTACTGAACATCGCACCCGAGGCACTTAGGGAGGCTTATCAACGACCCATCTGTTTCGTCGCGTAAGCCAGGCCGGTCAATACACGCCGCCGTTTCGTGTGGGTGTGTGCGTTTAACCGCGGGATCTTTAACCACTGAACCCAGCAGTCTGCGTGCGATCGCGCGTGAGAGAGGTGGTGAGACATCCGTCTTTCTCGGATGACTGACTTTGGTGCTGGTTGAACGACACTCAACACAGGTGCTTGTTTTGACGTGTTTGCGTGTCACGTACACGCCTGACTCATAGAACATTAATCAAACGTGAAGGCCAGTACCACAAAAACCGCTCGGATAGACATTGCTGCTAACGATTACAGGGTAACCAGCATTCCAAACACGGTGCAACGTCGAGTTTGTTCTTCAGAGAATTACGGTAAAATTCGTAAGATCTGGGTAGCCTGTTATAGCTGCATTACATCGTACTGTCCGCAATGCAAATCCTTACGAGAAGTGGGACAGACAAACAAAGTTGCTGACACAATTAGGTTTTGTCCAACATGTCAAGTCATTCCAGTTGTCAATCGTTTAGCTTTGCTCATGAAAAAGTGCGATAGGATGACTGATATAATCGCGTATTTTTTAACTACTAACACCACTCCCTCGGAAGTAGGTATGGCCACCTTAATACCTCAATCAGCCAACTTAAGCTAAGCTTTTAAGCCGATGAAGAGAGGTAGACTCACCAATCGCACTGCAGCGTCTGTGTCTCTAAATTCTCTGGGTCACCTCAGTCCCATAAACGGACAAGCCTCAAAAATACCTGCTTTCAATACTCCAACGATGGGCGCTTACCTGGGGATTCAACCATGACACCGACAGCTCAGAGCCAGAAGCACGCAGGTGCAGATAACAAGCAGGTAACGTAAGCATCGATTGCCTCCATAAAGACACCGGGAGCGACACGCGTATGTTCGTCTTCTGTATCGAGCACATGCAAGGCGACGCAGCTTTCCCGCTCAACTCTAGTGGTGTCTTCTAAACATCCTACATTACCAGTAACAACTTTAAAACCGACACTCGCTAGACAGATTCACGCTGCATTAACTCTCGGGTTCCCGAGTCCAAAGCTTGCACAATCAAAGCAAGTTGCTAAATCATCGAAACCAGTGGAGTTCCGTCTGCGGTGCGATTAGTATTCGGGTTGAGCCTACTATGCTGAGACGCTTAGCGCGTCACTCAGTCTCAGTGCACTTTGAAGAACTTCGAATACTTCGATAATAGTAAACTCAGCGGATGAGACAGAGGCTGTCCTGCTCTCAGCAGTTCGTCTTCGCAACCCACAGAGCGAGGTGCACATAATACCCGATCTTTCTTGGAAAGAACGCCCAAAAGCAGCAGGTGACCAACGCGGCATTCCTAATAGCGATAGCATGAACACGATAATTGTTCATGATGTTCCCGAGCTTCTGAATTCTCCTGATCACGATACGCAAACAAATGACCGAGTGCAGTGATGTTACATCCGCGAATCACTCTCTATGGACATTGTTATTGCCAAATCCCTGATATACGTTCCGTCATCGCCTAACTGTAAGAGTTGCGACTTAAGACTAATCGAGCAACAGTTTTGGACATAGCCTCTCCAGCGGTAACTAATGGCGATGGGATCGAATTGCTTTTCATGGCTGACCCGAGGCTGGTGGGAGCTAAGTCACTCTTCTGCGGGTGCTATGTCGAAAGTTTGTTTTCGCGAGAAAGTGACGAGCATCTTCACACAGGTGTAGCAACCGCTCACGGTTATCATTACAGGAGCCTACACCTTGTTGGCCGCCCAGAAGAAGGTCATCAAAATCTTCCGACTTGCGCATTTAGATCACCAGCAAACACCACAGTATCCGTGCTCCTTCTGTAACGAAGAAGCTCGTCATGTTGGAGATAAAAACCTCTCACCGAATCAGTGCTATAGTTTGTAGGGGCGTGGGCTACAATGACAAACAGGCATCTTTTGTCCCCGCGCGACTTCAAAGCCTGGAAGGAGCCAGCCAACCTAACGGCGCACATCCGGCTGTTGACAGGGATCCTGTCGATCAGGGCCAATTCACCCCGGGAACACAAAACAATCCCGACGTCAGCTTGACCTGTATTTGAAGCTGCGTCATTACCAGACAGCCGCAGTGAGACTGTGCCGCCAGTGTCGTATGTGGGGGATCGCAGATTGAGTACGGAGCTCGAATCGTGCAGGCGGGTTTCCGATAATCAGCAAATGTTAATTGAGAGGGTCCCTAGTGTTCGGACAAGTGCTGTTTGTTGGCCATTCTGTAGCAAAGTGCCCACGTATAGGTATGCCAGGCTTAACGAAGATCGAGGACTCCAAAGGAAAACGGATGACGTGACGTTGTCCGCTTGGTTGAACATGGACTTGTCAACCGGATTGGAGCGACGCCGTGCGCTTGTGTGTGAGTTGAAACTAGAAGACAAACGACTATCCAAGCAAGGTGGTGGAGGACAAAGAATTGAGGGGATGAAAACGGGGGGATGAAAGTGAAGTTGGAACGGGACACTGAGGTTGAAAATGTGCAAGAGGAGGAATAAGCAGACGGGAAGGCTTGAGCAGTAACATCCAAATCCCCATCCACCCTGCTCGATGCAGCAGATAGGGTGCCGTTTTTTATCATCTGTGACGGCCACAGCATTAAGAGATTATTAGAAGGAAACGTTGTGGTGTATTGCGTGGGCAGGCTACTGTCAGACTGCTAAGGCCTAGACAGGAGAACGATTAGGGTTCTCAACCAAAGCCTTTGGATCAAAAACCTTATCGCAAGGCAGCGCGATTTTGGCACTGGACTATAACTTGTGTTAGGCTAATAGCCCTGTGGTTAGCACAGTCGGTGCGACTGCGCTTCTTGTATAGTGCCATTATAATCGGTTCACTCCGGGTAGCCGGGGTGTTGTCTTCCAGATCTTTTCGAATCGGAAGGTCAGTGCTTTGCAGAGGACCTCACCAACCTTTAATGGTGCATCATCCTCATCGCCGATTCACGGTAGCCGAGCGTGAGAAACATGTAGCTAATGTATTGTAATACAAAAAGGACAGTACAAAAATTCAAATGGTGAGTGATATAATAGTAAATCTTATATCAGATATTAGATATGAGAGCATGATTGGAGGGGGAATCCAAAGAAAAAGGGGGTGAACAAAGAAACGCACGACGCGAACGACACTGGGACCGCTTCTTCGTCATATCAACAAGCGTGTCCAACCAAACGTGTTCATCATCCTTAGGACCCCAGCCCGGCTGTCGGGATGCATCAACCGATGCCAAATTCGAAGTAAGGGTTTTCATTTCTCTCGGCCAAGTCATCGCTTGGCCTCTTCCACTCCTCCTCTTCCAAACGCACCCCCAGCGCGCAAGTAATGCATGTCGCGGGATTCGGTGGGCCGGTATGCGTCATACGTGACCGAACGATTGGGGTCTGGTGCGTGATATAATGGTGCTGAGTGGTTCACTCGTTCTTCTTGCACCAAATACGCGACGCTGAACACATTCAATGCTCACGCGGTGCCCCCACCAGACGTGAGCTAAGCTGCGAAGGCAGCGATGGTCGAACGCAGTTGGTCTCTTAATGTCTGTCGACCTGATGGCATAGCTTTCACAATCGTACAAGAGGGCTGTCCAGGTGCGGCAAATCGCGTTCAGCAGAACGAAAATGTTTTAGGGCTGCGATCTCGTTTCGGATCTCAGCCTCCGACGGAGACTTCAAACTAACCGTCCATGGCTCAGCATACATCACCTGAGTAGCAAGATGCCCGGAAGTAGGGGGCTAACTGAACTGATGTTGAAAGTGTCGCAAAACGAGCCCTTCTTATTGCGCATCAGAGCGCCCACAATCTCTGATTTGGCATTTCTTGTAAATCGATCCTATCTGTTACGCACGCGTCTACAATCATGCATCTAGTCATCTAATTTACGTGACAAATCTCCATGACTTCGATCCCTGTGATATTGCTATGATTTCGGTTACTGAGACCGTGGCTGGACCACGTTTTACGCAAGCGATGTGAACGGCTGTCCCGACGCGTTCTCTTCGCTCACACAGGACCAAGCTAGAAGAACTCGCGCAGTGGTCAGCCTATCACGTGGCGACAAACGATTAAAGAGCTGACGTTCAGTTTAGCTGTCGTAGATCCCGTGCCTCTTCCAGGCTGGGGGATCAAGGATGAAGGACCCCGCTACCTGGAAACACTTTTGGAGATGGCACAGAACCGGGCCAAATGGAAAATGTGTACAAATCTTTGTCTTTATTTCCTTGAGTTACATCGCAAACACTGAACAGACAAACAAAAGATAAAACATCATGTGAAAGGAAAACAAAAAGAAAAGATACAAAAACAGAAACATTGTTGTAAATTTCATCCTTTTCTTTGTGGGCTCTGTATTTATTACTTCCGTTTCATAGTTTTCGATATCTTATAGACTGTTGCTTATATGTATGTATATATATATATATATATATATATATATATATATATATATATATATATATATATATATATATATATATATATATATATATATATATATATATATATATATATATATATATATATATATATATATATATATATAATGTAAGTAAGCTGCACCTTGATACTGCGTAGTGCTTACGTATTGACATGCCAGGTATTTCAACCGATGGTGGAATGTATTATATGATACTGTCGAAAAGTCCGACCATCTCATTCTCATGTTTAAAACCCAGCAGCATTTCGCCTGTACCGTCAGTACCAGCATTACGTGTTAGTTATAATAACGTTAGTGCCGCATGTGGCTCTCAGTGAGTACCATCTACTAGACCCAACAATTACGTTCCCGTAGGTTCAAGACTGGTCAGCATTCATACATCACCCTAAGGCGTTCCAGTAGACTTTTATTGACCAATTAATGAAGTACCCACTCACTTGACTTGAGCCCAAATTCTTTCTTGCAATTCATCGTGGACGGCGCTGGTTGAGAATGTGTATCCTTGCGAACTGCACCCCTTTCAACTCTGCGTACGGTCGGTCTCCATTGGCCATTGAGACTCATGGTATCAAGAACATCTGGTCGCATTGCTTGTACTTGTTGAGCTGCAGAACAGCGCCGTAGATGTGCCTCACCGGTTTGTAGTCGCACGTCTCCTATGCACGATACCGATTGTAATGACATGGTTTTTCTTCTCCCATACTTATACCGTGCTGCATTTCCAGCCATGTTAACCAACCGAGGTAATTGGTGATTGCTATCGATCCCGGCCCCACCATGGCATTCCCAACATTTCCAATTGGCTGATGCCGCACTCGGTCTCCATGGTGGTCTTGTGAGCGGAGTGGTTTTGGATCGTGCATCGCAACTCACTTTACCGTAAACACCATCTTGCCAGCACTGTTCACTTTTAAACGGACTGTCTCGATCCGATGCTTCTGTGGAATCCGCCAACGGAGAACCACCCAGCTTGGGCCATTGCGTCAAACTGGTTAGAGAAGACGATGATGTGCTTATTTGTGTGGGAGAAAATAATCTCATTCTCCTTTGCTCCATCAATTTTGTGGCATTATCGTTTCGTTGTGATTCCGGTGTTCTTACCGTGTTTGTTCCACAAATGGGTTGCATTTGTTCGGATGCTATCGGACTTAGGTCTTTTCCGCATCGTGGGGCTTTTGAGATGCTAATCCCCATATCTGCCCTGGCAGTGCGCATCAAAACATCAGGCTGTGCAAGGCTGACGTATGTCCCTTCATGTACCGCCGGATTTTCCTCCCTCTACGCAGAGCTATCTATAGACAGTCACATCACGTGATTTCGACTTGAAACACGCGATCGATCACACCACGTGATGCAAGTATGCACTTCCGCCCATGCATGATGGTAACGAAAATGCTGGGCGGGGGAATAGCCTTGGTCTAACGGTGGGCATTGTGGTGGACGAGTTCGCTGTTTCCAGCATGCGGTGTCATCCGCAAAGCAGGTTAACAGATAAACCACCACCAATCTGCATCACACAAAATGACGACGACTGATTACTGAGAAACTAAACTACCTTGGCCTCATATTGGCACATTTGCTACACTGGCTTTCCAGAAACTGTGTCAAGTATGCAACTGCAAATCGATTGGCTAAATAGAGAAAATATTAGTCACGTGTGTTAAGGTGGAATTTGGACCAGGAAGGCGCATGTACTATAACAGGGTTAAGCCTTTGCGATGGGATTCAGCCGTCGATCGAAAGTTATGACAACACGTTCGTTGTTAACTATCTGAAGCACAATTTGGGAAGCTCTTTCGCCTATAAACTGTACAGGGAGGTGCGCTCTGGTGCTCTGAGAAATGAACTCCCACCATGTTATTCAACGTCATACAAACTCGATCCCCTGGTACTTCAGTTTGGGCTTTGGAACTGGAATTGTTCTCGTTTCTCCCTTATCGTGTCCCCGCTGCCTCATGAATAATCTTTTGAAACAAAAGATTAGAATGTAAACACTAATCATCCTTCTACAGTATGAACACCCTTGCAGTATCACGTTATCTCACGCACCAGGCCCCGATGGCTCTGCTACGTGTTACGCATGCCAGCCCACCGACTCCCGCGACGTGCATTGCTTGCGCGCCGGGGGTGTGGTTAGAAGAGGAGGAGTGGGAGAGGACAAGCGATGATTTGGTCGAGAGGAATGAAGGCCCTCACTTCGAAGCTGACCTCAGTTACAGCGCCTCGGCTCTCTGGTTGGGGTCCGAAAGACGATGAACACGTTTGGTTGGATACACTTGCTGATATGGCAAGGAGCCGACCTCAGTGGCGTTCGTGCTGTGAGTTTCTTTTACCACCTCATCCCTCTTAGCTTCCCCCTCCAAATATGATCTCATTATTTAACATTTTGTAATGTTACATAGTAATTTGTTTTTTCTGCTGCATAGTAGCTGGCAGGTAGCTTACCGGAACGATGCCCATGCGTTACCGGTATCTCAGTTGGCTTGCACCCGTTGCATTTTATTCCCTCTTTTTCTTTTAGGTTTGCGACACAGTAGCTGAGAAGTTTCCCACCTCTAGCTAACGTGTATAGTGTGTGTGTGTGTGTGTGTGTGTATGGCGGGGGGGGGGGGATGCAGCATCCCATCCCGCGTGCAGCCATGGCCGTTTCAACAACATTTGACTGTCAAACCTTTGTACTTGGGTCGTTATATCTACTGCGAAGTTTAGCGAGTAGGCAAACTCTGATACTTATGGATCCCTTAATTCTCGCCTGTTTATTTCTCCCACCCCCTTCCAGTCCCAATCGCCAACCTTACGGCTACGGCCACGTGTTTTAGTGGCTGCTGCTGCATCATAATCATAATCATCATAATCATCATCATCATCATACACGTTAGCTAGAGGTGGGAAACACCTCAGCTACTGTGCCGCAATACACAGAAAAAAGGAGGAAAAAAGCAACCGTTGCAAACCGGCTGAGCGACCGGTAACGGATGGGCATCGTTCCGGTAAGCTAGCTGCCGGCTATTGTAATTTAAAAAAATTACTATGCAAAATTATATAAGGCTAACTAATGTAATCGTGGTTGGAGGGGGAGGCCAAGAGGGGTGGGGTGGGACAAAGAAACTCACAGCACGGATGCCACTTAGGTAGACTCCTAGACATAACAACTAGTGTGTCCAATCAAACGTGTTCATCGTCTTTCGGACCCCAACCAGGGAGCCGAGACGCTCCAACTGAGGCCAGCACAGAAGTGAGGGCCTTCAATCTCCTGGACCAAGTCATCACTTGGCCACCCCTCCTCTTCTTCCATTAACACCCTCGGTACGCAAACAACGCACGTCGCGAGAGTCGGTGGGCTGGCATGCGTAACACGTGGCCGAGCCATCGGAGCCTGGTGCGTGAAATGACGGTGCTGAGCGGATCATTTCCTTTTCCTGTGCCGTAAACAAGGCGTCGAGCGCACTCGTTGCTCACGCGGTGTTCCCACCAGATGTGAGCTAAAGTACGAAGGCACCGGTGGTCGAACGTAACTAGCCTCTTCAGGTCCGCTGCTTTAAGCGACCAGGTTTCACAACCGTACAGTAGGGTCGAACGTACCGCTGCATTGTACACTCTACCCTTCAGGGCAAGAGTGATGTCGCGTCGGCGCCATAAGTGGCAAAGGTTAGCAAAAGCGCCCCGAGCTTTTGCTATACGGTTAGTGATCTCATCCTCAATCCCACGGGCGCTGATACAACTTCCCAGGTAGTTGAATTTTTGAACGACTTCTAGCTGATCCCCACTAAGGGACAGCGAAGGAGGCGGTCTAGGACAACCTTAGAGGAACGCTTTGCGCTTTGCTGGTGCGAAGCAAAGCCCGAAGTGACGGACAGCTAGTGCTAATCTGTCCAGTGCCGCTTGACACGTTTGTGAGCAGTCACAGATTAGGGCAATATCATCAGCATACTCTAAATCAAGAAGTCGTTCTCCTGGGAGCAGGTCCACACCTTCAAAGTCGTGTCCTGTGAACGCACTATCCATGACTTCGTCAATAGCGAACTTGAAGAGGAAAGGTGACAGCGGGCATCCTTGTCTCACGCCGCTGGAGATATTAAGGGCGACGACAACTTGCCGTAAGCCCTCACTCTGCGCGAGCTACGAGCGTATAATGCTCGGATAATATTCACATATTTCTCAGGTACACCTTTCCTGAGTAGACAACCCTAAAGTGCACGTCTATCCACCGAATCGAATGCACCTTTGATATCGAGGAACACGACGACGGTGGGCCGCCAATATATGTGACGGTGCTCCAACAACTGACGCAAGATGAAGATGTGGTCAATGCAACCACGACATCGACGAAATCCAGCTGGTTCTTCGCGAACCTGGCTTTCACGAGTGCCAGTCATTCTGTGAAGGATGACAGAGGCAAGCAATTTGGAGGCGATGGAGATCAGAGTAATTCCTCTATGGCTGCCGCATTCCGATCATGAGCCTCCCTTGAAAATTGGGACTATGATGGAGCAGCTCCAATCGGTTGGGACAGTTTCCTGCTCCCACAGCTTGACTAGTAACTCGTATAAATCATCCACAAGAGCAGGTCCCGCAAATTTGAAGAGGACTGGAGGAAGATCATCGGGTCCCGCGGCTTTATGTAACTTTAACGGTCCGATCTCACGTTCGACTTCTGAGCGAGAGGATGGATCCAAAGGGACAGCCCACGGAGCGGGGCAATCACTGGCCGGCGAGAAATCTAACCATTCCGATCGATTAAATTGCCCATTAAAGTGTTTAGCCCAACGTTCCAATCGTTTTGGTAACTTGTGGATAGGCTGTCCACTCTCGTCACGTATAGTTGCACTAACACCAGGTCTCCCGCTGCCCGTTTCCCGTATCAGCCGGAATTACTTACCATGGTTACCAAGGGCAACAGCCATTTCCATTTTTGATGCACGATGAGACCACCAGGATTCGCGGTCCGTCTTCAGGCTAGCACGGAGTTTTGCCCGGAGCTCTTTGCGAGTTTCATTGTGTGCGCTTCCAGCCGGAATATGCCGGCGAGCATCTATAAGTTCCAGAGACTGTGAAGAGACCCAATGTATATGTTGACGATTAGACTTACCACATGAGGATTTTCCTGCTGATGGTAATGTCTGGTGAATATGAGACCAGTGAGCTTCAATTGCATCCAGTGAGCGTTTATCCAACTCGCATGATAGCGCACTTTGATGGGCATTCAAAACAGCTGGATTCGCCAGTTGACTGGTGTCAATGCGCTCACAATGTCGTCGTGGGCGCCCGCCAAAGCGCATCCGCAGGTCAGCACATACAAGTGCATGGTCGGTATCCACACCTGTGCTCCAAATCGAGCAACAGTTCTGGACGCAGCCTCTCCATCAGTAAGTTATCGCAATGTGATCGATTTGTGTCCATAGCTGGTTCGGAGCTGATGGGCGCCAAATCACCCTGCGGCGGGTGCTGTGTCGGAAATTAGTGCTCGCAAGAAATAAGTGAGCATCCTCACACAAGTGAAGTAACCGCTCACCGTTATCATTGCAAGAGACTACACCATGTTGGCCACCCAGATGCAGTTCATCAATGGATAATTTTCCAACTTGAGCGTTCAGATCCCCAGCCTGCACTATAGTGTCCGAGCTTCTTCTTTGGCGACGGAGCTCGTTCAGTTAACGATAGAAGTCGTCTTTTACCGAATCATCGCTACAGTTTGTCGGTGCATAGGCAGCGACGACGAATAGACCTGTTAGTCCCGCGCGACTTCGAAGCTTTGAACGAGCCAGTCAATCGGACCGCACACAACCGGCTACTGATTGGGATCTAGTCAGCCAGAGTAGCTTCAGTCCGGGTACTCAAGGCAATACCAACACCGGCTTGGCGGATGCTCGAAGTTGCATCATCACCTGATAGGCGCAATGAGAAAGTGCTACTGATGTCACCTGAAGGGGATCGCAGGGTGACCACAGAGCTCGGGACTTGCAGGCGGGTCTCTGATAAGCAGGAGATATCGATCGAGAGGGTCTCTAATGTTCGGGCAAGCGCTGCCTGTTGGCCGATCTGAAGCAATGTGCGAACATTGAGGCATGCCAGTCTGATGGAGGATCGAGGGCTCCAAATGGAAGCCGATGAACTGGAATGGGCCGCTTGCTTGGACATGGGCCTGTTGACAGGGGATGAATGACACTCTGCGTTCACCTGTGAGTTGAAACTAAAAGACAAGCGACTACTGAAGCAAGATGAGGGAGGGCCGAGAATTGGGGTTTGAAAAGAGGGTGGGATAAAAGTGAAGCTGGAACGGGACGATAAGAGTGAAAGAGCACAACAGGGGGAATAAGAAGACGGGAAGGCTTGAGCAGTAGCATCCAAACCCTTATCCACCCTGCTCGATGCAGCAGATATGGCACCGTTGATTATCCTCTGCGGTGGCCAGAGCATCAGAAATTTGTTTGAAGTGAGATTCATGGTATCATCAGAGTTCTGTTATCAGCATCTGCATCACCACAGCACCTAAAATTCTTCTGACCTCAACAGGTCCTTATTGGGCCTACACACAACTTCATGGCTTTGTCAAGTGCTCGCGTGCCGATCTAGAGCGACTACAAGCCGCACTTACACACAGGCTTATAAATTCTGTCATTGAACGTGTGCACCATATCCGAAAGTTGAGCTCATGACGCTCACGTTGTTAGCTAGTGTTGTGACGCCCAGTACGCCTTCACCCCACGACCGCAAGAAGAAGTCCAAGATGAGCCGAGATGAACAGATTTTCTATTACAGCACGGCAGCAGTTATATAGCTTTACAAACAAGGGCGAATCCAAACTACTAAACGCATGAGATCCAACAGGCATGGGAAAACACAAAATGGAACAAGCAAATGAGAATCGCGAAAATTACGAGCCAATGAAGTGCGGCAAAGGAAATAGTGTCTGCGGAGTTAATCCCTGGGGGTAACCTTTTGCTGAGCGACCATTAAAAACGACGAGTTGCGTCCAATCAGTGTGGAGAAGTGATGCGTTTAAACAAATGCCAGAACAGTTGATAGTGAGAATGATACACACCAGAAAAATAAAAACAGGTATAATAAATATGTGTCGGCTGAATAATACATCCACGTGAAAAAGCTAAGGAACGCTGAGCAAAAGAAACCAATCAGAATGTCCACAGAATGAGACGGCTGACATTAGCTGTGAGCGATTGCGAATGAGGCTGAGGAAAGCGGCGTGTCCAAAATGTAGCAGAGAAGCAGGTAACTGCGCAAACAAAGAAATAGGCAACTAACATAATTCATGAAACTGAGGGTTAAGTAGCCAGCTCCCTAACAGCTAGTTAAACGCCCGCAGTTGTCCGCTCAGGGTTGGTCGCACGACTCCGGAGTTATGGTTGGATCAACCATGGGCTACAGTGGGCATCACGTTCAGCTACATTGCTGGATCCTCGAGGTTGACTGAGGTCCCGTAAATAAACGACACTGAGCTCCTGTCCACGTTGAATACTAGCCACATGAAGGTCGTAAGGAGCACGCAACTGACCAACTTCTTGAAGTCAATGGTGATTGACGGCTATATAGCCAAAGAAAAGTATGACAAGCTCAGATCCATCTGGTCCATTATTTCAAGACTATATGGCCTCCAAAAAATACACAAACCGAACACAACTTTGAGGCCAATACTAGATATGAGAAACTCGCCGTATCACAACATCACAAAATGGCTAGCATCGATATTGGATCTTGTTAGGAGAGGATAGTCCCTCACCATCTGAGCGACAAGTTCCAATTTGTCGAAAGTGTCAAATGCGTAAACATACTGGACTATCGCATGCTCTCCCTGGACGTCGTAGCTCTGTTTCCCAACATTCCGTTGTTAGAAACCGTAAATTTCCTTTGCCCCTTCATTGACCGACAAAAGATAAGCATGGAGATCCCAACTGGTCAGCTCAAGTAGCTTTTGTTCAGATGCACATGCAATATCCAGTTTCAGTTTAACAATGTAAAGTACACAGGCAGATAAATGGAGTAGCAGTGGGTTTGACTCTCGGGCCACTATTGGCAGATGTCTACGTGGATATGCTGGAAAATGAATTGCTGAAACCGGTAATTTCAATCTTAAGGTTCTATCAACGTTACCTAGACGACATTTTCTGCATAGTGCATCGGGCGACCAACTTGCAAGACGTCATCCAACGCTTCAGCAGTGTACATCCCAATGCCTCATTTACAGCGGAAGGAGAAAGCAACAACAGTCTGAACTTTGTGGATGTAAATCTAAAGAACAGATCCGAGGGATCAATCCATTTAGGACAATACAGTAAACCTTACTGGACGGGGCAGTATATACATTTCCATAGCTTTGTGCCCCTTAGCCGTAAAAGAACAGTGATCCATACGTTGACTGACGTGCGCAAAAGATCTGTAGCGAAGACACGATTGCAGATGAACTGGAACGAACCAAAAAGTACATACTAATTGAGAAGTACTATTCAGAACGCTTTATTAATACGCATATGAGGCTTAAAGACCCGAAGCCAGCAGTGCGAATGGCTGCGAAAAATCATTTGTTTCTAACCATCCCCTTTAAGGGTGACAAAGTGGCTGAGATCTGTACAAAAAGATTGATGCAGGTCTGCAGGAATATCTTTAATTCAGCTAAAGTCAATGAAAAATGATTTATAACTGGTAAAAAAGCAGGTGCTTGACATGTCCCGTAGGGTGTTTAGAGTGAGAAAAGATAGATCAATGGATAATGGAATCGTCAGTTCGGGCGATTACAGATTTAACTGCGCTGCCGTATAAAGGGTTTGAAATTATAATGTACGCACCAAGCCAAAAGGGGAGTGGCTATTGATCACGTAATAGGCTAGAACAAAATGAAAAATAACAAGGACAACGCTCACTCGTGTGCAGTTATCTTGGGCCGACGGGGTATTGAAATCCAGTTTCTACAGTAGTAACGTTTATCAAAGTTTGTGCAAGGGGTTGGGGGTGACTCATTCTTGAGTAGGGTCATGACACTATCCACTGTCTGTTGTGCATTAGTGCAAGTATCTGGTGGTCATGGGCTATAGCACGTAGTGTAAATGCGACAGAGTATCGCTAAGGTATTTTTTGAAAAGAGATAGGGTGGGTGCATTAATTACATGTTCCAGGAGGGCGTTCCAAGGCTATGACACTCGAAGGGAGAAATAGTTTCGCCGATATTCCAGGCGGCTGTACTGCGTGACTAACTTAAACTGGTGACCTGTTAGCGGGGTGTTTTGACTGAGTATTAGAAGGGATGACATGGGTGGTTTGGGTTTCTCAGGACCAGATACACCATTATGGGATCGCGCCTTAGACGCTGATAACGTCCACTGTATATTTTGAGAGTCTTCAGCCTGAGTGGGGAGGGGAGGCTGGTCAAACCTCTGACGCTCTTCGTTGCCTTAGGTTGTGCAGTATCGAGCGCGGTGAGATGGTGCTTGAGCCAGGGTTGCCACGCTTGAATAGCGTATTCTGCGTGCGGCCTCACGTACACACCAAGCATTTTTGGAAAGACAGAAGGGTCAAACTTCCCGAAATCTCTGCGAAGAAGGCGGTGGTACTGGTTTGCTTGGTTAGATGGCTTTTCAACCTGCCTCAGACAACCGAGATCATCTTGAACTAGCACGCCGAGATCGCACTCGTGAGAAGCCCGTTGTAGAATTTGTGGTCCTAGGCGGTACTTGTGCATACTCTTGTGCCATATGCTGAGAACTTTGCACTTGGTGACGTTGAAATGCAGCATGTTCTCGATAGACCATGCGTACGCTTTGTCCAGGTCCTCCTGTAACACTGTGTGATCCTCCACTGCAGCTATAGTACGCCATACCTTTAAGTCATCAGCAAATAGCAAACAGTTAGGAGATAGCACACTCGCGAGATCATTTATGAAGACCAGGAACAGGCGGGGTCCAAGTACCGAGCCCTGTGGTACGCCGCATTGAACTTCGATGGATTCTGATAGGTTGCTTCGAACCCTCACATTCAGGTGACGTTGCAGGAGAAAGTCTCCTATACAGCCCAGAACAGGATCACTGATTCCATATTTCTGGAGTTTGTGGAGGAGAATGCGATGGTCTAGACGGTCGCATGGCTTTGAGAAATCCAAGTAGGCCGCGTCGACTCCTACACCAGCGTCCACGGGTTCCGTCCAGCATACACGAGCAATCAATGGATTAGTGGCACAGGAGCGATTTTGGCGAAATCCGTGCTGCCCCGGAACGAGAATTGTGTTATTCTCCAGGTACACTAATAAACCCTCAGCTACAATGGACTCCATAACCTTGGAGATCACAGGAAGTAGTGTTATCGGGCGATAAATTGTTGGTTCAGCACGGCTGCCACTTTTGTAGATTAGCGTGATGATTCCGTGCTTCCACATCTTGGGGACATGCATAAGTCATGGAAACAGCGTTCGCTGAAAACGACCTAGAAGGTGTGGAGCTGCTTCCTGGTGAGCGACTTCTTGACTTGGAGTATGCTGACGATATTGCCCTAACCTGTGACAGCTCCCAAACATGCCAAATAGCACTGGACCGATTAGCACTGGCTGTCAATCGTTTTGGGCTATGCTTTGCTCCATCGAAATGCAAAGTACTTCTCCAAGATTGGCAGGAACCCAACCCTGCGCTAACGCTTGGTGGTGATCTGCTAGAAATCGTTCAGGAACTCAAGTACCTGGTCAGCTATATTAGCACCCGTAGGATTGAAGATGAGGTTACGAACCCTATAGCAAAAGCTCGAGGTGCTTTTGCTAATCTCCGTCACCTGTGGTGCAGACGCGACGTTACTCTTGCCCTCAAGGGCAGAGTTTACAACGCAGCCATCCGTTCAACTCTCTTATATGGCTGTGAAACCTGGCCCATCAGGTCGACAGATACAAAGAGGCTGGTCATATTCGATCATCACTGCGTTCGCAGCTTAGCTCATGTATGGTGGGAGCACCGCGTGAGCAATGAGCGCGTTCGACGTCGTGTATTTGATGCAGGAAGAGCCAGTGAACCGCTCAGTACCATTATATCACGCACCAGGCTCCGATGGCTGGGCCACGTGTTGCGCATGTCAGCACACCGACTCCCGCGATGTGCATTGTTTGCGCGTTTTGGGTGCGGTTGGAAGAGGAGGAGGGGAGGCCAAGTGATGACTTGGTCGAGGGAAATGAAAACCCTCACTTCGCAGTTGGCGTCGGTTGGTGCATCCCGACTTCCTGGCTTGGGGTCCTAAGAACGCTGAACACGTTTGGTTGGACACAACTGCTGATATGGCTTGGAGCCGGCCCCATTGGCGTTTGTGTTGTGAGTTCCTTTGTCCATCCCCCTCCTACTTAGCATCCCCCTCCAATCACGATCTCACTTGTTAGCCATATTATGACTGTCTTTTACGGCAGCCAGCTGTTAGCTCTCCGGAACGATGTCCATCCGGTACTGGGGACTCAGCGGGCGTGCCACTGTTTGTTTGTTTTTTTCTTTTCTTGCCTTTTGTATTGCGGCACAATAGCTGAGGTGTTTTCCACCTCCAGCTAATGTGTAATGATGATGGTGATGATGATGATGGGGACGTGCATCTCGTTCAGACATCGTTTAAAGAAAATTGCTGGTGGTCCTGCCAAACTTATTGCAGCAACTTTCAACGCCTTCGGGCGAATGCCGTCCGCACCCGGGGAGCTGAACTCGCGCAGAGACATCAGCCTCTTCAGTAGAGCTGCGGAGGTAAACGATATGTGATTAAGCCCTGATGGCAGGATATATGATGTTTGCACGCTTTGGAAGGTACGGCCAAACTGTTGTCCAAGAACTTTGGCCGCCTCTTGTGCGATTTGGGCTAACCCGCATGCTGGGTGCAGAGCAGGAATACCGCGCTTAACACGGCGCAAATTGTTTACGTGTCTGTATAGCAGTTTGGGATTGGAGCAAAACTATTCCACTAGACCTTGTTGGTTCTTCAGTTTATCCTCCTGGACGAGTTTGACATAGTGGTTCCTTTGTATTGTGTAGATGTCCCAGGTATGGTCGTCCGGGGAAGCTATGTAGGTGTGCCATGCCAAGTCCCTTAACGCCATGCATTTACGTGTCTTGCTCTTTACGAACGACTTCATCCTTTTAGGCCGGTAGAGTTTCGTTTCAGATGTCCTCGCCACGAGCTTGTTAAATATGTGGACGAATTCTCCGCAGGCCACCTCAGGGGTCAAGTCGGCTATGAACGACCGGCTTGTTGCATCAATTAGGTCGGACAGGTCGTCATGGTTGGTTACCACATGATATTCCTCGGCCTGCTATTTAGGATAATCCGCGTAGCACATGTAATAAAACACTAGCGTTGCACGATTGTTGCGGCCCAAATGAGTACCAGTTATCACTCTCTCGACCATCGGTTCTTCATTAGTGAATATTCGGTCAATGTGGTCTATACGAGCGAATCGTTGGTTGTCCCTGGATTCAAATGTAATACACCGATTCATCTGCTCCTGTGGAGCTAAGTATATTGGATGCACGACAAGACGCCTAGAAAATCGGATCAAGGAGCACCTACCGAATTCGCTCATCAACCGCAGAGACAGATCTAATTTAAGTGCAATTACTAACCATCTGATTGCCATTGGGCGCAATACTGACAAAACTAGTGCCTTCAAAATCCTGTATAAGCTACCGTCACACTTGATCCATCAGTTAGCAGCACGACGTTTTGCTACTGCTGAAACAGTAAACAGAATAATGATGAAGCCTAATCTCTGCTCATTCAAGCATTACAACTTCTATGGCCATCAACTATACGAGAGGAAGTTGCTGCCGCCCATCAAACGCACGTACCGCCAATCACCTGATCATCTGACGCTTATCACGAGAACTGTTTACGATTAATTTTTATCTAACCAATAGTGTATCACTATACCGCCCCACAAATCTGCTTGTTCATATGTGCAGTTCTGTACTAGGCCTGATGAGGAAGAAATCGAAAACAATTGTTCGCCCCAAGCGTTCTGCTTACGTTTCTTCTCTGGTTTGACAAATGTGCATTATGAACGAAATTAAATGATCCTTCGTTCTTTCGCCTACTCTAATATTATCAGATAGGAGTATCTTCAGAGAGTAAATCTCATTAGGCCACTTGGGTAGAATAGGCGGTGCCTTAGCACTGAGCCTTGCTGCACGCGGTCCTCCATGACTTCCTTCGGCTTCGAGTTTTGATTGCTGTTCAAGACGAAAGCTACCCAATCATCCCGGAATCGAGTCGCTAGTTGCTTAAACCTAAAGCCCATATTGTGGCAAAATACCGACTATAAGCGAACTTTTATGCAAAACCAATGGCGAGCCAATCCACTGCCTAAAACGCCGAGTCGAGCATTGGGCCGAGCACTTTGAGCAGCAGTTTAATTGCTTTGCTTTACCAGTGTATTCTCATTCTGGAATTCAATGTGCTTCCTGAGGTGTAGACGATTCAACACCATCTGAGGCTGAGGTTGCCCATGAGCTTCGTCTCTTAAAGCTCTATCAAGACTCTGGCCCAGATAATTTCTCCCCGGCTCTTTTCAAAGATGAAGGCCTATCACTGGCTTAGGCGCCATCTTCTCTCCTCCGGGTCTCTGAAGTTATCCCATCTGATTGGAGCCTAGTGGGTATCGTGCTCGTCTTCAAAATGGGTATCTGAACTGACTTCGCCAGTCACGGAGGGATTAGTCTCATCTGTATTGCTTCTCAGGTGCTCACCGCTCTGCTTTTAAGGACCCTCAGCCTGGTACGCGAACACAGCATACGTGAAGAGCGAGTTGGGTTCCACTCAGGTCGGAGTTGCATCAATCACATCTTTACACTCCACCAAATACTCCAGCGTCGTCAAACACTTGGCCAGCCAACGATCGTTGTCTCCTTAGACATAGGAGCCGCGTTTGACTCAGTTGACGGAGCTGCTCTTGGGAGTTGCCTACTGAGAAGGGGATTGACCGAGTGCGGGTGTACGGCGGACTTTCGCCTCCCTCAGCGCTAATGGTGTAATGGATGCAATCTCTTTGCTCCTCTCCAAGGCAGAGGTTGCTTTTGAAAATCTCCGCCATCTCTGGCGTCGAAGCGATCTGAGCCTATCTCTGACGGGCCGAGTTTACAATGCCACAGTGAGAGCGGGTCTGCTCTATGGCTGCGATAGTTGTCTTATTCGCGTAAGGATGTTGAGAGGCTGTCTGTTTTTGAGCACTGCTGCCTTCGGTACATAATATCATGTACATTACCGACACCACTGCTTACACGTGTAATTTTTAACCCATTAAATGTGGTAAGGAAGTTACTTTCACCGCACGCTCATAGTTCTCCAGGAGCAGATAACGTCCGCCCGAACGTACTGAAGGCTGTGGCCAACAAGCAAGCTGAACCACTGTCACATTTTTTGGAAAGGTGCTTTGATGAACAACAAGTCCCCCCTATGTGGAAGGGTGGCATTATCACCCCAATTTTTCAAGGCGGTAGCCGTTCAGCCTGCAAAATCTCGCCCAGTGACTCGCCACCCTATGCTCGCGAAGGTGATGCAAGCGGTCGTCGCTGAGGCTTTAATGAACTACCTGGAAAAATACAACATTTTTGCACCGGAGCAGCATGGCTTCCGTCAACACTGGTCATGCAGCACCAAGCTACTGATTGCACGAGGTAGTTGGACGGAAGTGACTGATAATGGGGTCGGAGTTGACTTCATCTATCTGGGCTTCTCCAAAGCTTTCGACCGTCTAGATCACCGCATCCTACTTCAACGGCTACAGAGCTACGGAATCGGAGATCCTGTACTTGGTTGGATTGGTAGGTTCCTTCGCTAACGGAAGTTTCAAGTACGCGTTAGGGGATCACCCTCTAACCCGATTGAAGTGGAATGTGGTGTCCTACAAGGCTCAGAGCTGGGACCGCTCTTATTACTGGTGTTTATCAACGACCTGGCAAGAGTTATTACCTCAAATTTCCTGATTCTCGCCGATGAGGTCAAGACATGGCGGGCGATTAGTAACAAGCCAGATCACGATCTACTCCAACATGACCTAGATTGTATTTAGGAATGGTCAAAGAGGAACATGCTTCAAATGAACATAGCTAAGTGCAAGATGATACATCTGCGTCACCAGCCGGTGAGCGCTTACAAGCTTCTAGACCACACCTTGGAGAAGGTCTCTCAGGAGCGTGACTTGGGTGTATTGGTACAGAAAGATCTCGGGGGTTCAAAACAAGCAAAGAAGGCGAAGAGAACCGGCAATCAACACTTCCGGGTTTTTTCGCGGAGTCTTCGGTGGGTTTGAACCCTCAATCTTTTCCCAAATGCTTAACGCTTACGTGCGACCGCGCGTAAAATATGCTATTCAGGTGTGGCAGCCGTGGCAGAAACAGGATCTTGTTGCGCTCGAAACTCCTCAACGAAGGGCAACCAAGAACGTCAGGGGCCTCTTTCATCTGCCTTATCAGCTTAGACTGAAATCTCTAAGAATGTACAGCAGTCAACATAGCTTTTGCGGGGGATCTCATAATGGTTTACCAGGTTTTGATAAACCCAAACCACATTTGCCGTCTGCTGCTGGAATTGAACCACAACACTAACCTAAGAGGTCAATTTCCGAAACTGACAATACAGTATAGCCGGCTTGAATGCCGTAGAAATTTCTTTTCCCTCCGCGTGTGCCAGCCTTGGAACGACCTCCCTAATTATGTTGTCTCTGCTCCTAACCTGGCGATATTTAAAAAACGACTTGACGATGCGTTGTCTCAGTTACATTTCATTTTTTGAATTGTTAGCCAGGGGCTACAAAACGCACTCAAACGGTGTCTTGCCAAACTTTCAACCAATGGATTTATGGATTTATTCGTTTAATACGCGAACATCTCCGCTATTCTACATAAGTCAATGGTGAGTCCAACAAAACGTTTTCACTTTATCATGCAATTCGCTTCTCGCAATAATTTCCATCCCACAGGACTTGTTAAGCAATGCTTTTCTACCCGTAATAAACCATTGTTCCGTTGTTCCATGTTCTACCCAGGATTTGCAGATCAGAATTTGTCGGTCACTGAGCAGAATAACTTCTCTGCGCGTATTTCAGTGGTTTGGGCATGCTATTCGCATGCCTAATCATTATCTCGCAGTGCCCTCTTCACGCTCGCAGAAGTCGGCTGAAAGCGAAGGAAAGGTGGCTAACGCATGAATTGATCCAGGAACATGAAAGAGCTAACGTCCAAACTAGCCGTAGTCGGGCGCTCTGGGCTCCATGACTGGGGTGTGAAGGACCAGGAACACGTATAGCTGGAAACACTTTCGGATATGGCAAGAAACCGTGTGCAATGGTGAACCTGTTGTGACTCTATTCCAATGAACACTGGTTTATTTTGCTATTCGTTTGTTTATTGCAATTCCCATACGTTGTGGCACTATGCCAATCATACTACTGGCCGTGTTAAATAAATAGATATATCCGAAAATTCATTTATTCTAATGCCCTCGGTTCTCATCCCACCATCGAGTGATTAGAGTGACTAGGCTTGACATGTCTTGTAAGATTGCTTAACTGAGTATTTCGTACCTCAAATAGACTTGGGCAATAAAATCAGGCTGTACCGTTGTGAAATCGTTGCGGTGTGCACACTAACATCAATGTGAATGTCATTTAAGTGAAGGTTGTTTGACACGGTTTTTTATGCTTCATGTTGTATGCCGATGAACTCTGATATTGTCACATAATGGAACTGGCTGACTGCATCTTTAGGTGGGTGCTGAAACAAAACCAGTCAGAAGATTACTTCAAGCCTTATATACTCGAAGATAAATGTAATCCCAATCATATACTAAATGACTATACCTCGCAACCAACTTCAACTTGTAGGATACATGATAGAATTTTCAAACAATCCACGTTCGTTTGAGACTAATGCGTTATAATTTTTCGGATTACTCACCATAACTTGCGTGACGGTAGTTTCCGTAAAATCAGAAAGCACAGGAAACTGTGTGACTGGGCGGCGAGGGACTTTCAGTGTCAGCATAGTTATGTTGTTGATAAAACAGACAACTGATCATAGAAATGCTTTGACGGAATTTACGAGAAAAATAGAAATTCAACAAAAGTAAGTATATTGTAGAAAGTATAAGCCACGATTAAACTCTGCACAATAATCGGCCTCGACAAGGAATCGAACCGTGGACGTACGGAGTACACCGCTCACAAAACTACCAATAATCTACAAAAGTAAGTCTATCATCATTAGAAGCAATTTCGAAATTGCCAGCTGTAGGTTTAATTTAAGCAGAACTGGCTTCCACTACATCGCAATGGGTCATTCATTCTTTTCATCATAATCGAGTCCGATAAACTTCGGTCCGTTAGCCCCATTCCCTTTTGTTATCCATGGGTTTACCATTCATGTGTACCTATCGAAAAACAGACAGCGGTTATTCTGATCACACCTCAACACTTTTGGTGCTAAGACCAGGTGCACGCGTGACCTAATCACGCTGTGTCCTGACGATGACCGATAAGTCGCCATCCGTTGGTAGCAAATGTTCACACCTGTGCCGCGGCAGGCGGATTTTCATGTTGGTGTTCGACAAATTGTCAATAATCAGTTCTCGTTACTGCACAACGAAAGTTTGACCAGCCTCCAAACCATTGTAACTAATCTGAATACATGTTTTCACTTAGATTTCTTTAATGGGCTACTCGCTACTGCTCAAAAGGGTTACGTGAAGTATTTCCACTGAATTTAATGCAATGCTCGGAGCTGCAAATGGGGAACGACACTGTAAATACAATTTGTGAACCAACCGAACAAAGTCAGATACCAAATGGTTAACTATATAATTAAAACACTAGACTTAATATAATGGCATGAGGTGCACCCGTGCGGAGAGCTTTCCTCTCGACAGAGTACAAAGCAGCGTACCAAGTGTGAGAAGGGATGTATCATACTTTTGTGACACAGAGGTTGATGCAACAATTCGAGCGGAACTAACGGTTGGTAAATCAACAAATAAATAAACAAGTTTTATTTTCTACTATGCAGGACACGCCCTCAGAGGCTTACGGCAAAGTATATGACGCAGGAGTAAAAATATTCGGAAAAGCTTGTAGGTGCCAGTATCTTCTGAAGTGGTAAAACTATCGACAGAGACATTTTAACTGAACGCCGAAGGGTTCACAGAGAATAGGTGACCCCAATTTTACCCATTCACTTCTACAAACACCACCTAACTTGTCACCCAAGAGTAGAGCAGATGTTGGTTTTGCTATGAGAAAACAAGCAGCCTGCCGTGTTGGGTTATTTCTTTATTGTTTTCCACATACTACTGCCCGTATGCGCAAACAACGAAGGCATACATGCAACGATCGCAACGTTGTGCAACATTCGTCCTATTGGATAGTGGCAGTCTGCCTAGCTAGCATACCACGCACATTATGGTTATTGATAAACCTCAGGGCTGCGCACGATGTACAGCGAACTGAAGTCCCTCTGCCGCGCGAGCGAAGTTAGGCATATTGGCTCAACTCTCCAAAGTATTATGAACTATTGCACAGAGGAGCATTCTCAAGGAGCTAAATGGCTGTCGACTGTTTGTAGATTGTGTTGCGTTCTTCAGCTACATCTACCATTTTACCGGGAATATCGGTAAACGGAAAGTTCACATGGTACGACGAACGACTGAGCCCAGTTTGGATTTTGGCACTGAAGGATTCGTATTTTATCACCCTTCGACAGCGACTACTTTTATGTAATGAGTAAATATACAGACACAATGGAGCAATGGCACAAAATGGGTAAAAATTTGCCGCTTATAACGCCCCGTAGGATGGTTTAGATATGTAACAAAATTAACAAGAATGTGTAAACAAACTTGAGTGTGCACAGGTGAAATCACAAAGATATTCCCATGATAACATTTGCGAATGAACCTGGTTGGAATTGGTGAACACATTCCTTGGTTGCTTTATGTAAGCTGCTAACGAACACAAGATATCGAATAAAATACAAATGGCACAATACAGGGTCAAGTTATTTTTTACATATCGGTAAAATATGGGCAGAAATATCGAATTTGATGAGGGGATTTCACGGCTGACATGCTCGAGATGAGAGGTAATGGCGATGGTATTTCAGCCAGCTATACTGCTTGGGCAAATGTAAATGATGACCTTTCACGCAGGTGTTATTGTTCACTTGTAGGACTGGGTGGCGAATGTGGTTTGGGTTATCCGGGATTTGTTTATGCATTATGACGTTACCCCGAAGGCGCCGACACCGGCAGTTGTTCATTCATTTGAATTTCTACTTAAGTTGGCATGCCGTTCTTTGGATGCCGTTTGTTACGGATTCTTAAGTGTAACGAGTACTTGCTTCTGCCGTAGATGCCACGTCTAGATCGCTTAGTACAAGTGGAGTGGTACCTGAGCGTTATGCATTTTTGGATGAATTATGAGTTCGTACGGACCAAACACTTGCGTAGAACGGTTGCTGAATACCGGTTTTATTTGCTTTGGGATCAGTGTTCCAAAGTCACGCTCCTGAGAATCTGCAAATTAGTCTTCGGGCATGTAAAATTTCGTTGATTGATGATGTGGATGAACCGTCATGCACTCGGCTTTCCAAACTAATCACTTTTAGATGGACTTGACCTCGGATGGGACCCTGTATCTTTGTCGTGTCATCTGGAAACTTACGGATACTACTTTTTCAACCTGCGAGTACAAAACAGACTTCCAGTCCGCTAATTGTGGTAGCCATCACGCGGAACACTAGAAAGCCCCAAGAATGAGCTAGAACAGAAACTCACGTAGGTGCCATGAACGAGATTAGGCCGCACAGCGCAAAGCCAACAGAACGAGCAGAGGGCGGATGGCGAGCGACGAACGGTAGCTGTCTAAGCCAAGAAGTCGAAAGCCAAAAAATAAGAGAGAAACACCTTTGTCGGTGCATCCAGAAGTAACACCAAGCAGATTAACGAAATCACAGGCGGGCGAATCAACTGCCATAGCACAACTGCAGGCTTGTCGGAAGGCGATTTACGGAGGTGAAGGTACCAGGTCAAACAGGCACCTAAGAGTCATCAAATTCGGGACCAAATGACGCACCTAACACGCAGTAATCTCTCGTTTATGGTGCGTTGTGGAACGGAAATATTATCGATATATCGACGCGTAGGTGACAGCTTGTTTAACCGTGGGAGCGTGCAATAAAGACTGTGCTTTTTTTACCGCTTCGTTCTTACTACATATTGGCTTGTACCACATGAAGCATCCCCATGAGTATAGTGGCATACGGGACGAAAAACTGAAAAATACACATATTCAGTAAGCAATACTTTGCGCCACCTGCCGATTTGCTTGAAAACATTGTGTAACATTTTGTACTAGATATTCGGAAAGAGTAACCGCTGCTAAACAGTAATTCAGCAGCCGATTTGGGCTAGTTGCACGGAATTTTGAGACAACTAGTCATTACTGAATTGATGAGGTAATCAATGCTTCAGTCCAATCTGCCTAAAACATCTTTAATGCTTTTCTCACCTTACCACCCACGCAACTGAGTCAGCTACGCGCATAACTAAAGAAGGTAAGAACATTTTCCTTATTACTTCGGGCAGATACTCCAGAGCGCTCAGCAGAATGGTAATCAAACCAAACTTGATTTCACCCTATAGGTTCCAGGCGTAAAACTGGAAGGAAGCCTGCTTGTTACTCTCAAAACGGTTTTGGATGCTTTAGCTCATTCGGCTTTAACCAATGCGCGGAACACTTATGTGTACTTGTGATATTTCCGTCGTTCAAGACATACGCAGGAACTGCCATTGAATATGCATAAAGTGAAACGACAACGCGTATGGTGTTCAATGGTGTATGATGGGATAAAAAGCACAACTTTACAAGACCCACAGGATGGATATGCAAAAGAAAATTAATATCAAAATGTTCTAACGTGGAACGCAAAGTATCAGTCGTTAAATCATTGCACTTTAACAAAGTGTTGTGTATCGTTTATCACTAAGATGAAAATCTAAGAGTCTTCCGAATGTCGTCATGTCTGGTGCGTTCACCACATAGTTTGGTAATGCATTCCAGTGAGAACAGACTCTAAGTGAGAAAAAAAATACTTTCTACAATTCAAACGAGAGTGTTGCGTCATTAGTTTCAGATGGTTGCCTCGGTTTTGTTTGTATGGGGCTAAAGTTAACTGTGATGTACATGGATGCTCGCTTTCGGTTAGTATCCGGTATGTGAGAGTAAGATCACCGCGAAGCCGTCGGTATTCTAATGAGAACACCCCGAATACACGAAGACGCATTTCGGAACTTCTACCGGATAGTCCACGCGTTGCTTTTGTGGCTCTTCTTTGGGGCTGTTCCAAGAGGCGGATGTCTCGTGTTAACCATGGACACCAGGCCTGAATTGCATATTCAACATGAGGACGGATGTAGGAGTCAATCAACAATGGTACTAGCTGTCGCTCAAAACTACCGAGAGCTCGCCGCAAAAGTCTCAAGTTCAAGTTCGCCACACTTGCTGCTTTCGAACATCCCAGCTGGACACGAGAAAGTCTGGAGGCACAGCGGATAGACATCAAACTTCACTGAGGTCTAAATTTTGATTTCATAATGATCCACTTATCAATGGATAACTAGTTCCCACAACCTAGCGGATAGAGAGGACCACGTAAAACAAATAATTATTGTAGAGGGGCCGCTCCCAAGAATGGCTCTGGGGAGCTCTTCGGAGCTAGCTGAGAGCGGATCGAGAAGGACGGCTAGCGACGAGCCTGGGCCCGGAACTACGGAGCGGGAATATGTTGACAGCGCAATAAATCAGACATATATGCCGCTAGCGCAGCCCACAACACCGAGGCCGAGCCGATTGACACAGCCCAGAACAAGCAAGTCGAAAGCTCTCGAACGACTCCTGGCCGATCCAAATCGGGTACAGCGAAGGGGAGATCAAGGCGAAAACAGGAAGGCGATTCTTCCATGTCAGAGCTCCCGAGGCGAAAGGACTGGCTCGTCTCAAACATCCGTACCTGTGTCGCGTTGTGGGACGGAACTCTAGTCGATATTCGATGGCGCGCGTGAGACCCTCATGTGCCCATTTTCGGTGTGCAATAAACGTCTCCCCCCTGTCGTGTCGTTCTCGCTACACTGGTGCCGTGACCATTCGCGATGGAGTTGACCCGGTTGGAGCAATTTGCGGCCGGTGACGCGGAGGCGTGGCTCGATGAGTTCGACGGAATTGCGGCTTGCACAAGTGTGAGGGGGATGCAAACTTGCTAATTGCTTTGGGCATACGGTTGAGTGGACGAGCCAAGGCGGTGTATCTGCCCACTCGAAAGGCCAAAACCAGCTGTTCGTTCGCTGAGATGAGGGCCGCCTTGTGTGCAGAATTTGGGAAGGATCTAGAGAGAGAACGAGCACTGCAGCGATTTCACGCAGCCAGATGGGACGAACAGGAGGATTTGATGGTGTTTTTCCAGCAGCTGGACAGACATCTAACGATTGGGCTCCCCGAGTTAGCGGGCAACGCAAGAGAGCGCCTACTGAAACAGCAGTTTATCCGAAGTCTGCCCGATCCACTCCGTGATCAGGTGAAATTGGCGTCGCTGGTGGGAGACAGCAAAGCGTTGGATCTGGTGACGGTCGCCCAGAATTTGTCGGAACGAGTGACAGTGAGAAGCATCCAGCATGCTGAGTTGGAACAGAAAGTAAATCGCCCATCCGCAGTGGTGGAGCAGCTGATGTCGATAGAATCTCCAAGCACCACTTCACAACACAATGTACGGGTAATCCGGAACGGTCGCCGCTGTTTCCGATGCAACCAGAGTGGTCATGTGGCGAGATTCTGCACCAACGTCAAGGTGCCCCATTTTTTCTCTCTATCTATGCCGAGTCGGTGGCGAGTACCAGTCCTCCAGGTAACTATAGAAGGTGTGTCTGTCCGAGCCATAGTAGACACAGGAGCGGCAGTGTCAATTACGAAGAGGTTCAACGGGGTTCCAGTAAACCCGTCTGCAATCACGATGCAGACGGTCGGCGGGCATTCTTTGAAAGTGACGGGCACGCAGTGGTTACGAATCAGGATAGGAGGAACGCTCATCAGCCATGACATGTTCATCGTGGAGGAGACGACCGAAACCATCATCGGAACCGACAGCCTGAAACGGCTCGGTGTCACAATTGACCTGAAAAACGATGTGGTGATCGTGGCTAACGATACGATCGAGATAAACAAGGGGAGAACCGACCGGGTTGGTGCCCTCAAAGCCGTGCCTGATTGTCAGAACCGTGCAATACGCAACGTACTGAACAGCTATGCCCACTTATTCACAGACGCGGAAGCTGATTACGGATTTTGCAATTGGGTTGAACACCGAATACCGTTGATCCCAGGAGGACAATGTAAGCCAATCTTCAGACGAATTCCTCAGAACACCCTGGTTGAGATACAGAAGCAGGTGACCGAGGTGGAATCGAAAGGAATCATCAGGCGAACGCACAGCCCGTCTTCATCACCCGTGCTATTGACGAAGAAGGCCGACGGAACCTATCGATTTTGCATCGATTTCAGAGAATTAAACAGGGTGACTGTGAAGGATGCATTCCTGATGCCTCAGATGGAAGAAATTTTCTCAAGCCTTCACAGTGCGAAGCAGATATCTCTGATTGATCTCCGCTCGGGATATTGGCAACTGCCGATCGCAGAAGAAGATCGCCACAAGACGGATTTCAGTGTCAATGGCCAGCAGTATGAGTTTTTGAGAATGCCGTTTGGGTTGTGCAACGCCCCGGCTACATTCAGGCGTTTGTTGCTGATGATCCTGGCGTACCTTCAAGACGTGGTTGTTTATGGTGATGACATCATCGTCTTCTCTGAGACGGAACAGGAACATGTGACCAGACTGGGAGCAGTACTGCAGAGACTGGACGAAGCTGGTCTGAAACTCAGTCGTAAAAAGTCGCAGATTGCCCAAAAGTCGATTGTATGCTTGGGTCATATCGTGGGCAATGGTCAAATCCATCCACTTCCGGAGCAACGCGAGACGATCAAGTGCTTAGCAAAACCAAAATCCAAGCGTCAGCTCCGTTCGTTTTTGGGAGTGGTGGCATATGCTTCAAAGTTTGTGCCCCAGTTCGCAGAGAAGGTCAGCCCGTTGTTAAAGCTGCTTCGCAAGGACGTGCCGTTCGTGTGGATAGCTGAAGCGGATCAAGCGTTTGACCATCTAAAGGCATGCATAGCAGAAGCCCCGACATGTCTACGACTACCCAATCCTGGTGAGAGGTTCACTGTGACTGTCGACGCAAGCAACGTGGCCATCGGTGCGGTTTTGTCTCAACCGGCTGGGGTGGTGGAGTACGCGAGCAGAGTGCTGACGGGGGCGGAACAGAAGTATTCAACAACGGAGAAAGAATGCTTGGCCATCGTGTGGGCGTTAGAGAAGTGGAGAAATGACTTACTGGCGAATGAATTCCGGGTCGTCACTGACCACAAACCGCTCTCGTGGTTGATGACAGCGAAAGACCCGCGGGGACGGCTTGCGCGATGGGCCTACCGATTGCAGGAATTCAACTTCACCATTGAGCACGTGGATGGAACGCAGAATGTATTGCCAGATATGTTGTCACGCCCATGTTTGGACGACATCATGCCAGACAATGCCATACCCGTGCGTGCGATCGCGATGGGGGAGAGGAACCTGCTGGGAGATCAAAGGACAGATGAATTCGTGAATGTGTTGTGCTCTCACTTAGGGGCTGGCACCAAACCGGAGGCCACATCGGAGGAGATGGAGGAACTCCTCAAGATCTGGGACAGGTTGAAGGTCGAAAACGATAACGTGGTGGTGGCGATAGACGGACGGAAAGGGCCTTTTGTTCCACCAAATCAGCGAGAACGTGTGATGCGTATAACTCATGATGGCGCCCATATGGGATTCGAGCGGGTCTTTGAATTGCTGCGGAGGCGAGTGTTTTGGCCAACCATGAGGAAGGACGTCGCGGCATACATTCGGGGGTGCCCAAACTGCCAAACGAGTCGGGAGATGGAGTCCCCGAGACCGCCGATGCGATCGATGGAGGTTGGTGAGCCACTTCAGTGTTGGGGACTGGACGTCTTTGGGCCCTTACCAGTGAGTCGAACAGGAAACAGATACATTCTAGTGATGATTGACCACTTCAGTCGATGGGTGGAAGCCATACCAATCAAGGACCAAACAGGCGAGACAGTGTCGCAAGTATTCGAATTCAATGTGCCTGCAAGGTATGGGATCCCACAGTGTATCATCACGGACCAAGGGCCCTGCTTCGAGTCAAAAGCGTTTAAGGCAGTTTTGGACAAGTGGGGCATCCAGAGACGGCGAACTTCACCGTACCACCCACAAACCAACGGGATGACCGAGCGGTTCAACCGGACATTGAAGACGTGGATAAACTGCACGAAGTTGGCATGGGAAGATGCTTTGCCTCAGGTTCTGATCGCGTATCGGACCAGCATGCAATCAACCACCAAGGTCTTGCCATTCGAATTACTGTTCGGCAGAGAACCACGAATTGCGCTCGATACTTGCCTACCGAACCAGGGTGAGCGGAAACATCCAGCTGGGCATCAAGAGCGACTGCGAGGGAAAGTTAGAAGCGAAACCAAAGCTGGACAAGCGCGGAATAAGCGAAATTACGACGCCAGGCATGAGGCTCACAAGTGGTGGCCATTCAGGATTGGAGAACGAGTCAAGTTAAGAAACAGCGATCGGCCGGATCCTGACGGGCCGAACGCAAGAAAGTTCAGAGAACGCTGGAAAGGCCCCTACACCATTATCGACCAGAAAGCGGGCAACTTCTTAATCGACTGCGGAGGAATGAAACGTTGGGTGAATGCTGCTCTCCTGCGACCATGGTACCAGAGGAAGAAAGGTCCTCGAGGAGGGGCGGGTGTAGAGGGGCCGCTTCCAAGAATGGCTCTGGGGAGCTCTTCGGAGCTAGCTGAGAGCGGATCGAGAAGGACGGCTAGCGACGAGCCTGGGCCCGGAACTACGGAGCGGGAATATGTTGACAGCGCAATAAATCAGACATATACGCCGCTAGCGCAGCCCACAACACCGAGGCCGAGCCGATTGACACAGCCCAGAACAAGCAAGTCGAAAGCTCTCGAACGACTCCTGGCCGATCCAAATCGGGTACAGAGAAGGGGAGATCGAGGCGAAAACAGGAAGGCGAGTCTTCCAAGTCAGAGCTCCCGAGGCGAAAGGACTGGCTCGTCTCAAACATCCGTACCTGTGTCGCGTTGTGGGACGGAAATCTAGTCGATATTCGATGGCGCGCGTGAGACCCTCATGTGCCCATTTTCGGTGTGCAATAAACGTCTCCCCCCTGTCGTGTCGTTCTCGCTACATTATGACGACACAAGGTAACATTTAGAAGCTATGCCGTAACCACTGCACTTTTCGGGTTATTAAGTATTCTTAATATTCACTCGCTCAGCCTCTATGCTGTTACGCCGACAACATACAATTTTGTTGATTCCTTGACTCCGCTTGGTAGCGTTCTTTCAGGAATTAGAAACAAAAGTCACGAACATGCTTGTCTTCAGGGTTTCATCATCAGGTTATTATAACCACTGCAAAGCAAGCTAGAATGTGTACAGGAGGTTTAAACGCGAGGAGCCACGGGAGCAAAGTATCTGATCGAAAAGGCTACGTGGTTAGTCTGGTTGATGTGCAGTCAGGCGGAATGGCATGACCGCCATTGCTAATCACGTTGGCCTGAGGCTAGGGTAGGATAGGTTTTGAACGAGCTTTTCCTGTGCACCAATGTCTGTGTTTTGCAGCCGAGTCGGGATGGCCTCCGCTGTTGACGGCAGGCTGCATTTGACCGCTCGTATGTGACGTATGGGCTCACAGCAGATTGGTACGAAGACTTCATGCGAATTGATTTGGTGATTGGAGGCAAATAAGGAAATGGATACAGTTTCATATGTTGTGTGGACAGAAACCTTCCCGGTTAATCAGGAGGGGCAAGAAGATCGACTCAAGTGACGTCACCCGGAGCCTTTGATCTTAAACTCCTGATCCGCAACGCGGCGGAGCGATTAACGAATGTCGTTAAACATCCAACCAGCTGCGGAATACAGCCACGTTGCTCATTGGCCTTCTTTATGTTCGGTAGCAGTGCACAGAAAAGCAGGTGACCAACAAGGTTGTTCAGCTGCTCTCCGTTAAGTACTCATCTCTAGATCTTAAAACTGAGTGGTCAGTAACCCTATAGGCGGCCACATTTGTTTTAACCCAGCGCCGGTCGAGTTCTTGTGATACAGTCAAACCCACTTTATTGTTAAACAATCAGGATAGTTCAAAAGTGGGCACTAAAGCGGGTGAGCAATTAACTGGTAAAGTCAACTTACCTTAAAGTAAAGCAACCATTGAAAGAATGTACAGTACATCATTTCGATTGTAAACTGCTACGAAGGATAAAGTACGTACTTATAACTAAAGCCTAAAAAGACGTCTATTTAGTAGGTGCCAGGTAATTTAAAAATTAGAACATAAAGCATCTTACCTGAATAGCTATTGAAACTAGCGCTACTGTACTTTTTGTTGAGAAAACAATTTATTCTCATTTGTATAATATTTTGAGCTACTAGTCTTGTCAGTTTTGAACTGATGAAGTCCCATTCGGACAAGAAATCTTTGCTTAGGCTATGCCAAAGTACGTAGCTACACAGATCATTCACGCAGTTCTTTGATCTTGAATGCGACACGCGCTGATTGCTGTTACTCACGGAGGCATTCGGCACGTCATCCTCATGGTCGCTGCCTTCCATGTGTTCTACTCGGCTCTAAAATGTACTGACGATTACAGCTTCGACAGTTGTCAGATTTGAGTTACATTCCACCTTCTTGTCAAAGGCAACGAACTTCACCGCATTGATGTCTAGGATTGTGCAAGCGCTGATCTCGTCCTCAGCGATGACGGCGTCATCAGAAAGTGCATCAGATGTCAGTCGGCTGAAGCCGGCATGTCGAAAGCAAGCTTTCATATTTGCGTCGGAAACCTGTCTCCAACTTTTTGAGACGAACTGAATGTTGGACTTACATCGTTACACTTTTTATACCTCTGTGTGTTGCGCGGTTTGTTGTCCGCTGTTCTGACCTACATGTTTCAATCCCCAATCAAAGCAGCAACGTGCAATCGCCTTTCCGATAGATTCACTGTCATAAAGCCATGGTGTGTGATGGATCTTTTTGGTCCCACGACATGTTGATCTTTGGAACTGCGCCCCTTCTCCAGCGAAATATGATAATTGTGGGGTATTAAGAGCCATCATCCCCTCGATTTTCGGTACCAAAAGCACGCTCGGCACCATTTCATCAACAGCAGCGTCGTAGATCATTCGGAAAGATGAAGGCAGCATCGTTATTGACTAAAAGCACTTGTGATGCTTCCTAGTGCCAAAAGCAAGAACAACTTTCACTGAGCTGATCATAGTTCCGAAAACCAGAGCCGACACGTGTTTGCTTCCGACGAATCAGGCAAATCGGCACCGACCGCTACATCCGTGAGTGGCCTATCGTCAAGTTTTACCAGTCGCTGTAATGAAAGGAATGCGACAGAAAGCTCTTCCTAGTATAACAGCAGCGACAGCCCGTAATAACTCCCTTAAAATGGTTTGGTCCATCTGATTTCTCAATCTTTGTGATGCCAGCCCCTGTACTTTTCTCCTTGAACGCTGATTGGTAATCCTGACCAATGATGATTCAAGAGCATCCGTAATCAAGGTGGTAGCTAAGGATGAGGTAGCGAATCGGTTACCATTCGATGATGGCCACCAGGAAGTGGCTTGGTTTGAATTCGCCAACAAATTCAACCAACTGATTACGGATGCCTCAGAGACAAGGCTTTTCAGTAGGCCAAAGCCATTTGTTTCGTGGAGAATACTAATAACCTAAATAATAGGCCAGCTGCACGCCATAACGGCGCTTCGCAACCATGAGACCAACTTCATTCTTGCGCGGGCTGAGTATACCGTGAGGACGAACCCCTACAAGGACACTAACAGGGGATCTCATGGTTGCAAAACCAGGTATGCAGACCACTCGGCCACCGGTCGACTGACTGACTGCATGCAACGCAGCCAGGCAAGAATACAGATCATCACCAACGCCAGATAATTGGGACAACACTGTAGGCCATCGTAAGAATTGCATCCAACTGCTCAGATGGCAAAGTCGCATATCCTCGTAATATGGCAACTACTTCCAGGGATAACCATAAACTGCTGCACAAATATAGCAATGGTCGTCGTAAGGTAAGGCAGGCAATTCCTCCACTCCGGATGACTGACGGTTCAATAAGCACAGTTATAAAAGCAGCAAACACGTTGCGGACGCAATGTGCTCCCACATTTCTGAGGGTCTTACCAGCAAGTCATCTGTAAGCTTTTGTTTTTGCGTCTCGAGGACTCACACACATCACTTTTACTGCCGAAGCTGTATTGCAAAAGCTGACGTCTCTTCGCAACCGCATTTCCCCACGAGTCGACACTATTTGTCCAAAGACACTGGGAGTAGTAGCAAGACAAGCGGTAAAATCTTTGGCCTAATACATACAGCGCTGCTTAGACTAGCACCACATTTCTGCGATGTGAACTTGGAATAATAACTCAGATTCCCAAAGACGGAAGCAGGACTGCGCCCTCAAACTACTGCCCAATGTCTCCTCTCCCTGTCTTATCCAGTCATGAAATCCATCCTTGCCGGTGCGTTGGTGTGTTATATAGCAAATGGTAAAATTATTACACCCGCGCAAGACGGCTAGCGTCGACAAGAATCATGCGCAACAAGTTTATTAAACGCACGAATAGTTGGACCGAGTCAGTTGACGTTGGAGAAACCGTTGATGTGATCTACTTGGATTTGTCGAAGGCATTCGATCGTTTCGATCATTGGAGTCTCCTTTCCACGCTTCAGTATTACGGGATCGGTGACCCTCTCTTGAGCTGGATCGCAAACATTCTCCTGCAACGACAATTGGTGGTCAGATACCGGAGCTCCTTAAACGACCCCATACCAGTCGAGGCTGGTGTGCTCCAGGACTTAATTCTAGGTCAATAATTGTTTCGGGTATTCATCAGTGACTTTGCACGGAAAATCGTTTCAAAATTCCTGCTGTTTACTGACGATATCAAGATATGGCGCCGGATTCGGTTGGATACCAATCAGAATTCACTTCAGGTCGACCTAGATATGGCACATCATTGGTCAACCCGAAATCTGCTACAGTTCAACCTGGACAACTGCAAGCTAATCTCAATACGACATCAGAGTACCTATTCATACATGCCAGGAACGCAAGGCCCGCAGTGATCATCCATCGAATGAGACCATGGCGTAAGTAAAATAAGTTAGGTTGTTCCATGAAATCCGGAAAAGCAGCGGAAATTGGTAACCAGCACGTCGGCTTGCTCTGATGAGCGTTCGTACAGATATACAGCACAATTTTCAGACAGATGCTGAATGCGGACGTTCGCCCTCATGTCAAATACACAATCCAAGTCTGGCAGTCGTGGCTGAAGCACGGCCTTTTTACACTGCCCCATCCTCAACGTCGAGCTTCTAAAGCGTCCTTGGAATACACTACCTTCCGTAAGGGCGAAGGCTGAAACGTTCGGGAGTATTCAGCGGGCGATATGACCTACAACGAGGCGACTTGATTATGACGTATTTGATTGTATAGAATCCAAATCATTTGTACAGCTCTTTACTGCTACGCGATAGTAGCACCAAGCCGAGAGGCCACTCCTGGAAATTAGCAGAACTGCAGAGCGTTCTGGCGCACCGTAGAAATTTCTTTTCCATTCGTGTGTGCCAACTATGGAACGTTCTCCCCGAAGCAATTGTTGCTGCACGAATGCTAGCCATTGTAGCAGTCTGGAGATTCCCCGGTTTGCCTGTGTAAAATTCTAACCAAAATTCTATAATTGTACACCTAGGCAACCGGTGTGGTTTGTTGAACTGCTTGCTGAGTTCGAATGCTTTACTTGCTCATCGGCATTTTTGCTTGGCGCTCGTTTCGGTTGCAACGCGCAACTGCCCTGTGTGCTGTGCTTGATCCGTTCCCCTAGCTAAAGCGTCCACGGTGTCGTTCTTTTATAGCTAGGTAACAGGGAATCTTTTACTGTACCAATAAAAGTTTCCCTGCAACTCGATCTGTCTTCTGGAATCGCTCTCTGGGCTCCCGGAATAGGCAACCCTCTAAATTGGTGACCCCGAATCCGGATCAACCTCCGCGCCGGATATTTGGAACTTTTCTCTGGTGAGCTCATTCCATTTATTTTTCATATTTTCCGGTTTATTTTTGCATACGGTAGCCTAATTTTTGCATCCTTTTTTAAGCCGTGGATTCTGTAGAACCTAAGGTAGAGTCTCTGCTTAGCGTTGTATCTCTCTCTGTACCACCTTTTTGGGACATGGATCCTCTTTTGTGGTTCGCTCATCTTGAGGCCGAGTTTTATAACCACAAAATCACTTCCGACTACGCGAAGTATTGCAAGCTCCTGTCCTATCTCCCCAAGGAGATATCAATGCAGGTTCGTGACGTCATCATTTCTCAGACCGAAAGCCGCTATGAGGCTCTCAAGGAGGCCACGATCAAGCGTGTTATGCCTTCTGAGAAAGTTCGCCTGCAACAGCTTTTCAGGGATCTGCAACTGGGCGACAAACTGCCCTCAACCCTGCTACGAGAGATGCAGCAACTCCTTGGTTCCTCAACCATGGACGAGACTTTACTTCGCGAACTATGGCTACAACGGCTACCGGAAAACACACAAGCGATTCTCGCTACAGTGCGCTCCGTTTCGCTCACTCAACTGGCGGATTTAGCAGATCGAGTTATTGAACGATCACAGCCACAAGCCGACGCCAGCAAGATGAATGCCGTCGCGTCCCAGGGCACTTCTATCACTGGCTTACAGTCAACTATAGAAGCCCTGCAAACACAAGTTGCGGCACTTAGTCGCCAGGTGCAACAGCTTACTATGACCCGTCGTCGTCCTAGCCGCTCAAAATCGCCATGCAAACGTTCTAAGTCTAGAAACAGGCAGGATAGCTGTTGGTACCACCAGCGTTTTGGTACCGCAGCTCATAACTGTGTAAAGCCTTGCAACTTCGCCGAGAAGCAGGGAAAACTTCGCGGCCGGTCCGTAACGGCGACGAACGCGACTGGCCAACACCAAAGTCGCCTCATCCGTGTTAGCGATTTGACTTCCGGCACCGAGTTTTTAGTCGACACTGGTGCCGAAGTTAGCGTTATACCCCGTAGCTCAGATGAGGTCGTCTCACCATCGCCGACCAAGCTGCGTGCCGCCAATGGCACACCAATCGCAACTTTCGGCGAAAAGCTGCTAACGCTCAACTTAGGCCTCTGGCGAACCTTTCGCTGGCCTTTCATAATCGCTGCTGTGCCTTTCGCTATCATAGGCATAGACTTTCTGCAACGCTTCGACCTCATCGTCGACGCTAAAAGGAAGAAGCTTATCGACTCTAGGACACAGCTCAGTGTTATCGGGACTAGCGCCAACGTGGCTGCTATCACTCCCATTCGTGTCCTACCTCAAGCTTCACAACCTTTTCTAGAACTTTTCAGCAAGCACCCTAAACTCGTTCGCGTCCTGAACGACTTGCCTCCTGTGACGTCAAACGTCATGCATTACATTTGCACTAAGGGCCCACCTGTTTCGGCCCGTCCTCGCCGACTAGCCCCGGACAAGCTCAAAGCTGCTAAGGCGGAATTCGAGCAAATGCTCGAACTGTGAATAATCCGCCCATCCAAAAGTCCATGGGCATCACCAATACACATGGTGCCTAAGAAATCCGGTGACTGGCGCCCTTGTGGTGACTACAGGGCACTTAACAAAGTTACCGTCCCGGATAAATACCCTATTCCGCACATGCACGACTTGACCTCAGCTCTAGCTGGCAAGTCTATCTTCAGCAAAGTCGACCTAGTTCGCGCCTATCATCAGATACCTGTCGCGCCAGATGACATTACTAAAACAGCAGTCATCACGCCATTTGGTCCATTCGAGTACCTCAGAATGCCTTTCGGCCTCAGCAACGCTGCCCAAACTTTTCAGCGTTTCATTCATGAGGTAACGCGAGGACTCGAAGGCGTTTATCCTTATCTAGATGACCTTCTTATCGCGAGCTCTTCTGATGAAGAACATCTTCATCAACTCGACGCTCTCTTCCAACGCTTAACGCAACATGGGGTTACCGTCAACCCCGATAAATGCGAGCTTGGCCAAAGTTCCATCGACTTTCTTGGCCACCGCATATCTGCCTCTGGTATCGAAGCCCTGCCAGACAAAATCTAGGCACTAAAGGACTATCCTGCTCCCAGTTCCTTCAAGCAGTTACGCCGATTTCTTGGCCTGGTTAACTATTATAGACGTTTTATTCCTAACTGCGCGAGCATTGTTCAACCAATGACTGACTTGCTCCACGGTAAACAACGCTCTTTTCACTTTACGGACGACGCTAAATTGTCGTTCGAGAAGCTCAAAGACGCTATCTTAGACATAGCGCTTCTCGCCCATCTAGACACATCTGCACCACTCTCCCTGACAACTGACGCCTCTGACACTGCCGTCGGTGCAATTCTTCAACAAATAAAAGGCCCATCGATAGATACCTCTAGGTTTCTTCTCAAAACGTTTACAACCTGCCGAATCGCGTTACAGCACCTTCGGTAGGGAACTGTTAGCTACCTACCTAGGTATCCGACATTTCCGTCACTACCTCGAAGGTCGACACTTTACCGTCTTCACTGACCACAAGCCATTGATCTACGCAATCAATGGCGCAAAGGACAAGTATTCTCCGCGGGAAACCAGACACCTAGACTACGTTTCTCAGTTTACGACAGACGTACGACATGTCGCAGGTGCTCTCAATCCCGTTGCAGATGCACTTTCACGCATTCAGCAGATCAGCTTATCGCCTGGCACCAACATTGATCTAGCCACTATGGCTGCTGCCCAACAAGCTGATCCCGACATAAGCAAGCTACGACGCAGCACCACTGAGACGATCACCATTGATCGACTCAAGCCAGCATTCCTCGACAAGTCTGACTCTTCGGTGCAGCAAGCATCTTCACAGCCTGCGCCATCACAGCTCGCACCGCAACCTCAGACGAGTCAGTCCGCTCCAGCAGAACCGACAACCTCAGCCGACAGCACTCCTACTCGCCCTACTACCAATCGACGCGGTAGGAAGCTCAAGCCTCCAGTTCGTTTTTCGGACTTCGTTCGCACTCACTATTTTACATAGAACTTGCCTTTGAAATTTTCTGCTCTTACTAAACGTTTTTGAAAATCCACAAAAAAAGACCAAAACGTTTTGAAACTACTAAAAAAAGGGCAAAACCTTTTGAAAACCCAAAAACAGCTTTGCACGTTTTTCGCTTTGCACTCTTTTGTGTATTGCTATGCATTTATGCTGCTTTTTCGTTTTGCTTTCCATATACACCGTCGGTTGGTTGCACCTCGGTTTCACTTTCCGCTGGATCTCCTCACGTCAACTGCAAGTGGAACGAACTTCTTGCTCAACTGCCTACGTGAACTTTACTAACTGTCCTCCCACAAACAGTTTTTTTACCGTTTCGACACCGTAGGGAGGACACGGGTGGGAGCCCGCTAGGGTTCGATTGCATGGTTCTCCCCCAGCAGCTGCATCAGGTTTCACAACCTGGTCTCGCAGAAGGCTGGCCCGCGACGGACAGTCCTCACGTAGATCGAAGGACTGCTTACACAGTCCCTTCTGGGAGAGGGCTATGTAGCAGTCTGGAGATTCCCCGGTTTGCCTGTGTAAAATTCTAACCAAAATTCTATAATTGTACACCTAGGCAACCGGTGTGGTTTGTTGAACTGCTTGCTGAGTTCGAATGCTTTACTTGCTCATCGGCATTTTTGCTTGGCGCTCGTTTCGGTTGCAACGCGCAACTGCCCTGTGTGCTGTGCTTGATCCGTTCCCCTAGCTAAAGCGTCCACGGTGTCGTTCTTTTATAGCTAGGTAACAGGGAATCTTTTACTGTACCAATAAAAGTTTCCCTGCAACTCGATCTGTCTTCTGGAATCGCTCTCTGGGCTCCCGGAATAGGCAACCCTCTAAACCATGTTTAAAAGTCGGTTGGATGACACACTCCAACAGCTACAGTTTGTTACTTGACAATGCTTTCCATCTTACTCCCGGTAAATACCTTTGTTTTATATTTTTCGCTTAGTGAAGTGCGGAGTTACTGCTTTCTATACGGTAAGTCCATCCTTTTGACAGTAGAACTAGTAACTGCATTTTTCTTAGTAACGTTATACGTTAACCCACCAGGCCATCGGACGGAGCTTCTATAGAAGTGCTTCTTAACCAGGATAAAATCATTGTTCATTGATCAAATACCTATTTAGCACCTGTGGATGCAAGCCTCTAATTTTCTCACACTGGTGAGTCGAAAAATTGTGCTTTGGTTAGTTAATCCCAATGTTTCCTTCAACATAAACTACCGAAGTTGCACATCGTCAATTCTATTTTAATCCATGAAACAGCGTTTTATACCCAGAAGAATGAATATTCTACTGTCTGGAAGTGTTAACTACAGTTGCCTGTCGGCCGAATGGTACTTTAATGAACCAAACATTTGCAATGTGCCGATGTTCTTTCCGTCATTGGTTAAAATGAATTTCACAATTTGCCAAGTTTTGTGCTACCAATTGGCATCACACGCGTAACTGAACATTGTAAATCTGATTCACGGATTGTATTATATACCAGTATTCTGTTAGAATATCTCAGTTGTGGTTGATGCCATTCGAGGGCTGAAGCGAAGCCGCGAAATGGCTCAGAAAGACGGCACAAGCGTTGCCTGATGCTTAGACAAATCACCATATGTTCAAACACTAATATATGAAGCTTAGTCGGAGTCTTTTTAGCACGTCTGAACGTTTAAGGAAATCGATTTTTTCGACAGTAAGTTGCCGGCGTGGTATGTGATGATTTGGAGGTTGTGACTGAAACCAGCTGTGGACAAACATCTGTTAGGTTACCAGTAAAGACCAGAAAAGCCTTGACAACAGTGTGTTTAACTCACACGCCACGTACGTAACGGAACATTTAGATGTAAGTCTTCTAATCCAGTGTAACATCGGTGACTATTCCGTTCGATACCTAACTATACCCGATTGTGTGCGTGATTTTGGCCTGTTTCTTGATTTCGGGTCAGCGAACACACCAATGTTATGAGGTCACTCAATGGTTGAATACTAATGACTGGTGAACGCGCTACTTGACACCAAATCAGCTAATTTATGGCTCAACAAATTACCAACAGTGGTTGAGGGCAGGGGTTCCGTGTGTTATCAGTGAGTGTGAATAGCTGATAGAATCGCCTTGACTTTCACATCGTCGGCTGGATTGCACGGTGAATTAGCGTCAGCGACTGGGATCACATGCGAATGATACTTAACTACCGGCAGCGTTAAAGTATTTCATGGGCCGACGGGTATTACAATACTAACACGTTTATTCACAATGGTATTACAATCATTATCGCGGCTTAATGGTTCAGTCGTGTATGATGGGGAAAATGGTATTTGTATTCCGAGACCTGCAGGATGGCAAATGCAAATAAAATCATAGGGTTCCGGCATAGAACATGAAAACCAGTAGTCTGGATATTTCAATGTATTATACCGTTGTATAGCAGTTGCAGGTCTAATAGTCTTTCAACTGTTCCGATGTTCGGCCTGTAGCAGTCTGGAGATTCCCCAATTTGTCTGTGTAAAATTCTAGTTAAAATTATTATTTCATTGCACAGGTTACCGGTGCTGAATGTTGAACTGGTCATTGAATATGATTGTTTGAGTAGAGCAATGCCTTTGATTGGCACTCGTTTCGATTACAACGCGCGATCATCCTGTGTGCCGTACTGTTTATCCTCCCCATCAATGGTATCGTCGTTAGCTAGGAAAACAGGGAACCTTAAGCAGAACAAATAAAATCCACAGCAGAATTACAACTAAATCCTGCTACTCACGAGTAATATAAAAATTAAACGCACCTAGTTTCAAATGTTATGGACATAGCGTCTAGCGAGAGGACGTCATCACCTCTTAGGTTAGCCACTGTCAGTGACACTGGAAGATAGGTGGTGCTATATCCCACTTAGGTTGCAAATTATGCAGCCCATCTAACGTCCCTCATGGCTCAGTGGCTTAAGCTGCTGGTTAGTTGTCATCCGCCTCTAGAGCTCTTGGGTTCGATCTCCAGTAGGGGACTGAGGGAAAGCGCACCTCTGACGAGCCCCAATAGCGCGAAACGCGTCTAGTGCTTTCCGGACTAGTCTATACTGTAGCTTGTGAAGTACTGGGATGAAAACCTCAACCAAATTACAGCTAAAATCCTGCTACTCACGTGCAATATAAAAAAGAAAATTTCCACTGCAGCTCGATCTACCTTCTGGAAGGGTTATCCGGGGTCCCGCTGTAGATGCGTTAACCACATGTGTTTGCAGTGCGTTTCAGTTCTACGTCTGATGAAACACGAGGGATTAGTTGAACGTGCCTTCTTCATCTCTGACGCAGTTGCGATTAGGTAGCTGAAGCGTTCAACAAACTGAATCCAGGCGCTGTCACGTGAGCCACCTTTCATGAATTCCCAATCGGTCATCTCAACTAGGTCGTCCAGGATATTATAGTGTGGGATAGTACGCATTAGTTCTATGTGTTCCTCAGGATATTCAGCGTAACACACATAGTTATAAAATGTGGTGACATGATCGCTTAACCCTAGTGGGATGTCTAAAAATGGCCTGTCGATCATGAGTTCCTCATTTGTAAGTACGAGGTCAAGTACGGATGGTCTGTTGTCAGCTCTGTACCTGGTAGGTGAAGTGATGTGATGTGATTGTAGAGCAAAATACTTGCGATAAGGTCTTGCAAATCGATCTTGTATGTTTCGCTGGGGAATGCCGAGGTTTCCAAGTCGTGCACATTGAAATCGCCGGAGATTAGAAGGTGGCTGTAAGTTGGGAGTAAGCATTTCGTCAGTGATGATATTAGGAGGGAATCCATGGAGTGGAGTCCATGGAATCTGGAGTGGACGATGGGAAGCGATATATGACTGCCAGGAAGCAGTTGCCGTTGTGACTGAGACGCAAACGCACCATAGCGAATCGGTGACTCTCGTCTCCGGATCATCCAAGGGTTCGCATTGTAAGTCGTTTTGATAGTATAGGATAGCACCACCTACCCTGCTGGGACGATCGTGTCGGAACAAGGACATTCCCTGAATCGCGACCTCGGCATCCGGAACCCCTGTGTGCAACCAAGTCTCGGTTACGGAGATGAGATTCCAAGTGTTTGTTGTCTGGCGCAACCGAAGCTCGGCGATTCTGCTGAGGCTTTGGGCATTCGTACGTACAGAAACTTGTTTCGGTGCTCAGCAATGAACCGAGACACTTGTGGCTAGGATGAGAGGTTGTGTCGACCGTTGTATGGTCGATCGCTAGCCGTTTTTGTGGTACTGTCGACGAGTCGCTCGGAGTTGGGATCAGTGATATCATGCTTAGCCCCTGACAACTCAGTTTGCACAATGCATGGGGAGTGGCTGCAGGATTGCACAGGAAGATGTTCACTTCCTTCAGACCTGCTTCCGGGGTGAATTTCGGATAAGATCACTAATTCCTTTGCCTGCTGTGGTGATGCTTTAAGTCGGACGACAATTTCGCTCGCCGCTTTGAACCAGAGCTTGGTTGGCAGTCCGTTCCGATGTGACTGCCAGCGTTCCAGTAGCGGAAGTGCCATCTGTCTAGTTTGTAGCACAACCTTAAGTATCCTTGGGCCGCACCATTTGTAGCATTCTGATCTAGGCAGCCTCGAAACAGAAGTAGCTACAACCTCATTCAAGAGCAGGGTCTCACGAAAATAGCGCCACTGCTCCTGGTCGTACGCCTTTGCTTCGCATTAATCGTGCTTAGGAGACTGGAGGATGCCGTGGACAAAAACGGTTCTGACTGTAGTGTTTAGCCGGAATGCTTCTAAGCTCTGCCTTGCTCGTCCCATGGAACGTCTGGAAAGACACTGGCCAAACTGATTTCGTTCTGGAGACGAGCAGTCGAAAGCAACGCTGCTTCCACCTCAACGATAGAGTTTAACACAACCCGAAGAAGCCTGGCTTCGTCATAATGTTTGGAATTCGGGTGGCGGGTGATCCTCTTCAAGTTGGAGGCTTTAGTCAGAATACCGAGGAGGTTACTTATGGTATTCCGTTGGTTTAGGTTATGCACCTTCAAAGAATTCGATGTTGACTCAAGAACGTTGATACACGTTATAACTAGATAGTCCAATTATTTCTGAGTGCATTTCCTGGGAGTATGGACCATAGTTGGGAGACCGAGCGATTTGCTATGCATCTGTGCAGCGTTGCCTTTCACATTCGTTATGGGTGTAATAGTAGAAATAACACTGTCTGATTTTGGAGTGTAGTTTGATGCAACAACGGCCCAGCTGTCACTGGTATTTGCGTGCTTTTTGGATTTCCTTGAATTCTGTTGGGTGGAAGTGGGTTTAGGGGAAATTGTTGTAAAGGGGCTGGTGGTGAAGTGTACGGGAAAACTTGGGCGATTTAGATTACTGGCATTGTTTGGAGCAGCAACTTTATTAGTGCAGCATTCGGCGTTGTTGAGTTGGCTTGCAGTAGAGAAGCCTGTGTCAGGCATTCCGCTATGTTTGTTCCTACCGAAACTATTTTGGTGCCCAGCACCTTCTCAACTACGTCTGCAAACCTTTCGTACTCCTGGGACAGTGCAATGACGATGTTAACTAGTGGGAAGGTATTACACTTAGCACAGAAACAAAATGACTTAGACCTGCTGCTGATCAGCCTGCACTCGCTTGGTTTGATTTTCCCGCATTTCGCATGAAAATAGGTTGGTCAATTTCCACAGAAAACCCCTAGTTTGACCATTTTATTGCACGTTCCAGAGGCAGGTTTAGGCACCGTAGCTCGGTTAGTAGCGGTCATGAGGGCACGTGAAAGGGGCTGGTTAGTCCTGCCCAGGACCCTGGATTGATTGCTCCGGCGTCAAGGTCAGCCCGCCGAGACATCTGGCTGTCTCAATGCCTCACTCTCTTTTGCGGTCGCGCGCCGATAGTGGGATTCAGCGGTGTGCACACAAGCACAAGAAGGCGCAGACGTATCCACAGGGTGAGAGTTATGATAACACGGAGGAACACTGATGCAGGTTTTCTCCTTGCTGTGCCCCATGCTGATCTTGCATACACAATGCTTCTTCATCGCAGTCGGGCTACACCGATTTACCAGTAACCTACTTACTTGTATTTCGTTTGCTTTACTTTGAATTGCTCAGTACCGTCTCTTCGCTGCACATGCTACTACCGTCTCGTTCGCATGCTTTGTTGCGACATATTCTTGGCCCAATGCAGTGTTATGCCTGAGGTGCTCTCAATGGTCGAGAATTGTTCCGAATTACAACACAGCTCTCAAACCCAGTGATTCGTGCGTCGCGAAGGACGGACGGATGGACCCAATCAGTTGATGACAAGTTGCGTGGACCCAAAAAACGCCAGTTCGTGAGCCAGACAGAATTCAGGTATCGTTCAAGTTTGTCAGGATATGGCCGCTAATTCCGCACTTACTATTCGATGCGCGATTTCTCGTAAATTGACGTGTTTGGCTGTTAGTCTTACCTTCAAATCAAACCCATGCACGTTCGCAGTATTAATATCCATGAAGATTAATGTTCTCTCACTCAGACTGCAGTGTCTCATACACAATTGTGGGGGTGCATGATTAAAAGGGATGTGTACTGACATTATGCAGTCGCTTAGGCTGATGTAGACGTTAGCCTCTATGGCCAGAAGTGGGCACATAGATTCCCATGTACTTAAGGAATTCGCCTCATTAGGTTACTGTATTCACACAGTGACCGGAGCTCAAAAGCATGGGAACAAGTTCATTCGTCCGGTACTGCAAACTTGCTGCTTTGCACGATGACAACAGTCTCAGTCCCAGTGGGACATTTAGGGGAATGACAGCCAATGTTGATCTAGTGTCAGATCTGAATGCGACCCGTACCGCTAGTGAACTCAATCTGTTTTGCAACTTTGATGTGAGATTTAGTCGTGTTCCTATATATCACACCGGTCGCGCATCACAGTCTTTTTATTCTCCCTAATTTGTATGCACAGTTGAAGGGTTAGAATGTCCGAACATCAAAACTCGTTTGCAGGCGTGTGTGTGTGTGTCTGTGTGTGACGGCCCCAGAGGGAAACTCTGAGGAATCTCTTGAATTGGTCGGCTAGCCCCAAGTATTCTCATCTTAATATCCTGGGATATGGGGACTCCGCTCACATGCAATCCTATCTGGTGGCTACTTGGTGATTAGTAATTGCGGATTTGGAGTTGTGATGTTAGAAGCGCTAAGTATTTAGTACCCATTATCCAGCACCGATTTTCAGTTTTGATTTCGGTGGGGCCGCGTTACCTCCAGGCTACTAAGCACTCGCTGCTTACAAGAGTTAACAATTGCTCTTGCATTCGAGTGAGGAATTGGGTGTAGTGATCAATGATTATCCCTGGAGCACAACTACTCTACAACGCTTCGTCGCTTTGGAATGTGGAGTTGAAGACCCAACAACTTTCGCTCCAAGTGTCCATGATAGACAACGCCACTAAAGAAAAATCGCGCCGGAACGTCACCATAAGGTGAATAGTCCTAGCAAGTAAATGACTAACAATTACCATAATGACGTTAATACTTCATATTCTGTTCATGAGAGGGAGCAAAGCTATATTTCCCGTGTTAATCAGTCATAGAGTTCAACGGCGTTTATGAAAGCGCGGGTATTATGCCGATTAAAGGCGGAAGAACACAGGCGCCTACAAGTACTTAACATAACCAATCCTATGGGTAGACTAAGAAGAAGGTGATACCAAAGGTCATGGTACGTCAGCGCATTGCGTCGACTGTTAAGGAGGGATGAATAGCTGCACCCGAGACGTACGACGACAGATGGTTAGCAAATAGCTTATGGGCACGGCAGAGTACAACATCATCAACAACAGTACATCAGCCATTTGAACTGATGCTTCGCTGCCATACAACCATGATGACCTATGAAATAAGTAATAATAAGTGGGAGAGAAAGGGGGACTTACATGGAAACTTTAATGCCCTAAGCAAACCTTCACGGTCAAAGGGCCTACACCTTGTGTAGACAATACACCATCACAAAAAGCTGGCTATCGTGTAAAGATAAGGCGGTATCGGCGACAGCTTCCTTGCGGTTTTAACTGCCACGCGTCATAATCAGCCATTACCCCGCAGATAACTCAAGACCGAACACACTTTAAACAAGCAATCCGACTAGGAGACGGCAGCAGACGCGTCACTGGTGTCGGTTGCGAGCCATGTCCTGTGAAATCTCGAGCCAGGCACAAGGTGAGTCACGTGGACTCCAACCCGGAAGGCGAGACGGACCAATGGCACTCAATTTGGCCCTCAGTGACTTCATTTCCCGCTGCCAAGTCAACTTCTGTCCACCTCGAGCCTTGCGCCACCCTACACCTGGCAGACTAAACAAGGCCTTCCTATGTAAGTGGTGACCAGGCATACGTAGCAGATGCCCGAGCCAGTGCAACTTATTCAGTGCTATCTGTTGCTCTAGGGAGCTAGCATGATTAACCTTACCTAGTACTCGCCTACGCACATCATCGTTGCGGACACGCTGGTGCCATCCGACATCAGTTATGCTTCGCAGACAATGATGATTAAAGATTTGAAGACTTCAGACCGAAGGAACAAGTCTCACTACCATAGAGCAGAACGGCCCTCATTGCGACCTTGTATACACGGCCTTTCAGACGGAGGGAAACTCCATTCTGTCGCTAAAGATGCCGCAAGTTTACGAAAGCAGTTCTAGCCTTTGCACTGCTTGAACTGACTTCAGTTTCTATGCACCCATCGTTGCTGATGCAGCTGCCAAAATAAGTGAATTGATCAAACACTTTGAGTTCCTCATTAGCAGTTGTCAAGGGGTCATAAAGTTGTTGGTGGTCATGCAGAAACACCTTGCAATTTGAAGGTGTGAAGCGCATACCACATAATGCGACCACTCTAGACAAGCTATTCAGGCTTGCTTGTACCGCAACCTCGTCAACAAGCAAGAAGTTATCATCCTCATAATCAAGAGCAACTCAGCTTTCACCAGGCAAGACCTCAACGCCCACATCGTGAGATTCCGTAAGGGAACATTCCATGATAGAATCCACGGCGAAATTGAACAAAAGTGGGGTAATCGGACAACCCTGGCGGACGCCACTTGTGGGTGGAAAGCTATTCGACAAGTCACCGTAGACTCAGACGCGGGTTGTAGTGTTCGAGTATGGAGCGTGTAGGATGTTCACATATTTCGTGAGAACACACTTCCGCGCAAGTATTTCGAACAGAATCGATCGATCGACTAAATCGAACGCACTCTTGAAATCGAGGAACACAGCTATTGTCAGTCAGCGGTATGCGTGGCGCTGCCTTGACACCTGCCGCAGAGTGAATATATGGTCCATACGTCCACGTCCTGGGCGGAAACCAGCTTGCTCTTCCCTCATCCGAGATTCCCGTTCCGCAGTGAGGCGACGAACGAGAGTCGAAACCAGTAATTTTGTCACATCTGGCGTTAGGCTAATACCCCTGTGGTTAGAAGTCTATGCGATTGCCCTACTTGTATATTGCCACTATAATAGATTCGTTCTAGTCAGCCGGGACACTTCCTTCCAGATACGTTCGAATAGGGAGGTCAGCGGTTTGCAGAGGACCTTACCTCCATCCTTAAATAGTGCAGGTGGGAGGGAATCCGGGCCAGCGACAGGAAAACGACAAAGTTTGTGATCGCGTTTCCACTTTAAACTAACCGTCCATGGCTCGTTCTGCATCACCTGACTAGGAAGAGGTCCAGGAGCAAGGGGCCAGCTAAACGGATCTTGAAAGTGTTCCGCCCAACGAGCCATACGGCGCTCCTTATTGTGTATCAGTGAATCTGCGCTGTCTCTGGTTGTCTCACTGACGCTTGGTTTCCTAGGACCACTGGTGCGGATTAGCTAGAAGAGCTTGCGGTAATTGCCTACTGCTCCTGCCTCCTCCATTTCTTGAGCGTTACTAGTGCACCAGGTTTCCTTGTTAGCACCTAGGCTCCGCTTTAGATAGCGCCCAATAGCCTGTCTGGGCATATTGTACTCGGAGGTTTCTTCTGGATTCCAACTGGTTCACCGACCTCTTGGATATCCATTGACTGGTGCGGTGAGGACTGATAATGCCACAAGCAGATGCTGTCGTGTCGTGTATGGTAGCTGAGATCCTATTCCACTGAAGCTCAGTGTCATTAGGACAAGACAACGAAAATTCGGTACGCACTGCGTTTTGATAGGCTTGTCTGACCGAGTTCTCAGTTGCCATTCGGAGGAGACACCTGGTGCGCCTTCCCGTAAAGTTCATGGGAAAACGACAGAAGACTAGGGCATGATCAGTCCACGCAGGTATTGCAGTACGAGCGGCAATCCAGCAAGGAAACACGCCACCTGTAACGTATGGTTTTGTTGTCAATTTGGATCCATCGCTGGCCAGCTACAGGAGGACGCCAAGTGGCACTGCGGCGCCCACTGTCTAAAAGCGGTGCTACTAAGAAACGACTGGTACTCCATACACTGTTGAAGTAGGGTCTCTGTTGTCAGTTCGTTCGGATGTAAGTCCATACTTATCACCCAGCCGAGCTTGTAAAAAGCTCATACGCCCTATATTTGCGTTCATACGTTAGAACCCAAGTGGCAGGCGGTAACTTGTTTTATTGCTAGAGGCTTACACTAGGTGTGTTCGTTCATACCTTGGAGGCGTCCGCTCATCTGCGTGATTTCCATGGAGTGTTCCCCGACTGGTGCTTGCCTCTGTGTTCACACCTCGTGCACATGGAACTGTAATCCTGAGGTCATCTTCAACTTTGGGGAAGTCGGCAGGACTCGCTGTTGGTGTGTCATCTTGCACCACACTACTTATACCCGGTAAAGTAGTATCTACCTTTAATCCACCACATTCCTCCCCCTCCAAAGGATTCGCGTCAGCTGCCTTCCGTCGGAGTCTTTCTGACCGCCGGGGATGTTCACTGTGCGAGCGTGTTTCTTCCTCCAATTCGTACCACTTCTCAGCTCGCTGACATTCACCCTCCGCGATCCACCTTGCCGAGCGATTGTATACAATGGGCCTCGTCGGTCGACTACCTCGTACGGTCCTTTCCACTTCGCTAGGAGTTTCCTCTCCCCTGGGCCGCAAGTGGGATAGCGTTGATGGTCCCTGTACTTCACTTTCGAACCAATCTGAAACTCGGTATTCCTTCCACCTTTGCTGGTCTGGAACTTCGCCATCATCCGCGCCTGAGTAGCCTGTAGGTTGCGGTTGGCGGTCTTGCGGTTATTACGTGTCTCCTCGGGAGATATACGGCAAGTTGGCCACATTCCAATCTCTAGGTCCACAGGTAGACGAGGTTGTCGACCGTACATCAACTGGAATGGTGATTTCTTTGTGGAAGCCTGTTTGGTTGCTCGATGGGCCAGCAACAGTAGCGTCAGCGCTGCTTCCCAGTCTCCACCTTTTGCTGCTAGCCACTCCTTGATTGTTACGTTCCGTCAGGCCGTTTGTTTGCGGGTGGTATGGGGTGGTGCGCAATTTCTTGATGCCAAGTTTCTCAAAACAGTTCCGGAATTCTTCACTCTCGAATCACGGCCCTTGGTCTGTTAAGATGGCCTTTGGGATTCCTTGAGCAGCTACCAAGTGATTCATGACAGCATGGGTAACGGTGCTAGCCCGTTGATCCGGAATTCCTGTCGCCTCAATCCATCGCGTGAAGTGCTCCGCCATCAATAAAATGTACTGGTTACCACGCCTGGTCAATGGAAACGGCCCCATCACGTCGACCGACCAAAGTTCACCAATTTCCGAGACCGGGATCGTCATCGTTTGCTGCTGCATTCCTCGGCAATCCGTTTTCATGAGCTGACATTGTCTGCACGAAGGTAAGCACTTCTCAACGTCCATTTTCATTCCCGGCCAATACGCGCGTTGTTTCAGCAGATCGTAGGTCCTGGAACAACCTGTGTGCGCCATCTCGTGACAAGAAACTACTAGATTCCGTCTTCGTTTCATTGGAATGACTGGCACCGAAGGGTTGCCACCTCCAGGTATCCACATTAAGATCCCTGCTTCGTTCACCTGCAGCTTTCCCAGGTCTTTTGCAAACGGTCCCAGCTGCTTGAGTTGGTTTTTGTTGAAGTTTCTCTGACCAGCTAATCGCGCGGTGATCATATTGCGCAGGAGTTTGTCGCTACGTTGCTCAGTTGCTAACCGTTCTGGATCCTGCTCGCACAGTATACCGTTAATACCGAAAGCTACGCTCGGCAGGTCATCATCATCTATCATGCGTGACAAGAAATCAGCCGTCTGATTTTCCCTCCCCGGCACGTGTTTTATCGTAAAATCATACTCTTGTAGGCGCAATGCCCATCTCGCCAGCTTTCCTCTGGGGTCTTTGGCAGACTTAATCCACTCCAATGGTCTGTGGTCTGTTTCGACGTGAAATCGCTGACCCAGGAAATATGGCCGCCATTTATCTAACGCCCAGACAATTGCGAGACATTCTTTCTCTATGGTTGAGTATCTGCGTTCCGCAGGCATCAAAGTTCGGCAGGCATACTCAATCGTCCCATGGTTTTGTTTCAACACCGCACCGATCCCGACATCGCTGGCGTCAGTGGCTACCGTGAACACCTCACCAGCAATGGGCAATTTCAGGGTCAACTCCTGCCTTCCCATCTCCTGTAGAATCTGATCAAAGGCTCGTTGAGCTTCTGCATTCCAAGTGAATTTCCTATCTTGAACAATGAACAATGATTTATCACGGGATAAAAGCAAGTGCTTGACACGTCCCGTAGGATGGTTGAGGTGAATATGATGAAATCAAAATATGTCTGGGTCATCTACCGAACGTCTGCCGAGATGAATAGTTTGATAAGTAACGTCAGTGTAAAATTAAAATAAATTAGCGAGCGTAAACGTTCAGAAAGACACTGGGGTGCAGTGATCATTGAGGTAAAGGGTGAGCAAAGTAAAATATGGTCGCTCACTTAGATCCGTTTGATACATAAATCCTGTTGTAATGCATCCTTGGCGTAATCCACAGTAGGGGAGTTTAGGTAACAAAATGTTGGGAGCTAAGAGCAACATCTAATCGTTTTTTGAAAACATCCAAGGTAGGAGAGGATACAACTGAGTCTGGGAGTGCGTTCCAAGGTTTGCAAACCCGAAGGGAAAAGTAATTCCGTCGACACTCTAGACGGCTATATTGTTCCTTCAACTTTAAGCAGTTACCCCTGAGCTGCGTGTTGTGGCTAAGTTTCAGCAAATGGCGGCATACGTGGTTGGGGTCACTCAATATTTGATACGCTAATTTGAGATCACCGCGCAGTCTTCGATAGCGCCCGCTGAAAATTCCCAGCAACTTCAGCCTTCGGTGGTAAGTGATAGCGCAGGCCCTTCACATTTTTGTTGCTCTCCGTTGTGGTGCCTCTATCGCTTCTAGGTCCCGCTTCAACCAAGGTTGCCAAGCTTGGATAGCGTATTCAACATGCGGGTGCACGTAGGAATTGTGCATCATTGGGAAGGTTGATGGGTCAAATCTTCCGAATGCTCTTCGCAACATGCCGACATGCTGGTTGCCTCTTTTCGCAGAAACCTCAGCCTGTTTTAAACAGTTGAGGTCGCTCTGTACGATCACACCTAGGTCACGTTCCTGGGAGCTATTCTGCAGTCCTTTGGTCCCAAGTGAATAGGTATAGTTATGACGATGGCGTAATTGTACGACGCGACATTTTTCTACATTGAACGGTAGGGCGTTTTGAAGTGACCAGTTCGACACTGTGTTAAGATCGCACTGGAGTCGTTCATGGTCTTCCGGTCCTCTGATCCTTCGCCATATCTTGATATCATCAGCGAAAAATAGGAAATCGGAAGTGATTGATCTCGCCGAATCGTTAATGAACACCAAGAATAGACGAGGTCCAAGAACCGAGCCTTGTGGTACTCCGCACGCCACATCAATTGCATCAGACAATGATTCTCGGACTCTCACCACTAACCTTCGTTCTTGTAGAAAATTGTCAATCCAACTCAGGATTGGGTCGCCAATGCCGTAATTCCGAAGCTTGTGAAGGAGAATGCGATGGTTTAAGCGATCAGCTGCTTTTGAAAAGTCTAGGTAGATGACATCGACTCCTACTCCAGCATCAACAGCTTCAGTCCAGCTATTACGTGCAATTAATAGGTTGGTATTACACGAATGCTTTTGACGAAAGCCATGTTGCTCTGGGGCTATTAAATTGTGGCTTTCCAGGTATTCCATCAGCGCATATGCGACGATTGATTCCATCACTTTGGATAGAACGGGAAGTAGTGTTATTGGACGGTAGTTGGCAGGATCAGTGCGGCTACCTCCTTTATGAATAGGAGTGATGACCCCTCGCTTCCATACTGGTGGAATACGGTTCTCCTCTAGACATCGCTGATAGAAAATAGCCAGTGGTGCTGCTAGATCACTAGCTACTGCCTGGAGAGCCTTTGGTCGGATGTTGTCAGCTCCAGGAGAACTGTGGATACGCAAGCATAACAACTTCTTCAACACAGCTTCCGCAGTGAAGGTTATGTTTTCTAAACCAGATGGTGGAGTAGTAGGAATGAGGGGAATGTTTGTGCTCGTTGCCTCCTGGAAAGTTCGGGAGTAATGAAGCCGTAGGAGATCAGCTGCTTCCATTGCTTATCGCGTGCACCCATCAGCCGTGACTAGTGCTGAAACCCCTCGCTTTACCTTTCGAAGGCCGTTAACGTGCCTGTACAGGAGTTTGCGATTCGTGCAGAATCGCTTCATTAACTTCTGCTGATGAGTGACCTTGTCTTCGCGGATCAGCTTCACACAGAAGTTACGATGGATCACGTATGCAGTCCAGGTTTCGGCATTCGGGCAGTCCTGGTGATCTCGCCATGCCAAATCCCTCCGGGACATACATTTACGTGTCCTGCTCCTCAGAAATGAATTACGTTTGTTTTTAGGGTGGAAGGACTTCTGCTCTGATGCGTGCGCTACCAGTGTACTAAACGTCCTTGTAAATGTTTCCCAGGCAACATCTGGTGGGCATTCGGTTAAGAAAGTCCAAGATGTATCCTTAACAAGCTTAGACAACACATTGTAGTGTGTGACAGTATGCACTTTATCCTCCTCCTTTTCAGGGTACTCCGCATAGCAAATATAGTCAAAGAGTAGAGTAACATGATCACTACGATCCAGTGGTGTGCTTGTAATTATCCCGCTAACCATGAGTTCTTCGTTAGTGAGCACAAGATCCAGTATCGACGGCTTGTTAGCAGTTCGAAATCTGGTGGGAGAGGTTATGTGGTTGTACAGAGGGTGGCTAGCAATAAGCTCTTGCAAGCAGGCTTTAAACTGCATACCGTCGGTTGCTGGCGTTTCTATGTCATGCACGTTAAAGTCTCCCGCGATAAGAATGTGGGTGTAGGACTTGTTCAAAGCAAACTGGAAAACGTGGTTCAGTTTGGAGTCCATTTCCGGAGTTGAGTTTGGTGGGCGATAAATCACGGCTAGTAGGCATGTGTCGTTGTTTCGCAACCATAGGCGGCACCAAAGCGAATCGGGAGCTCGGATTTCCGGGTGGTCGATAACCTCACATCGGAGGTTTGTATTATAATAAAGGATCACACCGCCCCCCTTCCGGTTCTATCGGTCCGAAGCAGTGACACACAGGGTAAATTGATCTCAGAATCGGTTATCTCAGGGTTTAACCAGGTCTCTGTAATGCACATACCGCTTTTGTAAGACCAACTTAGTGCATGGAAGCGGCACTCGGGTGAACGGAAAATAACATTACCAGAATATGAAGAAGGTGAGTTTATGACCAACTCATGTTGCTTTCAGTTTTTGGGAATCAAAAGCAGAGTTAGGTGTTGCCCACCACGACGCGTTTCGATATAATTTCGTCTCATCAGGTGGAGACAGCATGCCTCGATCCCGCGACCATTGGAATAGTAGCCGAAACCTCTACCTCTTTGGCTACCTGGTCAGGGTGGGCAACGCTTGGCACAACGGTAATGACTAATTGGAGGGTCAAGTTTGGACTACACGTTGTGTGAAATTACAGCGAAAAGCGTCGTGGATGTGTAGTGTTTTCGGGTGGGCAATACCCAATTTCCATCTGCATTGAGTACGGTCCCAGTGATCGCCGTGACTAAGGTTCACTTCAATGTGAACCACAGTGCATTACGTTGAGATTGCGCGTCGCAATCCAATCACACAACGTGTAATCCAAACTTGACCCTCCAATTAGTCATTAACCGTTGTGACAAAAAGAGTTGCCCACCGTGACCCGGTAGCCAAAGGGCTAGAGGTTTCGGCTACTATTCCAATAGTCGCGGGATCGAGGCCTGCTGTCTCCACCTGATGAGATGAAATTACGTCGAAACGCGTCGTGGTTGTGCAGTGTTTTCGGGTGGACAATACCAAATTTCCATCTGCTTTGAGTACGGTCCAAGTGATCGCCGTGACTAAGGTTCACTTCAATGTGAACCACAGTGCATTACGTTGAGATTGCGCGTCGCAATCCAATCACATAACGTGTAGTCCAAACTTGACCTTCCAAAAGCAGAGTTGATCGGTGTGAATTCTGTGGGCTGATCAAGAGGGCGGTTGTCCAAGTGCTGGAGAAGCCATTATAACAGGCGTGAGAGAAGCGCGTTGCTTCTCCTCCCGTTCGATTAACCGATCCAGTCTAATAAGGCGGTGGATGTGGTAGGTTTGCTTGTGTGTTGCGTGTTCTGGCATTTAAGGGGTTAGATGCAGTTTGAGCTCCCAGGTGTGGTTGCACCTTATGTGCATGTTGATAAGGTACCTACCTGTCTATTAGCAACCATCTCGTCCATACTGGCCCTGGGATACAGCTGATCATTGCTGGAGTAGGTGGAGTGCAATGTCCTCGTGACGGTTCAAATAGTGGTTCCATCCTATGTGGATTGGGCTACGGCCCATCGACCACCTTGTGTACGTCTGGTACGCATGATTTCCCAATTAGATAGGAATGCTTCCTTTCCGCTAGTTGAAGGAGTGTGGGCTGGCTCCGCTGTTGAAACGTGGCTCCAATCCTCGTGCCTCCCGGTCTAATCCCTTCTGGTTTACACCAGATATGGGGTGTGTGGGTGGAACTATGGGTGGTGCAGCGCAAGCCACTCATGGTTTCTCTGCAGGCGCAGGCGTCATGTTGCTGTCACCGTGGAGGTCACAGTGACTGTCAAATCCGGACACTGACGCCGCCAATCCGTCCATGTGACGACAAGGCCTGGTGAGCGTTTCTTTGAAAAACGTTAAGGTTGGGGCCAAAATGACGTGTCGGAAGGGTGTTCATGTGCTGGATACTCGGAGGGAGAGAAGATCTTGTCGTCTATCAAGTCGACAGTAATGTTTAGCCAATTTGTATTGGTGGCCTCTCAGGTTGGTCTTTTGGTTGAGTTGCCGCAAGTTGCGACAGTCGTGGTTTGGCTTTGTCAGTGTTAGCTAAACCATGATGAGGTCTTCTCGATAACACCGCTATTCACTGTTATACAATCCCCGGGCTTGTACTTCATGTTCTTAGGAGACGTGAAAGGAAGCAATAACGAAGTTGGTCGTTCTATGTTGTGGAGCTTCAAGCGCATCAATATCGTGTTTGCGCCGGGCTTAAATTAAGTACTCCATGTGGGGCTTCATGTGCGCGCTCGGCATTTGCAGAAAGGTAGATGGCTCGAACTCTACGGAGGCCCTTCGTGAGAGTCTAAGGTGCTGACTGGCTCTTTCCGATGCTTTTCAGCTTGTTTTTCAAGCAACCATGATCATCCTGTATGATTACACCGAGATCGCTTTCCTGGGAAGCACGTTGCAACCGCTGGTGTACCATTTCCATGTTCATAAGTGTACTTGTGGCGTATGCTGACAAGGTTGCATATCGCCACGTTTAACTGGAGCTGGATTTCGGATGACCACGTGACCGCGTGACCGTCCACGGTTTTGATGACATGCAGGATTTTTACCTCGTCTGCTAGTATCAGTGCGACAAAAAATCTTTTTATAACCGAAATGCAAATGTCTCTACCTTATAGAATACACTCCATTGATCTAGAAATGTATTCAAGTTTCACCTAGCATGTCAAGTTACATCGTTATAATCTATTGATTTTTCGGCAATGTCAAGGCTATGTCGTAGGATTTATACCTACTGATACACAAACTATGCAGGATACGTCTATGTGGCAGATCCTCTTAAAACAGCACTGCTACACTCACCGTCAACTTCTGACTGCAGCTCGGCACTTAGAAATGTTGCTATCGCCGAATCTTCGCTTGTATGATCCAGTGCCCTCAAGCTGCAGAAACCAGCAAAAGTCAGTTAATATTGAAGGCGTGTAGTTGCTACAGTAGTGCTGCTCCGTGACTGAGATGTCTTGATGAAAGGGCTTACCATGTTCCTCACTAACACTGCACAATTTCTCAAGGAAGAATGCATGGTGATTAGGCAAAATGTGTATCTTGAGTGAAATTCGAGCACCAACAGCCTGATAGTCCGTGACGAGCTTTTTGGGATATATTTATGGTCCTCTTCCTTTGTTTTACCCAAAACCCTGTACACACTGCCTTGAATGATCGCCACGTTTCTAGCTTAAATGTAGTCAACTGGCATTCGAAAGCACCGTCTGCCATTATCCTGCCGATATCAGGCCCAATAAGTATGCCTTCTTCGCGTTTCGCGTCACTGATCTTAGAAACACTTGTTTCAGTACTGAAACGCAAAACCATCTCGATTGAGGGGTTTGACATACATTTTAATCACACCAAACATGAGGTGCTGAGGTGGTAGATGGATATGATCAGGTTACACAAGAAATGTATGCTTTTCACGCATTTTCTCTGCAGCATCCTCCGTCCTCTCTGTCCAATTTTCGGTAGTGTAGTATTGCTGAGTAGCTCTTCTGTCCCATAAGCACAAGAAACAGCCATGTTTTGTGAAGCCTCCCTGCTATCTATTCGGAGTCCAATGAGTTTGAAGTCAGCACACATGTTCCAACAGCACTTATGGTAATTCAGTGCAGCGAGTACCTGTTGAATATTTCCCTAAGTCTCTTTCTTGTTGGTGGCACGCAAAAGAGGCACATGTGGGTATACATTTCCATTGTGGGGCAGTATGACGTTAAGACTGCTCTTGGACGATGCAATGAGCAAACGCCATTCATCACTGATATGCCTCACGCCAAGTTCCTTCATCAGTCCTTCCACGTCGGAACAGTAACAAAAGGTTTCGTTCGTGTCATAGAAACAGGACGACTTAACAGAGCTTTCTGTATACAGTAACCTTAGTGTTTGCAGCAAGTAAGTGCCACAGTTGCAGCTAAGATGCCACGAACTCGGCCTTGTCTTTAGTAAAGCCCAAGTCACGTACTAAGTCATTCAGCTCTCATTGTTTAATAAGACGTGGGTTGACAACATCAGCTTCAAAGTTTTCAGATCGCAGAATCAAGGGAACTTGACGAGGCGGAATCACTACTCATCATCAGTGACATGTTCACTGGAGGCATTGGAATTGGTAAGGTGCAATCATTAGGAACAGGCCGATTAGCTGATGGAAGATCGCGGTAATGAATTTTGTCCTTGTTTCGGTTGGAGGTCCCTATGACATCGGTTAGACAGAAGTAGCAGTCTGTCGTGTGATCTTTCGACTCCCTCCACACCATGGGGATTACCAATGGCATCTTGCCTTTGTTCTTGAGCCACTGAGTCAGATAAAGATTGCACGACACACAAACAATATGCAGCACCCACTTCTTATCCTGATCTCCCAGTTTCATCCTGAAATATGCGTGGTAGGCAGAATTAAGTGGTGAAGTGTTGGGACAACACTATCACTTTGTAGTAAGCTGTCTACAGACGTAAGAAAAATGACTTCAGCCATTGAGACATCAGCAACTTCAGCCATGATCGAGATATCAATTAAGGAAACACAGATCTCAATCGACTTTCAGTATCAGGTGGATACCGTAGCCAAGAAACTTCTTTTCCACGAATACTGGGAGCCAATGGAGCGATCACAGGAGAACCTTCAATACATGGAACGCACTTCTTAGCTGAAATGGAAAGCTGAAATTAAACAAATACCCGAGGCGATGGGAACATTTGGTTTGGATATTCGTAATCAGCTCACTTGGTACTGCTACAAACATCCTATCCCATTTCTGTTATAAAACTGATGTTGCACCGTGTAATAGGAGGTCCGAGTGCATCGCACTAGCAAGGTTGTTGATGAATACTAGGAAGAAACGTGGTCCTAGTAACGATCATTGGGGTTTGCCACACTGGACTTCAGTTGAGTCTGAAATGAAACTGCCTACTACTGCCACTTGCAGCTAACGTTCAATGATAAAGTTGCACAAGGTCTCCGATTCCATGGCTTCGAAGCTTGTGAAGAAGAACGCGATAATCCAAGCAGTCGAACGCTTTTGTTAAGTCCATGTAGACGATGTTGCTCCTACTCTGGCATCGGTTGATTCCATCCGGCTTGCTCGGGTTAAGACCTAGTTTGCAGTGCAAGACCGATTTCGGTGGAATTCGTGCTGTGGTGACACAATGGGTGGTCGCTCTCAAGGTATCCCATGAGTGTCACTGTGATGTTGCCTTCAATTAATTGGACAACAACGGGAGGACAATGATTGGATGACAGTTCAAAGGCTTCGCACGACTGTCGCTGTTGTAAATAGGGGTGACAATTCCTGATTTTCACATGGTTAGAATCTATATCTCATCAATGCATCGTTGGAAGAACTGAACTAATGGTACGGCGACCTACATAGAGGCTGCCTTTAATGCTTTCGGTCTTATGTCGTCCACGCCAGGATAGTTGTGCACAAGCAATATCAGCAGTGTTTTAGTCATGTTTGCTACCATGAACGATACGTGCTTTAATCCCGGGGACGATGAAAGCTGTGTCGAAGGCGACTAAGATGACGATGCATTGGTAAGTGCGGAAGAAGTGTTGCCGAAGCGCGTTGGTCGCCCCTTGTGTAGTTATCATGGGATGAGACTTTACAATCACGTTGTTGCTTGGTAGTTGCCAAAATCGCACTAGAACTAATTACCAACACGTTAATTGCTAATGGCTACCCTCGGAAATTTATCCGGAAGCACAGCGAAATCCGTAAAATGAAAGTTGCTGTGCCTACTGTGCCTAAGAAAAAGGTATTCTTAGAACTGCTTTTTAAGGGTGACATTGCTTCCTTTAGGACCAGAAGACCTTTGATTTCCGCCTCACAGACCACCTTCTGTGCTGCCGAAGTTGTAATCATCAACCGAACTCATAGGCTACCGTTGCTTCCACTAAAGGAAACTCAGCCTATTGGCGCCAACTCCCACTGCGTATATCAATTCGTATGTAACTGCGGGGATAGTTACATAGGCAGAACCAATAGAACACCGAGTTTCCGAATAAAGGAGTGTGTACCAAAAGGGGGTCAACGTGGGACTATTCAGCAAGTAAGCCCAACTCAGACTACGTGTGTGCACAGGCAGCCGGCACCTTCGATCGGCAGGTCACCGAATTGTGGTCAACAACGCATTTAGAATCCTGCTTCGCCATAATAATTCCCGGCTCTTCCGGGTGTAATCCGCGTTAACTTTTTTGCGTTTGTATAGCTGACACAAAACTTGTGTAAGGCGATTATCGTTATTGGCACTGAAGAGGCGATACGCAATGCATGCGTCCGCCGAACTTCGTCTTCTACTTGTGCTTTTCAACCTTCACAACTGTCACGCAAGTTACCAGGGTGCAAGGGAGAAGATGCTGCGTATCACATTAAACAAGCCTTGGCCAGGTTATTCGTAGTTTTAGTAACCAGCACGTGCACATATAAAAAATGCATACCAAAGAGGATCTTCAGCATAACGAACAATGAACAATGAATTTATACGGGTTAAGAAGCGTTGCTTTACAAGTCCCGTTGGATAGTTGGTGCGGATATCGAAACTCGGACGACGTATGCTCCGTTCCATTCTATATTGCACCTACCGGAAGCAAAATCGTGCCACATTGTTCCGCGTACTGTATTTGCTCAAAAATCACGTCCAATTGTTCGGTACCTCTGTTTCTGAATATTGCTGAGTATTACATAATCGTACGGATAATCCAGATGTCAGCATGTCAGGTTCCGCTCAAATCAAAATTCAATATGCATGTTAAGGGAACCCCTTCATGTAACACGTTCAAGCTCTATTGCAAACATGTAGTCTTCACAGAAGCACGCACCAAACCGGCTGGAGGCTCATTCACCAGCAGCCAACTGATGAGAGCACAATTCCTGTTGAAGTGGTCCAAGGACCAAAGTTTTGGCCTGTAACCATCCAACGAGAGCGTTTTCCTGCATCTGGTACTTTGTGGTAGCTCAAAAAGTTCTATTTCTATTGAACTATCTAATCAGAGCTATTTTTATTATGAACAGGACTATTTTTAGGAACTCATTTGAAAAGTTGCTTGTCATAGATGCGAACACGCGTATTTGTCCGGGGTACATGGATTGCAGACCAGCTTCCAGGAACGTGACCTTGGTGTGCTCGTACAGTGACCTCAACTGTGCAAAACAGGATGTGGTGGCTGCGAACAGAGGCAATCAGCATGTTGGCCCGCTGCGTAGGGCACTCGGGAGATTCGACCCATCAATCTTCCCAATGATGCACAATTCCTACGTACGATCTCACGTTAAATACGCTATCCAAGTTTGGCAACCTTGGTTGAACCGTGACCTAGAGGCATTAAAGGCACCGCAACGAAGAGCAACAAAGAAGGTAAAGGGCTTGTGCTATCACTCTTACCACCGAAGCGTGGTTGTTGGGAGCTTTCAGCGGACGCTACCGAAGGCTGCGAGGTGATCTCATATTAACGTACCACGTGTTGTGTGACTCCAACCATGTATAACCACAACAGCTGAAACAACCACAACACGCAGTTCAGAGGTAACTGTTTAAAATTGAGTGAACGATATAGCCGTCTAGAGTGTCGACGGAATTAATTTTCCCTTCGGATTTAACAACCCTGGTACTGTCTCCCAAATGCAGTTGCATCCTTCCCCCGATGGGATGCTGTACTTAGCTCCCAGCACTTTGTTAAATCTAAATTAGGTCATTTAGATAAAGCCAATCATGCCCTTCTACCGGATTTATGTGTTACCTAGACCCACGAAGGTGACGTATAAGTGAGCGAGTATGTGTTACTTTTTATGCTTTAAGAACCGCTGTACCCCGTGTATTTCTGCATGCTTACAATCGATTTTTATTCTATACCGAGGTTTTGTATCACCACATTCATCGCGGTAGACGCTCGGTAGATGATCCACATATAGTTTGATTTCATCGTATTCACCCCAACCATCCTACGGGACGTGTCAAGCACTTGCTTTTATCCCGTGAAAAATCATAGTTAATCGTTCAGTGTACTGGATATGTACTGGATGTGAGCTTATAGGTTTCGCCGTTCCCCATTCAGCGCCTAAAATCACTTGCAATATTGCAATCCTTATCAGCTGCCTGGGTTCCATGCTCTTGCAGTCTTTTTGCACCGTTAAGAAACTTTCTTTTCCACCTCGCCATCCAACCGATATGTGGTTGCATCCCTCCTCTGCGGCACCAGCCACTTAATTAATTCATTCCCAAATAATTTCCCGCAATACAAATGAACCATCCACCACGCTGAGCAAACTGGACAACCTGTCATGAGTTGCGTTGCTCATAGCAATCCCGGCTTCTCGAACTTCTACTGGAACTTCTACTAACATCAAAGATGTAACTCATTGTCTTTCATGGTTAATTTTCAGCAACTAACAAGTACCAACGGTTGGAACAGCGATTGTGTTTAGCTCCTAATGGATGATTACTGTCCGGAGAAATATTTGGAGTACAATGCAAATTTCAAGTAAACATTATATTGTTCTCAAACAAATTGGTTCCAGCTATTGAGGCTCAGTGCTGGGACCGCGCTTATTCCTCGTGTTTACCAATGACCTGGCACCAGTTATCTTCTCAAATTTCCTGCTTTTCGTCGAGGACGTCAAGATATGGCGGGCCATTAGTAACAAGCCAGATCACGATCTAATCCAACATGACCTAGATTGCATTTATAAATGGTCAACCGGGAATCTGCTACCATTGAACATGGCTAAGTGCAAGGTGATACATCTGCCTCAAGGGCCGGTGAGCGCTTAAAAGCTTGGAGACCACACCTTAAGGGAGGTCCCTCAGGAACATGACCTGGGTGTATTGGTACAGGAAGATCTCGAGAGTTCAAAACAAGCAGAGAAGGCAACGAGAACCGGCAATTAACATTTAGGCCTGCTTCGCAGAGCGTTTGGTCGGTTTGAACCCTCAATATTTCCCCAAGTACTTAACGCCTACGTGTGACCGCACGTGGAATATGCCATTCAGGCGTGGCAGCCGCGACAGAAACAGAATCTTGTTGCTCTCGAGATTCATCAATAAAGGACAACCAAGGACGTCAGGGGTCTCTTTCATCTGCTTTATCAGCTTAGACTGAAATCTCTAAGAATGTGCAGCAGTAGATATCGGTTTAGCGGGGGAACTCATAATGTTTTACCAGATCCTGAAGAATCCAAACCACATTTGCCTTCCGCTGCTGGAAGTGAACCACAACAATCAACTAAGAGGTCATTTTCTTAAGCTGACAATACAGTGTAGCCGGCTAGAATTCCGTAGAAATTTCTTTTTCTTCCTCGTGTGCCAACTTTGGAACGCCCTCCCTACTTATGTAGTATCTGCTCCCAATCTGGCGATCCTTAAAAAATGATTTGATGATGCGTTATCTCATTTACATTTCATTTTAGGGATTGTTAACCAGGGGCGAAGAAAAGCAATCAAACAGTGTCTTGCCTGACTCACAACCAATGGATTTATGCTTATACGTTTAATGGGCGAACATCACCGCTATTCTACATAATTCTATGGTGAGTCCACCAAAACGCTTTTCACTTCATCATACAATTTACTTCTCGAAATAATTTCCATCCCACGGTACTTGTTAAGCAATGCTTTTTTAACCGTAATAAACCATTGTTCCATTACACTAGCATATATTGACCACCGTCAGTATGGCTGAAGTGTTCGTCCCTCACCTGAATGGACGTTTGATTCCCAATCAAAACCCGAAATCGCTGGCCCGCACAGGACAGAGAGAAGACCGGATCGAACGAGCAGAGCAACAGGGATCTATTAGCGAATCACACCGTTCATTATAATGGTGAAATGGAAAGTTCGTGAATGGTATTTAAAGCGCACGTAGAAAGCTCTGGAAAGGTCAACTTACAGCAAATCAAGGAACGTCGCCCTCGCGTTCATTGGCCGCTTCTCTGTTCGCTCCAATCAGGGCGGGTGAGTTTGAATCGTCTGCCGCGGCGTTGGGGTCCTGACTTGTTCGCATCGCATATTCCTTCCTAACACTTCTCCCCTTAGGGTTGTGTTGTACGATTTCAGCTTGCGGTTGACTTGCATGGGTGACATGAATTTGCGTCGCCGCTTCGGCCTCTGTGCTGCTAGATTTCGGGGCGAATGTTGTGGTTGCTGTGTTGAGGAGTCTTCACTTCACCTCCGTCGGCAAGTATATCCAGAGGTAACTACGCTGCTGGTACTTATTGTTGCAGTTGTTCGCCAGTCCCTGCCTTTAGCAGCTGATTAGCATGTCATACCCAAATTGCCGTCCCAATCTGGATGCCGTAGATCATGTTACCACGTTTGTATAGCACACGGCCCCTAGCCACTTTAGTATGGGTGATGCGATAATCTCTTGCCAGAATTTTTGGCCGAGATTAAAGGCTCGCTTCCGAGCACCGTGTCGGATGTTGAACTGACGCTCCATCTGATAGTTGCAGGACAGTAACTGATCCTTCCTGGATCTGTGGGCATCATGCGGCACACGGAGTTTCCTTTGAAACAAAATTTCAGCTGGAGATAGTGCGTTCGGTGTCTGCGGATTTGGAATTGTGCGATACGCCAGAGGAAATGTGTCGAGAATCTCCCCCAAGATACCTTTCCCTTTCATTTTTAGCAAGACCCTTTTGAGTATATCCACAAAGCCTTCCGCTTACCCGTTCGATCGTGGGTGGAAAGATGGAGACCTTACATGGAGGATCGCGTTTCTGCGACAGAAGACAACAAATTCAGATTTGGTGAATTGTGTACCATTGTCCGAAACCAACGTGTGGGGAACACCGAAACGAGAAAATACTTGTCGGGGAGCAGAGACAGTGGCTGCTGCGGTGGTTCTCACCATTGGAATAACCTCTGGTCATTTACTGTGGGCGTCGACAACGATGAGAAAATGATGACCGTCAATTGGACACGCAAAGTCGACGTGTACCCTTGACCATAGTTCCGTTGGTAATGGCCAGAGTTGCAATTCCGTCTTCCTTGGCTGTTTAGATCCACTGGCCCATCGGGGACAATTCTTCGTGAAATTCTCGATTTGTGAATCCATATATGGCCAATACACATAGATTCGTACCAGCGATTTCATGCGATTCATTCTTGGGTGGCCAGTATGAAATTGTCGGAGGACTCTCTCTTGAAGCATGTGAGGAATGACGACGCGATCTGAGAACAGCAGACAATTGCTGACGACTGATAGCGTTTCCTTTCGTTGGTGGAATTGTTGAAGCTCCGGCGTTGTAACTCACTTAGGCCAGCCATTGAGATGGAAATCGATCACTTGTTGTAGGGTAGAATCATGACAGGCCGCTTCCTGCAACATTTCGAACGTTACTGGTAAGGCACCGAAAATGTCAGACTGAAATTGATATACTTCAGGTTCTACGGAGATTTGAGCAACTACCAAATCTTCTGGTTCTTGATGCTGTGTACCAATTAAACGAGACAACGCATCCGCTTGATCAATGTTATGTGTACATTGATAGTTGACGACGAAATCGTATCCAAGTAGAACCGTTACCCAGCGTTGGAGACGAGTACCAGTGTAGACTGGAATGCCTTTCTTTGATCCAAAGATTGCGACGAAGGCTTTGGGGTCCCTAAACAGCGTGAATTTTCGACCATAGAGCATTTTGTGAAATCGCTTGGCTGCAAACACTATAGCCAAAGCTTCTTTCTCGATCCGCCCATAGTTGCGTTTCGCTGGGGTGAGTGATCTGGCTGCATGTGTCAAGGCTTTCTCCGAACCACTGGGGAAAATATGGGATATGACTGCCCCAATTCCGTAGTCTGACGCATCAGCAGCAACTACGATCCCCAGCTCCGGATTGAAATGCGTTAGCAATAGGTCAGAACAGAATGTAAACTTGACATTATCAATTACAGCTTGACATTCAGGAGACCACACAAATTTGCGATCCTTTATAAGAATTTCATTGAGCGGTCCTCGTAGTCTGCGCATTTCGGGCTCAAAAGAGCTGTAATGGCTGATCAACCCCAAGAATGATCTGAGCATCGCGACATGGTCAGGGAGGGGCATCTGTTATATGGCACTTATGTTGGAAGGATCCGGACGACCGCCATCCTTGTCGATGATGAAGCTAAGATACTTTACATACTTCATGTCGGCATTGCACGTTTCTGCTTTCAAGTAGAAACCGTAGTCATTAACGCGGTGGAGAACTGCTTCCAGTCTTTCCGTCAGCTCTCGAAAGGTAGACGTTTTGATTACGATGTCGTCCAAGTAAGCTGCGACTCCTGATAACTCAGCTAACATTGTATCCATAATTTGTTGAAAAATCGCTGGAGCTGATTTGACACCAAACGGCAAACGGTTGAACTGGTAAAGATCTCGGTGCGTATTGATTGCCAGCAACTCCTTTGAAGCATCGTCAACTTTAATTTGAAGATAAGCATCTGATGAATCTAGGTTTTCAAAATAAGCGCCACAACTGAGCTTAGCAAATAGATCTGGGACTGCCAAAGGATACTAGTGTATTTTCAAAGCAGCATTCAATCCTGTAGAGTAGTCAGCACAGATACAAACGGTTCCATTGGTCTTCTTGGTGACAACAATAGGTGCTGCCCACGCTGAATAGTTCACAGGTTGGGTGATGCCGGCCCGCTCCAAACGATCAAGTTCCGCATTAATAATCGGAAGCGCAGCGTATGGTACCGGTATTTTGGGTCGGAATACCGGTTTAGCACCGTCTTTCAGAGTAAGGCTAGCTTTGGACTTTGTGCATCTTCCCAAGTAGTTGCGAAACACAGACGGAAATTCCCTTCGTAGCTGCTGTTGCGGGCACGTCAAATATTCCCGCAAAAACATGCCAGAAACCCCAGCAGAATGGCTATGGAAACCGAGGTCCATTTCCTCCCCACAACGCAGCAGAGCTCAGCCACTCCGAGACGCGGCCCAACTGCGCACCTTTCGACAATGCTCATTTGCAAACTACCACCTATTCGTGGTGACTGTTTTCCCTAACTTAATAACCCATAGCATTGGCTGTGATCGCTCTTTGTTGGTCGTAAAAGAGCTTACAGAGGACCACTTGCCCTTTCTTTCTCTTCGCCTCAGTTGGGAGTCGGTCGGGTCACGTGCTTGCGTGTGAGTCGTTAGCTGGCCAGCCTTCGCGTCTAAGTCATTAGCGCGCGTCTATCGTAACCCCCTCTCGTGTGCGTCCGTTCCGAGGGCTAGGATCGTTCACACGCTCGCTCAATTTTCCGTCTCACCGACTAAGCTAGCGTCGTCAGGTCAGCGCAACTCCGTTCGCTTGGCCAGCGTTACAAGTCGTCATCGTAGGCGTGCTCCAACCGTGCCAGCGACAATCTTATCAGGCAATAACGCAATCATCTCAAGAGGCGATGTTCCCTCAATCTATAACAGTCTCAATCTAGAACAGTGGCGACAGAGTTGACGAACCATGACTGACGAATACGCCGATTTAAAACTGATGCTGCAGCAACAGCTTAAATTGATGTCCATGCTAACCGAAAAGCTCTCCAGTTTCTCCCTTCATGCAGGTCCAAGCGCCAATTATCAGTCAATGGGCCACATGGTTAGTGGCATCAGCGAATTCCTGTTCGACGCCAAGGCCGGAGTAACGTTCGAATCCTGTTCACCGTTGACTTGGATTGCCAGGACGACGCGTGGAAGGTCCGGCTGCATCTTGGCAAGCTTGGTACGCTCGAACATCAGCGCTATAACAACTTCATCTTACCGAGGAACCCACGCGACGTTACCTTTGACGAGACGGTTTGAACGTTGTTACAGATTTTTGGCGAACAGTCCTCTCTGTTCAATGCTCGTTATTAGTGTCTGCAGCTGGCCAAACGTGATGCCGACGACTTCATCACGTACGCAGGCGTGGTCAACCGTGAATGCCAACGTTTTCAGCTTGGTTCGCTCACCGAGGACCAATTCAAATGCCTGATCTTCGTCTCTGGCCTCCAATCTCCACACGATGCCGATATCTGGACGCGCCTCCTATCCAAGCTACAACAGGATGGATCAGTCACACTCCAGAACCTGGCCGAGGAATATCAAACGCTGCTGAACCTGAAGCACGATTCTGCAATGACCCAGAATGCCGCCGCACCTGGTATGGTCCAGGCAGTCACAGCACCGAGGGCGCAATCGTCCGCGCGCCCCACCCAATCCGACCGAGCGAAGTCCCCACCCTACGCGTGTCGATTCTGTGGTGCCTGGCATTTCCACATCGACTGCAAGTTCCGCCAGCATCGTTGTAAACGTTGTGGCAGGGTGGGGCATCGGGATGGTTACTGCCATCCTCCATCTCCCAAGGGGGCCAAAACTGGGCTGGCCCCCACCCGTGATCCAAAGAAGAGGTCCCGACCCAGACGCACACCCAAACCTGGTCCGGTTAGCAGCTCCCTGAGCCTGCTGGCCACGTTCCAAATCAACGCTGCGGATCGGAGAAAGTTCGTCGACGTCTTGATCCACGGGTAGTCGGTCCGATTGCAGTTGGACACTGCGTCGGACATTACGATCACCTCCGAGGATCTGTGGCGCTCCCTTGGCAAGCCACCGTACGAACCGACCTCCCAATCTGCCACCAGCGCCTGTGGTGGTCGCGTGCAGCGAACTGGGCAGCTGCACTGCTCCGTCTCCTTCCGAGGCGCCACGTTCAACGCGATCTGCTACATCACAAAGGAGAAGCTCAACCTGCTTGGTCTCGACTGCCTCGAAACCCTTGGCTTGGCCGATCTTCCTCTTCGGACCATCTGCAATGTGGTACATTCACCGACAGTACCAAACAACGGAACCGACGACAAAGTCAGTCAGTCCGCCCCCGTGTCCCAGGATTGTCAACAAGCCTCAAAGATGCCACAACCCCAATCACCTGTTCCTTGGCATCCGCCAGATAAACCGTGGTCTCGAGTGCACGTCGATTACGCTGGTCCCATCGATGGCATTTCCTATCTGATCGTGGTCGACGCCTATTCCAAATGGCCAGAAGTATTCGCCGTCAACCCACCAACCGCATCCGCCACTCTGGCTTGTCTCCAACGAACCTTCAGTTAAAATGGCCTTCCCGAGGTCTTGGTGTCCGACAATGGTACCCAGTTTACCTCTTCCATTTTCGAAGAGTTTTGCCGCCGACACTGCATCGAACACCTCCGCTCACCGCCGTACCATCCCCAGTCTAATGGTCAAGCGGAGCGATTTGTCGACACCTTCAAGAGGGCGCTTTTGAAATCTCGCGGGGAGGGGACCGTGGATGAGTGTCTTCAAGCGTTCCTGCTCTCGTACCGGTCCACACCGAACCCAGCTACGCCAGAATGCCAGTCACCAGCTGAAGCATTGATGGGCCGCAAGCTACGTACTACCAACGAAGCGCTCATTCCGACTGAGAAGCCACCTACTCACTCTGGTGCCTGCACCAAACATAAAGAATTCACCGTCGGAGCCCCAGTCTACGCTCGCGATTACCGAGCAGGTCATCCTCGCTGGATAAAAGCAACAGTGACGGCCAGGCGAGGTGACATGCTGCATGATGTCTCCGTGGGTGATGACACCTGGGTTCGCCATCGCAATCAACTTCGTCCGCGCCACGGAGGAACCTCCACGCCAGCCAGCTATCCCTTGCGCCTGCCGCTGCACAACCTGCTGGATACCTTTGGAATGGCCCCACAACAGGAAACCACGGTCGAAGACCCTCAATGGCCGCCGCGTCTGGAGAACCCACCTTGCCGACGAACAGAAAGAATCCGGAGGTCACCGAAATCCCTCCAGGTCAATCCTCGCCAGAAGCGGTACGCTTTCTCTTCAAAGGGTGGTGTTGCGGGCACGTCAAATATTCCCGCAAAAACACGCCAGAAACCCCAGCAGAATGGCTGTGGAAACCGAGGTCCAATTCCTCCCCACAACGCAGCAGAGCTCAGCCACTCCGAGACGCGGCCCAACTGCGCACCTTTCGACAATGCTCATTTGCAAACTACCACCTCTTCGTGGTGACTGTTTTCCCTAACTTAATAACCCATAGCATTGGCTGTGATCGCCCTTTGTTGGTCGTAAAAGAGCCTACAGAGGACCACTTGCCTTTTCTTTCTCTTCGCCTCAGTTGGGAGTCGGTCGGGTCACGTGATTGCGTGTGAGTCGTTAGCTGGCCAGCCTTCGCGTCTAAGTCATTAGCGCGCGTCTATCGTAACCCCCTCTCGTGTGCGTCCGTTCCGAGGGCTAGGATCGTTCACACGCTCGCTCAATTTTCCGTCTCACCGACTAAGCTAGCGTCGTCAGGTCAGCGCAACTCCGTTCGATTGGCCAGCGTTACAAGTCGTCATCGTAGGCGTGCTCCAACCGTGCCAGCGACAATCTTATCAGGCAATAACGCAATCATCTCAAGAGGCGGCGTTCCCTCAATTATAACAGCTTCTTAATCAGATTTTCGTTTGGTTAGTCACCTTCCGAAGACGGCCTCGTATATCCGAGCCGGAGTCTAGTACAGACTTGACTCAGGGGAATGTCGAACAGGTGGAGCTTCTGGATCCTGTCGAGTCCAAGCAGATTCAAATTTACGCGACATCGCTTGCCCGACAAGCGCCAAAAATCATTTCACACTGCAGCTCACTAATGAGATTAAGTTGACCTCCTGAAACGTTAAGTGCAACATGTGTCGTTCGGCTGATACGCGAAGCACCAATATACTGCCAAGTTTTTCTAGAGATAATTGCGACGTCCGAGACTGTATCTAGATGAGGATGCACTTATTGTTCTCTCAAGTTAACTCTGATGTACTTTCCGCGAGTCATATGTTCATCAGAGTAGGCCGCTTGAACCGTACTATAGCTGCTGAATCTTCTAGGAACATTTGAATTCGGTCGCGTATGTCTAGCACGCTTGAATTGCAGTCTGGTTCGGTAGTGCGTTTCCTTATGGCTCCGTTTATGACACTTGGGACAAATGTTTCAGGAATAGATACACTAGAACAAAATGCCACTCACCACATCTCCAAAAGGTAGCCGGGAGCTTGGGATTCTCTGTGGGATTTTCATGGCCTGTTTCACTTGGAAGCGGTTTCTTTGAGGTGGTTTTTAATACACTAAGACTTGGGGTTGAATATTGTTTCTCCAGCACAAGCGTGTCATACTTAAGGTTCAGCACTCGTTGGCATTCAGTAGTTATGGTCTGTAGAGTCCTTTGCGGGTCTTAGTAAAGTTTACTCAACAGCCTGGTGCGAATCTATGCATCCCGTGGGGAATGTAGGCCACAGATAAAGATCAAGCATTTAAACTAATCTGCCGTAATGAATTTGATGTCGAATTTTTCGCACTCGCGATTGATGCTGCCAGCGTAAGTGACGTCGTCATCAGCGTCCATCTTGATGATCTTCATGTATTGACATCGCGTGTAGAAGATGGATGACTGCTCTCCAAATAATTGGCCCAAGCATTTGACAGTCTCCTCAAAAGTGTAGTCTTGAGCGTTCTTAGTCAAAATAAAGTTGCTATACCTGGAGTGCTCTGCTGTTACAAATTTTCTTAACAGCAATCGGACTTACCCATCGTCATCATGGTCTCAAAGTGCATCGCGGAACCCAACTTTATAACGCTTGAACCAAGATTCAAAAGTGAGGCCAGCATCACGGTCGTCCAAAAATTCGGTAATGCTGTTAGTGATGGCGTCTACCGATGCGGACGGCTTGACGGTCGTAGACAGTGAACCAGTCTGGATTGAGAGTTGGCGCGTAAGAGTTTCGATCAGCCTGAGTTGGGATTCCTCAAATTGTGCTTGTTGCTGCAGTAGAATGGCCTTGAGCTCGTCAGCCGATATGGACATCTTGATTAGGGTCCCACCCGTCGCCAGCTGAAGTGTTCGTCCCTCTCCTGAATGGACGCTTGATATCCAATCAAACCCGAAGTCGCTGGTCCCAACAGGACAGAGAGAAGACCGGATCGAACGAGCAGAGCAACAAGGATCTATTAGCAAACAACACCGTTCATTATAAGAGTGAAATGGAAAGTTCGTGAATGGTATTTAAAGCGCACGTAGAAAGCTCTGGAAAGGTCAACTTACAGCAAATTAATTATAAGGCGACAGATAGCTAAATATACTAAACCTATCAGGCACTGCCTGTTATATACGCCTGCTTGTATAATTATGTCAGGAATATTTGTCACAAGATACCCATGAGCAAAGAAAAACCAGGTTTCGGCTATGATATTTGGTTAAACAAAAATAAACGTCGTCTTCCTGGTTCATTTTAATGCAGTATGGCAGGAACCCAAATCATACGGATTTCCCCCAGTAAATGCGTAGAATTGGATAATTATCACTTCCTAATGAGATACTGATGACACGTTGACAGGTTACACTGTAATCCAGATAACGCAAAATGCTTGTTTTGTTTTACTGTGGATGATATAACGTCCTGCGAAATTGTACCCTGGACAGATATTATAGTTTTGAGTAGAACAACTTAAATTCCATATTATAACAAGCGGTACGCTTAAAGCGAACAATTGTTTTCGGTTTATTCATCGGCAGGCTTGGTACAGAAATATACGTTGAGAAGAGGAGTTCATACGGGAAAACAGAGAGTGACTATTGATTGAAAAAATATTCTTAAATGCTTAACGTAATATGTCATGTGGTCAAGTGACTGAAAGGCATGTGATACCACTGAGTGAGGTACGATCCATCTTTATTACTGGCTGGCCAGGGTAGTTGTAATGCTTGTACATGTTGCTTCTGAATGCATAGATTTGGTTTTGTCAACCTGATGCATACTGCTTCAGCTGTAGCGAGTAGCCGAGCCCTTGACCGATGATATAGTTGTGATGGCACTCGAGAGAGGATCTCAAATGACTTGCGCTTGTCAGTCAGATGACTGGTGCAGATCAGATGGTTGGTTATGGCACTCAACTTAGTTTTATCCCGTTGCGTGATGAGCGACGTTGATAAATGTTTCTTGATTCGCTTTTCCAAGTGCCTAGTCGTGCGCCCAATGTACCTAGCCCCACAGGAGCAGGGGAACCGGTAGACTACCATTGATCGGCGTTGATCAGACATCCTGCCTGAACCTAGGAACAAAGAGCGAACTGCTTGTAAAATCGACACTTAGTTAAGATGCATTAAAGGGCTTTCGGCAAGTCTGTATCAGTTATCGTGTGCATATCTCAGCCGGTATGTCGTCTTTAAAGGGAAGTTGGAGAATTAGCTGTTTCTTCTCCACCGTTTGTACTGTTGGTCTTGGGCTACTAGACTTTATATGAATGTCAATGAATGGTTCTGGATAACCGTTTTTGAGAAGCGTTTGCCTGATTCGCTACATTTCCTCTTCAATTGTGTCCTCACTACAGATATTCCGTGCACAATTGGCCATCGTATGTATCAGCGTTGCTTTGCGGCTTGCACAAAACGTCGGAAGGGTGTGTATAGGCCTGTCCAATATGGCTTTCTATATACTCCTATCTGAATTGATCCGTCTTCTCGTCGCTTTAAGTTTGCATCCAAAAAGTGTATTTGCTTATCAATTTCTTCTTCAATTGTGAATGTGGCGTTGGGATGTGCCTTGTTAAAACTCTCGACTATATTTTGCAAGTTGTTCGTCTGCTCAAGTATACAGGATATGTCGTCAACACAACGTCGGTAGAAATGTAGGTCCGAGATAAGCGATTTTAATAGGCCATCCTCTAACATTCCCATATAAATATCAGCCATAACCAACCATCTGATCTGCACCAGTCATCTAATTGATAAGCGCAAGTCATTTGAGATCCTCTCTCGAGTGCCATCACAACTATATCATCGGTCAAGGGCTCAGCTACTCGCTACAGCTGAAGCAGTATGCATCAGGTTGACAAAACCAAATCTATGCATTCAGAAGCAACATGTACAAGCATTACAACTACCCTGGCTAGACAGTAATAAAGGTGGATCGGACCTCACTCAGTGGTATCACATGCCTTCAGTCACTTGACCACATGAAACGTTACGTTAAGCATTTAAGAATATTTGTTCAATCAATAGTTACTCTCTGTTTTCCAGTATGAACTACTCAACGTATATTTCTGTACTAAGCCTGCTGATGAATAAACCGAAAACAATTGTTCGCTTTAAGCGCACCGCTTGCGTTTCTTTTTAAAATATATAATAAAAATGAGCATACTACACGATATTAAACAAATTAAGTCCAACTTGTGTAATAGGGTACATTTTTAAAGTGTGTAACTACTAATAATAAAAGTGTTTACGACTTTATTATTGATGATTGTTCAGGGGAGTGATTTACAGCTTAGATGTGTTTACTCTCATTGCACCCAGCGTCAGTAAATCATCAGTCTGGACAGGCGTGTTATCTTATTGATTCAAACATATATTCAAGCTACAAACGTACTTGTATACACAACATTTGACGTTAAATCATAACTTTCTACTGGTATTATGGTCTGTGTAAACCACAGTTTACTGATGCTTCTTTAATTGGGGCTGTTTGTCCCAGTGGTCATTGGGTCGGAGACGAGGGACACGTAGACACCACCCATGAATAAGCATCAGAGAATTCCTCGTGCAGTATATGAGTTAGTTCATACCAATTTTTATCACTTGGTGCACACATAGAAAAATAACTAAATGGTGCGTTTATTTACCGGTTGCAGGAGGAGTTGTTTCAACATAAAGATACGTGGACACATACTCAGTTAAACCTCTGCTGTGAACCTAAATTTGCCGAGCGAACAGCGCTGTTTGTTTACTGGAATTCAAGTCTACATTTATGTCAAGTTTGCCTGCTGTTCAGTGCTTAATGCATCATTAATGCTTTGCCTTTTGATATCAGACAAACCTTGAAAACGGACTCTACGTGATACAAAGCAGGTTCATTCAAAGTAGACACGAATAAATACAAATATTTGCATGAATTGTAGTCATGCACAGCCCGAATCTGTCTCTCAAAACCCTTCACCACCGTGTTATTAGAAGTTAAGGAAAGCATTATCACCGAGGTACTCATGATATATCGTGGAAGTGATAGCTTCATCATTTCACATTAGCTCGGATTCCAACGAGATCGGTGATAAACTACGTCCTTAATGCTAACCCGAGTGTACTGGACAGAATCCGTTGAAACCAGCTTAGGGATTGATACCGTCTACTCGGACATTTCATGCGCTTAACCGCTGGAAGCACTGCATTTGCTTTTTGCAAGCAATGTAACTAGGAGCTCAGTGGTCCTGTCAAATATCAACTCGTAAAAACATCACTTCTGACTCCACTCAGTGTCACGTTAGCCCAACATTACTGCGCAACTCGTCCCCGAACATACAAGAAAGTTCCATTGTGCAAACGACTCTTTCTACTCTCATTTTGTCGTTCACCAACCAGGTGCATAGATGCTCTGGTCCGAAACCGAAAACCTCGCCAAAAAGCTGTGTACCTCTGATAGATAAAACACTGAGGAACAGCCATGTTGTAAAGAACATTGGTAGCAAAACTTCACTTGGCATCTATACGGGGGCTCCTAAGCACAATAAAAACTGCTATTTTGAACGTTCCACCAAACGGTGTCACCAATGGAAACTTGCAGGCAATCGACATATCAACAACCATGCAGCATTTGAATATACAACTTGTGCGCTTTATAACCTGTGAACCACTTGCTAGTGAAATTCAAGTAGCTGAGAGAAATTGGCACAACCAAAATCCTCGCAACTACGTCAACATGTAAATAACCTTAACAGGCAGGTAGGTTATATGCAACAGCCAGCAAACTGTAATCTCCCAGTGGGTCGCCATTTTCCCACTATTTCGCCCTTCTGGCCTTTTGTGGGGTTCAGTGGCGTTTTACCCACCACATCCCAAATGACATTAATTCCGCAAACTATATGTCCTCCTTATCCACCACCCCACTCCACTCTCTCCAAATACCACCACGTTCGGGTCCTGTAACTAGATTACTGTAGACAACCCAACGGATAACAAGACACTGCACTTACTGTTAATAAATGCTCGTTCATTGTTAAATAAAATGCACTTCCAGCATAATATTCTTTACCTTTCTTCTCCTGATATAGTATTAATAACAGCAACCTGGTGTTCAACGGAGATGCCAGACACATTGTTTGGGATACTGCGTTAGAACGTCATTCGTAATGATCGCCTTTATGGTAGAGGTGGCGACTGTATACTCCATTTCTTCCTCTGGATGAACACCAGCTGAAAACCGTCATTATTCATGGCGTCCCCGAGTCTCAAGCTTCATCTCCTGAAGACGTTCAGGCACATGACCTGGAGCACTGACGATACATTCGTGAGGCGCTGTCTTTAGAAAATGTCATTGCTACCTCTCTGACTAGGATTCCCGTGTCACCAAATTACAAAGGGTGTGGTCTTAGGTTGCTGAAGTTGGTCTTACCGTCTGAGCTAACTTTACAGACAGGGAACTGGGAAAACTTCCGGAACATGACACAAAGGAAATTCGACTAAAAGCAGCAGGTTTACGACCAGAGGATACTAGTTACTCAATGGAGAGAACGAACTAAGTGGGAGCGACCGTTGTTAAAGAGTCCACCATAGAGACTGATCTGGCAGCCGTCATAGCATCCGGCGAGACACCGCAGGAGGTGAGTGACCATCAGGATCATCATGAACCTGATTGCATGGTGCAGAGAGTTATTCCAAGTCATTCTCTCTAACCTAAGACTATACAAAAAAAACCTAGTAGCAGCCGACCTTAAGATGGTTGGCCAAGTCTCAAACCTGTTATCTACATCCACAAACAACCTTCTAACCTATGAATCACTCTGCTGATTTTATACCAACGCACAAGGTCTTTTAAGCAAACTGACGGAGCTTCGCATGCGTCAGGCCTCGATGTCAAGCGACGACGTTATGATAAACGAGATCTGGTTAAGTGAAGCCATTACTGATGCAGGAATAGCAGTACCTGGGATATCTATTCTACGCAACGAACAACCAAGTAGAGGAGTACTACTTTATTATCGCAGCGCATTACACCTTGATTTCATCGATGACCCACAGGTTCAGATTGTCGATGCGCTTTGGTGCCGTCATCACTTAAGCCGTGAAGACACATGTTTGTTGGGTATGGCGTATCGCCCTCCGTCGGCTACTTTGGAAATGGACAACTGCCTAGCCTCCACAATGAAGACCATTCTCTCACAGTCGTACAGGCACATTCCCCTGGTTGCTGACTTCAATATTCATACCATAGAAACCCCAGCCTGTATCAACGAACACTTCAAAATGGAAGTATAGGAGATAATTAGTGGACTGCCACTCTACAATCACATCACATCTCCCATAAGATTCAGGAAGGGGAAACAAACCAGGTGTCCTGGATCTCGTATTCACCAACAAAGAGCATATGCTTGAAACAGTATCGATACAGAGCCCTTTGAGCCGTAGCGACCATGCAACCCTCATGTTCAAGTACATCTGTTATGCAGAGTATTCCTCAGAAAACACCGAGGAGTGCCAGCTCATTACGGATTACGGCGCACTAATCAAACTTATAAATGCTACAAACTGGGCATTTCTAGCAGAACGATCGCCCAATGTCGCCTGGTCTGATTTTGCTCACCAATTAAACACGTTAGTAACTAGTGCTTCTATAAAAGTTTCTTCGAGGGCGAAGACATACGCAGCAGGACACGGAAGTGTATCCTCACGAGGTATTTATTCTGACGAAGATACAAGGAGTCCCCCAGTGCCGAAACATGGGAAGCCTACACAATCCAAAGGAATCACTGCGTAAACATGGTACGCGAAGATAAAATACAGCATCAAAAGAATTTAGCTAAGTAATTCCTTTCAAACCCAAAGCTCCTGTACAGACACGTTAACAAGCTCCGCAAAGTGCAGCGAAGATTCCCTGCCTTACACACGTCATGCGGACTCGCACAAACCGAAACCGAGGAGGCCAAAGCTCTATGTCAATGATTCGCCCCCAACTTCCAGAGCACGACATGGCCGCATACACTGTTCCCGATCGTTATACCACCACCAGGACGTAGCCACATTGTGTATACGAGTGCGGATGTTATGAAAAGGCTAATTGCCAAGCGACAGCATACCTCTCCCGGCGTTGATAATATTCGTCCAAATGCGTTGAAATTGGCTGCAGTAAACCTGGCAGACCTAATCTGCAAGTTCTTCCAACGATGCCTGGATGAGATGCGCGTGCCAACAATGTGGAAGCAGTGCATCGCTACTTCCATCCATAAGGGAGAAGTCGTACAGATGCGGCCAACTATCGCTCTCCAAAATAATGGAAGTGATAGTTGCCGAAGCGCTCGAAGAACGCACCATCATATCCCAAGAACAACATGGATTTCGCAAGAACCAATCTTGCATTTCAAACTTGCTACTTGCAAGATCCAGTCGGACTGAGACCGTCGACAACGGCGTAGGTGTTGATGCAGTATATCTGGACTTCTCAAAGGCCTTTGACCGTCTGAACCACCGTATCCTCCTTCACAAGCTGCAGTGCCGTGGAATTGGTGACTCAATCCTCGGCTGGATAAGTAACTTCTTGCTTCAACGACATCTGAAGGTAAGAGTTCGCGGCGTCATCTCTGACCTAATCGACGTTAAGTGCGGAGTGAACTAGGGCTCAGTACTTGGTCCACGACTATTCCTGATTTACATAAACGATCTCGCGACAGTAATCACCTCCAACTTCTTACTCTTCGCTGATGATCCCAAGATATGGCGAGCCATTAGAAGAACCAGCGACAATGCAACATTTCACAATGACCTTGAGAGGGTCTACGAATGGTCGACTCAGAACCTGCTTCAGTTCAACACTACAAAGTGCAAGGTGTTGGGCATACGCCATACAAATACTTGCGAATACAGACTGGGGATCAAATATTGCAGCGCACTGCAACAGAATACGATCAAGGCGTGATAGTGCAGGAAGATCCGGGCTGTTCCCGTCAGGTCGAGAAAGTATCCAAAAAAGCTAACCAACACCCTGGCCTTTGCGGAGGGCATTCGGGCGCTTTGATCCTTCCATCTTTTCTCAGATACTCAACGCCTACATTCGGCTTCATTCTGAGTACGCCATCCACGCCTGGCAGCCATGGCAAAAGCAAGACCTAACCGCTCTTGAACTGCCACAACGAAGGACGACTAATAACGTAACGGGCCTCTTTCATCTCCCTTACCGATTAAGGCTGAAAACCGTCGGGGTCTACAGTGGACAATATCGACGCCTGTGTGGCGACTTGATAATGACTTATATAATCCTGAGGAATCCAAACCATTGTTGTCTTCACCTACTAAAGCTGAATCGCAATACCACACTCAGAGGACACCAGCTAAAGCTGGCCACACCATAGAGCCGGTCGGAATGCCGCCGGAATTTTTTTTCCTTTCGTGTATGCAAACACTGGAACGCTCTTCCCACATACGTTGTTTCTTCCCCCACGCTGACAGTATTCAAAAGATGTCTGGATGATTCGCTTATCCACTTACATTACGCTATATAATCAGTGATGTCTACGTCAACCAAACGCGAACAAACGGTGCTCATTCTCAGGTTTTGTGCTTCACTACTTACACACTGCTGTTGTGAAATATCGTTCGGATATACTACAACTGCATACATCAATTACATCAGCCCAAAAAAGCAGCGCACTAGTAAGCGTTGTCGTTACGCTTGTTTTTAGGGCATACCTCAATATTACTTCCCCAAATTACTCTACAGTACCAATTCAATACGCATCCAACAATGCTTAAACGAAGGACATCCGAATCGCTAGGCGCTTAAATTGAACCTTCCACTAAAAATATCCAAGCCAGTGTGGTCACCTGATCGCATTAACCGGTCAATTCACTCCAAATGATTCATCGTATTTAAATACACTGTATTTGTTTTATTCCTCTTATCTGTGGTGTATTGGCCTGATGCGAACCACCGAAAACAAGCTTGTTCGCCTAACTGTCTTTTGATTCTGATGTCATCTCAGGGATTATTTTCACAGTTGAAACAATCCAAGGATCGCATTGTGTTGAAACAACTTAATCAGCATGTTAGGTTCAACACGAGACTTGCTGTTGCGAAGGCGACGGTGCAGTTTTTGGACGAATGCGTTTTGCGTAGTGAATATCCCAAACACTTTTGGAAGATTCTCAGACGTAATGGAGTTAAGCCAATGAGCACTGCCTTGAAGCGTCACACTCTGAACAGGAGAGACACTGTGGTTTCTCGGATTGATGAGTTTGACCGGAAGCGGTGTAGCTACTCCGACTCAATGAGTTAATTGGACCATGAGGAATACAAACAGTTCGACTCATTCGTTCAGCGAATTATGGCTCGGCAAGTGGAAATGCGAATAGCCTCATTACGGCGACAGATCGCTTCAATAAGGCAGAGGAACTCGTTTCCACCTGACCCTGAGAAGTACGTGCATAATTTTTGCTCTTTGCAATTAGATAGAACACAAATGGAGGTCCACTCACTAGGCCCGAAATTCTGTTACCCTCGGGGTAATGTACAACAGTTAGACTTGGAAGTCCAATATGAAAATCTCTATTGTAAGTTTCTACCTTAACACCATCGTCAGCATTAGCAGCTGAACAGTACAAATCCACATTGGTAAACACAAGCTACCAGTACTTGAGGTACAAACCGACCATCAAATATCTACTAAAGAACAGGCATTTGGACATCCTGAAGGAACTCAAGACCGGACCAAGGAGCCGGGATTGTATTGATGAACAAGTCAGATTATATTGATAAGATGAACACCATCCTACGAGACGCATCGAAATTCCGAAATGTGCAAAACGAGAAAGACAGGACGCCGGCAAATGAGAAGACCATGACAAGACTTTTGCGGCGTTTGAAACAAAATAACATCGTAGACTCTGACACTTTTGAATACGCCAGACCTAGTGGAATCGTGATTCCGAGGCTTTATGGCTTACCTAAGATCCACAAGCAAGGTGTACCGTTGAGACCGATACTGGACATGTACAACTCGCCCTATCATCTGACTGCTAAGTGGCTTGTCAAACGCCTCGAGCCGGTCAGGAAAGCCATATCTAGGTACAGCCTCCGGGACTCTTTCGAATTCCTTGACTCGGTGCAACAACTCAATCTAGCTGGACGGAAGATGTTCTCACTAGATGTGGCGTCACTTTTCACCAACGTTCCGTTAGAACAGACCATTGACTATATCTGCGAGTTTATCCAATTGCACAACATCATCATCGGTATTCCAAATGACCGTTTAAGGCAACTTATATTGGCGTGCACTAAGAATATTCAGTTTCAATTCAATGAGACGTTTTACATACAAATAGACGGGGTAGCTATGGGTTCACCATTAGGACCGCTACTCGCCGATGTCTTCATGAGTAAGTTGGAGAAAACTCAGCTAAACGAATGTATCAACAACTTGGTTTACTACGGCCGATGCGTAGATGACTAATTGTTATTGCGGATGGTCGAGTATGCATCGAAGAGCTGTTAGCCCACTTCAACGCTGTACATAACAACCTAGTGTTCACCTTAGAACTTGAAAGTAACAACTCGTTGTCATTCCTAGATGTCCACATCATCAGAATATCAGACGGGATAGTACGAAAGAGAGTACATAGAAAGACAACTTGGACCAGCCAGTATACCAATTTCGCCAGTTTTGTTCCAATGAGTCAAAAACGCAACCTTGTCGGTCGTCTAACGAAAAGGGCGAGGAAAATATGCACGGAATACACACTGTCAGATGAATTGAGTCTCATTCGAAGCGTTCTTGAACAAAATGGTTATCCTGACAAATTCATCCGGAGACACATGGAGCCACGAGCAACAAAAGTCTAACCAATCACCGCTGAAAAGCGCTTAATCTACCTATCAGAACGAACTACTCGAAGGCTCTGTAATGCAACAGCGAGAACCTACTTTGCAGCTTACCTCGGTGTCAGTTTCACTGCTACGTCAGTCGTGAGTCAGCATCACAAGGACAGATTGTCGAGGTCGAATATTTCCTTCTATGTGTACCATTTTTCTTGCTCGTGTTGAGCAAATTATATTGGAAAGACGACCAGGAGACCGTCCGAGAGAGTCCGAGAACTTGCTCGGCGTGGCTCTACACTGGTGTCAGAAAGACAGGAGTCAGCACGGTGCTGGGGCATTTGGTCAACACAAATCACCAAGTGAATGTGCGGGAGGCCTCTCGACCCATCTACAAGATATCTGGATGCCACACGTGAGCCGTTCGATGTCGCCTATTGGCGACAGCGGAAGCAATCGCTATTCGGCTCCATAACCCCGACTTATGTTCTCAAAAGAAGTTTGTACAGGCTCTACAGCTGCCATGGCCTCAAGCTTCCCCATGTTATGACACCACGCTTGACCCTTCCACTAATGATGCCCAAGCCAGTGTGGTCACTTGATCGCATTAACCGGTCAATTCACTTCATTGATTCATCGTATTTAAATACACTGTGTTTGTTTTATTCCTCTTATCTGTGGTGTATTGGCCTGATGCGAACCACTGAAAACAAGCTTGTTCGCCTAACTGTCTTTTGATTCTGATTTACACTTATGTTTGCCTTCACTTCAACCATCCTACAGGACTTGTAAAGCAATCGCTTTTTTACCTAATATATCATTGTTCATTGTATGGAAACTTTCTGATTCGGCATGGATTAGCATTTATATTAATCCAACAAATCTTTTAGTAGGTTGCATTTACAGACCCCCATCGTACGCACTCACCGTAACAGATGACTTGATGGACACTTTTTCTTTTATTCCCGACCTCTCATACACTAATAAAATAATCGCTGGGATTTTAATATGCCCGAAATCCCATGGTCTCTTAACAATGAATCACAAAAACATAATACTTTTTTGTCTACTCTTGGACGACTGGGATGGGTACAGCACGTCAAAGAACCTACACGGCTTGGTAACACGCTTAATCTAATATTTACTACGGGATGTTCGCATGTGTCCACAAACATCAGTGACAAGTTGCCGAGTAGTGATCATAACATCGTTGGTTGTTCTTTCCAAATTCTTTCTAAACCGATAGGATCAGTGATAAAATGCCGCCCATTCTCTTCTGTGAATTAGTCCATTTTCTCGGACCTTATAAGGTTTTTAAATTGGGATCCATTCTCCTTAGCACAGAATATTCAGTGTGTCTGTGATGAGTTCTACCATCGTATTCAGCTTTGTGTTGAAGTTGTAGCTCCAGAACGTACTAAGCAGTTGAAAAGGACTGCTGCACTTGCAGGCAACTCGAAAAAGGTAGCCACTAAACTTTATAAAATAAAGAAAAAGTTTATGATTTTACCCTGCTGATGCTTCACACCAGAATCCTAACAGCGTTATAACAAGATCACCACAAAATGCTATGCTCTGAGAAGATAATGGTACTGAAGGGCGCCAACAAAGTAGGCTCCATCTCAAAACTTTTGGACCGCATGCAGAATAGAAAATCAAGTTGTATAAACACTATTGTAAACTCTGATGGAACTGCTATAACCGATTGCGCAATCATATGTTCGATCTTCAATGACTACTTCATGTCTACATCGAGCACTAATGCGAAAAAGGATCCTCAACTCAAGCTGATACATGAAGGAGGTAGTACACTCCAAACACTTGAATTCACACTTAGTGACATATGTCGCTAACAGATTAGTTCGGTCATCATTCTCACCAGGCCCTGACAACATCCCGCCAATTCTGGTAAAGCACGGAGGTCCGAACATCCCCCTGTGGTTGGATAAGGTATTAGCGCTTTCCATGCTCAATGGGGAGTATCCTTTGCATTGGAAACAATCAGCTATAATATCACGACACAAAAGCGGACCTATGCAAGAAGTAAAATATTAACGTCTAATCTAACACACATCTATTGCCTTCAGAATCATGGAGAGGTTAGTCAAAAAATGCATAATAGAATAGTTGAGTTCTATGAGCCTTCTCAGTAAACAGCAGCACGGTTTTTCGAAAGGTACGTCATGCATTACCTGTAAGTTAGATTACCTTGATTGTGTGACTAGAGCAAGTGCCATCATGGTAATATTTCTTGACATCCAAAAGGCTTTTGACTGTGTCCCACACAACTTATCGTTGCGGAAGCATATGCCCTATGGTATCACAAAGTCACTTATAGATTGGTTGTCTTCCTACCTCGAGGTTAGAAAGCAAGTAGTCAAAATTTGTAACTATATATCTGAATCCACCTCAATCTCTAGTGGAGTGATTCAAGGTAGCGTGATAGATTCGCTTTTATTCTTATTCTATTTCAATGATCCACCTGATGAAATCTTGTACGGGACGTCATTCCTCTTCGTTGTTGCTGTTAAGTGTGTATTGTTCCTTTCCTGAGCAACGTAATCCTAATTTAGCCTGTATTCAGTCTGATTTGTCTGCATTGGAGCACTGGAGTAACTCCTGGAAGTTGCACTTTGTCACTGACAAGGGTAATCTATAGTACCATGGCTGTGGCCCTTCTCCGAACATTCTAACTTTAAATGGTACCCCTATTCCTGTGTATGGCGCAGTCCGAGAGCTTGGTGTAAGAGACTCTGTCTCATTTAATTGTTTAGAGTATGTTATATTCTTGCAGGCTTCTGCCATAAAAGTTATCGTCGATATAAGTCGAACTCTTATCTTGAGAGATTCCAGGCTTCAAGCCTTTAAAATATTAGGCCGAAGCTTGAGTACTGTACGATAGTGCACGGTAATCTGAGAAATGTGGACATCATAGCACTAGAGAACATTCAACGTTCATTCACAAAGAGGTTTTTGAACATGTCTAATACTATGACATATCGTGAACGGTTCGAGGCTCTAAAACTGGAGCCGCTATGTTTGCGTAGACTCAAACTTAATCTGTACCTTCTATACCGCTTACTATTCGGATTTAACATCACTGTTCAGCCACAACTCGAATTGCAGACTCGTATGCGCTATGAACTAAGAAACAGCGAGTGCACATTGCAAATACAAAAGTCTCGCACAAAGCTCCGCTCATATTTTTTCTCCGTAACATATGCGTTATTATCGAGCAAAATTCCATCGCGTATTAGAAACTGCACTACCTATCCGCAATTCAGACGCATGATTAATATTCACCTGACTGTTGCAAATATCTGGTCAACACTAAGCCAAACGGTGTCTCTAGATGATTTGTATGAGAGAGGTCATGGATACACTTGGAAATCGCCATATTCCCTATTTGTCCCAGTATTAGAATGTTACCTACATATAGTTGAATTCTTGAGTATGTATCTATAAACGATCCTACTCCTATCACTCCGTCTAACCAATTCTGTTTTCTCCTTTGACGCACTGGTTCGAAGATGTACTACGCCTTTCACCTGACGTCTCTTGTATCATCGTCGGCACTCGCCAAGATTTTCCATCAAATTGTGACTGGCCTATCGGCAAGCGATTGTATTCATTATTATGTTTTATAATTTCTCTAATTTCTTTATATTCATTCTTGTTTCATTGTTGGTCATGACTGGGCTGATCTCTTAAGGACACGGATTAAATATCCAAACTAAAAAATATTATGCCCATGCAAATCACACTGCTACTGACTCACTGGCGTATAACAAAAAGTGCCATGCTTGATTGATCCGCATGACGGAACGGGCTGAGGTTATATAGCCCATAATGTATGCATAAAACAGCCCATATGCAAAGAACATTTGTTACCCAGCTGCTGGGCTAGTTACTATTATTTGGCACACCGGCACAGAGCCAGTTGGAGCATGGAAGTGCGAGTGAACCCATCGAGGGAATACCCTGCTTGGAAACAGGTCCCCTGGGGACAGTTCCATGGATGGTCGTATTGTTTTACTTGAACTTTCCGTGAAATCTATATTTGTTATTGTTCCCAGTTTTTCAATCTCACTAATACTTTCAAATTGCTAATCACTTCAAAAACCCGTATGGGGACCATTGTACAAAACACGTAAAATGAACTATATTATGCGATCACGTTGTATAAGTTGATCAGACCACTCAATTGGTCTGTGCCTCGCACTGTCGAGGAATAAATGGTTTATTTATTTATTATTTATCGTTTGGTAAGCAACTTCATCCTTCGACAGCAGTTGAATGTGAGCGACCGCAGAGCCATATTCAACCTCCAAACCAGAACTCCACTCAGATTCTATGCATCTTAGTGATTACTATGCGGTCACACGATCTTTTGGCGTGCCATACCGTTTAGATTTTTAAGCTATTGTTGAAAAAGTGTTTGTGTAAACATTGGGAACAGAATCTGACTTTTGTCAAACGCGCTCTCAAATCTAAGAGGAAAAATGTCATCAAAGTGTTTGATTTGTTGCAAAGAAGTCATCACCCCCTCGAAGGCCATGAAGTGCAAGAGTTGTAAGGCTTGGCAGCATATCCATTGCTGTAATATCGAAGCCAACCTGTATGAACTCCTTCAACGGACTTCCTCCTCGGTTGCCTTTTGCATTTATGGTACAGACCAAGTCGCTGAGATGGATAAGAGCAACGGGATCTGTTCATCCCCGCGGCCCTCGCACGGAAAACAAAAGCTAACCCTCTCCCACCAACTGCTGCGTTCAGCTCAGCGACATCGAACAACAGTCGTAGCCTTGACTCCACTGTCTCAGCGGTGACAACACTGACACCTAGTGAAGGTAACATTCAGTCTAAGAAGAAAACCTATGCTGCTATCATGTGTCAAAGCGCGGCGCCAGGGAAAACTAGTGTGAATACGGCTGTACGCCGTGATAAAATACAGTAGGCCTCAAAGCCTAACACTCGCAAGGATCCTCCAAGCTCCCAGTTGAAACTCGTTCTGGATAGAATGAATCAGTAGGAGAATATGATGAGGTTGAATTCTCAGCCCCCAAAGCCTAGTATTCCCGAGGGAAACAGACATCCTCGCTAGCGATGTTTAATCATTGTCAATGCGCCTGAATCTGACTAGCAAACACCTTCGGAGGGAATTTTGGAAGACCAAGCGTTTATACCGTCTGACAATGGGGAACCTAGGATTAATGTTGTCTCCGCATTTCGCCTCGGCAAAAAGCAGGACGATTCTTCCAAGGTTCGTCTCCTTAAAATAGTCTGCCAAGATGAGGTAGAGTTCCGCCGCATTTTTAAGCGGACCTCGAAGCTCAAAGGGGAATTATTTTATGTCGTGAGGGATCTCAGCCCCGAAGACCGTTGGAAAATGAAGACGGCCTCCGATGAGCTTAGAACTTGACGAGCAAACGGCGGGACAAATCTCCACACTGTGGATTTTCGCGCTGTGCAGAGTACCCCGAATGCTCGATGGAGGCCGATCCTTGCCCTGCCCGGATCGCAAGATCAATGACAGCATATGGACTGCAATTGATGTCTGCTAATGTTCGTAGCATGAAGAACAAATGGGATGAAATTCCCACTCTCACCTTAGAGCTTCGCCCAGACCTTTCCACATTCACTGAGTTCTGGCTAACGCCGGACACACCTGATAGCGAAGTCTAAATCCCAGGATATCAGTTTTCTCGGGTCAATCGTCATGGGACGAAGATTGGGGGCGACGTAATCGTTTATTGGAGACCAGACCTAAAGATTCACACTATCGAGACCACTAGTGATGGCGGTTTAGAAATGGTATGGCGTTGCGTCCATGATAGACGCAAACCCCTCACTGCCGGGTGGTGTACAAGCCATCGTCGAATAACGGTACCGGCGTTCTGGACTCAGTCAAAACCTATGGAAGAAGCAGGAGCTGCCCCATTTTGGGGGATTTAAATGCATCTGGTGTCGTCTGGGATCTACTCAAATGCAGGCTCCCTCCTGAATCCTTTGATGCTGCTCTCCTTAGTGCGATTCTTGACGTTAAGCTAGTACAGCACGTCCCCACGCCTACCAGGATAATACCGGGTCAGCACCTGCACATCCTCCATCTCGTGCTGACACCGACACTAAATGACGTCTCTGATCTGAATACTCTTACACCAATCGGCCATAATGATCACTGCGCATTCCTCCTCACTTGGATGTAGCCCTTAGTCATGCACTACCGCGGAGTCTATCATCGGAACATCTAGCACACCCACTCTTCCCGTCAAAGAACAGTGGCCAGTACCCAGGATTGGACCATCTCTCAAAATCTAAATGTTGATGGGGTATGGAATTTATTACGCTCCAAAATGAACCTGCTCACTGGACAGGATGTCCCAAATTCTAGAAAGCAGCCCTGCGCGAGATGCTCCCCTTGGAATGACCGGAAACTGTGGCTCCTCATGAATCAGCGACGGGAACTATGGGACAAATTCAAGTTCTCGCAACTGACGTCTGATTACTCGAACTACCAGGCAATTAGGAACCTGTGTTTTCAGGAAAAGCGTGAGAAGAGACAAACAGGTGAACTCAGTTTGGCGGAACAATCGTTTTCTAAACCAAAAAACTACACGCTTATCTTAACAAGATAACCAAAGCCGATTGCAGCATACCCGTTCTGTTCTCCAACGCGACAGGAATCGAGCTTTATGAAGGTGATGCGAAAGCGAATCTGCTTGCGACGCAATACTCTTCCGTATACTCGCCAACACACATGAGTCCACGCATCCCTAATACCTAGAACTTACTGAATTCAGGACGGACACAGTTTTGGTACTTCTACTTGAACTAAACCCGAACTCTTCACCTGGCCCTGACGGTTTACATCTCCTTTTCCTCAAGACAGTGGCCGACTATGCTGCCTCACCAATCCGCCTGTCTTTCAGCTGTCTTTGAAGGCTAGTCGTTTACCCATAGACTGGAAAACTGGAATCGTTATGGCTAAGTAGCAAGGAGGAAATGGTCAAGACCCTGCAAACCATCGTCCAATCTGCTTGACATTCATCATCTGTAAAGTCATGGAAAAGATCATCAAAAGCGCTCTACAGAAGCACTGTGACGAAAATAACACCACTCTCAACCCAACATGGCTTCCAGAAGGGACGCCGCTGCTCCACCAATCTACTAGTGGCGATGAAAAAAGTGGGCGACGTCGATCGACACCGGACAACACATAAATGTTGTTTTTGTCGACTTCAGTAAAGCATTCGACAAAATCTCACGCCAGCGACTATTTTGGAAGCTTACGGGAATCGATATCAGTGGAAGCCTCCGTTAGCAGATTACCGATCTCTTGGAAGGTTGGACCACGAAGGTGAGAGTGAACGAGAGGCTTTCCAAGCCAGTGCTCATGACATACAGTGTTTCACAGGGATCCGTCCTTGAACCTGAACTGTCCAAGCTGTACATCTTCCTGCAGCACTCCAAACCGAATGCTTGACCTATACCGGTGACCTCAAGCTGTGGTCTGAAGTGCATAAGCTTGATGCGGCTGACCAACTACAGATGAGCCTTAATCTGTTACATAACTGGTCCATCAAGTAGGGCCTAACAATAAACTACGAAAAATGTTGCACCTTACCGATCAGGGCTTTGAGCCGGTTGGAACTAACCACATCGGTGGGTTCCTTGTCAAACACACCGCTCAAGAGATAGGTCTAGGAGTAATAATAACACCTGATCTAAAAACTACACAGGATACGCTGGAAATGGTTGCCGCTGCAAATAGGATGAGCCGTGCGATAAGAAGATTCTACTCTCGAATGTCACCGAAGATGTTCAGGATCCTGTACGACCGATTCTAGAGTATGGGCTTCCAGCTACATTTCCACTCGCTAAGTTTGGATGGGCCTTAATCGAAAAAGTCCAGAGGCGTATCTCTAAGTCTGTTTCCGGGTTTCGTGATCTTCCCTACTCCCTCCGGCTTCAGGAAGTGAATATGTTCTCCAAGGAATACCGTCGCCGTCCTGGAGACCTAATCTTAACGAGGCACATAATAAGAGTGCAACTTGGGAACAAGCTACAGCAGATTTGGCAGCTCAATATAGGTGGCTATACACGAGAGCACAACTGGGAGCTATTCAAACCGAGGAGGTTTAAAGTCAGCACCGCTGTCACCTTCTCCACTCGGGTACTGAATGACTGGAATCATCTTCCCGCGTCGGTTGTTGACGGGACGACCGAGGTGAGCTTCAAACGATTCTTAGTTACGCACCTACTCAAAACACCAAGTCCGCACTGTTCTTCTGCGACTACCGGGTCGCATTGACACGCGCGGTCTTAGTGCTGAACTGGAGGTGATGGGGCTAAGATGGGTTCTCCCTTCTGCCTCCTACAACGCAATGAATTCAATGAATGAATGAACTGGTGACGTCAGTGTACTTTTTCCGGAAACCCGTGTCATGATCGGAGAAAAATTCAAGGCCGATCTGCGAAAACCCAGTGCTCGTGTTCTTTTGTGTAATCAAGTAATTTAATTCATTATGTACTGAATAGATAACTGTCACCCAATTTGGGGGTTTTCTTCATTAACAAAGAACATCCTGTTGGTCTATGGGCTGCAGAATGTTGTTTGGACCACAGAAATCTTGAAATCGAAGTTCCCGCCACATTTGCTATGCAAAACATCCAAATCCGATGGCCGAGGCCGCGCGCTCTATTACGTGCTAAGAACTTCTGGTTCGATACGTCTATCTATGCTGGAGATTGGCCGGTGGTCAACCGCGAGGAATTCCTAATCAGGTTTAATAGATTTGGACGAAATTCTTCAGAAATAAGGAGTAATGATTTGCCAACAATCCTTCCTCTCATAAGTAAAAACCGTGAAACTGCTCAGACTAGCTTAAAACACTGGTTGTTCGCATTGATCGTTCCATTAGGACTAGTTTTGTCGTTCCCAGTCGCACTCATCTACTAGCAGGCGAGAGAAATGTGGAGGCGGCTCAAACATTTAACTATTGGATAACACCTCACGGACCATTCAATACTACCAGAGAACTCGAGCATATGGTTGATCGTCACGGGGGAATAACGAGGTCAATACGTATCTCGCCTAAAGCATTATGTTTCTAGCATTATTTTGAAAAAGATGATGAGCGGAGGAGCACTACATGATTACACCGTTTCGTGCTATCTGATCAACTGTAAAATAACAATGCATATAGCATGTTTGATAGAAGAAAGCAATACGTTTGAAATTAGCCGGAAGATAAGGTATACAAACGCAAAACCACAGATTGTTGCGCTGGGGCAAAGGTTATGAACCCAAAGGAAGTTTTAGGGCTAATGTCAGTTGCTTCTGTACACAGAGAGTAAAACGGCGCCGATTAAGCGTCCCTGCTTTAGCAATATCCAACATCTCAGCACTTTTGTTTCGGTAGACAAACGTAAATGTTGAGTCAGAGTTAACTTAATAAACTGTACCCATGGATAACACTGGCAGTTTGCTTGAATGATCTTGTCCGTTGTTTGTTGTGCCGTCATGCCAACTGTCGTAAAGCTGCCTTCGTACTGCTGCACTGCTGGTATTCTGCGCCCGCGAGACTAAGACCGCCGCAATGCTCAGTCACGCGCCCAACCAACCGACGGGATACACAAGGCCAAGGTTCGTTAAACAGGGGTCTATTCTACACGATAGATCAGCTTTATTAATTGGTGAACGAAACATACTAATTTTGGAAGCGTTTGGCTCACAGCCAATGTGAGTTGATTCCGTCCCACGGAGTTTCTATATTTGGCAGGATGGTTCGCCTCCATTGACTCGAGATCGTATTTGCTGGCCAATTAGTTTGCACCCGATTCCCAAATTTCGCAAAACAGTCGAAGGTCGTTCCACGCTCGTGCTGGTGACCCTCGCATGCAGCAGACAGCTCACATGCTCCTCGGTAAGCCTTGCGCGACCTCGTATCTGGACATTGGCTCCGCTCATCTATCTATTCCTAACAATCCAACTTGGAAGTTCTCTCATCCGCTTACCCAGACAACAATCTGTTCCACCAATGAAATAAATTGTCCATCACAGATCAAGGATCAAATCCACGGGACTGCGTTAGACACAATGAGACCTCACCTCATTTGATGACGAAGCGTTTGAAACCAATTTACCAGACTCGGCGAGCACGTGAAACCCAGAGCGTGGAAATGTGCGTCAATACGTAGCGCTGAACGGTCAGTGTATGTTCTCCACATCTTATGTAGGGGACACATATATAACTCAACACGGTTCACATTCAACCGTAAAAGGAACAAATTCGCGATGAACCAGAAATTCGCGATGATGTTTGTTAACAGCCATAAGCTAATGTATAAGCACTTCAGTGGCCTTCGAAAGCTGAGACAGGATCTTTCTCTGATACGCACTGCTGTAGAAACAGCCGAAGTATCGAGTAAGAGGCATTATGCCTTCATATTTCCACGAGCTTAGACGTAAGGCGTTCTTCCTACACTAATAGTCCCGTCACCACAACTCAGTTGCATCAATATCACCGAGGAAGCTGTATCGCAAATGTACGTGCCCCGCAAATGCAAATATTCTCTAATGGATATCATCCAGTAACAGACACTAAGAACAGAAACCAACGAACTGATTAATTTTGACACAAGTAAATTATTGGTGTTTTTATCATGGCCAGTATTCTAGTGGGCAGAAAATCAGAATACACACTTCAATTTAACAAAGATTAAACATGGTTGAAATTGCAGACTAAATTTAACACCTCTTCGTCCGGTGTTGTCAAATATGATGGAATTCGTAGGTGACCGATTTGGAGAACTTCTGTCTACCATGATCTAGAAATCGAATTCTTGGATAACGCGGCGTAGCTTAACAGTATGCCAACCCTGGAGAGGTCGCTGATATGAACTACTTAGAAGACAACCATCTAAGTCATCTGATCCTCTATTCCAACTGCGATTTAAGTTGACTCACGCTCGAGTCGCATCGTCATGTTAATACAACGGCGTTTGCCTACATCCAATCAGATCATGGCACCAGCCAGCCAATCATTGGTGAGTCAGGCGCTCTTGAACCCTTTAACATAACTATTATTACAAGGGAGTAGTAGGAGTTGAATGTTATAAATAGGAGTTCAGCACATCTAGATTAAGGAAGATAGTCATCACAGGAAAAGAAAAGCGATGGTCTTCCCCACGGATTCTGAATACTGTATTATAGAGCAAGTAGAAATGAATTCTGTACAACTCTTTCGAAATATGGTGAAAAACGTCATAAAAGTTGTCAACCGTGAATATCGTTGTCGTTCTCATGTAACATTTGAAATATCTGACTCACGATATTTCAGGACTCACAAATGTGATATGTCATCGTAAGTGTGCAATCGTTCTCCGAATCGATAGTGGTGAAATATAAATCTAACAACGTTTTGAACTGCTGCACAGATGTTGCCGCAATCACATGTTCAGGTAAACTGTTCCAAATACTTACCACTCTCCGTTCAAAGCACGGTGGGTGGGGAACACGTTTCACATTCGGCACGACAAGTTTGTCTGTGTCGGCGTGTGCTGCATGGCCCTCGTAAGTGCAGCATTGGCCTTGGCATTGGGAAGTCACCGAGATGTAGAATATGGTAGGTCATAATGAGGTCGACTCGCATCTGACGGTAGGACAAGGTGTAGTGTACTAGTTTCTTTCACCGGTCTTCATACCCCAAGCGACGTAAACTCGAGATGAGCCTGGTAGCAACGTGTTGGATCCGCTCGATCTTTTGTGCCTCGCCTCGGGTAATCGGAAAGTAGGCGGGCGAACCGTACTCTAGCATTGGTCTAATGATGGAAGAGAAGAGGCGACTGGCAACCTCTTCAGACCATGTGCCGAAGCTACGTTTGAGCGCCCAAAGCATGCGCAGTCCGTTACGATATAGCCGGTTCGTGTTGTCCACGGACTTCAAATCGTAGCGCAACAGTACACCTAGGTCCCCCACTGAGGGTGTGGGATATAGCGGTTTGCCGTCAAGGGTGTAGGTTCGGCCGTCAGTACCCTTCCCCAGACTCATAAATACGGACTTGGCTGGGTTGATCGGGAGAAGAACTCCTGCAGACCATGTGGATAGGCGGTTGAGGTCTTGCTGAAGTAGGCCACAATCATCGGGGGCGTCAGTTTCTCTCCAAATGCTCATGTCGTCCGCAAAAAGGCACACGGCGACCGGAGAAGCTGCGTTAGATCGTTGATGTGAATCAGGAACAGAGTGGGCCCCAGCACAGTGCCTTGAGGCACGCCACTTGTAGAGGGGTACCAGTCAGTTAGATGGTCGTCGACCTGTACCCTCCACTTTCGTCCAACAAGAAAGTCGCGGATCCACCGGTGTAGTGAGCCACCGACACCCCACATTCTGAGTTTGTGAAGAACCTCATGACTGACCTTATCGAACGCTTTATTGAAATCGATGAATATCACGTCGACGGACTTCCCCTTGCTTATTGCCTTCAACCACTCATGCCTCGTCACAAGCAGGTTCGTAATGCATGAGCGACCTTGCATAAAACCGTGCTGTGCGGGCGTCAGGACCTCGTTTAACTGTAGTAACTGCAGCAATCTTTTCTTCACGATTTTCTCAGCAACCTTTGCCAAAATAGGTGTCAGACAAATTGGCCTGTAGTTGTCTACTTTGCTGCGGTCGCCGCCTTTCGGAATAGGCTTCACCACTGAACATTTCCAATCAACCGGCAACGGATTCCTGACAGTAGGGTTGTTTATCCTGGTTTCTGCGGAGCCAGATGAAAATAACTTCAAAACTAGCCGTGGGGTGCAGTGTTTCCGGGCAGGCAACACCAAATTTCCGGCTGATTAGGCCACGGTCCCATTGATCGAAATGGCCACGGTTTATTTAAACTGAAACGGTCCGCTAGACTCAGAGTTGTATCCCCCCCTACTTGGAGCATCTTCAAAAAACCATTGGATGTTGCTTTTAGCTCCCAGCACTTTGTTAACTAAACTAGGCCATTTTGGATTACGTTAACCATACGCTTCTACAGGATTTATGTGTCACATGGACCCAAGAAGGCGACGCATAAGTGAGCGACCATATTTTACTTTTCTCAAGCTTCACGTCAACGATCACTGCACCCCGTGTATTTCTGTATGCTTACACTTGATTTTTATGTTAGACTGAAGTTATTTATCAACGTATTTATTTCGGTAGACGCTCGGTAGATGATCCACATATATATTGTTTTCATCGTATTCACCCCAACCATCCTACGGGACTTGTTAAGCACTTGCTTTTTAGCCCTTGATGAATCAATGTTTATTGTTCTGATTTTGGAAGTGGCTGGTCGGTTATCTGAGGAGGTCTATCGGTTGTCCTTGTGTCAGTGGTAACTCGACAAAGCATAACGACGAATCGCCAGGAACAATCTTCAAGTAGGCCTAGTCAGATGCAGATTCGGACTTAACAGCTAAACATATGTTTGGCTGGCTTTTCGAGGACACGAGCCCAGCATTCCAACTCGGCCTATTGTGGTCGCATGAAGCAATAAATAAATAAATAAAGGGAAAGTGCGGTAATCGCTTAGTAGACGAAGGTTACCTACGAAGAGCCCATAGGCGTTAAATCTGTAAAGTTATCCATGGAGGTAGATTCGCCATAGCATTTTTCTGCAGAATGTATCGTTGAAGCGAGCAAGCCAACCGCTATAAGGGTTGCCGATGCACTCAATACGAAGGCCCGTGATGCTCGTTAACCAGTTTACAGCACTCAAAACATAATGTACGCGCATTAAAGGAAATCTGATGCGCCCGATTTTGAATAATTACGGTTGCATCTTCATACCGATACACTGTCCAACTTTGAGACTTCGGGCTTATGCTGACTAAGATCGACGAATTATTTTTGAGAGAACAACAGATATGAAGCGATTTTCTCATCGATTTCAGAAGGACGGCGGTAAAACCAGGATCCTCATGTCATATACTTTTCTTTATCAAATTTGCGTACAAAATGTTGACTGTTCTGTTCAATGATACAGTGAATAATTAATCAAAAAGCAGTCTTTTTACAAGCGGAACGCCCCTATTTCGGAAGCAACAATTGGCACATAATGTCAGCGTTGCGCGGGTTCCCATAACACTAGCTTTGATTACACGTGAGTGCCTTCAGGTACACATCAGAGTTAGCAGACACTAGAGTTCAACAGCAAATCAATAATGAAAGCCCGTTTCAGGACGGCAAATAATGATACCGAGCGGAAATGAAAAGACGCGTATTCAAACAAACAAGGTGAACATCTGAATCGAAAGTAGCTGGAATTCGTGAGGATTGCGGTGTTGCATAATTATGATAGAGATTTACCATAGCACGGAGAGAAATGTATCAAATATGCGAAAAACAAAGAGAACCAGAGCTCAAGTGCGGTGGATGTACAACACACAGCAGGCAAACGGAGAAACATAGAATGGGATGGTTCATGAAGATGCATACATAAAGCTGGACAGTTAGTGGAAAACTATTCTACCACCTGTAGCGAGCAAATGAATCAGAAACTAAGGAAATAAATGCAGAAATCGTGTTAAGCAGCTTTGGTAACTTTCCAGCATTTTAACAAGTGTGAAGAACTCTTTACTTTTTGCAACTGTTGCTTTGACGGACCGTTTTTCAGCTAACTTATAAGAATCACGGATAGCCCGAATATAGCTTAGTAGTCTCCGTGCCAGGTTGTTAACCGTGCGGCCAGGATTATAGTGACCTGGAGATTCCCCCGTTTGACAGTGTAAATTATTCTAAAATATTCAAAAATTATAGTTTTCTTTTCCATTATGGAATTAAGCAGTTAGCTTGTTCGTATTTTGCTCCCGATTGTTTTAGTCACACACGCAAAGCGGGCATCCGCTTTGCGGCTAATCGGACGTGACCTGCGGACTGGGCGCTCGTCTTCGCATTCGACACACGTCCACACCCTCCCTAACTAGCTCTCCTCTGGTGCCCTATTTTTAGCTTTAGCTACTTTAGCGATCGTCCAATAAATCCTTTCTAGCTTATTTTCGTGTGTTCTACCGTGTGCTTTCGGATGGTCGTTTAGCCGCGAATCGGATATCTAGCGCACGATCGACGCGCTCGCTATAACTGATGACCCCGTAAAAATTAGTGAGTTTGTTGCTGATTCTTCTTTTTAGATCCGGCCATATATTCCGCCTACCCATTCAATTCTCCTTTTGTTTGTCGGTTCATTTTCACTGGCCCGGTAGTTTTAATTATGTAGATCATTCAGAGTCAGATTCTGTTGATCAGGTTAGTACAGTCAATCTACATATCGCGCCTTTCCGCCAGAATAATCTTAGCTCTTGGTTCGCCCGAATAGAATCTCAGTTTTTCCTGCGTGGTAAGTCCGAATAGACTGTTTCAGTATCTAGCAACGGCACTCCCGTCATCTGTTGTCGACGACATCAACGACATTCTGGACCTACTAGAGGAGTAAAAAAGTTATGAAGTAGTCAATGCCATTGTTCTGAAAAGAACGATGGCGTCCGACAGACAACGAGTTATGAAACTCCTGAAGGAAACAGGTTGGCGATCTGAAATCGTTTCAGTTGTTGCGCAAAATGCAGGGCTTAGCGAAACCATTGACAGTACGCGACGTTTTTCTCCGGGTTGTGGTCGCAATGGTTACCCCGCGAGATATACAACGTCCTTTGTGGTTGTCTAGACGTACCGCTGTCCCGGCTGGCTGAAACCGCCGACTGTATTTGGGAATCGGTGGTCCGGGTTTCCTAGATTTAATCCACCTCCAGCATAGAGCTAGCAGAACTAAAAGCGAAAATCGTGCCATTTACCAAACGACTAGAGAACTTAACACCGTTCGGATTCAAACACAGAAATAGTTCTGGCAATCGAACTCGTTCCAGACAAGTTCGAAAGCTACCCGTAGATCAACCTATTGCTGGTACCACGATCGATTTGGTTGCCAGGCTAGGTCGTGTCGCCCGCCCTGCTCCTTCAAGCGCAATATCCAGGGAAACGGGTCGGCCAGCACGTAGGGGCGATTGACATCGCTGGCTGCCACAATCGTCTTTTCTTCGTCACTGATCGAGAAATAGGAGTTCGCTACTTGGTGGGCACTGGTACCGAAGTTAGCACCCTTCTTCGCGATAAGTTAGACCTGAACGAGAAGGCGATTAGTTCATTGTGCGCAGCCAAGGTTACCATCATTCAAGTGTATGGCCAACGCTCGCGCCCGCTTACTATAAACTTACGACGTTTTTTCAAATGAATCTTCCTCGTCGCAGATGTCCAGACGACAATTATTGACCTTGACTTGCTGCAGCACTTCGACTTTCTAGTCGAGGCGAAGCAACGCCGTCTGAACGATCGCCAAACAAATCTGGCAGTTATAAATACTTCGACTGATATTGAGTCAATCAGTCCTGTATACGTCAACCAATCAAGCTTACCTATCGGTCCGATGTTTCTCAGCAAATTCCCGCAAGTCTTCCGTGCAGTGATGCTGCTAAACATCACATTGTTACCAAAGGTCCGCTTGTTTTCGCCAAAGCCAGGCGAATGTCCCCTGACAAGCTGAAAATTGCTCGCACAGTATTCGTGCACATGCTTGAACTAGGCATCGTTCGTCCGTCTAAAAACCGGTGGGCGTCGCCGCTCCATATGTTGTCCAAAATGTCAGGAGACTGACGTCCACGTGGTGACTACCGCGCGCTCAATGACGTTACTGTTCCCGACCGCCATCCTATTCTTCTCATTCAGGACATAACGGCAAGCCTGCGCGGCACCCTTGTGTTCTCGAAAATCGATCTGGTTCGCGCGTATCACCAGATACCAGTCGCTGAGGGAGACATACAGAAGACTGCCGTGAGCACACCGTTTGGGCTCTTCGAATTTTTCCTTATGCCTTTCGGTCTTTGCAACGCAGCCCAGACTTTCCAACGATTCATCGATTCAGTCACTAGAAGTCTAGCTTTCGTTTATCCATACATCCATGATATGCTAGTTGCCAGCTCTTCTAAAGAACAACACGCAGAACTTCTCAAAATTCTTTTCGATAGGCTGGCCGCTAATAGCATCACTGACAACCTTAACAAATGCTTATTTCAGCAGCCTTCTTTGGGATTTCTTGGCCACCATATTGAGCAGTATGTCATACGGCCTCTAGACGATAGCGTCCGCGTAACCAGAGGCTTTCCGGTCCCGACCACGTTAGCCGCCATTGGCTGTGTTAACAGCCTGCTCAAATATTAGCACCGTTTTCTTCCACACTGTGCCCTTTTGCTAAGTCCGCTAACCGACCTACTTCGTGGACGCAAAAATGGCCAGGTGGAACTGATTGATGCTGCTGCCGAAGCGTTCAAAGCCAGCAAAGAAGTTTTAGCCAAATCCGTTTTGCTACAACATTTTGATCTGAACGCTCTGCTCAGTGTTGTTGTTGGCCCATCGGACACCGCCATTGGCGCCGTCCTACAGCAACATAAAATTGGATGCTGGAAGCCTCTTGTTTTCTACTCTAGACGCCTACAGCTTGCTGAAGTCAAGTACAGCACCTTCAGTCGCGAACTGCTGGCCGTTTACGCTACCGCTTGTCCTTTCCGACACGTCCTTGAAGGTAACACCTTCATTAGCTTTACCGATTATAAGCCGCTTATCTATGCAGGTTTTTACTTAACCCGCCCAATCCCTGCGCAAGCCGTACCTACTCGAGGAGCCCAACAATGCTCTGATGTCCCAGAACTAGAACAAATGCAGCGGTTTTCACAAACCGAGGACGTTCTATCAATCACCACAGCAAAATTTAACTATGAGCAGCCCGCGCAGCATCAACATAGTGTTTCCCCTAATAACTAACAAGGTTAGCTATCCGCCTGGCAAGCTATCGCCTATTCGGCCCTACAAAAAGCACTATGCCGTTCAAACGTCAAGTGCACAACCCTGTCATAAAGCCCTACAACCTCTCGAAACACAGAGGAACAAAGCACCCTCCCAAGGACGACGCCCTTCTGAAAATCTCTCCCGCCCCATCAACACTACCCCGCTTCCCAGACTATACGCTGTCCTGAACGAAAAATATATCCGGCTGACAAGCACTACAACCAGGCCATGTCCACCACGGCCCCTTTTATGTGGGATGCAACAGGGCACGACCCACCTCGCTCATTCTACCAAGAATTCTTTCCAGCCCTCTATTACCTCCAACAACTCATATGCTCACTGCAACTAACTCCCGCGGTTGGTTTCCGCCCTCCGAATAGTTGCTACAAGGATAAGTTCTACGGTCAACAATACTACCAAAGCCTCATTAGCGACCGCCTAACATCAGCTGTCTACTCAATCACTTCCTGATCACATTCTTATAACACCCTCTCCACCTTTTGATACCTCCATGTACCCTGCGCCAATTGTACCCTATTGTGCAACTTACATCACAAAATCTAACTCCTTTAACTCTCCTTGCATTGAATCGTACAGCATGCTGCTTATCAAAGCGCGATCTATTACACACAAGATGCACCTCATTGGTCCATTTATCCTACTCTCATATCCACAGCTGGTACTCATCACAGGAACGTTGCACCCTCAAATGCCCCTGACAACCTACTACGCAGCCCTGGCTACACCACATGGTGTAACGGACGAGACAACCATCGGGGTGGCGGTTGCCTTATCCACGTCCAGGACGACCTTGATGCACCCGATATCGAACTGCTATCTATAAATAAATAAATAAACTTTTATTCTCGACAATGCGTGGCACACCAGTACAGGCATGATCATGTTTAGCTAACATAGTGTGATCAAAATGTACAAAGAGTACATGTTTGGCATAACAGTGAATGTAAGTGTATGAGTGTATATATGTATGTAATTGTCTATGAATGTAGCTTGTATTTTTGAATGTGCCGCAGAATTTTCGACTGTTTGTTATCGGTAGGAATGTGAGAGTAAGCGATTGATGTCCGTGAGTTGGATACCATTTTCCGGATATCCACGGCCCAGTGACTTTATTTTGTGGCGAGTCACTTCCGCCACGTCACACTGTAGATAAGCAGTCATTTGTGGCTTTTTATAGGGAGAACGCTTGCCGGGCGAAAACCCACCACGTCCTGGAACACTGCCGCCGAACTTTTTGCTGGAACGGATTAAACCCGAACCACCCAGCTGGCACCACGAGGAGGGTTGTTCGGCTAGCAGCCAACCCTGAAGACTCCATCTGGATCCAGACGACAGGAGGCCAACTCGCCTCCTTATCGGTTGCGTATACAACCCACCACACACATCTAGCGAAAAGATTAATAAACTCATTGAGCTTTTCAATGAAATCTCCCCAAAGCCTCCATATCACAAGATAGTGGGTGGCGATTTCAATATGCCACTTATTCCATGGAACGACCAGGTTGCCCTACTCAGATACAGAAGTTTCTTTAACGCCATCCACGCAAATAACTGGACCCAACAAGTTCAAGATCACCCCAGGCTTTCTAACACCCTACACTCAAGCTTTACGCAAGGTGTATCTGATGCATTCGCTGGTATACTAGACAAGATACATGGCTTCGACCACAAGGTAGTCAAACTCACGCTACACATTCTACTACACACCGTGCCAACTCTTCTTCTGTCACACCGTTTCAAATGTTCAACCACATTAACTGGGACAGATTTACGATATTAGTGCGATCTGCGAACTGGGACGGGCAGACTTAGCGGTCTGCTGTCATAACCCTGTGTATATCGTTGGCTTTTCCACCTCTTCTTAATAGAGTATTTTCCTTTTCGCACTCTATTTACATTAATTTTTCAATTGGACGTAAATCTCTTCGGACCTGGCTCTAATCTATCCTCGGCTGACCAGTCTCATGTTTCTCACTGCTTCCAGATATCCGCGAGGTTATCACTTGAGGCTCTACATTCCAAACCTTCTGTTCCCCTCATCTCCAGACCTTTCCTTGGCATACTAAATGGCCCATCATATAGTCACTTTCGTCCCAAAAGCTTCTTTTCTTATGATACTCCTTAACGCTGACGTAACGTCCTGTAACCCTCAACTGAAATGCATTGTTGGCCCTGATTAATCTTTATTGCTATGTCCCCTTTCTTCCTGAACATGCATAATCTGCCGATGCTCTCCTTTAATACTTATACCTATACTCAACGGATTGCTCTCTTTGCATCCGACTACTGTGACCATATCGATCAGCGATAGGCAGACTTATCTATCTACTCCCATAACCCGGAGAACATCGTTGGCTCTTCGACCTCTTCTGAAGAGTATTTTCCTTTTCGTACTCAATTTGCATTAATTTTTCAATTGGACGTAAATCTCTTCAGACCTGGCTCTAATCTATCCTCGGCTGACCAGTCTCATTTTTCTCACTGCTCCCTGACATCCGAGACGTTATCAATCGAGGCTCTACTTACCAAACGATCTGTTCCCTTCATCCCCAGACCTTTTCTTGGCATGCTAACTGGCTTTTCATATAGCCGCTGTCGTCCCTCTTCTTATGACACTAATCTCTGCTATCCACAAGTTAATTTGGCGGCATAGCTTCATCTTGCTGGCCTATCCGGACTCGTCCGAACGGTTCCCTGCTTTCTGACCCACCTCGGACTTCTGAGATCCCAATGACCTAGGCTATGCCGACGTAACGTCCTGCAACCCCCAACTGAAATGCATTGTTGGCCCTGATTAATCTTTATTACTATGTCCCCTTTCTTCCTGTACGTGCCTATTCTGCCGATGCTTTCCTTTATCACTTAGACTTAAATTCTACGGTTTTCACTCTTTGAGCTGATATTCTAATCTCATCTCAATAGTCACTCTGCTTCTGACTATTGTGACCTGAATAACCAGGGATGGGCAGACTTAGCGGTCTGCTGTCATAACCCTGTGTTTATCGTTGGCTTTTCCACCTCTTCTTAATAGAGTATTTTCCTTTTCGCACTCTATTTACATTAATTTTTCAATTAGACGTAAATCTCTTCGGACCTGGCTCTAATCTATCCTCGGCTGACCAGTCTCATGTTTCTCACTGCTTCCAGATATCCGCGAGGTTATCACTCGAGGCTCTACATTCCAAACCTTCTGTTCCCCTCATCTCCAGACCCTTCCATCGCATGCCAAATGGCCCATCATATAGTCACTTTCGTCCCGAAAGCCTCTTTTCTTATGACACTCATTAACGCTGACGTAACGTCCTGTAACCCTCAACTGAAATGCATTGTTGGCCTTGATTAATCTTTATTGGGACTGGCCGACCCGTCCTCAGAACGCTTGGTCCTTTCTCCAGGAAATGGAAAACCTACACACTGGTCCAAATGGAGCTCATTCCGCCATTCCGGAGGCGCTACCTTCACGGGGTCTAAACAAAAAGGTTTAGCTTGCCTCGTACTCAGAGAACAATTTACTCACCAGAAATAATATATGTACATTGATCCCCCGTTCCACAACCGAAGACAAACAACTCTGGCGTGATTACCTTCACTGCCTCAAACATTCCTATTCGCCAGTCACCTGGAGCTATTCTGATGTCATTTCACGGACAGCGTTGCGCACGTATACGTGGCTATTCCGATGGTCTTCCATGGAATTTTCACTTGGCTATGGAAACAGTTACACTTATTTACATTTGCAGGAATCCCAAATCCAATTTGCGGAGAATGGCGTTTTTACCTATTAAGGACATATTCAGCATCAAGAAACAACTTCACTCACCGACCCCATGACAAGTCCAGCGTGGATAGCTGGACATGGTTTGCGAGCCGAGCAAGAATATAATAGAAGAGCCGGCCTCTATTAGCAATGTGTTTACTCACCTGCATCATTATCATTCGACTCTTCGAATCTTGCATCATTTACCGGCCTCAACGACTGCTGCCGTATCAGTACTAAGCCATTCGGCCAACCAACGAAGAATTTTGGCTGTCAACCGACTGCGAATAATAGAATGCAAAATCGGTCTATACGATGCATAACCGACTTACACTACTGTTCAACGAAAGCTACGGCAGTGTTCCAGGAAGTGGTGGGTTTTCGCCTGGCAAGCGTTCTCCCTATAAAATGCCACAAATGTCCGCTTAACAACACTGCAACGTGGCGGATGTGACTCGCCACAAAATAAAGTCACAGCTAAGCATTTCACACTGACGCAGTCCTCAGCCTTCTACATCGAACCTGTGCAACTAATTCTGCTATGAAGAATGCTTGGTTGGAGCACAGATCATCTCTATCTCGTAATGGTTATTGGTTGCAACAAAACCTTGTTTAGGCTCCTGTGCTCACGGATCACTACCTGGCGAAATTACCCCCAACTTGTGTTTTGACGGATTTTTGCGCGCCACAGCGCCATAATGTCCCTGGGTCTGACTATTACCTGACAGTATGCTCACTCATACGGATAACATCATTTCTTTTATAACTTTCATTAAAACGAAATGTTTTAACATGCCACAGAAGCTATGCTTGTATGCATATTTGATCACGCCTTTACAGGTGTGTCTCGTTTTACCGAGAATATAATATTTATTTATTTATTTACTGTTACTCAAAAGTTAATTTGGCGGTCTAGCTTCATCTTGCTGGCCTATCTGTACTTGTCTGAACGGTCTCCTGCTTTCTGACCCACCTCAGACGTCTGAGATCTCAATGGCTTAGGCTCTGCCGACGTAACGTACTGTATCCCTCAACTGAAAATCATTGTTGGCTCTGATTAACCTCTATTGCTATATCCCTTTTTCTTCCTGAACCTGCTATTTTGCCCATGCTCTCCTTTAGTACGTATACATATATTCAACGGCTTGCTGTCTTCGCTTCCGACTACGGTGACCCTATTGATCAGGGATAGGCAGACTTATCTGAACTCGTCTTAATGGTCTCCTTCTTTCGGACCAACCTCGGACATCTGAGATCCCAATGACCTAGTCTCTGCCGACGCAACGCTTTGATAACCTCACCTATTACGCCTTTCTCCTTATGTGCCGACTTTCTAGTCTGGTTTGAACGACCCACCTTCCGACTTCTGTGACCCTAATGATCAGGGGTCGGCAGACCCAATGGTCTGTTCATATCACGTCGGGAATATCGCTGACTTTTCCACTCATCAATGAAAACATTTCCTTTTCTCATTTTGTTTGCATTCCTTTTTCCACTGGTCAGGCAACTCTCCGGATCTGGCACTACTCTTGCGGCGTCTGACCAGCCTCCTGCTTTCTGACTACTTCCTTACATTCCAAACGTTAACGATCTTGGCTTTGTTGTCCTGGTGCTCTGTCCCCTTTATCCTGAGACCGTTCCACTGCATGCAACCGCCTTTTCATATAGCCACTTGCACCCCAAACTGCTTTTCTGATGACACATTACTTTATTCCCACCTTACTTTGGAGGCCTAGCTTCAGCTTGCTGACTTACCCGGGTTTAACTTTACGCTCTCCTATCTTCTGACATCGCTCGGACTTCTGTGATCTAATCATCTAGACTCTGCCGACGAAAGTCTGTTACCCTCACCGCAAGACCACCGCTGGTCATGATTGAACCTTATTATCATGTCCCCTTTTTTCCTTAACATGTCCATTTCTGTTGATGCTCGCTGTCAGCACTTAGAATTTACTAATACCACTTTCACCCTACGAGCTGACATTCTAGGCTCTTCTCAACGATCTCGTACTTACCGGCTTCCGTGACTCTAACGAACAGAAACCGGCAGCTCCAACGGTCTGCGCACAGCACCTGGAGCATATCGTTGGCTTTCTTTTTCTTTCTCTTCTCACCCATAGAGCCCTTTTATCACACTCTAGTCTGACTTATCTGGTGCTGGCTGTACGGCCTCCTGCCTTCTGACCACTCTCAGACTTCTGAGTTCTAAATGCTCTAGTCTCTGCAGACGCAATGCTCTGTCTCCCCCGCCTCCAGAGCACTGCTGCTCATGATTCATCACTAGTAAATCCGCTTTTATCCTTAACCCTTCTATCCTGTTGACGCTCTGTTAACGTTCTGACATTTATAATACGGCTTTCCCTCCATGAGCCGATATTCTCCTCTCATCTCCATGGTCTCCTGCTTTCCGAATACTGAGCCCATACTTTTGAACCATCGACAGGTCCAAAGGTCTGTTCGCAACACCTCGAGACCTTTGTAGGCTCTTCCACTTCCCCTTAAGTGTCTCCTTCACGATTACATTCTTTCATTTTCGCGCTCTGTCTGCCTTCCTTTATCCATTGGACGGATAACACTTAAATAAATAAATAAATAAACTTTTATTCCCGACAAGGCGAGGCACACCTTTACAGGCATGATCATGCTTAGCTAACATGGTGTGATCAAAAATGTACAAAAAGTACATGTTTGGTATAACGGTGTATGTAAGCGTATGAGTGTATATACGTATGTAATTTTTTATGAATGTAGGTTTTGTCTGAATAAGCCGGAGCATTTTTGACTGTTTGTTATCCTCAGGAATGTGAGCATAAGCGATTAATGTCCGTGGGTTGGATAGCACTTTAAGGATATCCACGGGCCAGTGACTTTATTTTGTGGCGAGTCACATCCGCCACGTCGCAGTGTTGTTAAACAGACATTTGTGGCTTTTTATAGGGAGAACGCTTGCCAGGCGAAAACCCACCACGTCCTGGAACACTGCCGCCGAAATATTTGCTGGAACGGGTTAAACCCGAACCACCCAGCTGGCACCACGAGGAGGTTGTTCGGCTGGCCAGCCCGGCTCCACTCTAGCCTCGTCTGACCAGTCTCCTACTTTCTGACTCTTTCCAGAAATCAGAGACGCACGTGTTCTAGGCTGTGCAGTCACAACACACCCTGTCCCTTAGCCTGAGAGCTTCGTTGGATATGCTAACGGGCTTTTTATATAGCCTCTATAATCCCACAAATTCTCTTTCTCGTGACATTCACTGCTGTTATCCCTACTTTAAGCTGACTGCTTAGCTTCATCTTGCTGACTTATCCAGTCTCATCTAAACGATCTTTTGCTTTCTGACCCTTCCCCAAACACGTCTGCTTCATCTTCAATCTTTCATTCCTTACTGATCCGTGTTCTGCTCGATTCTCGTCGTATTTCGCCACTTATGATATACGGGTATATGCGATATTTCAATAACAATTACACGCATAGATTTACAATAGTTCAGGCATCGCCGCAATTGATTGACTGCATTCCAGATGCATTCCTTTCTTCTGTCTGTGTGGCTGTCTCTGTTCGTTTGCATTTTTCTCCCGAGTCTGTCACAGGTACGGCGACACGCACCCAAGGAATTGTCCTCCGTTTCGACAACAATACAAGGCACACAGTTCCTTTACCTGGACATGGCCGTGGTTTCCCCTATCTCTGATCAACTTCACCACATACCCCGGGGGATCTGCGATTCTTTCTTCGGAACCTATCCTGTCCTCCAAGACTTCAACATATTTCAACGTATATTCTTCAAGACTTCACGTGGTTCTGCAGATGATCAACACATCATATCCAGAAAGAATGCTTAGTTCCTGCCCTACCGATCTGGCACAGGAGAGGACCCAGGCACGCAATGGCCACTCGCATAACGAATCAGTCAGCAGAAAAATGGGATGCAACTTGACTGCGAATAACGGAGCAAAAAACATGCAACAAGAAACATTGCCAGTTACAACTTGCCATTCAATGGATCAGCGGCAGTGTTTCAGGACGTGGTGGGTTTTCGCCTGGCAAGCATTCTCCCCATAAAAAGCTACAAATGTCCGTTTAACAACACTGCAACTTGGCGAATGTGACTCGCCACCGAATAAAGTCACAGCCCATAACTTCACACTGGCAGCTCAATTAGAATCTTCATACTGGATAGCTTGCTCTTCAATTATCTTCCAATGGATCACTCAGGATTTATCTATTATTACTCGAGTTATGACTGCGATATATGGCAGAGCGATTATGTCCAAACAAATAGACCCCGACCCCACCAACCAAATCGTGCTTTCGCACGTTCACTGTTGCACAGTTCCAAGCATGGACATATGAACAATTTACTACTGTCACTACAGTTCCCATAAAATGTCTGTACAGCTGTACATACTGTTAGATCTTCCCCTTTTCGCTATTTCGAATTAACCACCCAGGAATTTCTCCGCAGCAATTCTAGCCCAGCCGAAGAAAAATCAAAATTCCAACAGCCTTGACCACGAAAAACGTGTTAACAAAACGCTGGCAACGTAGCCAGAAAATGCCGCCGAAAACACTGTCCTCTCAACTCTGAGGCAAAAGTCCAATTAGCCGGGTGTTTGAAAACGCATTCGTCCGCTCGATCGATTGCCTGATCGACCGCACGGGGTAGGCGATTCTCTTTAGCCCAGCTTTCAGTCACCATTATATACTTTCCCTTTTTTATTTTATGTTTTTATCTGATTCCCGGATACCTCCCCTCCTGAAGCTGTTGCCGTTGTGTATGAAGCTAGCCGGGGATTAATCTGGAGCCTCCTGGAAGGGATTCTTCGCCTACCGGTGCATCGCCTTGGCTGTAGTGTTCTGGATTCCAATTCTGTACTCTGCGGTCTGGTATTATTCGTCTGATGACAGGGTTCTTCTACTGGCTCTGTAGGCAAGTTGAAGCTGTCTGTCAACAGGTCAAATGGAAGCTTGGTGGCTTCTATTGCTTGTGGCTGGCACATTGTTGTTCGCAGTTGGTTTGCATGGCGTACCCATACCTGCGTTCCAACCAGCACGTCGTATATGACGCTTCCGCGCTTGCACTGGATCGTTCCTGGCATCCATTTTGCGTGTCCACCCCGATAATCACGCACAAGTACTGGCTGACCCGGTGTAAACGAACGTTGCTTGGCACCAAACCGCCGATTAAAATCACGTTCCATCTTTAGGTTCCTTTCACCAGCTATGGACTCTGAGGATGGCCGAACTGCATCATATAAATAAATAAATAAATTGTGTATTCTCGACCAAGCGAGGCACGCCTGCGCAGGCATGATCATGTTAAGAGTACAAAATGTGATCAGGTAATGTACAATGGAACAATGGGATTGTTGCACATGTTTATGTATGAACGTATGTAAGTTTGCATGTAGGCGTGTTTAGATTTGTTTATGAGATTGGTAAATGTTTCCTGTCGTTTTGCTTGAATGTGTTTGAAGGTGTCGCCAGTGCTAAATGGATGCTTGATATCTGTGCGAAGTGATATCTGCGAAGTTTTCTCTTCATCATTGCCACTGCTGTTGATATTCCACCCGGTGTTTGTGGATTTTGTGTAGATCGGTACAGAAATAGGAAGCGGTCGATCACCTCCTCTATGTCTCCCTCCCTCCATGATTTGAGGAGAGCGCGTTTGAATGTATCCACAAACCTCTCCGCTTGGCCATTCGATTGTGGGTGGAATGGTGGAGACCGCACGTGTTTGATGGTGCAACGTTGGCAGAATTCCGTGAATGTGGCCGAAGTAAACTGTGATCCATTGTCCGTCACTAATGTTTCAGGGCAGCCGAACCTGCTGAAAACTTGTCGCAACCTAGAGACGGCTGCGTTGGTTTTCGTGCTTCTCATGAGGAACACTTCGGGCCACTTGCTATAAGCGTCGACCACTATGAGAAAGTTCTGGCCATTGATTGGGCCTGCAAAGTCTACATGAACACGACTTCAAGGTTTAGTTGGTTTAGGCCATGAGCGGAGTTCAGTCTTTGGCGGTGCCCTTGAGGCGGTAGCGCAGTTGCCACAACTGTTAGCTAGCTGCTCTAGCTTTCTGGTCATCTCTTCTGTCGACGATGATGAATGTACCGGGTCGGTTTGTACTGTATTGCAAATCTGACTCATTGGAGCATCAAACAGTTGTAATTTTTCCATCCAGTCAAGTCCAAGGAGGTTCAAGTTTGGTCGATCAGACAAGTAGCAGGTTCCGACCTTTTCCACTCCGTTGAATGCAATTTTGCAATTTATTTCTCCGACCAACTTCAGCACTCCACCGGATGCATTGTGAGCGATTTTGTTGGAATCAATCATTTTCGGCTTATTATGTGCTTCCAAGTGTTCTTGGAAATGATCGTTATATCTGATGCCGTATCCAACTGCAGCCGGGTTGGGATTCCGTTGATAAGCACAGTGATACATCGGCGGCGTGTTTTAGAATCGCTGTGAAACGTAGCAATCACCGATAGTGATTCTGCGTCAGGTTTTCTGAAACTCTTCCTACGGTAGGTCTGCTTCACATTTCTTGGCCGGAACTGATGGCAAAAGTCTTCCTTGTGGCCGCGTTTATGGCACTTATCACAAATATGACGCTTGAATGGACAGTATCGTGCGAAATGCCATTCACCACATGACCAACAAGGTGTAGGCGGCTTGTTCGGCTTTCTGTTGAACGACTTATTCGAGTTAGATTTTCTTGCTTTTTGCACAGCATGAACAGGATCGGCAATGGTGGGGCGACTCTGCTCAATCATAGCCGTGTCGTGTTTCAAGGTCATTAACCGTTTGCATTCGCCTACAAGAGACTTCAATGTCAAATCTGGGTCTTGATCCAACTTAGCAAAGAGCCGAGTGCGGATTTCCGCGTCGCGTGGAAACTGTAAAGCACTGACAAACATAAGACACTTAACTGGTCATCCGTCAAACAGCGTAAGTTGAAACGTTCACATTCAAGGTTAACCATGTCTGCTAGTGCCCCATAATCGTCTGTATCACGCTTTACAATTTTTAGACATTGATAGCGAATGCTATACAATGATGTCGACTCACCAAAAATTTCTTTGAGTGTTGCCATTTCTTCGTTGAAAGTGATGTCCTTCTGCGCTTTGGGCAATATGTGGTCAAGGAATCTTGTATGTTAATTAGATCCCAGCTTGCGGAGCAAAAGGCGCACTTTCCATGAATCATCTTGACGGCTGAAATCCGTCTGGAACATATCCTCCCAACGTTTGAACCACGCCTCGAAAGTGGATTCGGAATCAGCATCATAATGAAATTCAGTGATCGAATTCGTAAGAATTTCAAGTGAAACAGCCTGCGTGTCCCTTGTAGCTGCTCCGTTTGATTGTACGTTTAAGCACTGCGTTCAACTTTCAATCAGTTTCATTTGTGCTTCCATCTGGGATTGTTGCTGAAGAAGCAGCTTTTGAAAATGTTCGGTTGAAAAATTTGTAACATTTCCGTGCTTGCCCGTCGCCATTGTTAGATCTTCCCCTTTTCGCTATTTCGAATTAACCACCCAGGAATTTCTCCGCAGCAATTCTAGCCCAGCCGAAGAAAAATCAAAATTCCAACAGCCTTGACCACGAAAAACGTGTTAACAAAACGCTGGCAACGTAGCCAGAAAATGCCGCCGAAAACACTGTCCTCTCAACTCTGAGGCAAAAGTCCAATTAGCCGGGTGTTTGAAAACGCATTCGTCCGCTCGATCGATTGCCTGATCGACCGCACGGGGTAGGCGATTCTCTTTAGCCCAGCTTTCAGTCACCATTATATACTTTCCCTTTATTCTTTTATATTTTTATCTGATTCCCGGCTACATACCTGATGATGCCTTAATGGGCGTGCCTCGCATAGTCGAGAATAAAATATTTATTTATTTATTTATCTATAATAAGATTGCAGCAGGCTTCGTGAAACTGTGCAGCGTCGTACAAAATGGCTTTATATAGCTACCGAGCTATGGCTTGGCGGATATAGACCACTTATAAATCGGTTGCATCGTGCCATGTTAATCTAAGTACTATCCCATATGTTTCAGAATTAAGTCACAACGCGATGACTTCGCGGAGATAGGTCATTTAAAAATGGTAACAACAGGCATGGTGCTACTAGGCAGACTCGTCCAGAGGGCAGAATATAGCTAACGAGTGCTGGTTTGGCCGAGATACATCAAATACAAAGGTTCCGCCAAACTTTGTGGTACTATATAGCATCCTACGCAGACCATAGTTACCTGCCAAGCGTTGGCTTGACTGATGGTCAAATTATACAACGCCTGCACCAACCATCCTTATTCCACCTACCTTGGACCCTGAAACTCAGTCTGATCGCAGTTACTAACATACTTGGTGACTGCCTAGGTGGTACGACTATGTGGCCCAGTAGAGCGTTGTTGTCCATTACGTTGGCCAATTATAAAATATATATGAAGCCTTTCCTGGTTCCCATACCCACCGTTACACGCTGTGTTCTATCTAGTTACATGCCGATAACTTGACACATAACGGTTACAAATCCTTGAGCCAACCTCAATCCTTGGAGACGCGTTAACTTACCTGTTGGAAGCGTTTTTGCACTGACCCCTGAGATATAACGTTAATATAGTGGTTGTAAATGGCTTCATGAAGCACCGTAGCTCCACTCACGTTGCACATTATGCGTCGTTATTCCACTTTCAGCTTTCAACGTAGGTTCAGTAATTTACTTAGTTCTAGAAGCATATGTGGGTTTATCGTTGCATTGTCCGTACATCAGGAAGATTCTCTTGCTTCTAAAAACATATATTTGCCAGCAACCACCTCCCTTACTTGGAAAATACAGCTCCGTATGAGCCTCTGCGTTAAAAATAAATAAATAAATGGTATATTCTCTGTAAAAAGAGGCCAACCTGTGGAAGCGTGATCAAATGGTACAAAGCCACAAGGAACCACATTACACTGCGTTCATACCTGCTGTCACATTATTTTGTGAAAGCTACTTCCCATTTAGAGACGGCATTCGCTAAGTGGCCTCCGTTAAAGTTGGAAGCTCATCTAGAATAGGTATCTTTTTAAGTATCGAGTGTTAGTTCGCATCCTCGGTTACGTATGGTTCCGAGGGGTAAAAATTATCATTTGGAACAATGGAACAATGGCCTATGACGGGTATAAAAGCAATGCTTGACAGGTCCCGTAGGATGATGAGAATTAACATCGTGAAATTAAAATATCGTATCGATGAAAGTACGTGTGAAAAGCATGACTCACCAAGGGATTGGAGATGCACATAAACAAGTAATCCAATAGGAATTTTAAGTGGATTCCGTCCACGCTCGTTGTTCACTAATGCCATCATCCGATGATCGCACGTTATATCACATAGTGCAATCGTGTCAGAGTTTCGTCAAGGCGTTTTTTGAAAAGGGATAGGGTGGGAGCGGTTACTACATGTTCTGGAAGGGCGTCCCATGGTTGTGACACCCGGAGGTAAAAGAAATTGCGTCGACGTTCCAGTCGACTGTACTGTGTGATCAACTTAAACTGATGACCTCTTAGGGATGTGTTTTGACTACGTTTCAAAAGGGAATGACACGTGTGGTTGGGGGTTCTCAGTATCCGGTACACCAATATGAGATCGCCTCTCAAACGACGGTAACGTCCACAGTATAAGTTAAGAGATTTCAGCCTGAGTGGGTAGGGAAGGCTGGAAAGACCTTTGACGTATTTTGTCGCTCTGCGTTGTGCAGTATCGAGTGCAGTGAGGTGGCACTTCTGCCATGGTTGCCACGCTTGAAGAGCGTATTCTGTTTGCGGTCTAACAAAAGCGCTAAGCATTTTCGGAAAGCTTGAGGCGTCAAACTTTCCGAACGCTCTACGCAGAAGGCCAAAGTGTTGGTTTGCTCTCCTGGAGGCCTTTTCGGTCTGCATTAAGCACCCAAGGTCTTCTTGTACAAGCACGCCAAGAGCGCACTCATGAGAGGTGCGCTGTAGAATGTCAGGTCCTAAGCGGTAGTTATACGCACTCTGATGGCGTATGCTCAAGATTTTGCACTTTGTGGTGTTGAACTGTAGCATGTTCTCGTTTGACCACTTGTATGCTTTGTCCAAATCATCCTGCAAGGCTGTATGATCCTCTCCTGAAGCTATGGCACGCCATATATTTACGTCATCTGCAAACAGCAGAAAGTTGGAAGATAGTGCAGCTGCAAGATCATTTATGAAAACAATGAACAAGCGAGGCCCGAGTACCGAGCCCTGAGGTACGCCACACTGAAATTCGACTGGTTCCGACAGGGTATTTCGGACTCTCACATTCAGGTGACGTTGAACGAGAAATTCGCCTATCCATCCTAGAATAGGATTGCCGATACCACAATGCTGCAGCTTGTTCAGTAAAATCCGATGGTCCAGTCGGTCGAATGCCTTAGAGAAGTCCATGTAGGCTACATCCACTCCGACTTCGGCGTCCACGGACTCTGTTCAGTTTGAACGAGCAAGCAGCAAATTAGTTGTGCAGGACCTGCCTTGACGAAATCCGTGCTGCTCCGGGACGAGGATGTTGTTGTTCTCCAGGTACTCCATGAGGGTTTCGGCTACAACGGACTCCATGATCTTGGAGATTACCGGAAGAAGGGTAATCGGACGATAATTAGTTGGATCTGCACGGCTACCATTTTTGTGGATATGAGTGATGATCCCGTGCTTCCACATCGTTGGGACGTGCATCTCGTTAAGGCATTGCTGAAAGAGTGTCTCCAAAGGTTCAGCTAAGCTCGTGGCGGAAACTTTCAACGCTTTCGGCCGAACGCCGTACGCACCCGGGGAGCTAAATTCGCGCAACGACATCAACCGCTTCAATACAGCTGCAGTTGTGAAGGAAATGTGGTTAAGGCCTGATGGCGGAATAAGTTGCCTAGATATGGTGCAGGATGTTGGCACACACTGGAAAGTGCGGCCGAAGTGTTGTCCTAGGATGTTCGCCGCATCCTGTGCCGTATGTGCTAATCCGAAAGCTGTGCGCAGAGTCGGAATTCTGCGCTTAACGCGGCGAAGCTTATTTATGTGTCTGTATAGTAGCTTTGGGTTAACGCAGAACTTTGACACAAGATCTTGTTGGCTCTTTACCTTATCCTCCCTGACGAGTGACACAGTGGTTTCTTTGTGTAATATAGGTGTTCCAAGTATCCTCGCTCGGAGAGGCTATATGGGCGCGCCATGCCAGATCCCTCAATCCCATGCATTTCCGGGTCCTGCTTCTGAGAAACGACTTCGCCTTGTCGGGTCGGGGGATTCTGATTTTAGATGCCAATGCTACGAGCGCGTTGAATTTGTTGACAAATTTCCCGCATGCCACTTCTGGGGACCACTCAGTTAAGAAGGACCAGCTCGTAGCACCAATGAGTTCTGCCAGGTTATCGTAGTTGGTTACGACGTAAGATTCCACGTTGCTTTCATTAGGATAATCTGCATAACACAAGTATTGGAACAATAGTGTCGCATGATCGCTGCGGCCCAAGGGAGTGGATGTGATTACGACGTCAACCATCAGTTCCTCATTGGTGAAAACGAGGTCCAAGATGGCCGGTTTGTTTCCTGTCCTGAATCGCGTTGGGGATGTGACATGGTTGTACAGCGGTGATCCTGCAATTGGCTCTTGTAGATGGGCTTTGAATGGTTCACTCATGGTGGCTGGGTTTTCTAGGCCGTGCAGATTGAAGTCTCCTACCAGAAAAACATGACTGTATGACCGTTCCAGTAAATTCTTCAAAGCAGAAGACAGGGCCTGGTCCATTTCTAAAGTGGACATTGGTGGACGATATACGATGGCCAATAAGCATTTATCGCCGTGCTTTAGGTGTAGGCAGCACCATAAGGAGTCTACGGTTTAAATCCCAGGGTGGTTCCTGAGCTCAATGAGAAGGTCTGAACGGTAGTAGAGAATTACACCGCCGCCCTTGGTGGGTCGATCGTTACGCAGTAGTGACATGCCAGGTAGTTCGATCGCAGCGTCACTAATCATGTCGTTCAGCCACGTCTCAGTTATCATGATGAGGTCCCAACACATTGAGCTATGACGAGATCGAAGTTTTGCCAATTTGCTTAGAAGCCCTTGGGCGTTTGTATAAAGGCAATTGAGAACTACGGATGTTAGAAGCGTGTTTGAACATACGTTGGTTTTCCGAGAATTTACGCCGACCCTTGTTGGGTCGGCTGAGGGACGTTTTTTTGATGTGTCTCTTGCAAACGTCATCAAAGCGCCCATAGTCTTCTCCTTTAACGTAAAACCGATAGTAGACTAATTTTACACTTTTATCCAAATCTCGGTCCACCGCGGGCTATATAATGTTCGTAAGGTAGAATAATTCCCCACTACACATGGTGTCGCTGGAGCTAGCGGATGTAAAGTTAAGTAGGACTCGTGAGACCGGGCAACCGCATTAGTAGACAAATGTTCATCGGAGTGCTTGAATGATCTGCTTTTAACAAAAGACTCAAACTGACAAAATTAAAAGGAGATACGTTATGGATGAAGGCGGGACCCAATAAGTTGCACGGTCGGGCATAAAAGTCAAATTGTCAACAATGTTAACAAACCAATAAAATTGAGATTACAACTAAATACTATTAACTTATTAGGCTTAACCGATAATTGGTTTGTTTGCAAAAGTAAAGATAAACGGTTGCCTATGGAATCCATTAGGACATCTTTTAAGTAATGCAGTTAAATTTTGCGGGAAGGGCTAATTATTGTCATGGCGGGAAACGGTCTCACTTCCCTTGTCCTCGGTAACATCCAAGATAGTTTGAGTGGCTGCAGGTATATTCCTAATTTTTTTGTTGTTAAGGTGTGGAAAGCAGAAGATAATGCTATGCGGATTTGCTTTGTTAAAACGGTAATGATAAATTAAAATGATGCATACAGGTGTATTTGAAGTTCACGGCATAATCGAAAGCAGGCAAATGGTAAATACAATTAAAGTGTAAAAGGCTGTTTTATGGAGCAAATAAGTGTAAATGCAATTGTTTTAGGTATGTAAATGTTACGCTTGCAGTAACTTACTTGGATGAGGGGTATACATATCTTGTATGATTATTGCATTTTTTGAAATCGCAATGAAGGTAATCGAAATTTAAACTAATCAATCTTACCAGCTAACCTTTTTTTGTACATATTTAACCACAAAGCGACCTATACCCATCTCTTTCAAATCCGGTTATGAAACCATCATCATTTAGCCTGGTGTACCGGAAAACAAAGCTTCTCCAGGCCAATTTTTCATGCAAAAGTTAGCCACTCTCAATTTTTGCAGGAGGCACGATTGGAACGGGCCGAGGAAAACTATGATGGGAGAGCACACCATAGTATGGCTGATAAGCAGGTTAAACTTTAAAATTAAGTATTTATAGCGTGGTATATTTTACGCAGTGATTTATTTATATTAATTAATGCTAGTATATTATTATTTTGTGCACGCATTTAAGTTTATGTATTATTACTTTCATAAACAAACTAAATATATCATTTAGTGCATTGGCATACCTAGAAATGTATGCAGAAAAAATAAATAAATATTTTTTTCATTCCTAGCAATTCATTAGGCATATGGAAAACACACACATCGCAAATTGTACATACACCAGTTGTGTGCATACATATACTTTATATATAACTGCCCTTGTGTTACTTACCAAATCATTTGTGCTATAAAGCAAGTTATGAGCAGCCGCAGCTAAAATCTTAATTAGTGATTTCAGGTCCGGTCTGCTCCATACTCTCCATTTACGCGCCCAAACCGGTTTTATTACGTATATTCTACTGTATAGTAAGAGGTGTAGGGAGGAAATGTCGAGGAATAATGAAAAGGAACGAATTAAATAAACTACAAACATTATGAACAACATTCGGAGTTTAGGATGTAATAATAAGGAATAATTACTGTATGAAATTAATGAATTGACTTAAAGCATGAAACTGAATGATGATTATAAAGCACATATATCTTATTTGGTTTGAAGTTAGCAAATTTAGAAAGCACGCTAACGCTAGCCAATTGTTTTCATCACTGTAGCCGGTCCTCTGGCGTCACGGTGTAATACTCTTTAGGTCCAGCGTTCTGAACGCTTCCATGTCCAAGTAGTGAGACAAGCTGCAATGCAAAATAAATACCTCGTAGACGGCTGGAGGCTCGAGCCGCCTAGTAAGAGGCCGATGTAAAGGAAGCAGCTAAAGAAGCTCGGAAAAGTGCCAAAGAGGAATATGAGGGTAATGATAACAGGAAGCAAAACCGATCGATCTCTTACCTGTTAACGTAACATCCGCGGACCGGCTATGTTATTCCCCTCTTGGCAAGCGCTGTCCTCAGTGCCCATAATGGCCCATACCGGCATCAATTTATGTACCTACAAGAAGCATTGAGCGCGGTATAGTAGGCTCGGGAGATTTAACGACAAGCAGCACGATAGAAGAAGGTTAACTATTGCCTAAAGGGTTACAATCTAGCTCGGTGGACTGTTGTCGTGAACTGGCAGGGTCGCCCAATTTGTAACATTCCTTCGATCCAGCGTTCTGAGCTCTTCCGTGTCCATGTAGTGCAACAAGCTGCAATGCAAAATAAATACCTCGTAGACGCTCGAGCCTGCCAGTAAGAGGCTAATGTAAAGGAAGCAGCTATGGAAGCACGGAAGAGTGCCGGATAGGAATATGAGGATAAGGATAACACGAAGCAAACCCGATCGATCGCTCACCTGGTAACGTGTTACCGTGACGCCTGCGGACCTCATCATAATCATCATACACGTTAGCTAGAGGTGGAGAACACCTCAGCTACTGTGCCTGCGGACCTGCTACAACGGTAACACCTTAACACCTAATGGTTCAATCGGTCCTGCCTCCTGTTATCGTTACCCTCTTATTCCTCTCCGGCACATTCCTTCCCTCTTCCGCGCTCTTTTAAATCGGCCACTTGCTAAGCGGTTGAGCGTCTAGCCGTCTACGAGGGATTTATTTTGCGTTGCAGCTTTAAGGGTCTATTAGGGCCTGTCATACTAGTTGGACAAGATCTTGGAACGCCGGACCGGAGGAATATTACATCACTATCGGAAATCTACAGCCTCCGTATGCCTTTGCACAATCCAAAGTTTTTTTTATTCCGCAATGTTTTTGGACATCCGAGCGGCATTTGATTCAGTAGATAGATCTGCGTTGTGGAACTGTTTACTGAAGAAAAATGTGCCCGACAAGTTTGTAACCATCCTGAAAGAACTTTACAGTCACACCTCGGGCAAAGTCAGGGCTTACAGCAGACTCTCTTATTCATTTTCTGTGACCATCGGTATTCGCCAAGGTTGCCCCATTTCATCTTCCCTTTTCAATTTCGCTATCGAAGATATTGTTCAAATAGCACTGGAAGATGTCCAGAACTGCGATGTTGAACTCCGCCCTGGAGATAGAGCCACAGACTTGGACTACGCTGATGATATCGCCTTGCTGGGCGACGACCCACAAACCGTCCAGAGCGCTTTGGACCGGTTGGCGATTGAGGCGTCTAAGTACGGCTTATGCTTCACTCCTGGAAAAGGTAAAACGCCGCCCCAGGACTAGCAGCTGCCTGGACCCGCGCTCACCATTGCTGGACATGTTCTGGAGCAAGTCGCTTGCTTTACGTATCTAAGGAGTTGCATCACGGCTGGTGGCGGTGTTGGAAATTAAGTCTCGAAGTGGACTGCAAAGGCCCGCCTTACAATCATTAAACTGAGACATCTATAGCGTTCTCATGATGTCAGCCTCAAGCTCAAAGGCAGAGTGTACAATGTGGAGCGAGTAGTGCCAATCTTCAGTATGTTATTCTCCGACATCGCATGCGGTGGCTCGGGAATGTTTTGCGTATGACAGCCCATCGCCTTCCACGTCGATTGCTAGTTGCACGCGCAGGGATCGATTGGGAAAGTGCCGCGGAGGACAGCCAATGACGTGAGGAAGGCGACTTCAAGTTTGGTGGCAGTTGGACCAGTCCGTCTCCCAGGTTGGGAACCACGAGATGCTGAATCGCAGTGGTTGGAAACATTGGATGTCATGGTCAACAACAGATATGAGTGGCGTCAAAATGGTTCTGCCATTTTATCCCCCTTTACTAAATACAAAAACAAAAAAATTCAAAACGGCGTGTGTAAAACCAAAAATACTGTTTCCATTGGTTTGATCGCAGTTCGTGTTGCTATCTTCTGCTATATGCACTTTCTATCTTCTGCTATCTTCTGCACCTTTTCCTGCCATGTTTGGGATGGCGCAATGTCTGTCAACAGACTGTGAATATATATATATATATATATATATATATATATATATATATATATACCTCAATGTTTGTGCAGTAGTCAGAAGTTGCTTTATTATTGTCAACTTCCACTACACATTAGCTATCATTATATTTTGTGTTAGAAAAGATGAAATTTATGCAGGTTCTGAATCGCAGTACGTTTGAAATTCGCCGTGTCTAAAACTAAGTAAAGAAAGAATCTTCGGTTTCCGTATCTCATTCATTGGGTTTCATTAGGATATTGAGATCAGGAGGTAGAGCTCTTGTCAGCTCCATCGCTTCTAAATCTTTACAAGTTGGGTGCATGCTGTCGAGAAGTCACTCCTTCGGTGATCGTCGCCTTTGAAGAAAGAGCAGCAGGACACTATGTGTCAATTAGATGAAAGTTTAGCAATCGTTTGAAACCTTACAAAAAGAAAGGGTGGCGTGCCGAATCGGTACAGTTTACGAATTTTCGTAAAGTTTAAGGAGGGATGTCATATATGTGTTTCAAATAAGCCGAAACAACTCTCCGACAGGAAAACCACCTAATTCCCTAATACATAAGAAAACTATATATATTTGCAAAAGTCTATAAACAGACATAATGCCATCAGAAACCATAGGATCCGAACGAAGGTACAGAAACAGTAAAATAAAACACAACACAACAATGTCCATGGTTTCCTCAGAGGGCGAGATACTACCCGGTTGCCCAAGCCGAAGTAGGGCGTTGAATTAGGGGACACCACCCCGAGCCTTTGGCTGAATAGCCTTCTCGCAAGGCAGCGGAGCGAATTCAGGGAATCGCGCCCATTGGGAGCCGGTGACTGATTGCTCAGTTTATACGCGTTTCGTTTGTTCCTTTGTCAAACAGGGGCCCAATGCTCCCCAGAAGTACAGCATAAGGTTGCTGGAATACAATGCTTCGCCAAGATGAAGCAAGGGGCAGTGACTTTATTTAGTGGCGAGTCACATCCGCCACGTCGCAGTGTTGTTAAACGGACATATGTGGCTTTTTATAGGGAGAACGCTTGCCAGGCGAAAACCCACCACGTCCTGGAACACTGCCGCCGAACCATTTGCTGGAACGGGAAAATCCCGAACCACCCAGTTGGCACCACAAGGAGGTTGTTCGGCAAGCCAGCTTAAGAAAACTATAATTTTAAATGGTTTACACAAGCATACGGGAAATCTCCAGGTCACTACAAAACAGTTCTAGTCATTTAGTATTCTGATAAATAAGCAGATTGGGGACGGCCGTGAAACGTCCTCAGCTTAAATATTTTCCACTTGTAGTCACGTGTCAGGCTGTCCACATTGAGATTGAAGAACTGCTGCAGCTCACTTCCAAGCTCTTCGTTTAGGATGTGCCTGGTGTAGACAAGATCTCCGCGAAAAAGGCGGTATTCCATGGAGAACCGGTCCAACGTCTTAAGTCGGAGAGAGTACTGAAGGTCCAAAAACTTCAAATTTAAGACTGCCGTACATTTAAATAACGCGTTAACTTTTTGTCGCCGGTAGTGCCACAGTTGCTGAAAAAACGTTTGTTTTTACATTCTTTACTTATCAAAATATCCGAGCTGTAATAATTGTTGTTAGGTACCAACAATGTTACATGTAGCGCTTGTGTGTTTGCCACTCCCCGTTTTCCATCTACTCTTTCTTCGTCTCCTAGGTGACAAGGCTACCTTTTAGTGTAGCCGATTGTTCGATATAATATACAAAGAACAAAAATATCCAGATAAGATGAGGGCTGAATATTTTATTGCTACTCTGGCTAGCTGAACAACCTCACCGTGGTGCCAGCTGGATGGTTCGAGATTACCCGTTCCAGCAAACAGTTCAGCGGCAGTGTACCAGGACATTATGGGAGTTCGCCTGATAAGCCTACTCTCTAGAAAAAGCCATAAATGCTCGTTTAATAACACTGGGACGTGTTGGTTGTGACACGCCACTAACTAAAGGCACCGATCCTTGCTTATCCACACAATCGTTTCAAATCTGCGGACGTCAAACCTCTCTCTAGCACTAGCGACACGTTCAAACAAAAGCAAAGGTGCGGCAAAATATTTACCAAGCCAAGCAACAGACCTAGGCGCGCACACACACATTCGTGTATCAATATATATTTCAATCCTATTATACTATTGTACATTCCTTGATCACTTGTTGCACTATTACCATGATCATGCCTGTGCGGGAGCGCCTCTCTTAGTCAAGAAAGGTGATTTAATCATTTATTTATATATGCGACACGTCGCAGCTGCAAAGAATCTTCACAGCGATTTTCTTATTTGTCCCATTGTGGTCGCTTTCACCGAATTTACCTGTATCCCAAACGATCATTCAGTACATCGAAAACTAATGTGCAAATTAACCCGAGCGGATTGTGTAGCTATCACGCGCTTATGCAGTCCTCAGTCAGGGCGAAAATTTTACCACCACCCCGGACAGCGAAGCAGTTGCTAAACCACTGCTTCTTCTTCATTCTGGATGACTGGAAAAGTCTATGGTCACGCAACACAGCCGGTGTAGCTGGAGTGTCCAGAGCCGTTTGCCTGTCTTAATCACAGTATTCGTCTTCATAAGTTTAAGCGTTGTGGAAGCAAGGATCCGGTATTAAATTGGATGGGCAAGTTCCTCCTTTAACGATCTACAAACATGAGGGTTCCCATTGTCAGCTAAAGTTAAGAGTAGAGTGCCACACGTTTCAGCGCTAGGCTAAAGTTTATTCTTGACTTACATAAAGGATCTCCCGAGAGTAATCACCTCAAATTTCTAGCACTACGCGGAACATCCCAAGATTTGAAGGGTCACCAAGGAGTGACCACCTATAGTTGCAAGATGAGCTCGATAACGCTTAGGAGTAAACGACTCAGAATTTGCTTCATTTCGACATGGTCAAAGTGTAGAGCATTGAGTATATGCGTCGGTGCATCGACGAGTACTAGCTGAGAGAATCAAATGGTGCAATGCGCTCCGTTGGATGCGACTAAAGAGTGTAGTGCAAAAGGACCTAGGCTGGAAATTAGACAAAATACTGTTAGGTCTGTTTATATGTTGCAATTGCTGCGGTGTTTGTGGCGTTTGCGACAAAGTACCCAGCTCGGTGAACGCCGTAACAACTGGACGACCTGGGTTGTTTACGTCAAACCGAGGGAATAAGAAGAGAAGCTAAGAAACATTTGGGCATACAACATAAAGCATTCGGGCAGTCTGACTGTTTCTTCTTCTAGCAGATGCACAACGCTAACATTAGGACGCATACAGAGTTAGCCATCCAGGAGTGAGAAACATACCAAGACATAAACTATCCGCATGCGAACATGCAGAACAAGGGGCGATTAAGAATGTACATGGGTTGTTTCGTATCCCATAACAATGTAGATCAAAGTACAGAGAGTTCACGGTGGCGACTTGATGACATATAGGATCCTGTGTAGTACGAACTACGTTTATGACCGCCACCCGAAACTACACCATGAGACCACATTGAGAAGCCAACATTTAAATCTCGTCACATGGTAGGATCGGACAAAATGCCGTCACAATTTATTCTCTTCGTGTGTGCCACAATCATTTTCTCGACTTCCTTATTGCTGATATACAATTAATGTCCTGATGAAACCGTAACACATCTATGCTACACGATACAGCCAATTTTGATTTGTCGCCAACAAAACGCAGCCAATCGGTGTGCTCAATTGAACTTCTTAGTGAATCCGCTGACATCCATTTTGCTTTTAGCACTACTTTGTTCTTCGACTTATCCACCCACATCCTACGGTACTTGCCAAGGATGCTTTTGTTCGTGATAAAGCATGTGACAGGAATAAGGCGGGAAGAAAGCGCGTGAACAAAGGTTTAACAGGCTGTCACACACACGCGCACAAGTAGGTGACTTGTCCGTCCTACAATGCACCCTGAATGGCCGCTCTAAAAAAGCAAAGGTTTAGAACGGAAATAAAAGAAAATGCTTAAGTCCCGTAGAATGGTAATGGTGAAAATTACAAGATAAAATAGTCGCCCGACATATATGACTCACCAAGAGGCTTAGAGTAACGCTGATGTGATTATTGTTGGAAGCATCGAGAAGAGCGATCTCTGTGTAGCTGCATCTTATCTCACTATGGGACGAGGACCCGTTATGTTGGGGTGCGCTCAAGATATGTTATAAAGCGAAAGTGTTCGTCCAGGAAATTTTGAAAATTCCGACACGGACTATGCCTCAACTACGTGCTGCGGCAGCCCGTTCTATGCTTTCACCACTCTGCGTTCGAAACAGTTGGTGAGCGACCCGCTTCAAATCCGGCACGACAAGCTTGTACCGGTGTCCTTGTGTGCTGCCTGGTGTGCGCAGATGAAGCAGCGGCCTCAACACGGGGTAATCTCCCAAATATAGTATCCGGTGCGTCATGATGACGTCAACCCCCAGTCGACAATAAGCTAGGGTGTACAGCCCTAGTTTCTTACACCGGTCTTCGTAAGGCATACCTCGTAAATCGGAAATCAGCCTGGTGGCTACATGCTGCACTCGCCGAATTTTTCTACCTCGCCTCGGGTGATAGGACAAAACGCGAGAGAACCATACTCTGGCATTGGTTATATTATTGAGACAAAGAGGTGGGTGGCAATCTCTTCGGACCAAGAGTTGAAGCTGCGCCTGAGCGCCCAAAGCATATGAACGCTGTTTTGATAAAGCCTATTCGTGTTGTCAATGGACTTTAGGTCATAGCGTGAGAGTACACCGAGGTCTCGCACGGAAGACGCGGGATGAAGCGGTTGACCGGCCACCGTGTAGGTTCGACTGTGCTCACATCTATCTAGCCTCATGAATTGCGACTTGACCGGATTATGACAGCGGCCAATGTTCCACTCTAATTTCATCATTTGATGGTCATGGGCTGTCATGTAGTGCAACTGTGTCAGATTATCGCCAAGGCGATTTTTGAATAAGCGTGAGGTGGGGGCATTGATAACATGCACCGGGAGGGTTACAGGGCTGTGGCACATGGGGGAAGAAAAGTTTCGTCGACAGTCCAGCTGGCTGTACCGCATGACCGACTTTCCCCAACTTGGCGAACTCGTCATACCTGTTGGACTTCGTATCCCTGCTTCCGCCATCCATACTTTGACTAGATAAAATTTCTTCTAATGGTCTTAACTTACTTTACCGGCGTTGCATTGTCTTCTCGAGGCTAATCTTTACTGTGGTGACAAAATTGCACCTGCCTGGTTCATTAACATCGCGAACAATAACTTCTCTGTTCACCTTGGCTCATGTCCACTACCACATGTAGCTCATGACCGGTCCTCAGCTTATTTTGTAGGTCTTGCATAATCTCGTTTGGTCTTATTCATGGCGCCCGTGATTGATTCCTTGCACTCTGTTTTCGTGACTTCCCCTACTTCCCTGTGATTACCGCCTTCGCCGCCCCTGTAAGCAGGCTCCGCGCTCCGGGTTCATTTTACAGTTACTCTACTTGATGAGCATAAATAGATACTGAACCTGCCTTTGCAGCGCAGAACGTATAATAAATTTATTCGTTTCACATTCGATCCCAGTGACAGTGCCAACTAGAGCTCAATCCAACGGACCGTATCATGGTTGCATTTTGTAGTCTTCTCAGACAACAGGTATTACAACTAAATTAAGGATTAGTTCATGCTTCCTGTTCATGCATTCAAGCTGCTGGACGTTTGCGACGTACAAAAGCAAATACAAACGGATATTGTAAGCTACTGAAGAAGTGGATGTTCCAGGTTCAATACATGTGCTGACTGGTGGGCTAAATGGTTGGCACTGTAATCCACAGGTCACCGGTTTGACCTCACAAGATCCATCGCGGACACGTGACAGGGTGTTGGTCCTATTGTAGTGGCGCGGAAAAATAGAAGGCCTCAAGAACGAGCGAGGACAGAAACAGGCACAGGTGTCATGGAACAGATGGAACTGCGCAACGCAAGCTCTACAGAACAGAAAGAGAGCAGATCGCGAGGACGAACAGTAAGAGGACTTAACCAAGGAGAACAACTGAGCTAACTGTCGAAAGGCCAATAAATCAGACAGAAACGACTATGTCGGTGCGGCCGAGAGTAACTCCAAGTCGAATAACGCAACCGTCATCATCATTATACACGTCAGTTAGAAGTGTAAATACATCAGTTACTGTGCCGCAATACATAACAGAAAAAAGAAAAGAAATGCAACAGTTGCATGCTAGCTGAGCTGTCATGCAAAGGATAGGCATCGTTCTGGAAAGCTACCAGCCGGTTACAAGGCAATAAAAATTATTATGTAAAATTACATTATGCTACAAATGAGATCATGGTTGGAGGGGAGGCTAAAAAGGATGGGGAGGGACAAAGAAACTCACAGCAGAAACGCCACTGAGGTAGGCTCCTAGCCATATCAACAACTGTATCCAGACAAATGTGCTCATCGTCCTTTGGACTCCAACCAGGGAGTCGTGACGCGCCAACTGAGGCAAGCTTCGAAGTGAGGGCTTTCATTCCTCTCGACCAATTCATCGCATGGTCACCTCTCCTCTTCTTCCATCCACACCCACGGCGTGCAAACACCGCACGTCGCGGAAGTCGGTGGGCTGGCATGCGCAACACGTGACCCAGCCATCGAAGCCTAGCGCGTGAAATGACAGTGCTGAGCGGTTCAGTTCCTTTTCCTGTACCGTAAACAGGGCGTCGAACATGCTCGTTGCTCACGCGGTGTTCACACCAGATGTGAGCCAAACTGCCAAGGCACCGACGGTCGAACGTTACTAGCCTCTTCATGTCCGCTGATCTAAGAGGCCAGGTTTCACAATCGGACGATAAGGTTGAACGTACCGTTGCACTGTACACTCTACGCTTCAGGGCAAGTGTGATGTCACGCCGCCTCCATAGGTGACGAAGGCTGGCAAAAGCGACTCGAGATTTTGCTATACGGTTCAAAGTCTCATCTTCGATCCCAAGGGCGCTGATACAACTTCTCAGGTAGTTGATTTTCTGAACGAATTCTAGCTGATCCCCACAAAGGATCAGCGCAGGAGGCGATCGCTGCCAATCATGGAGGAAAGCTCTGCACTTCGATGGTGCAAAGCAAAGTCCGAAGAGGTTGACAGTACTAATCTGTCCAGTGCAAGTTGGCATGTCTGTAAGCTGTCACAGATGATGACACTATCGTCTGCATACTCCAAGTCAAGAAGTTGTTCTCATAGGAGAAGCTCTACACCTTCTAAGTCGTGTCCTGTGAATGCAAACTCCGTGACTTCGTCAATAGCTAGGCTAAAGAGGAAAGGTGACAACGGGCATCCTTGTCTCACACCGCGATACGGAAGGGTGGCAACAGCTTGCCGTAAGCCATTACACTGCCCGTGCTACGCGCGTATAATGCTAGGATAATATTTATGTATATCTCGATCATACATTCCCTGAGTAGACAGTCTCAAAGGGCACATGGATCAACCGAATCGAAAGCACCTTTGATGTCGAGGAACATGACAACCGTGCGCCGCCAATATATTTGACGGTGCCCCAACGAATGACGCAAAGTGAATATGTGATCGATGCAGCCACGACCTCGATGAAACCTGGCTTGCTCCTCACGAATCTGGCTTTCACGAGCGCCAGTCACTCTGAAAATGAATATAGAAGCAAGTAATTTGGAGGCGATAGGGATCAGACTGATTCCCCTATGGTTACCGCATTCCAAAGACGGGAACAATAACGGAGCGGCTCCAGTCGGTTGGGACAATTGCCAGCTCCCACAGTTTACTAGTAATTCATGTAAATCATCAACAAGAGCAGGGCTTCCGAATTTGAAGAGGACTGGATGTAGATCATCTGGTCCCGCAGCCTTGTTCAACTTCAATAGTCCGATCACACGTTCGAATGCTTAGCGAGAGGGTGGATCCAAAGGGACAGCTGAGGGAGCAGGGCGATCACTGGCCGATGAGGAAGCGAACAATTCCGGCCGATCGAGTTGCTTTTAAAAACGCTCAGCCCAACGCTCTGAACGTTTTGACACGTTGTAGATAGTCTGCCCACTCTCGTCATAAATTGTTCCACTAACACGTATCTTGCTGCCCGTCTTCCGTATCAGACGGTATAACTTCCGATGGTTGCCAAGGGCAGCGGCTACTTCCATCTCTGATTTACGAAGAGACCATCAGGATTCGCGGTCTCTCTTCAGGATAGCGCGGAGTTTTACCCGGAGCTTTTTGTGAGTTGCAATGGGTTCACTTCCAGCCAGAATACGCCGGCGAGCATCGATCAGTGCCAGATACCGCAAAGAGACCCAAAGTCCATATTGGCTATTAGACTTACCATATGAGGATTTTCCTGCTGCTAGTGAGGTCTGGTGAACATGTGAACAGTGACCTAGAATGGTCTCCAGTGAGCGCTTACTCAACTCGCATGTCAGCGTATTTCGATACGCATACAGAACAGCTAGCTTCGCCAGTAGTCAGGTATCAATGCGCACGTCGTCGTGGGCGTCCGCCAAAAGGCATCCGTATGTAAGCACATACAAGTGTATGGTCAGTGTCCACACATGTGCTCCAAATCGAGCGACAGTTCCGGGCGCATCCTCTCCAGCGGTAACTGATTGCAATGTGATCGATTTGCGTCCAAGGCTGGTGGGCGCCAAGTTACCCTCCGGCGGGTGCTGTGTCGGAAGTTAGTGCTCGCAAGAAATAAGCGGGCGTCTACACACGAATCAAGTAACCGCTCAGCGTTATTATTACGGGAGCCTACACTATGCCTGCCGTTCAGACGCAGTTCATCAATGGATAATTTTCGAACATAAGCGTTCAGATCCCCAGCCAGCACAGCAGTGTCCGTGCCACTTCTGTAGCGAAGAAGCTGGGTCAGTTGGCGGTAGAAATCGTCTTTTACCGAATCATCGCTAGAGTTTGTAGGCGCGTAGGCAGCGATGATGAATAGACACCTAGTAGTTCCGCGCGACTTTGAAGCTTTGAACGAGCCAGGCAATCGGATCGCACACGTCCGACTAAGGATTGGGATCCAATCAACCAGAGCAGCTTCAGCCCGGGAACTCAAGCCAATGCCAACACCAGCTTGGCCGGTGCTCGAAGCTGCATCGTCACCGGATAGGCGCAAGGAGTAAGTGCTGCTGGTATCACCTAAAGGGGATCGCAAAGCGAGCACAGAGCTCGAGTCTTGCAGGCGTATCTCTGATAAGCAGCAGATATCGATCAAGAGGGTTTCTAATGTTCGGACAAGTTCTGCCTGTTGACCGAGCTGTAGCAATATGCGTACATTGAGGCATGCCAATCTGAAGGAGGATCGAGGGTTCCAAATGGAAGCCGATGAACTACAATGGACCGCTTGATTGGACATGGGCTTGTTGACAGGACAGGAGTTACGCTCCGCGTTTGCATGTGATTTGAAACTGAAAGCCTAGCAAAGCATATTGGCGGAGGGCCAAGAATTGGGGGGTTAAAAACTGGGGGGATAAAAGTGGAGTTGGGACAGGACGATAAGGGCGAGAAAGTGTAAGAGGGAAAAGAAGACGGGAAGGTTTTCGTTTGTTCTCCGAGCTGAGGAATTGTGCTGTAGACGTTTCGTCACCAACCGAGGTGTCATCCTCAGTTTGTCACTGCTCAGCGTACATCTAGTTGAGTGCGTTGTCGGCTCTTGATCGATGGGCAAGTGACGTTTGAAAGTGGCCTCTTCGCTTCATATCATGTGACCATCGGTGGTTTGTTCTTCGGCCACCGTTGCTTCCTGCCTTATGTAATGAATTCTGACCCGTCCAGCAGCACAATTCTTCAGCTAGGAGAACAAACCAAAACCAAAACAGTGAACCCGAGCTACAAGTATTCCGATTTATCGCAAAGACGGGGAGGCTTGAGCAGAAGCATCCAAACCCCTATCCACTCTGTTCGATGTAGCAGATAGGGAGCCGTTTACTATCCTCTGTGACGGTCAGGGCATCAAGAAACTGAAGAAAATTTATAGTATTGCTTGGGCAAGATACTGTAATGTTGCCCAGGCCTAGACAGGAGAACGATTAGGGTTCTCAACCAAAGCCTTTTGTTCAAATCCTGACAGCAAAACAGCGGGTTTGGCGGTTGGCTATAAGGAATCTGTTTTAAGGAATAAGAAGCCGCCATCATTCCAACGCCCAACCTGGAGGACTAGAAGGCTGAGTTTGTCTGGCCTCTTACCATTGACAAATCTAGTGTGTGGCTTTGAAGGTGTAAAAGTACACCACTCAGCATAGCTCAATGGACCTCTGAGACATGCAAAATATCGCACCACGGTAAGGTCCAGCCGCATTGCGATAGAAATAACGCAACCGCGATCAAGCAAATTATGAGTCTTAGAACAACCCCAAGTTGGTCAGAATGCTAGTTACGGAAGCAAAGCTACGGGGTCAGGCAGGCACTAAAAGCCAAAAAGTTTAGGAGAAACGATGTACCAATGTGACATGTAGTAATTCCCCACGTATGTAGCATCGTGGGACGGGAACATGACAGATAAATGCGCGCGCGTATGTCAGCTTGGTTAACTGTGGTGGTGTGGAACAAAGATTGTGCTTTCTTGCCGGTTCGTTTGTGCCACACTATGACAGAAAATCGTCGGCGTACTGGTGATACTCAGTAGCTGAAAAACATTCCAGTCAAAAAATCGATGCTAAGTTGTCCATGGTGAGTTGAAACGCAAGACAAAGTGAATAAGACCACTAAAATAGACGGAATCTGGACAGTTTATCTCATAAAACTGAATGGCCTGTGATAACGGCTTGAGAGCTTATGAATGGGCCTCGTCAACAGCAACGACTCTTTCGGCATGCAGAGGTTGGTAGAGTGCACATGCTTACCGAACTAATCTGCCTCATTTTCAGAAGCTTAGCAAGATTGGCATAACGTATTATGGGTGATGAAATCCACACTAAGACTATTCAGAAGTTGAGGGCTCGAAGCATGGGGTTTGTTACTCTCTCGCTTCAAATCATTGCCCCCATCACTAGAGTGTGCAGAGCATATGGAGCGCAACTGGTTAAATAAAAAAGCACGACACAAAAGGATCTAGTATGTGTGTAGCCAGGACCGACTGGGAAAACGTTGATACGCTGCCTGTACAACAGGGCAATGATACGAACCGTCAAGCCGAGGGCAAGTTTGCGGCTTACGCTGAAACAATGTTATAATACGAGTATAGATCACGGAGTTAAGGTCGCCGAACAAGCAGAATACCTATTTTGTGCTCTATACAACTGCCATCCCGAGATAGAATTCACGGCTGGAAACGAATCTTCCGGTATCTTCTATACTTTGGATGTTAACCCAGAAATAAGCCCAAATGCTACACTCATTCGAGCTGTGTACCATAAACCTACGTGGACAAGACAGTATCCTAACTTTAAGGGTATCTGGTCCGTGAATTACAAACGGGCTCTAGTTCGTACCAGTTTTGCCAGAGCTCACCAGATCTGTTCTGAAGAAAAGGATATCTGAAGAAGTTCGTAGCACGGCACTTAAACGCCAACAGGAAAGCCAGGAACGAACGGGTGACGGACGTGCTTAGGAAAATGTGTTCATTATGCTAGCATTCAAAAAATCTAAATTGACAGGAGATTCCGTTATCGTCTCCATCAACCTATAAAAAGGTGCTACTACGCTGCTGTGCTTGTGGCTTTGCACCAAGTTAGAAAATTGCTGTTTAAATCTAACCTGGACAAAAAGGACTCACGAGTTACCGCCTCATGCATTTACCTGAGTCGCTGTACTCGCGAGACTGTCTACAACGGTTTCAGAGCATAAGCCGCGAAAGGTAGTCGTGAATGGTCTGAAACTACCAACCAGTTCAACTGCTCGACACATACTTGACTGACCCATGTGTGAAAACGCACGTGAATCATTCAGGATAATCAACCAACAGAGCGCCGCACGCTTGCTTCAGTTCGCCTGAGATTTCGGCAGTTAGATAGCTGAAACCCCCTTTGTCTAAACAGACCTACTGCGTCTCCAGTCTTGTCTTGCTTTGGGAAGAAGGGTAGCCACATTAGTCTATGCGGAATGCCGGTCAGTATTAGGTGAACCTTGATCGGTTCCGAGTATCCAATGACGTTACACCTTGAATGTCTCTGTATGCAACTTAGCCATTCTACCAATTGTATGTAGACGGCTGGCGAGAATACGTGAAGTGGCTGAATTCAGGTTATCTAGTCGAAATATTGTTCGTCCTTGTAATTATGAAGATAAAGTACCAATTACGTTAGCGTGAGCAGTCCAAGGTCTCCGACGAAATGCGTTACATTGCTATTCGCACGAACCAGTTACTAGGGAGTCAATCAGAAACTGTGATTGTACTGCTTACAAGTTGAGTAACACATGGGTTTCAGTTCATGTGTCGTGACGAATATTAAGATCGCGTCTAGAACTGACGCGTGGGCAACCAATCACAACTCTGCCTATGTACAGGAACTGGGCTACGGCTATGAGGACACCGATACGGCAGGCTGGCTATGGGATCCTATTCGAATCGGCAGCAAGGCAAAAAAGGGGGCGTGATTCGAAGTGGAGTGGCACGAATGTGTGCCAAACTACTCAAACAATCGTATACAGGCTAGCACAGACAGACACCATAGATTCCCTTGCGTACGTGAAGCCTATTCCGGAAGGCGGCGACCCTAGCAAAAGTAGACAACTACAGGCCAATTTGTCTGACACCTATTTTAGCAAAAGTTGCTGAGAAAATGGTGAAGAAGGGATTGCTGCAGTTGCTACAGTCAAACGAGGTCCTGACGCCAGCACAGCACGGTTTTATGCAAGGTCGCTCATGCATTACGAACCTGCTTGTGACGAGGCATGAGTGGTTGAAGGCAATAAGCAAGGGGAAGTCTGTAGACGTGATATTCATCGATTTCAGTGAAGCGTTCGACAAGGTCAGCCATGAGGTTCTCCTTCACAAACTCAGGATGTGTGGTGTCGGTGGCTCACTGCACCGGCGGATCTGTGACTTTCTTGCTGGAGGAAAGTGGAGGGTACAGGTCGACGACCATCTAACTGACTGGTACCCCTCTCCAAGTGGCGTGCCTCAAGGCACTGTGCTGGGACCCACTCTGTTCCTGATCCACATCAACGATCTACCGCAACTTCTCCGGTCGCCGTGTGCCTTGTTTGCGGACGACCTGAAGATTTGGAGAGAAATCGACACTCCCGATGACTGTGACCTACTTCAGCAAGACCTTAATCACCTATCCACATGGTCTGCAGACGTACATCTCCCGGTCAACCCAGCCAAGTCTGTAGTTATGAGTCTGGGGAAGGGTGCTGACTGCCGAACCTACACTCTTGACGGCCAACCGCTATATCCCACACCCTCCGTGAAGGACCTAGGTGTACTCACACGCTACGATTTGAAGTCCCTGGATAACACGAACAGGCTATATCGTAACGGACTGCGCATGCTTTGGGCGCTCAAACGTAGCTTCGGCACATGGTCTGAAGAGGTTGCCACTCGCCTCTTCTCTTCCATCATTAGACCAATGCTAGAGTAGGGTTCGCCCGCCTACTTTCCAATTATCCGAGGCGAGGCATAAAAGATCGAACGGATCCAACACGTTCCTATATGCCTCATGCCGAGTTTACGTTGCTTGGGGTATGAAGACCGGTGCGAGAAACTAGGACTCTACACCTTGTCCTACTGTCGGGTGCGAATCGACCTCATTATGACTTGCCGTATTCTACATCTCGGTGACTTCCCAATGCTAATGCCAATGGCGCACTTACGAGGGCCATGCAGCACACGCGGACACAGATACAAACTTGTCGTGCCGGATGTGAAACGTGTTCCACACCCACTGTGCTTCGAAAGGAAAGTGGTAAATATTTGGAACAGTTTACCTGAACAAGTGATGGAGGCAACATCTGCGCAGGAGTTCAAAACGTTGTTAGATTTATATTTTACCACTATTCGATTCAGAGAACGATTGCACACTTAGGACGACATATCACATTTGTGAGTCCTGCAATATCGTGAGTCAGATATTTTAAATTTCACGGCTGACAACTTTTATAACGTTTTCACCATATTTCGAAAGATGTGTACAGAATTCATTTTTACTTGCTCTATAATGCAGTATTCAGTATAAACGTTATATTTCCAAAAAGGGTATTGGAATCAATGAAAGTGTAGATTTATTATTAACAGCCACTGTGGTTTCTAAACAACATGAGCAAAACCGTACACACCTAACAGCAGGACTGTGAAAGGCCAAGCTTACAAAACCGTTGGAAGACCTACAAATGCACACGAGTGTTTCATTAGTTGTCGTTTGACTCGGCGTCATAGAAGGTCACGTTCAGAGTTTTTTACTTCTGCCTTGGTGCCGTTAAAGTGATTGCGAGCTGAATATGTGTTTGTCCGTGATCTGAGTTGTGTTTCCTTTGTGAGCTGTCGTTTCTGTATGTGTGTGCGTGTCCGTTCAGAATTGTGGCAGTTGTTCTTGGATAGTAACGTCAGGTTACGATTTACGCGTTCGCATTTTAGAATTCTTCAGAAGCAATCAACTTCGACATTCAGAAGTGGAAAGCTGCATTTTATTAATTACGGTGAACACGGTTCAATCGAGATTACCTCCAAATCTTGTATGTGATCGAATCACATGGTCATTGATGTAACATGCTATTACGAACAATGAAAAAAGTATCGAAGTGGGACGTGGCTAATGCCAAAGCCAATAAAGAGGGACTTCGGCATACGGTGTATCAAGTGAATGGGGATTGCTATACAGGAGAATGGAAGAACAACAAACGCCATGGTAAGCCCCTTGGTCAACTCATATAAACAGTAACTTAGGTCGGGGAACATACAAGTGGAAAAAAATGGGAGTGTTGTATGAAGGAGACTGGGAAAATGATATGAGAAATGGATCTGGTGTATTGAGCGTGTTGAGTAGCACCGGACGCCAAGTTAAAGTGTACTCTGGCGAATGGAAAAACGACAAACGTCATGTGAGCAGTGTCGGCAGAGTACTAAAAACCAAATTAGGGATATGGTCAGAATTGGTACTCGGAAAATGAAATTTACGAAGGTGAGTGGGCTGCAGACAAACGGTGCGGATGGGGCAGAATGTACTACGCGGACGGAAGCATCTATGAAGGTCAATGGGCAAATGATAAACGCAACGGAGACGGAATGCTACGACTACGTAAGTAACTGTGCCAATTTTAACCCCCTCCACAGCTAATGAGAATAGATTCGAAGGGAAATGGGTGAACGATGCGAAGAACGGTAGAGGCAAGTATTTCTTCCTCAACAGCGGGCAACTGATGGAAGGTGTGTGGATTAACGATGTGCCAGCAAGCTGCCAAATGGTCGATTTGGGTAGGCAAATGGCGCGTCAGCCAACTCAGTTTGAAATTCCTGAGGTAAGTACTTTGTACATTTACATGTGAGGGATGAGCGAACATTTACGATACATGAGAAAAAGTTTGACATGAATAGGCTAGGTCGGCGAAAGGTTTGCTAGCATATGAAAAGTCAAAATTCGCAAGGAAGTGATATCGACTGGAGTGTGAAGAAATTCGTTTAACCTTATTTATTTTACTAGTTGGTCTAACTGCTGACACGCACGTTTTAGCGGAAAACAATACTAAAGAAAAGTGAACATCTTCTGACTCCTACCAAGCAATAGAAACCACAGTTTAGGGTAGATATGGGAACGTCGCACACAAGAAAAGCGCTATCCTAATATGTGAAATAAATGGGTACTAGCTGCTCACCAAGAAGGGCACAAAAAGAACCATCCAAAATCACAAATCGTTCACAAAACGACACTCGTCTGAGGGGGCTGAGGCTCGCATATTTAAGAAATACTATCTCTGATGAAAAATATGTTCGTACGAGCGCCCGCTATGATGCTGCAACTGATGCCACACCAATACCACTGGCGATGATTTGATAAAATGTACCTCGGATGTGAATGGATGCCGTTCAGATGAGTTCACAATTATCAGTTCTAGGGGCAGAGGAAGATTGCTACAACATTGGGTGTGGTTGCTTTGAAGACGCACCAGAACAGTGGTTTATGACGGGTAAAAAAGCATAGGCTTAACATAGCTTATGGGTTGGAATAGAAGGAATTACAAATTCGATTACTACATAAGTGAACCATGCAAAATTCGTAGCGGTGAAGCGATAATATAACGCCACAAGGGAATATTAGTAGTAGTAGTAGTAGTAGCAGTAGTAGTAATCTCAACAGTCTATCAACTAGACACAGAGCCAATATAAAACCATGGAGATCAGCGTATAAGCAATAGACATCGCGTCATAATCATCGTGGCATGCTAGTTGAAGGTGAGCAACACACTTCAGCTAATATGCCGCAGGAAGAATGGAACATTTTGACAAAAAGTAGAACAAAATATTTTTAGTTTGTTTTTCACACGCCGATTTTTCTTTTTTTGTCATTTTCAGTGTTTGTAGTATTAAACATGTGAATCAGTACAATACTGTACACAATTCTTCAACTGATTCCGGTTGCGGTCAATGTCTTCAAGAGTGCTAAGCCATTGGCACTCCTCATTTTGGGGTCCCAATACTGGAAGACGTACGGATCCAACAGCGGCTAGACACGACGTCAGCGATTTCATGTGCTGCCGCCAAGTGGAAGGCTGACCACCACGTGGTCGGCTCCAGCCAGGCCCTTGACGACCGCATAGAGTGCGACGCGGTAGACGCTCAGGTGACATGCGTAGGATGTGACCGAGCCATCTTAACTGGCGCAACAAAACCAGTTTGTTGAAGGAAATGCATTCCCCAAGATGCGACGTCGGACGTCATTACTAGTAACTCGATGTTGCCACGAAGCACGAGCGATCCTCCTCAAGCAACCGGTATCGAAGGCCGAAAGACGACGCATGTCTTCCACGCGAATCGACCAGGACTCGCACCCATACAACAATACTGAGCGAACTGATGCGCTGTAAACGTCGCCCTTTAGTAAGAATGAGACGTCGCAACAACGCCACAAGTGTCTCAGATTGACAAATGCAGATGGAGCTTTAGCGATACGAAGAGAAACTTATTTGTTGATAGTGCCATCGGCAGAAACAGCTCCCGAGGAAGACGAAACTATCTACCTGTTCAAGTTGTGCACCTTCGAGAGTGAGTACGGGAGCAGGTGAAAGCCAATCCTTGAGCAGTACTTTACACTTTGATAGGGCGAAGCTCATGCCATATTTAAATGCTTCAACTGTCAAACGATCCAGAATGAGTTGCATATTCTGAGGATCGTCACCAAGTAAGGCGATATTATCAGCATAATCTAAGTCGGTCGCGCGCTCACCCCGTAGAAGCTGTAGGCCAAATGTTGGAAACCTTCTAGTGCATTAGACAGAACGTCTTCGATTGCGAAGTTGAAGAGGAATGGGGACATAGGGCAGCCGTCGCCCACCGCTATTGACAGCGAATTGCGAGAAAAGCTTGCCATAGACCCTCACTCTGCCGTATGTATGAAGGTAAAGTGTTCGTAAGATGGTGGTATATTTCTCTGGCACCCCGTTCTTTAGTAAGCAACGCTATAAAGCAGGTCGATCAACGGAGTCAAAAGGGAATGGAGTTGTGGGAGTTAGATGATACCATTAAAAACGGAATAAGCCGTTGGTATGGTTATTGCTAATAGCAAATAACGATCGGATTGTTCACTCGTCTGCAAAGTCACGTGCGTGAGTACATTCCAGAACAGCTGTTCAAGTAACAGTGTTGCGGGCTCAATACGATATCAAAGCGTATCTTTTGAAAAGGACTAAAATGGGGGCACAGACAAATGAATTCGAAAGACCTTTCCAGGGTTGACAGGCCCAGAGGGAGAAGCAATGTCTTCGACTGTATTATTGACTCAATTTCAGGCAATTGCCTGAGTACCAAAAGCCGGCGGCATACATGACTGGGGCCGCTCAGTATTCGCCATACTAATATGGGGTCTCTACGTAGTCGCTGGTAGCGTCCACTGAACACTCCGAGTATCTTCAGTCTTTGCTGATACATGAGGTTGTGCAATGCCTTGACATTTTCCGTCGCTCTCCGTTGGTGTGTCTCGAGCGCCGTGAGGTCACGCTTTAGCCAAGTGTGCCAAGCCTGGATTGCGTACTCCACGTAAGGGGGGCACACATAGACAGTGAGCATCAGAGAGATGGATGAATCCTGACTTCCGAATACAATCCACAAGAGACCAACATGCTAGTTGCCATGTTTTAAAGTGGACTTTGACTGTCTTGAGCAACCGAGATCGTCCTGTATCATTACACCGAGGTTGAGTTCTCGAGAGGTGGTCTTCAAATCTTGCGCCCCAAACCCGTAGATGTAGACGTGTCGATGACGGATGTGGATAACGCAGCACTTGTCCACACTGAATGGCAATGCGCTTAGCAACGAACAATGCCGGGCCTCATAGAGGTCGACTTGGAGAATGTTGTGGTCGTTTATCCCCTAGATTTCTCGTCTACTGCGAAGAGTAAACTTTCCAGGGTGATAATTCCAGCTAGGTCAGTAATAAAAACTAAGAACTTGCGAGGCCCTAGTACCGAACGCTGGGGTACGACACAGTTCGCTCGAACCGGGTTGGGCAATAATGTTCGGACCCTAATCTCCAATTGCCATTCGCGGAGAAAGTTACCGCTCCAACCTATAGTTGGAACTCCGATGTTGTAGTTTGTGGAGTAGGATGCGATGATTTACGTGGACGAAGGCTTTCGAAAAATCCATGTAAACAACATCGATTCCTGTCCCATTCGTTGAATCTTTCGGCTCACCTTCCTTCTATAACTCTCACCTTAATTGATAGCATACATAATGTCACTGGAGTCGAACAATCTGCAGCTACCTTCTCGCAATAATCACTGGACGCGAATCGCTAACGTCTTGTCATAAGACCATGCGGTCCCGTTTTCCTGGCGGAGTTCAACGTTCGCAATCCAAGATAAATAGGTCGACAGGCTGCAGTCGCACGCGCGTTGGATACAATTGGCGTGGAAGTGCGTTGCACATCTGAAACTAAGAGAAATGACCTTAATGAAGTTGTTGAATTAACTGCGCCCGGATTGTCATTTGCTATTGGTCGCACGCATCCGGAGGCGCTGATGCACCACTCACCGGTCAAGCTGAGGTAGGTTTCATTCTCAGCTCCAAGGCTGAGTCATCGTTGGTTGATTGGATTCCGGTGAAAAGCCGTTTGTGTACCGCCCGTTTGACTACATCGATCAGCATTGATACACGAAGTAGTACAAGACGCTGTTTGTTTGTGAGTTCCGTTTACGGTCCCACCGACTGCAGTTTCGATGCTGCCAAGGACATTCTACCATGAACATAACACGCTACATTGCAGCGCTACGACTTCAGATATCATAATACTTGCAGGGGATATGAATACACAATCAGGGCGTCTGAGCTCTTCAGAAACTCAGCTAGATGATAAATATGGGCTTAACTCACCGTAAAGATAACGGTGAGCGTCTTTTGCAACAGTGTGCGGAGCACCAACTGTCTCTTAATAGCACTGCTTTCAGACACACTGGGCGTCGAAATGCCACTTGGAGTCATCCGGTAGCTAGTCAGCGATGGACCCAAATAGATCACACTGCCATGTTACAAGTGGCGTTCTGGAGCACTTGCGTCGACTCTGATCACGTCTTGGTACCCTACCGTTTTTCATGAATTTTACCGGCAGGCGCACCAAGCGTCTCTCTCGATCAGCAAGTAAGAAATTATCTCAAACCTTCGTCAGGAAAGCCGAGCAAACTGCACTACGTACCGAAGTTTCACCCCCTAGTTTTTTGATACTGAGCTTCAGTGAAATAGGATCTCGGTCACCATACACAACGCAGAAGCATTTGCTAGTGGTACTATCAATCGTTACCGCACCAGTCACTGGACATCCGAGAGGTCGGTGAACCTGTTAAAATCCAGAAGCAAACTCCATGATACACCTGAGCATAATGTGACCAGGACTATTAGGCGCAAAGTAAAACGGAGCCTGGCGCTGACAAAGAGGCCTGCTGGACCAGTAGGATTCAAGAAAAGGAGGAGGCGGGAGCAGTAGGCAACTACCGTAAGCTCTTCTAGCTGATCCACACCGTTGGTCACAGGAAACCAGGCGCTAGTGAGATGATCAGACAGCGCGGGTGCTCTGATTCACAATAAGGAGCGCAGTAGGGCTCGTTGGACGGAACCTTCTCATGCTCAGTTCAGTTGTCCCCTTACTTCTGGACCTCTTTCTACTCAGGTGATGCAGGACGAGCCATGTACGGTTAGTTTAGAGACGCCGTCGGAGGCCGAGGTGCGAAATGCGGTCACAGCCATCAATCGTTTCCGTGCTGCTGGTTCGGATTCCTTTCCACCGACAGTATTTAAGAATGAAGGTGAGATCCTCTGCAAAGCACTGACCTCACTGTTCGAACATGCATGGAAGGAGGAAACCGTCTAGACTAACAGGAGTGAATCGAGCATGGCAATATACAAGAAGGGCAGTCGCATCGAGCGTGTTAACCACAGGGATATCAACCTGATGCCAATTGTGACAAAAGTACCGGCCTTGATTCTCGTTCGTCGCATCACTGCGGAACGACAATCCCGGATTATGGGAAAGCAGGCAAACTTTCGTCAAGGACGTGACTGTATAGACCACATATTCACTTTGCGGCCGGCGCTAGAGCAACGCCACGCATACCGCAGGCAGAGAATAGCTGTGTTCCTCGATTTCAAAAGGGCGTTCGATTCAGCCGATCGATGCATTCAGTTCGAAATACTTGCGCGAAAAGGCATTTCCATAAAATATGCGAACATTTTACCTGCCATGTATTCAAACACTACAGACTGCGTCAGGGTCTAGGGTGAGCTATCGGATAGCTTTTCGACAAGTGATGTTCTTCAGGGTTGTCCAATTTCCCCATTTTTGTTCAATTTCGTCGTGGACTACATCACGAAGAGTTCCCTTGCGGATTATCACGATGAAGACGCTGTGGTGCTGCCTGCTAAAAGGCTTGTTGATCCTGATTATGCGGAGGATATCGTCTTTCTGTTTAACGATGTTGGGATGGCGCAATCAACCCTGTATAGCCGCACTAGAATGGTCCCAATATTTGGTATGCGCTTCGCATTTTCAAACTGTTGCTACAGGGCCACCAGCTACTTGATGATCCCTTGACCCTAGATAGCGAGGAACTCAAGGTAGCTTATCAGTTCACTTACCTTCGCAGCTGTATCAGCAACGATACGTGAATAGCGACTGTGGTCAGTTCGCGTGTTGCAAAAGTCGGAACTGCTTTTCTGAATCTGCGACATTTGTAACGTGTGAAAAAGGTTTCCATACGTCTGAAACCCGGTGTATACAAGGCCACAGTGAGGGCTGTCCTGCTCGATGGGAGTGAGACTTGGCCCCTACGATCTGAGCCACCTCCAAGTCTTTGATCATTGCTGTCTGCTAAGCATTGCTGATGTCGGATGGCACCAGGGTATTCGCAAAGATGATATGCGTAGGCGAGTACTAGACAGTGACAAACAAGACAGCTACTTAAAGCGAAAGATGGCATCGAGTAAGTTGTGCTACCTTGGTCACGTACAACATGCCTGATCATCGCTTACCGAGGAGAGTCTTGTTTTGTCTGCTTTGTCTGCGAAGCTCGAGGTGGATAGAAGTTGACTTGGTAGCGATAAATGAAGTCATTGACGACCAAACTGGGTGCCATTGGTTCGTCTCGCCTTCCGGGCTGCAGTCCACGTGACTCCCCTTGTGCTTGGCTCGAGACGTTAAAGGACATGGGTCGCAGTCGACACCAGTGACGTGTCTGCTGCCGTTTCCTAGTCGGATTGTCCGTTTAGTCTGGTTGGTGCTAAGTTACCTACGCGGTAATGGATGAATATGACGCGGGGCAGTGAATACCAGGAGGAAGCTATCCTTGCACCTGTTTGTGGTGCATGTTGTTGACAAGAAGTAGACGCCTTGATTCTGAATGCCCACTCTAGGCTTTTAGGCTTTATGCCAGTTGCCTATTCTCTCCCTTTTATTGACCTTCAGTTTGCATCATCATGGTTTTACGGCAACGAAGCATCAGTTCAAATGGTTGATCCATTGTTGTTGCTTACGTACGACAAGACAGGGATGAATGATCGGGTACGCAGTGGTTGGTAAGCATTAGAAAAATGGTTGGGTTGCAGACTCAGTCGTTCTATGAAACACCACTAAAAGAATAGAAAGCGGCAAAGGTGGAATTGGTGGTCACCACACACACACAACAATTCTGTGGTTTTTGCATGAGTAACACAACAGAAATGTATATGAGTAGGTTCTCAGTCGACCGAGTAGTGTGGGCGTTTCTTAGAACCAAACTATTGCTCATTCTCAACGAAAACTAGGTCGAGTGATATTAAACGCCGAACCGGTTAGATACGCTTTTCATAAGAGAACTCTTGTGATAAACTGGGAAGCATCAAGGAGAAACTGAGATATACCGAAGGAATTATGATTAAATCCAACTCAATCAAAGAGCCACACGCACATTCGCCTCTCAGCTGCATCGTTCACTCCGGCTTTCTGTACTGGAAAAAGAATGCCGTGTTTATGGCGGTGGTTGAAAAGCTAAAGATGTGAGATATTCAAAACTGAAAGGCAAAATGCTCGTATTAAGCACAGCGACAGTGACCTCGATTCACTGGGTCGGGGTATGGTGGCTTTTGACATTACCTTATATGGACAATAGTCATATATATTTGGGTTTCAGATGATTGCATAAAATGTGTAGATGCGCTGACGCGACTTTCAAGTGAATGTGACTTCCTTCCTCACTTGTTTTGTAGATCAAACTGGAAGATCCGAACGGTGTATTACGTGAAACACAAGAAGAGCTATTGGATCAAATTCCCAGATTATAAAGCGCATACGCAAACAAGAATTATTTAAGTAAACGTATTGTCTGACTGTAAGAGTGTGACCCCCCCCCGGCAAATGTGAGTGAAACGGGCAGAAATCGGTTGATACAAACAGCAAATGTGTATTATTGTATATATGGATAGATACAGAGATAGCAATTGAACCACACGGAAGGAGAGCTAAACAAATGCGGAATACGTTCAAGTTTCTTTATTGTCAGATGCGTGCGCTCTCTGATTCCACAATTACCCATATATCCGGTGTAAACTTGTCTCTTTTTACACTCGTACGACTCTACGGTAACATGATGTTGCATTTCACGAGCATGAGTATAAAAAGAGACAAGACTGCAAAGAGTAGATGGGCAATTGGAGGGCCAGATAGCATTAGACGACGTGTGTACAAAAGATGCACGTATCTGAGGCTGTGAGGATTTTCCGGTTCATTCAAAGTCGGTGACGCTCAACGGCTGCCTGGCTCCGTGTGCTTCGGGAAAGCGAAGACAATATTTGGTATCGCGAAGAAATTTCACGGTTAATAGGCGGCCTATTGGGAGAAACATGAGCAAAGGAATAGTATGGAACAAGTAGCAAAAATACCAAAGCTACTAAAGCATAATGGTAGATTAGCGCAACAATAGGCAATTCCCATGCAAGACTTTCCTCACACATAACTCAAAATGAAAAAAAAACATTTCAACAGAATACTCTGAATACATTTCGCGTATTCTTGTCAGCTGTTTAGATACAAGGAACGTAATGGCTAGGTTGCATACACAGACAAACAAGAGGTAACGGCGAGGAGATTGTCCACAAGGATTTTAGAGCATAATTCGCAAAATCTGGTCGCGAATTGTCAGAAGCTGTCCGTCAACTGGATCGTCCGACACATACTTGACTATCCCCTGCGTGAAAAGCTGACAGAGCGCCGCCCACCCACTCCAGTTCGCGGAGGTCTCATCATTCAGACGACTGAAACCCATTCTTTGTAAACAGATCGAGTTCGTCGTAAGGCTCGACTTGCTTTGGTGATAATGGCGACCAATAGTACGCCGGTGCGCAGTACCGACGCTTCGCTGCCGCGCAACCACTAATCAGTCGCACGTGAGCTAAGGATACTGCGATGGTCGCGCGGTCCCTACGCAGGCTCGAACTCGCGCCCTCAAATTTCAAGGCACGCTTGTGACCCTTAAGGCAACGGGCCGACTACCAAATTATAAAGGGGACTAGATCCAAGAACAGGTACAGAGAGAATGCACGAAATCCACAGAGGGATGTGTGCAAGGAAGAAACTCAGACGTAACGCTAGAGGTAGGCTCCGAACAAAAGTATACCTTATAACATTTAAAAAAGACGTTTGCAGACCAGTAGAGCTGTGAGGTGGTCAGACATAACAACTCTGCCTACAGAGGTAAGTACTAATGGTAAACAAGTAGAAGGGAAATTTTAAGTGTCTTCGAAGTCAGTGGTTGAGCAATGAGGATTGTCCTGGTTCCATCATGATTAACTGGTTTAACTCAGCGCTTAGTGAGAGAATAGTCGCGAACTCTAATCCGAGAGAATTTGGGGAAAAAGTGCTACTGATGCATCAGAATGAAAGGCAACGAGCGTGGAACGCGCTTCCAAACGCATGAGGGTTGTTTAACTAAGGTACCACAGCAGATGTTCTTTTACTTACGGAACACAACGACCCCTTGTTCGTTTCTCATGAATTGTCATTATAAGCATAATAGCAACTGTTATTGTTATGTCAGTCATATATGTCATTACACCTGAATCTATCTCGTCTAGGTGCACGGATCCACCAGGGGTCGCTTTAGACTGTCCCATAAGTGATGAGTGGACGAACCGGAAAAAAACAGAGAAATAGTAGGGCATCTAATCTCTTATTGACATTGAAAGCGACACCAATAAGTGGAGCGCGCACATCTAGTACAGTGTGACATGATGCAAAGAAAAACATTAGTGACAGAGAGAACACTCACCATCGAAATAATTCACATGTACTGCACGATACACTTGACCAGCGGTCTCAGGATCGGCGCACTTCACATATACCAAACCCTGTGTGGTTGGGAAACAATGTACGTTAGGTAGTGGATGTAGAAATGGGAGCGGGCATGTGTCGCAAAGCTCTAAACAATGACTTGTGTTCACTGGTCAGTTAGAACATCAAGCAGAATGAATTACTTTAGGGCCAACGCAATCGAGTCCAATGTGTACGATTGGACCGCAGTTGATCAGTTTCTTTAAAAGTTCCCTTTTAATCCGGCGTTTGCTTCGTTCGTCAAGGTTCCTGCGATGAGAGAGCACAGAGGAAGCGATGAATAAACCAAGGTGTCACATTAGTAAATGATTGTGGAACGAGAAGAAAACGAAGGTTCCAGTTAGGGTGTCAGGCTTGATTAGCTCACACAATGGTAAGCGAAATAGCTCGAGGAGAGTATGCATAACGATGGCGATGGACAGGGCTAAATGAAAGACGCCCGGCATCCATGCTGGGTTGTTGCGATAGAAGTGCTTGTTGTTAATGTGGAAGACGCTGGGACAAAAGTGTTGTGGATAAATATCCGGTGTTACAAGCGAATGGTTTCGTAGTCGTTTGTACTCACCAGGTAGAGGCAACAGGCCTGTATTCGAACCCGGGACCTTTAAGAAAATCAGTCAAAACTTGTACCTCTAAGTCACCGAGTCACGACAGGCAATGTTTTCGACATCAACGTGGCGATGCTGTATGCTATCAGGAGCGTCCACAGGTTGCGGATCGGGGAATGCCTCCCTTGTGGACGTAACTGCGAATAAGTCTCGTCTGCTTTGCAAGCGAGATGAATAAGCAGTCGCGGACAATCAGCTGCAGCGTCTCAAAGCGTGGGGAGTTCTGGGCTGGTCATCTGATTCTCCATCAAATACCACAACAGCTCGTACGGCGCTGTGTCGAAGCCAATGTGACCGGCTATAGGGTCACCGACCACTCACTTCTGTAACTGGAGCTGAGTATCTGACGGAGGGCGGATGAACAACCTGGCCGGCCACCGGCTTCTTTGTGGACTGCTACTGAATACAAAGAAGGCGAATGAGCCACCTGGCTGTCAACGGTCTCCGTTAATTGTCCCTCTGCCTTGCGGGTCAGGTCTTTAAGACCAAAGGCTCGGGGGGAAGCCTTAACCCTCTTCCTCCGCCCGGGCAACCGGGAAAGTCTCTGCCCAAACAGCACATGAGACTTTGCATCCCCTCTTCTGACTCCTCTTTGCTATTGCCACTCATGTGTTGTGGCACTCCGCCAAATTTTTATTGGGCAAACGTTAAATACAATACATACACCAACGGGTCATGTGCCCTTCGTGAATCAGAAATCATGAGCATTCATGAGCAAATGAAATTTAATCTTATACTACTCGTGAGTAGCAGGATTTTAGGCGCAATTTTGTTAAAGCTCACTGCGATCCCGGTTGAACTGAACTCGGTTCTGCAAGTGCCAATCATAGCTAGTCGGAAGTCAACGACTCGAAGCAAAACCATATTGTAGAGTAGCTACCGAAAAACAGTACAAGTGGTCTGAAAGCCCACGGATATTTATGGTTCAAGTCAAGTAAGATGCCCATATACCGTCTTCCAGAGAGAATAAGAAAGTGGTGAGCTATACGCAAACAATTGTTTTCAATTACTTCAGACGCATATATTATTAAGCGTAAGTACACTGTTAGGTTTTCATTAGGAAAAAAGAATAAAGAAGCAACTGATTGCTAATTTAAAGTGATCAAAGTGCCAAATCGATGATCATGTGATTGAAACCTCGTGGTGTGGCTGCCTATGTCCGCATTCTCCACATCCGGTGGTTGGTCATGGTAGTTTCAACGACTGCACCATTTGCTTTTGCACGCATAGATCGGGTTTTATTATCCGTATGCATACCGCCTCCGCGATAGCAAGCAACCACGCTCTCAATCCATAGCTATATGTTGTTGGTACCTTGTATATGATCTTGAAATCCGTTTATTTGTTTACATAATGACTGGTGTTGAGAATGTGATCTGTTATTGAGCTGCAAAATGTCCCATCTTTGTGGTTGTTGAGCCAACTCGGGAGATGTTCCTTGATTCTCTGACCTAAGTGCTTGGGTAGTATGTCCAATGTACCTGGACCCACAGGAACAGGTAAATTACCATTGATTGGAGTTGATCTGGCACTCGGTATTTGAATCTCTGAATAATTAGTGGTTTGTCCGTGCATACTACCTTCAAGTCGGCTGTGTTAAAAGTCTTTTCGCAGCATTGTCTCAGTCTACGCGTGCAGATGTCTGCGACATTGTTTCCCTTGAAGGATCGAGTCAGAAACATTCGCTTCTTTTCGACAGTCTGTGTTCGTAATTTTGGACTCCTCTGCTTCATGTGGGTGTTCATGAAGCGCCAAGGATATCCATTCACGAGAAGTTCTCCTTTGATGCGATCAAGTTCTTCTTCGAAGAGGCCGTCACTGCAGAGTTTGTATGGGCGGTCAGTCAAGGTGCGCACCAGTGTCCTCTTGCGGCTTAAAAGAAACGAAACTGTGGAAATTCGTGTGCTGGCCTGTCCAGTAAAGCTTCCTGTATAATTTCGTCTTTTCAAGCTCACGTACAAGAAATTCATCTGATCACTATTTTCTTCTTCAGCTGTGAAAGCAGCATTGGGATGGGTTTTGTTGAAACCATCGATTATGCCCTGCAAATTCGTTTCCCGGTCATTCATACAGAATACATCATCGACATATCATCTGTAGTACTTTAAACTAGAGATAATTAGTCTTCATGGACCACTATCCAGCATTCCCATGTAGATATCTACTAGAAGCGGATCCAGAGGCGATCCCATTGTCAATGTTCCTGGCTCAGAACAGTTAGGTTGATTGCCCTGATTGGTAGCTGTTTTCGTTAGCCAAATGAGCAGGCAGATACGCCCGCCAGGTGATGCATGTGTCTGTTCTAAAACATAAATCGAGGATGTTTTTAAGTCCCATAAGGAAGTTGGAAGAAAGGCGGAAAATTCAACCCACAAATGAATAAGTAGCGATGAGAAGGGAGAAACTGTTAGCACACTGTGCCGCAGCACCGTCCTCAGGCTCGCGTCATTCGTAGTGCGAACAGCAAACCTGCAGTACCGGTGCGTAGGACCTATCGTAGAAGCCGTTTAAGTAATAATATGCAACCTTATGGTTCCAATAAGGGAGGACTAGCATGAACTTCGGCTGAGTCATACGGAGGTTCCGAGATAGAATATCTGCAAGATAAAGAGAGCTCAAAAAGATGATACATGGAATATGGCCACACGGCAGATTGCACTGAAGCAACACACAGAGTCGGTGCACCTTGCGAAGAGGCACAATGATACTGAGAACGTACGAAAACCATTGCAGTTAGACTCACTCTGCTGAGAACATATTGCGGATCTTCACACACTCCGTGGGAGGGACAATAAACGGTGGCTTTTGTGTTTTATCTTGAATAGCTGGAAGTAGGAATTGAGATGTTCCAGCGATGATAAGCCATAGATTGTTGTAAAATGTTGGTGAAGCATTGTGTAGCTTGATGACGGGATGCGTGGATGGGGAACAATGGCGCATATGGAGATTGGACAAACGTACACTGGTGGTAGGGACGGTTAGGCAGTGTTAACAGCAAAAGATCCTCTAGCAGTTAAGGCAGATGGTCCAGAAAAGCCTCAGTGAAACGATTTGATCATGTTACGACGCTAGTAAACTGTTAGGGACTACGAAGACACCGTCCAAGCATAAACCAAAATTTCTCCCAGCACCCATAAATAATTTTTGCGAGGAAGTGCCGACTATGGATCCAATTAAAGAACAATTCGCTGCAAAGCGACTAGAGAGTAATGCTAGTATCTGGTGGGAGAGAACTATGCCATGAACGAAGGTCGTTCAACCAGGGAGCTTGTACGATAACTACGCATGACAAAAGTAAACGGTATCCAAAACTAAAAAATAAGTGTAATGTTTTCATCCCAGCTGCTCACAAGCTACATTTTGCCTCTCCGAGTTTCAAATGATATGGATGTAACATCTAGTGTAAGGAAGTCATGACCTTCGGAGGCTAGCCACTGTCATCTGCTAAGGTAGTAACCTGCGTGGCAGTGGAAGATAGGTCGTGCTATATTGCAAATTGTGTAGCCCAGCTGACGTCCCCCATGGCTCAGTGGCTTAAGCTGCTAGATAGTTGGCATCTACCTCTAGCAGTTATGGGTTCGATCCCCAGAAAGGGACCGAGGGAATACGCACCAAGGACGAGACCCAATAGAGCGAAACGCGTCTGGTGCTTTTCCGGATTAGGCTGTGCTACGTAGCTCGTGAGCAGCTGGGATGAACACATTACAATTTAAAAAACCTACTCATTAGTAATAAAAGACGAATCGCAAACTGTAGACGGTAACGGCGCTTCGCTGCCATGCGACCAGCACCAGTCGCGCGTGGGCTGAGTATACGGTGAAGACGCCCAACCCTACGCGGATTCTAACCGGTGACCTTATGATTGAAAATCAGGCGCGCAGACCAATCGGCCACTGTAGCAAGGAAGCAAACGAATTGGTGCGTTTGCCAAAGACATACGCAGAAGAGTAGCACTTGGTTGACCAGCTCTATTTAGAAAATAAGACAGACAGATACACGTATGGTACGAATCGATGAAGTAGGAATGTGTTTAACGTAGGGGGGCAAAAAGAATGGAGATAAGGCTCAGTTCAAGTTCCAGTTGATGCCAAACTCGCAAGTCGAAAGTAGTCCAGGGAAAAAACAACATCATGAGCAAATGTGGATGAAGCTGATGAGCTGTGTTAAAAACACAAAAGAAATGTATGTTCCACACTGAAGATAATAAAAAGAAGGGCTAGGCAACTCTCATTCAAATAGCATGCAATGATAGTTCGACGGCGCACATGGGGATAAGCGGGAAAATAGTAGATACATTTGGTGCTTTGGTGCGCACCGTGCAAATGACAAAGAACCGATGTTCAACCACATAGGTCCCTTGGCGTATAGCCGAGCTTCGCACCCCAAAGCCAGTGCCAATCTGGACGGCCGAAATAAGGTGAACTGCCCAAAGCAGGCACTGACAAATGTGTGCTGGACGGTGGTCCATTCAGATTAGGTGACGGAAAGCAGGACTGAGGTCGATTGGTCCCAGTGTTCACAACGGTCTTACCTGAACCTTGCCAACCGGTTCCGCCTTGCCATTGCCAAGTCTCACCGATTCCACGCCATTCACGAACACCAATGCACGTCTCCACCTCGTAGACGTATTTGAGCACTTCTGGCCAAAGATCCAGCGTACTGACAGGGGAGAGGACCAAACAGGAAAGACATGGTGAATGATAAAATGTTTCTAAGGTGTTCAAAAATGACAAATACACTGAAGATAGTGGTGGCGCCTAACACCCCTGGATTCGCATTCGAATCCATGGCAATTTAAGACCTCACCATGATCAGTACATTAGATGCGACGCACACAATTGCTTTGATAGACGTTGACAGAACAATGATGATGAGGATGATAAGAAGAATCCTAATCTTCAGATAGGATAGTCAAGAGTACAAGTTGAGGGAAAGGATACAGGAGTGTCACTGATCTCGTGACGGTAACGCACCCGTAAGTGTCCAAACACTGTTGTGACGAGCCCAGAGGAATCTGTGTCCGGGAAAAGTAGAAGCGCCAGCTTGACCCAACCTTTATGTGATTTTCTTCAATATGCATGCTAAGGCAGCCGAGTGGCAAGCACGCGGAGCACATGACAAAGCCAACCAAGATGACCTGAAATTAGCAATCACTTCAATGAGGCACGGAGTTGAGAACGCTCCAACTTCTAAGCTCAAACGCTCGACTCAAAACAAAAGTCGAATGACGCTGAAAACGAAAAGTTCCTTACGACAAGAGAAAACAAGAAATACACTGGACACGATTTAATCCGCTTATAGAACACCTCCGCTGAGTGACCTTGAACCACTGTGACGAAATGTGATTGGCTGAGCTAGAGTCACAACCACGAGAGTGGCCAAGCAACTTCGAGTTAGGTCGCTAGAAGTTGTACCAATGGATTCCGTTAGGGTCTGTGTCCCCTTAGACCATTAGATGGCGACTGGCAAGCGTGCACTGCACACGACCAAGTCAATGAAAACTACACCAGCCCAATAGCGAAGAAATTGTTGCTAAACGCCTCATTACGAACTTCTGTAGTACTCACTCGCCTCACCCAGCAGATGTGATGGACATTGCACAGGCAGTACGGATCAAAACAATTCGGTCTCTCAACGTCAGTTGTACGCAAGGATTAGTTCTCTGAACAGTACATAACACTAGCAGCACTGGCAGTGCCGCAAGCCGTGTACACAAGTGGTCGAGGATTTGAAAAGCTGTATGAGTCAAAGCAACGGGTGAAAAAGAATCTTCAGTCATTTGACCGGCGGAATTTTGGACTTAAACCACAAAGCCACGCAACGATAACGACGCTACTGATAAAACAACAAAGTCCAAAACAGCTGGCAAGGTATGGGAACGTGTGAAACTGATAGAACAGAGTGCATTCGCATCTAACCGTCCGGTATCCCAATGAACAGACTCCACGGATAGGTCAACACTATACACGCCAAAGAAACAGTCAAAATGAAACAAAACTGCAGGTATACCACTGGTGTAATTACAAGCCAAATGCTGTAACATCCGGAGCCAAGCAGAGCAAGATTAACGTATATAGCGGTTGGGAAAGCAAAACGAGGCAAAATGAGCACTCGGTTTTGTAGTCAGAAGTTGCCAGTTTACCATTACCAACTCCAGATATACGTTACCTTGGTAAAGCAAAGGAAAGAACGTTCAATTGAGCAAGTTGTAGGCGATTAGACGTAGGAGGCTGAACCGAGCAACCACTTTCAGTGGATGTACGCTGATAGCAAGAATCGGTGGATTCTCGGCACCGTCCAACCATAATACCATGCATTCTGAAGATGCGAAGCACATGCCGAAACGTGCAGTACCACACATCAGCCTACTCAGTAACGTTTCTATAGCCACGGAGTCAGAACCAAGGACAGCTGTGACGCGCGCATACTCACGATTTGTCAGTTAGTCAACTGGCAGAAATCCCACTCCAGAAGAATCTGAAAGAACGGAGTCATTTATGATCTTTTCGACCACAAGAGTGGACGAAAGAAAATTCGGGACAACCCTAGCGAACCTAGCTTGTCGTGGTGAACTTCTGAGATAGCTTCCTGTAGAGCCCCACTCGGAGTTACGGTAAAAAGATTTTAGAAAGGAAAGGCGTTTTCCAGACATCCCCTTCACGGATAGGCAGCGCCATAGCCTGACTTGACCAAAAAGAAGGCTTTCAGATCATGAAAAAATCATCATAGTTTGTCGCCTTTAATTGTGCCACTGATCCGATATTTGAAGAAGGGTAAATAAGTGTGCAATGCAGCCAAGATGGGAACGAAAGTTAGCAAGCTTTTCGATAATTCGGCTCTCACGAGAACCAATAAGTCTCCGAAGATTGATACCCGAGAGAAGTTTAGAAGCAATGGAGAGGTTGATGCCTCGATAGTATTCGCATAAATTCCGTCGAATCTTTCTGAAGATAGTCAAGATAGATGACATTCGCAAGAATGGATGCACCTCTTTAGTGTGTCTCAAATCGTGTCGAACATTGACAAGTTTCTATTCAACGCAGCGATTTCAGGTCGTATCCCTTTCAAGATGCAATGTTACATCAAATTCCTACATCGGAGCAGGTGATTCAAAAAGCGGCATAGTTGCAGCATACCTGTCAGACTGCACTTTAAAAATGTTCCGCAAGATGAGCTAGTCGACGAGTTACAGAACCGATAAAGTGTCACACTGTCACGGAAGAGAGACGGCTGACCATGATGGTGCACTCTAGCAGGCCGCAGAACGTGACACGATTTCGAGACGTCTGTCTGAATGATACGGGTTGCTACCCGACCGATTGTAACAAAGCTGAGTCACGCCGGAAGCTGATGAAACCAAATCGCCATCATCACATGGTTGCTATGAGGCCGACGTGATAGTACCTATAGCCGGACAGTCAAGGCCGCTACCAAGGTCGAATCTGCCCAGACAAGAGATGTGAGTCACCTCAGTGATAGCAGCGAGATAAGCGCATGTGACCTATAAAAGTAACCATATCCTGTGCGTGATATACTTCCATCTAGCAGGCTCGGTGTTCTGATTTGCCTCGGCTGGGTTGGCGCGGCAGTGAGCAGAGGGAAAAACAGCGTTACAACAGTGGCGACACGAACGTCAATCGAACCCAGAAATGGCAGCCATCTTCGAACTATTGCAGACCCTTTTGTAGCAGCAGTCCAAGCTCATTGAGTTGTTGACGCAGAAAGTGTAGATACAGTCAAGCCCAGGGTTAGGGGCAAGTGGAAATGTTCCCTTTCCAAAAACCCTGACATAGCAGATAAGTGAATTCCATTATGATGCGGATGCTAGCGTGACATTCGCTTCCTGGTTTCACAAGTATACAGACATGTTTCGTGTTAATTTCGCAAATGTACCAGAAATGAAGAAAATTCGCCTGATGCTCCCGAAGCTGAGTACGGCTGAACATGAAAAGTTTACAAAGTTCATCTTGCCAAAGAAGAGCACTGTCTCAGTCTTGTCACAAATTCTTGATGAGCAGACGGCTTTGTTCAACATCTGGTACAAGCGTCTTACTAGAAAGATGACGAAGAATGTGTCACCTCCTCGAGCCATGTAAATCAAGAGTACGAAGGTTCACAGTTTTATAAGATCACCGCCAACCAGGACAAGTGCCACATTTACGTTTGCAGTCTAAAAGCAGCCAAAGATGCAGACATCTGAACAAGATGGAACAGAACCTTGATGTAACGCTGCAGCAGATAACCGGTGAATGCCAAAGAATGACCAATCTGAAGCATGATACGTCAATGATTCAGCAGCTGTCCAACCGCAACAATCACGACCTGGTCTGTGCAGTGAATTGCAGTCCCCAAGATGAATCAGCTCATGTGCGTGCTTTAGATTCCATACCTCCCTCTGCTTGTTAGTTTTGAAGAGAATGGCACTCTGACCGGAACTGCCGATTCAGAAATCACATTTGCAATCGCCGTGGTAAACAGAGGCACAAAGAGTCGTGTTGTCTGGTAAGTCATCCCATCTTGATCAGAAAATAAGCGAGACAATGCCTTACCGCCCAGACGCCCCAATATAACCAGATCTGTCACTGCGACTTCTCAAGTTGATGGACCCATCAGACGTAAGTATACGACCGTGGAGATCAATGGCATTCAAGTCGGGTTGCAGTTGGATACCGCTTCAGGTGCAACCCGGATTTCCGGTGATACGTGGTGCACGCTCGGGCGTCCGGCACTGATACAAACATGTCAAACAGTACAGAATGTGTCGGCACGTATGTTAAAGTTGATTGGTCCGTTGAACTGTCAAATCGAATTTCGTGATCAAAATATCTGCACAACTTGTTTCGTGACAGACAAGCCGGGGTTAAATCTTCTGGGTCTCGACTGGATGCATGAGTTCGAATTGCTAGATCAACCAGTGGACAGCTTATGTCAGCAACCGCAAGTCAATCTAGTGATACTCTCAGCATTTCCAAGTCGATGGGTTCAAAGTCACAGTCCGAAGATGAAACGATGGTAACCGGAGGAAAACGGATGAAGTAGATGTGGTAGTGCGTTGGGACCGGTACTGGCTGATTTTTTCATGTTGATGCTTAAAAGGAAACCAAAGTAGAGGGATTTTTCATTTGCCGTATTACAAACGATATGCAGATGACATCATTGCTTTCGGTTCTACGAGGATGCAAATCGAACGACTAGTAGACCAACTTAGCAGTTCACGACAACCCGAAGGTGACTCTTGAATTCGAATCGAATGGACGTCTTGTGCAGCTTGACATTCGCACGAGTCGCAGTGATAATGGGCACATTAAGCGATCTGTATATCGGAAGATAACATGGCCAGAGCAACACATGCACTTCAGCAACTTCTCACCGATAGCATACAAGCAAGTGCGCTGGAGAAAACACTGTTCATTCACGCCAGATGTATCTGCTCGAACGAGTGAATGGTTAAAGAAGTTGAGCGAATCACTAAAACGCTCGTAGAGAGTGGTTACCGTAAGCGATACACAGAAGAACGCAGCCAGGTAAGACCGCGTAAGAAAACTGTGTTGAGGGCACGAACGTACGAGGTATACATAGGGCTACTATTCAAGATTGACGCCGCCTCAAGGACTAATAAACGCATATTCTAGGCAATTCAGCGTACGTGTTGTGTTACGGAGGCAGTAATTAGCAACAGATCCCGAAAGTTGCTATTACCTTCAGTAGAGGAAAATAAATCCATCGGCGCCAAATCACATTGCGTCTACCAACGCGCGTGTAACTGTGGCGTCAGTCACATCGACAGAACCGATCGGGCTTTGGATTCCAGATTGAAGAAACACTTAACAAACTAGGTCCAGCGCGAAGTTAATCACTCACTCTCTGACGATACATGCTCGCGTAAGCTGCCCGATTTATTCATACGCAGGCACATTTTGGTGACCTGTCACATTTATCGGCGTTCTGGATCTTGTTAAGTCATATGAATTCACTCCTTTTGCGATTTGTCAAGACCGTCATGAAAAGCCAAATTAAATCAGCTTTATGCGTTTAAAAGTAACTAGTTGTCAACCTGCGGTTGTCGTGGTTCTAATGCAAACAACCATAACCACAAGAATGAACGTGATTGGCTTGATTATGTCTTATGACATCAACAAAAAAATTTCCCGGTTATTTTAGTTGTACTGAGGAGATAATACGATATATTAACAGCTACCAAAGTTAGTCAGAGACTTATCGACCGCACGAAAGTAAATGGCAGAAAGCGCCTACTGGAATCCTTGATAGGAGCAAACGATCAAGCTGTTACACGTGATCTAAGTAAGTACATTTTTGATGACCTGCAAACGGAAGCTCTAGGCATGAGATACAAAAATAATCCTAAAAAGCTGAATCTATTGGTTGTTGAAACATAGTTTGAAAATTTTTCGATCAAGTAGCTCAGTCAACCAGCCATGATGCTGTCAGTTGGATTAGGAATAAGCTGACAGACATTGCTTATGAAGTCCTCCTCAGTTCAGTAGATTGGAACAACTATGATCCGAGCACCGAAATGCAGTGCAATGTGCAGTTGCCACGAATCACATCCCAGGAATAACAATAAATTACAACGGCAAGATAGTGTGGAGTCAAAGGCAAATGGAATATGAAGAGAATGGAAGTAAGAAGGAAATGCGTTAAACCAAACAGAATGGAACGAAAATTAACTACCTGATGAAAGAAACCGAATGCAAGAACGCCACTGACTGAGTAACTGCGTCATGTCTGATACGGTCTCCAAACATTGGTGGGAACCACGCCAACCCCCCCCGTTCACATAGACGGCAAGGACTAGCCTGACGAAATCTCTCAGTCAGTTTTTTCATGCCTCTGCGCCAGTTCATGGACTTGCCACCTTGCGGTTTCGCTCAAGTTGTTGCAGCCACGGCAAACAATGCCCGAGCAACGGGCACACAGAGGACATGGAATAGACAACGTAAACGATTATGATTCAGCAAACAACCGAGTGACGGAACCAGGTTTCTTGCCAAAAAACCAACTGGCTGACCACAGTATTGCTCACCCGGTGTTCCCACCAGACGTGAGCAATGCTTCCCAAGCAACGGTGGTCAAACGCGGCTAAGCTTTCAATGTCTTCGCCTCAAACTGGCCAGGTCTCTGATTCATACAGTAAGACCGGCATTACCGCAGCGTTATAACCTTAGCTTTCACTGACAGCCTGATATCCCGCCGTCTTCACAGATGGTTGAGTCTCTGGAAAGCCACACGGGCCTTGCTGATACGCGAAATGACTTACTGGGTAATGTGATCACCAGACATGATATAGTCATCAAGGGAAGTGAACCGAACCACCACTTCCAGTGGCTGTTCGGTGATAGCTAGAACCATATGTGTGTCGGCCCAGCCTTGTAGCGGCACTTTGCATTTTGAAGGTGCAAACCACATGCCAAAGCGTGCAGCGCTACACGTCAGTCTATCCATTAGTGTTTGCGCAGCCACTGCATCAGACCCAAGAAGGGCTATGTTGTCTGCATACTCCAGGTTTGACAGTCGTCCATCTGGCAGAACTTCCACCCCAGAAACGTCTGAAAGAACCGAGTCATTCATGATCATTTCGACCACAAAGTTGAAGAGGAAAGGAGATATAGGACAAATCTGACGAACCCCACTTGTCGTGGGGAACCCAGGAGACAGTTTTCGTACACTGCCTCGGGAGTCACGGTAGAGAGATTGGATAATGGTAGGGAATCTAGCCGGCACGCAGTTCATGGATAGGTAGTACAACAAGCTAACGTTGTCTACAGAGGGGAAGGCGGCTTTCAAGTCAAGGAAAACCACTACTCGCAGCCTGTATGTGTCGCTGCTCCAACACTTGGCTAAAACATGTGAATGATACAAGCACAACCAGGAAGGAAACGAGCGTGGCTTTCAGTGATTAAGTTGCTGGAGACAGATTCCCGTGAGAAGTTCGGAGGCAATGGAGACAAGGCTAATGTCTTGATGATTTTCGCACCAAATACGTCGACCCTTCTCGAAGATAAGCACCACAGTCACCAATCTGAAGACACCTCTTCAGTATCCACAATCGTGTTAAGTAGAGAAGCGAGTCCAGTCACCTCCGTCTTTTAGCAAAGATGGAGAAAAGTGGTCGGGTCCCGGAGCCTTGTTTCGTTTCAACACGGAAGATCATGTCGAATCTCCTCTAAACTGGGTGGGGTGAAATTTACTTCCCAACTAACATCAGGTGATTTGACAAGCTGCAGTGCTGCAGCTGGCCTGCTGAACTGCTCTTTAGAATGTTCCACCTAACAGTCTAGTTAAGGAGGATGAGAATAGATCAACTGTCCATCTTTCTCAGCCATTTTCCCACTAAGTGACGGATTTCTCGCGCACGTGTTCCGGATGAGCTGGAATAGCCCTCCGTTGCTCCCAAAAGCACTGGCTTTCTCCATCTCACGGGTCTTAGCCACTCACCAAGGTTTTCGGTCAAATCAAAGATTACTTGTCAAGCGTCTTTTCAGGGAGTTACGGACACTCTGATATTCAGTGCCCATCGGAACCTGTTTCCATGCTTCGATCAAGCTGACCGATGCCTCAGATATCCATTCACAGTTATGACGTCTCAAGTTGGCTGCACTGAATGCGCCAAAGGCATTCTTTATGCCACATTGGAGACGATGCCAGTCAGTGTTCGGCTCACCGACCTCATCAATCACTGACAATCGGTGGGCAAGTTCATCATGATATTTTTGAATTGCTGATTGCGATTTCAAGTTACAAGTAAGATTAGAGGATAGGCGCTTCTCTGAATAGGGGAAGAGTACCAGACGTGTCAGCATTGCAGCATGGTCAGAATTCAGGCAAGTTCTCCAAATTGACCGACAGTCTTGGACTGATGTGCGCGATCTGTAGCTGATGATAATATGGATGCAGGTCATTGAGGAATTAGGTGGGCGCCAGGTGACGCAGTGTGAACGTTTGTGCTGGAAGGCAGTGCTGCTAATATAAACATTATGGCCGGCACACAGTTGCAAAAATCGATCACCACTGTCTTTTTGGCGTGCATCAACTTCGAAGCAGCCACCCAGCTGTTGTACAGTCTGAAAGACAACCCACATGGACAATCATGTCCCCAACAACATTCACGATGTCAGTATTCTTCGGCATGCGAAGAAGAGATGCGAGCTGTTGCTAGAAATCAACTTTAATATCCTCTGAACTGCATTCAGTAGGGCCATACATTGAGTCGATGAAAAGGCACTTTGGCTTCAGATGCTGTTTCTTAACTTCAATAGAGGTTCAAAGTCGAACCGCACACATGCGACTGTTCACCGGTATCCAGTGTAACAGATTGCCTTCAGCATATTTGCCGATGGTAATACCAACACCATAAATACCTTGAGCCATTGACTAAGTCTCGACAGATACGCGAAGAGTGTAGTCATCGTCGTCAGATGCAGAAGCAGAGTTTCGAAGATTCGTCACAACGCTGTTATCTTGTATGTGTGATTCGAAGATACTGCCCACATCAATACCAACAGAGTGAAGAATGAGAGTTAGTGTTGCCTGTTGGCCGATCTGACCTAGAGTGTGAAAAGAAGCAGTAGGTTTGATGGAAGCGCTGCACGTATGGATGGCACCAGCTGCAAGATCAGTGGCAGTCTCTTGCTCAAGAAACGGGGAAAGGAGGGGAGAGAAAAAAGAGAAGTAGAGGGAGTACTGTCGACGTGGTCGAGGGGACAGATGAGACTTCGGCTGCCCATTCGGAGAGAGGAGTGTTGTTCGAAGTCCCTTGCTTTTAGCCTTTAACTCTGCAGTCTGACCCAAAAAGCAGTGGGGTATATGGAGGTTCGCTGGAGGAACTATACCCGGAGCCTTGCCAACATGACAGTGGGGAGTGTGACTGCAGAGACCCCTGCGATCTGCATGAGGCCTGTCACACGCAGCCTTTGAAAGTTTAGAGCAATGCAGTTGTGTTTTAATATCGTATTATGTTACGCACCATGCTGAGGCTGATGTTGCATTCTTGATGCTTCTTCACCGCAGTTGGGCTAAACCAACTTACACTTAAACTAGGTCTTTTTGAGCTGGATAAATTTCATTCCGCTTTATTTGGTTTGTTCTGCCTCCCTGAATAATGTTCTATTAACTGGCCACGTTGCTTACACTAATTGCGCTTATCTTCGGTAATTTTGTTGTGTTTGTAGCATTTTAAGTAACTTGTGGACATTTCTTACTTATCACGGATTTGTTGCTGACCAACTTACTTCATATGGTAATTTAGCGAAGAGTTATGCCACCGTATCTGTATGCATTATTGGATTTATTTTATTTCAGCTTGTCGTTTAAAGTGAATGGCTGTTGTTTGATATCCCTGGTATGGTTGCGCTTGATGTGTATGTTGACAAGGTGCCTACCTGTCTATTACCCACTACCTCCTCCATACTGGCTCCAGGAGACAGTTGGTCGTTGCTGGAGGGGACGGGGTGCACGGTCGTTGTAGCCGTGCTAGGCTCAAAGAGCGGTTCCATGCACTCAGTGTGGAGCGGACTACGGTCCAGCCACCGCCTTGTGTGCGGTTGATTCCCCAAATACAGCGTGCTTGTGTTTGCCTGTGAAGGAGTGTGGGCCGGCTCCGTTGATGAAACGTGGCTCCCATCCACATGCCTCGCGGTCTTATTCCTTCGGGTTTACACTGGATATGGGGTATGTGGGTGGAGCTGTGGGTGGTGCAGCGCAAGCCATCCATGGTCCCTCTGTAGGCGCAGGCGTTCTGTGGCTTGCCACAGTGACAGGCAAATCTGAAACCGGATGCCGCCAACCATGTTACGCACCGACGACCACGGCAGCCCCAGGAGGGAGTTGATCGGTTTGCACCAATTTGACCGGGGGCTGCCTCGCTTGAAGCGGGCAGTAGCAAACCAATGAGCACCTGGAGGTGCCCTCCCACCATCAGAGACAATGCGTGACGCTCATGCTTTACGTTACTTGAGCTGAGCTTATAACCGATACAACTGTCTCCTATGGCTACGCTTTAAAAGGAAAAGGGCCATCGACCTCTCTCTAACCTCCACGGGATTGGATTGTGAAACTGAGTTAGTCTGACCCCTAACAATTGACCTAATTCGTATGAACAGATCTGAAGGCACTTGGAAAGTGCCACCTAGCGTAGCTCAATGAGTCACAGAGGTATGCAAACCATCGCACTACGGTATGGTCCAGACTCGGCACAATGGTCACACATGTAAATCAAGTGTGCGCACGATACGGAGGTATTTGTCACCACTAACTAGTGTGGAGATTGAGGATGACTGTGTTATAAGTTTTCTGTCCCCTATTCCCCTTAGCCTCCCCCACCAATCACCGCTTTATTTTAGATTCCTAATAAATAAGCATACGATTTTATTTTGCCTTGTCTTTCTCTTCACATATTTGTAATTTATTTGTATCAGTGCACAATACCAGAGGTGTTTCTTGACTCTAACTAACGCTTAGATTGATTATGATGAAGAGCATGTACATCCAGGTAGAATGTATCTTTAGTAGTAACTAAGACAAAGGTCAGGAACCGTATGACGTGGACATATCGGCCCAACTTCGATCTGAAGACTACATGTTGAGCACAACTGTGAAAGTGAAACAGGAAATGTGTTGGGGAACGCGGTTAATAATGTTGTGCGGCAGCTGCGGCTGCGTTTAGTAGCTGATTACAGTCATCAGGAGACCGATAAAAATTAATAGCGAGAAATGGAAGCGAAAAAATTTAGATGCGTACTTACTCGGAATGACGTTGGTTCAGTCGACTTCGAAGAACGTTAACGGGCACATAGGGAGGGAGGTTTGGATTGATTTCATTTTCTCGCAACTGTTGCTGAAGCAAGCCTAAAGTGAGGAAGAAAAAAGTACAGCTTATGCGGAAATGCATGAAGGTAGGAGACGACATAGCGAAGAGTAAATAGAGCTATCATCATTTTACACGTTAGCTGGAGGCACGGAACACCGCAGCTACTGTGTCGCAATACATGAGAGAAAAGAAAAAGGCAGAGAAAACATCAGAAGTACGCCGGTACACAGTACCGACGTTTCACTGCCGAGCAGCCATCACCAGTTGTACATGGGGTAAGGATACTGCCAGGGTCGACTGCTCCGCTCCGCAAGTTCGAACCTGCGAACTCAGGATTACAAGACAGGCCTGCGATCATTAAGGCCCCAGTAACGGATGGACATCGTTCCGACAATTGTGCTGCAAAATGGTTAGATTATGTATCAGAAATGAGGTAGCAGTTGGAGAGGCAGGCGAAGTAAAAGTGGTAAAGAAGAAGAAACTCACAACACAAACGTCAATGACGTCGGCCCTTTGCCAAGACAAAAAAGGCATCCAGCCAAACGTGTTCATCGTCCTTCGGGTTCCAACAGAGGCGAACATTGAACTAAGGGCCTTCATTCCTCTTGAAATGCCGTCCGTAGCCTCCATTCCTCTTCTTCCATCCACACTCAGAGCATGCAAACGTACGTCGCGAGAGTTAGTGTGCTGGCATACGCAACACATGACCGGGCCATCGAAGTCTCGTGCGCGAAATAACGATGGTGAGAGGTTCACCTCCGTTTCCTGTGCCATAAACAAGGTGTCAAACACGCTCATTGCTCACACGGTGTTCCCATCCGATATAAGCCAAACTGCGAAGGCACCGGTGGTCGAAGGTAACTAGCAACATCGCGTCTGCCGAACTAATGGACCAGGTATCGCATCCATGCAGTAGGGTTGAATGTACACTACGCTTCAGAGAGATTGATGTCACCCCAGCACCTTAGGTGGTGAAGGTTAGCAAAAGCGCTTCGAGATTGTGCTATACGGTTCGTGACTTCTTCGATTTCATTGGCGCTGGTACAACTGATTAGGTACTTGAATTTTCGAACGACGACTAGCTGATCCCCACCAAGGGTCAAAGCAAGAGGCGGTCTCTGCCTATCTTGGAGGAACGTTTTGCACATCGAGGGTGCAAAGCAAAGCCCGAAACGGCTGAGAGCCAATGCTGATTAGAAAGTTTCGGAGCTGTCACAAATTAGGGCAATGTCATCAGCATACAACAAGTTACGAAGTCGTTCACCTGCGAGCAGCTCCACACCTTCTAAGTCGTATCCAGTGAACGCGATTTCCATGACTTAGTTAATAGCGAAGCTGTAGAAGTAAGATGAGAGCAGACATCCCTGTTTTAAACAACCGAAGATATTGAAGGGCGGCGACCGCTTGCCGTAAGACCTCAGTATGCCAGAACTACGCGCGTAAAGTGCTCGAATAATATTTACATATTTCTGGGGCACACCTTTCCTGAGTAGATAGTCTCAAATGGCACATCGATTCACCGAATCAAAGGCACCTTTCATGTCGAGGAACACGAAAACAGTGGGACACCAATACCTATGACGGTGCTCCAACAGTTAACGTAAGATGAAGATGTGATCGATGCAGCCCTGACTTCGAGGAAACCCAGCTTACTCTTAACGAATCTGCCTTTCACGGTTGCTAGTCAAGCTGTGAAGGATGACAGAGCCAGGGTGCTTGAAGGCGATGAAGTTCAGACTGATTCCTCTATAGTTGCCGCATTTCGAACGGGAGCCTCTTTAGGAGATCCGGACAATAACAGAGTGGCTCCAGTCGGTTGGGACATTTTCTTGCTCCCAGTTTCACTAATAACTCGTGTAATTCATTCACAAGAGCAGCACCCCAGAAGGTGAAGAGGATTGGAGGAATATCGTCTGGTCTCGTGGCCTTTTTCAACTTCAGCAGTCCGATCTCACGTTCGACTTCGGAGCGGGAGGGACGATCAAAAGGGACAGCCCACGGAGCAGGGCGATCACTAGCAGGTGAGAAATCGAACAATCCAGGTGAATAAATGATTTCAGAGTGCTTAGCAAAACGCTCCAAGCGCTTGACAAGTTGTGGATAGGATTGTCAAATATGGCTTCAATGAACGCAAGTTTTCTGCTGCTCGTTTCTCGTATCAGACGGAATAAATCCCGATGGTTACCAAGAGCAGCGGCCACTTCCAAGAAGAGACGACCAGGATTCGCGGTCTCTATTCAGGCTAACACAGAGTTTTGCGGATATACCTTTGCGAGTCTCGTTGTATTCGCTTCCAACCGGAAAGTGCCAGCGGCCATCGATAAGTTCCAGAGACTGCGTAAAGGCTAAATGTCTAGGTTCGCGATTTGATTTAGCACGAGAGAATTTGTCTGATGCTAATAAAGTCTCGCGAACATGCGAACAGTGACGTTCGACTGTATTCAGTGAGCGCTTACTCCAACCGAATGCCAGCGTACTTCCATACGCATGCAGAGCATCTGCCTTTACCAGTTGGCATGTGTCTATGCGCTCACAAGATCATGGAGGGCGACCGCGAAAACGCACTCGCAGATCAGCACACACAAATGCATGGTCAGTGTCCACACATGTACTTCAAATCGAGCAAGAGTTTTGGGTACAGTCACTTCAGCGGTAACCGATCGCAATGTGATTGATTTGCGTCCATAGCTGGTTCGAGCCTGGTGGGCGCCACGTCATCCTCCGGCGGGTACTGTGTCGGAAATTAGTGCTCGCAAGAAATAAGACAGCATCTTCACATAAATGAAGTAACCGCTCACCGTTATCATTACGGGAGTCTACACCATGTTGGCCGTCCAGATGCAGTTCATCAGTGGATAATTTTCCAACTTGAGCGTTCAGATCCCCAGCCAGCACTACAGTGTCCGTGCTTCTTCTGCGGAGAAGGAGCTCTTTCAGTTAGCGATAGTAGCCGTTTTTACCGATCCATCGCCACAGTTCGTGGGCGCATAGGCAACGATTACAGACATCATTTGCCTCGTGCGATTTCGATTGAAATGAGTCACCCTGTCGGACCGCACAGATCCCGCATCCAATCAAGCAGAGCAGCTTCAGCCCGGCGGACCCAGGGCAATACCGACACCAGCTTGGGCGGTACTTGAAGCTGCACCGTCTCCGGACAGGCGTAACGAGAAAGCACTGCTAGTGTCATCTAAAGGGGATCGCAGTGAGCACGGAGAACGAGTCTTGCAGGGGGGTCCGATAAGCAGCAGGTATTGATCAAGAGGGTCTTTAATGTTCGGGAAAGTTGATCGATCTGCAACATTGTGTGTATGTTGAGGTATGTCAATCTGAGGAATGATCAAGTGCTCCAAATAGAAGCTAATGAACTGGGTTTGTCTGTTTGGTTGGACATGTGCTTGTCGACAGGGCTATGGATGAGACGAACAGTAATTTCGCCGTACAAAAATTTGTTAGGAACATGTATTATTCAACGACACAGAATTTGGCTATGAGTCCAACAAGCTTAACAGAAGGTCGTAGCTAGAAATACCGTTGTCTTTCCATCGACCTTAACGACAACAGGACAGCTGAATAAACAAGAAAGATGTGACTCTCCGTTTGCCCGGTACCAGAGTAACATATTCCGAGACATGAGGAGCACGAGAATATTGGGGAGACAAGTCCTCAAGCGTACTTGAGTTAGATGGAAGCAGTGAGACATGTTGACTGCCAAGCTCATAATAAGAATAATAATGTATACTGTTGTGGAGCAATCGCTCTGCCAACAACACGGAGAGAGGAGGCTGCAGTAGCTTGGACGGTAAGAAAGACAAAGCTCAAACATAATGTGGTGACTAATGACAGGCACACCAGTGTCAAACCTCACAATTAATTGGTATATGAGTTCCACATGCGACCAGTAAAAAAGATAACAACAATATATCGATACACCGTATCGACACTTCGCTGCCACGTGACCTCAAATAGTCACACGCGAACTATGTTTACCGCGAGGTCGGTCGCACCAGAGCAGATTCGAACCGGTGACCTCCGGATTACAAGACGAGCGCGTAATCCTTTCGGTCAACTGCATAAGACTGATGTACTAAGGACTAACACGAAGGTTACCAGTGCACTTCAAGAATATGATCACTGTGATCGGCTTGCCGCAGTCGACTGGGACAAGCACGTCCATCTGTGTTTGTTCGAACAGTGTGGCTGGTTCTGTGCGAAGGGCGACACAGCAATATTACTGGAAGGTCAACAGCCAGATGGCAGAGGTCAAACGCTGGAGTGCCACTGGCTCCGTGAGTGCCCCACGCCAAATAAGGTTTCTGCCCGCCGACGTCACCGATGCAAAAGCCATCAGCAGACAAGACAACCCGTGTCATTGTGACCAATTCCTGCATGTTCTGACCATACCTCTGTTCCATAAGTTTAGATTCAAACTGAGGCATGCAGTAGACACGAATATGAAGAATATGGTTCAACCACTAGAGGGTTAATGTGATAAGACTGTCCTATGGGTCTTGTTTCGAAAGTTAACAAGCCCATAACAATATTGCTCACTCAGTACTCCCACAAGATGGGAGCAAACCGCTACAAACATTATGAAGCGAGATTTCACACAGGACATTCACAAACTTCAAAATAGCAGGAAGGGAAAACATTTCAACAGAATATTCTCGATTTAGATATTCCGCGTTTTCTCATCAGCTGTCGGGCAGATTCAAGGCTACAAGGACACTTTAGATCTCTTAAACCTTTAACACGGTGTTGGTAGGGACGCGAGTGGTCACCGGTCACAGATTCTGAGTCAAGTACGCAAGCGTGCTTTGAGACAGAGAATTAAGGAGTAAGAGAAGCGCCACTACATGTTGGTCGGGGGCGGACTTTGAGCGAACCAATGCGAAATGGAACTCTTAGTCAGAAGAAAGAATAAAGTGACTGTTGGAATTCGTTACGATGGTGAATTTATGCAGCGACTAACCTGGGAAGGAAAGAGATAAAGGAGAGGAGAAAAATAGAAAGAAAAACGAGCACTGCAGGTGAAGTCCTGTGGACATGTGATATTCTATGATCACCCATTTCGACAGCCAGGTTTCGACGGAGGCAGCCAACTCCAGTCTGCAAGGGTGGAGCACTGGTCACATCCGGCAGAGTGAGGGCAAAGTCCCGCGTGGCGTGTCAGTGCTGGGAGAGAGGAATACCGAATCCCATCTATTCCGCAAATATCTGCTTGTGACCGATTTGTGACAGGAAACGTAGCAGATTTATGACCGTACGAGATGATGCACCCATGGCCACAAGCAACCACTGGAGGGTTTGGTGAGTTTACGCATGGGCTGAGAAGGGCGATAACAAACCAGCAAGTAGGGACTGGACTTGTCAACCGTAAGAGACAACTCGCGATGCTGGTGACCTACACCAATTAGACTTAATTCACATCAGACATTTGAGGGGAGAAGACTAGCCAGTACTGCAACTCGTTGCATAGTTGATATTCAAGAAGGAGTAGGTCTGAGTTCCGGGCGCTCATCCGTGTGGTATAAGTCGCTTCAGCAATCCAGAAGGCACGACACACCGTAGCTCAATGAATGGATTGCAAAAGCCTAATTTCGACGATGTAAACAGAGCAACCATAACTGCAAATTTAAACATATTGCGCGCCGCACAAATGGGTGAAGTTCAATCCGTGTGGAAGCAAAAGAGCGACATAACAATGGAACGACAAGAACGATTTTGAACGGTGAGATGTGCGTAAACCAGCTCAGGTGCAGATGGAAAAACTTACACACAATCTCGGCGACTAAATCGCGAATACGCGCAGTTCTCTGCTCCATCTGTTGCAGGCGTTTGGTTCGAATCAAACGAATGAAGAGTAGGGTAGCAAACAGCAACAGCAGTGAGGAGATGACCCATACTAGGGTAACACACATGTGTGAAAACCATTGGAACCAACGACGGAGGCGGCAAATACCAGTGAAGTAGGGTTGAATGCACTCGAGCTCGAAAATATCACTGGATTTACTGGAAACGAAGAGGAATGAAAATGGTGTTGTTTAAAGGGGGAGAACATATGGTAGAAACAAGTAAAACCATGTATAACGGTAAGGGGAGTTTGACAAAGTACACTAAACACTACACGTTCAATACAACCTGGAACTGTAAAAAGAAGGAAAAGGGACAACTGCACCTACTTTCAATGTTCAGTTATGGTGTTTAACTAATAATCTGAAGGACTCAGTATAGAAACGTTTATCAACACGTCCGAACTAGCTTAGGACGATGTGTTTCACTGCAGCGTCATTGCGAAGATGTTGACCAAACAGCTGGAAAGCGGTTGGCGGTAAGCAACAACAATAAGGAGGAAGTGACGATGTGATCCAGGAAGTACCAGGTTTCCATCTCATGAAATTCCCTCAATACAGTGCAAACTGCAATTCGCCTGAACCTTTCAGAAGCTAAAAAACGTTTTAGAAACCTCGATGACACTAACCTCTTGGAACGATAAATGAGCTCGAATAATTTCAATTTGTCGAAAAGAAGACTGCAACTCCTCAGCAAATCATGTGATAAGCTGTACAAAGCGTTAAATGTTTCGGAAACGACAGCTGCGGGCGGATACCCCAAATGATCGGGACCGTCAGAGACAGACGGACGATCATCTTTGAAACGCTTGCACCATTAACACCAAATTGTAACCGAAATATTTTGTAAATTTCACCTGCTCATATGCATCTACTCGTTAAAAATTTCACCACAGCACGCTGTCCAATGCGCAAGAACACACCAAACTGTCTGCCACCCTGAGTAATCTTGTATCAAACAGCGCACAGGAGCTATGGTTCCAGGTAGTAAGTGTTCCTACTGCATGCATTATTACCACCTTGCGCTTATATGGTGGTTCTGAAGTGACTTGAACGATCCATGTATGAAAGCGTGAGAGTTATCCCGCTGAGATCATTCTGGTTAATGAGTGACTGTACAGCTTGCTATGGCGGAGATCCATGCCAAGATAGAAATATTCACTTAAAAAGTCGGCCCAACGGCGGTAAGGGAGTGTAACCGCAGGAATGTAGCTAGAGGTCAAGCATGTAGGTGGTTGGGTAACACCAGCTTATTATGCATTACAAAATGTAACTAACGTTTCTGCATATCCCGGCGTGTCGCCATTCCGTACATACTTTGCCCTGTGCCTCCAGGCCCCATCACACTTTCAACCAGGTTTACAACACGCAGAGCGTACGGTTACGTTCAATCATCACTGCCTCCACAGATTAGCTCCTGTCTGGTGGGAACACCGCGTGAGCAATGAGCGTGTTCGGCATCGTGTGTTTGGTGAAGGAAGCGCGAATGTGAACCGATCAGCACAGTTATTTCACGCACCAGACTCCGATGCCTAGGCCACGTGTAGCGCAAGCTACCACACAGAACCACGACGTGCGTTGTTTGCGTGTCCAGGGTCTGGATGGTGGAAGAGGAATGGGGACCAACCGATGACGATGAAGAAAAGTGAAGAAGCTCAATTCCAACTTCGCCTAAGTTGATGCTTCTAGCCTGAAGGGATGATGTCTCAAGTACGGATGAACAGGTTTGGTTGGATACACTTGTTGTCATGGCGAAGAGCCGACCTCAATGTCTGTGTTGTGAGTCTCTTTGTCCCTCACACTCCTAGCTAAGTTCCCCACCAACCATGATCTCGCACACGATGCATAATCATTCATCATTATACACGTCAGCTAGAAGTGGGAAACACCTCAGCTACTGTGTCGCAATACATAAATGAAAATGGAAAATAAATACAAAAGTTGCATGCCAGCTGAGCTACCAGCAACGGATAGGCATCGTTCCGGAAAGCTACCAGCCGGATACTAGGCAAAAAGAAAAATTATTATGTTTTACACTAAGAAATGAGATCGTAGGTGGAGGGGGAGGCTAAAAGGGATGGGGAAGAACAAAGAAATCCACAACACGAACGCCACTGAGGTCGGCTCCTTGCCATGTCAGGAAGCGTATCCAGCCAGACGTGTTCACCGTCTTTTGGACTCCAACCATGGAGCCGTGACGCTCCAACCGAGGCCAGCTCCGAAGTGAGGGCCTTCATTCCTCTGGACCAAATCATCGCTTGGCCACCCCTCCTCTTCTTCCATCCACATCCCCGGTGAGCAAACAACGCACGTCGTGGAAGTCGATGGGCTGGCATGCGCAACACGTGGCCGAGCCATCGGAGCCCGGTGCGTGAAATAACGGTACTGAGCGGTTCAGTTCCTTTTCTGTGCCGTAAACAAGGCGTCGAACACGCTCGTTACTCACGCGGTGTTCCCACTAGATGTGAGCCAAACTGCAAAGGCACCGGTGGTCGAATGTAACTAGCCTCTTCATGTCCGCATAATAGGAAAAGAATCATAATATAATTGGTTTCTGATTGTTATATTAGGTAACGCCTAGTATCTCGTCTCTTTCTTATATACGATCTGTTTGTATCGCAGTACAAAAGCTGATGTTTCTTACCTTTCGCCAAAGTACAAGTATGATGAGAACGACGACATTCACGTGATCATTATCTGTTCCTGATCATCCTTCGTCCTCCTTCTGGACGTATTCAGTCACACTACAGGCCCTCGTCACGACCACGCGCGTATCTGTGACGCCGTTTGACCCAGCTTAACTATGGGCATCGCCTTCACAGTTGAGACTGGCGCGTTGGTGAAGCAGTCTTGCACTCACACCCCTTTACCCATGTCCGCATATTGACATCCTACCTTCTCCTCAGCTTTTTGATGTCTTCCCTCCCGCCCGATATTGACCGGTTTACATGGGCCCCGCTTGGCCTTATAAACCAAGCATGAATGCTTTCTCTCATTATAGTTCTTGGTTCGGTAGCACTTCCGTAGCCTGTTGTCGGGGCTTGGCTCTGCTTGGCGGCAGGTTGTATTTTGATCATGTAATTGGTGTGCACATTTTTGGTTCGGATATTGTTGGGGCTTGTATTGGAATTAATGTTTTTTTAAGATAACACCATGTAGGGGCTTTGACTTTTGGATCAAGCCGTGGGTTCTACGCGTTGACTAAGTCAGTGACACGATTCGTCGTTTACACAAGTAATCTGAAACAATGACAGAATAGGCGAATTACACTGTATCGTCGATAATCCACTCCACTGTCGGGAAGCAACCGGGTCATTTCCATACATCCCGTGATACATATAATATTCCACCTAGTTGTTTTGCCCTACAGAGTTATCACGTGCTTTCCACAGTTCAGTAGGCGCGTACGTAAGCAGTTCAACTCCGTGGGGTCACAAACCAAACAACCTGGAAAATTTATCTACGTCACACAAAAGTTTTTGGAAACAAGTATTCTAAAAAAGAATACTAAATGAAATACAGACGATCTACACCAGTTTAAGCAGTTCAACAGTTTGAAGTTCATCATCGAAACAGTGTCGAGACTGATGCGTCGAGAACTATCACCAGTTGACGGTAAATGCGAAGCAAGAAGAGCCGATAGCATTCCGCTGGGACGTGGCAACCGAGAACTGCTGTCACGTAACCCGCGTGGTTCTGCACCTGATGAAGAACATCTGTTAAATAACACAGTGTCGTCGATTGTTCGATACCAAATATAAAGGGCAAGACATCCGGATAAGCTGAGGGTTCAAGAGTTTAATTTTACTTTGTATGACACAGCAGATTTGCGTCGTATGTCACCTCTGTGAAAATGTTCTTCCCAGCAATCTCCTCACTTATCCCATTGTGGTCACCTACATTATATGTATCTCAGTGTCCCAAACGATCATCCTTTTCAACGAAAACTAAGGTGAACTTTACTCAGAGCCCATTGCGTGACCTTCACGCGCCTACTCTGCCCTTATACAGGGCGAAAGTTTTGTCACTGATCCCGGGCAGGCAAACGTAGCCGCTACACCACTGCATGCGGGTGTGTCCGAAACTAAGATCAATGTCTCTCACGGGGTTGTTAAATTAATTGCGTCCTATTAGTTGCAAGCATCCAGAGACCCTGATACGGCTACCACTGGTCAGGCTGGAGTGGGCATTGTTCTCAGCTCCAAGCATGAGTTATCGCTGGTTGATTGAATTCCTGTGAACAGCCGGCCGCATGCAGCCTGTTTGATGACATCAACTAAAACGGATTCACGATGCGCTGTTTGTTTGTGGTTTCCGCTTATGCTCCCACTGACTGTAGTTCTAATGACACCAAGGACGGATGCTACAAGAAACTGAACAAACTACTACGTAGTGTTATCAGCTCAGATACTATAGTACTTACAGGGGATTTGACTACACAATTCGTTTTTTAGGCTCCTTAGAAGCTCAGCTAGGTGGTAAATATGGGCTTAACTCCGACTGTACGGACAACAGCGAGCGTCTGCTGCAACTGTGTGCGGAGCACCAGGAAGGAGTAGGTAAGAGAAGTAGATAATTATCGCAAGCGCTTCCAACTAATCCGCAGCACTGGTTTCATGAAACTAGACGTCGGTGAACCATCGCAATGAGGCTGGATCTTACCGTAGTGTGATGGTTTGTGTGCCTCAGTGATCCATTGAGCTATGCTGGGTGGTGCTTTTGCACCTTCAGAGCCACTCATACCAGATTGGTCAATGGTTGGAGACCAGACAAACTCAGCCTCTTGGTCCTCCAGGCTGGACTGCCGAACAACCTCCTCGTGGTGCCAGCTGGGTGGTTCGGGTTTTTCCCGTTCCAGCAAATGGTTCGGCGTCAGTGTTACAGGACGTGGTGGGTTTTCGTCTGGCAAGTGTTCTCCCTATAAAAAGCCACAAATGTCTGTTTAATAACACTGCGACGTGGCGGATGTGACTCGCCATTAAATAAAGTCCCTGAATCTTGCCCCTCCCAGAGAGGCATTGTACTTCAAGGGTGCGTTGGACCCCTGGTGCTTCACGGATCGGAAGACGCACGAACCATCTATTTGTTCACTGGCTCCCAACGGGTTACGACGCCCTCATATCGCCCTGCTGCCTTGTAGGTTAGATCTTTGATCAAAGGCTCAGGGTAGGGCCCCTAAGACAACCCTCTAGTTCGGCCTGGGCAACCGGGTAGTATCACGCCCACTGACAAATTACGGAACACACTGCTTATTACTGCTTCTGTTATGCCTATCTTCTATGCTAACTCAACTGCTCAACCTCCACTCACAGATCACCCCACCTCCCGTCCTTCACCTATATGTACTCTTATGTCTTCTTCAGTCACCGTCACAAACGACCCACGTCTCGCAACTGATGGAAGTAACAGCCAAACTCCCGGTTTTCAATGTCCTGCGATCGCAACCGCCTCTCACTCCACCGAAGCTCCAGCTCTTCTTCGACCTGGTTCTCCATTCATCTTGCAGCGTTTAATGTTTGAACTTTGATGCAGATCGGACGAGAAGCATGTCTGGCCCGTACTCTTGAAACGCTTTCGGTAGACAGCTATTGCATTTCAGAGGCCAGGTTACAAGACTCTAGCGCCGTCATCAGAATGGCCTCTCCGGTAAACCAAGACGCCAAATACCACTTGCAGCTTTCCGGAGACTCAGAAGGTGCCGCCACTGCCAAAATGGTGTTGGGGTTGCACTGAGTGCCAGGGCTGAATCAGCTCTGCTTGACTGCATCCCAGTCAACAGTCGGCTATGTGCAGTCAGAATACAGGTTCATGTAACGTAAGCATGCGTCGGGACGTTAAGCCTTCCTTGTTTGTCGTCTCCTCCTACGCCCCTACAGACTGCAGCCCGGATGCAGTTAAAGATAGCTTTTACCAACAACTACATGAACTTCTGCGTTCCTCCAAACGGACTGATATAGTCATTCTTGCCGGGGACTTGAACGCACGGGTTGGCCGCCTTCCACCAAACGAACTCCACCTTGGGGGTAGTTTTGGCCTCGGTGGCAGTCGTTCAGACAATTGAGACAGACTGCTTGCTCTTTGCTCTGATCATCGCTTGTATCTTTCGAGCACTAGTTTTCGGCACTCGAGGATACACACTGCTACCTGGCGCCCGCCCTCACAAACGCAAGAGTGCTCCCAGGTTGACCACATAGCAATCAGCTACAGATGGCGCAGAAGCGTAACGGACTGCCGATCGTACTGGTCAACTTATCTAAACTCCGATCACGCATTGGTTCGTGCTAAGATTTGCATGAGTTCCGGAGGATCACCTAAGCGCGCTCACTACCGACCGGACGTCGCAAATCTACAAAGCCCTGCGATTTTAACCAGGTACCAAGCCTCATTGTTAACCTTGCCTGGCCCAACTATTGACGGTGATCTCGATTCGCAGTGGGCGCAGATCAGAGATGCCTTAGTTTCCGCCAGTATCGACACTTGTGGAGTTGCTCGTCACCCACCGAAGCACTGGATTTCCACCGTCTCCTTGTCGCTGATGGACAAACGCCGCTTGATCCCGTCGGATTCCAGACACAGTGAAGAACGCCAATCCCTGGGTCGAGAGTTGCGCAGGAGTCTGCAAATGGACCGCGAAGCTTGGTGGTGTGAACGTGCTAGGGAGATGGAGCTTGCTAGTCTCTCTGGTAATACCAGAAAACTTTTCCATCTCATCGAGTCACTGAAGGTGTTCGTTCTGGTATAAGTGAAACAATATACGAAGAGGATGACACCTTAATCCCCAATCTTCAACGACGGTTGGAGCGATGGGCCGAACATTTTTGGCTCGTAGTTTTCCTGGTCCCCAGCTTTATCTGCTATTCCTGGCGCTCGCGCCGAGTTGTCCACCCTCACACATCCTCCCTCTTAACAGATGGAATGCTACGCCGAACGCCGTCAACACAAGGAACTCTTTGACTCCTTGAAGGCGGTGTATGGACCGAGATTGGAGCCGCTGAGGACACTGATCGATGGTAGTTCAGGCGCTACCTGCACCCAGACTGCAGACATAATGCACGTCTGGCGAAAACACTTTGACTGTCTCTTGAACAACCGTTCAGAGATCGACTGGCCTACATTGAATGGCCCTGAAGCAGCACGATGTGAAGGCGGATCTGGCGGATACGCCGAGACTGGATGAGGCCGCAGGGATCACTTGCTCAGCTGCGAAACGGCAAATGTGCCGAGGGTGACGGGATCCCCACCTGAAGTATTGAAACACGGTGGACCCGCGTTGTTGAGTGCGCTGCACCACTTGGTGCAACGCGTGTGGATTGAGGAGGAGATGCCTGCCTGAGCTGAAGGATGCCCTTGTGCTACCACTGTACAAGGGCAAAGGTAGCAAGCAATGTTGCACGAATTATCGTGGCATCAACTTGCTGAGTTGTGTGGGCAAGGTGATTGCCCGAATCCTGCTCAATCCGCCTCGTGAGTCAGATTGTGGAACCAAACGTGGCGGAAGGAGCAATGTGGATTCCGTTCGGGTCGCAGCACTAGATATGGTGTTTGCGGCTCGTCAGTTGCAAGAGAAGTGCAGAGAACGACACCAGCCTTTGTACTCGCTTTTTGTTGATTTCACCAAGGCATTTGATACGGTGAACCGCGAGGCACTGTGGCTGGTGTTGGGTAAGTTTGGTTGCCCGCGTAAGTTTGTAAGTTTAATTGAATGTCTGCACAGTGGTATGCGAGCGAGGGTGCAGCTGAGTGGGAGAGACCTCTGATGACTTTACAGTTGTCTCTGGTGTGAAGCAAGGCTGTGTGTTAGCTCCTGCCCTGTTTAATATATATCTTCATGCAATGTTGTCTTGTGCTTTTGATGCGGCTTGTGCTTACGGGTGTTCGTGTGGAGCACCGTATTGATGGTGGGTTGCTGAACATCCGTCGTTTCGGTGCGAGAACTCTAGTCTGTGAGACAACTATCCGTATGTTGCTGTTTGCTGACGACTGTGCGTTGTTTTCACACAGCGCGGATGAGTTGCAGCACATGACTAGTGCTCTGGCTTCGACAGCGGCCAAATTCGGGCTCACCATCAACACAAGCAAAACTGTCTGTCTCTTTCAGCCTTCACCGGAGGTGCAATCTTCAATATTGCCGCGAATCAGCATTGGTGCTGAAGTCTTGGAAACACCTCCCGCTTCTGCTACCTTGGGAGTGTGATGTCGACTGATCAGCAGCTACACGTTGAGTTGCGTAATCGCGTGTCGAAGGCGGCAGCGGCATTCGGGAAGCTGAGTACCGAGTGTGGAACAACCATCAGCTTAGCATTGGCACGAAGCTGATGGTGTACAAATCCATGGTACTGTCCGTTCTTCTATACGGCAGTGAAACGTGGACGATGTACCGTCGGGATGTGCGATATCTCGAGCGGTTCCATCAGCAGTGTCTGCGACGAATTCTGCGGATCGGCTGGGGCGCCAGAGTTGCAGACACGGAAGTGTTGCGCCGAAGTGGGATGTATGCAGTGGACTGCATACTTTTATTGAGACACCTGAGGTGGCTCGGTCATGTGAGCCGTATGGATTCGACGCGGATACCGAAACAACTCTTATACGGTCAGCTGAGTATTGGGAAGCGGCTCGTGGGGAAACCAAAGTTACGGTTACCAGGACATGATTAAAGTGAGCCTCACACGTTCTAATCTTGATTGCAGATCATGGGAATCGAAGGCGGTTGATCGGCGTGCATGGCGCGATCTAATCACGAAGGCAGTTGCTGAGGTGCGGGAGAAATCCCTCATGCATGCAGAGAAGAAGCGGCAAGTGCGGAAGCGGCAAGCACCGATGAATTGTACTCCATCGACATCGAGCGCATTGTGCTGTAGAACGTGCGGTCGCGAGTGCCTTAGTCAGGCAGGCCTAGTGAGCCATGAGAGAGGTCACTCGGGACCACTGCCGAAGCGACGACGGGTCCCGCAGTGAACGTAGGCAGCACCGGCGCAGCGTTTGTAGGCACGCTGAATTCGATTTACTAACCGCATGCTTGCATGCTAAGTCTCTTTATTTCAGGTGGTGGGTTTTCGGTTCTCTCCTAATGCCTTTCTTTCTCATATAAATGTCTAGTGGGCCATGAGCTAGGTCCTTTGGGGCCACTACAGAAGCGACGACGGGTCCTGCAGAGAATTACGACGAGCCGGCGCAGCGTTTGTAGGCACGCTGAATTCGATTTACTAACCGCGTGCTTGCATGCTAAGTCTCTTTATTTCAGGTGGTGGGTTTACAGTTTTTACCTTAATGCTTTTCTTTCTCATATAAATATCTCCCTGTACTCTATTCCATTAACTTGCACACATCGCTTCAGCCAATTGTATTCGATTTCCATAACATTTTTGTGTTCGTGGCATACCGTGAACTATACTTCCTGACCTCGTGCACTTAGCTAGGATTTGTTTGTAAACAACTTATTACGTATGCTATTTAATTAAGGTTTATGTCACCGTTTCCTTATGCATTAATCGAGTTTTTCTCTTTTTCTTTCTCTCTCTCTCAAGTGATTGGCTGTTGTTTGATATCCCCGGTGTGGCTGCGCTTGATGTGCATGTTGACAAGGTGCCTACCTGTCTATTACCCACTACCTCGTCCATACTGGCTCCAGGAGACAGTTGGTCGTTGCTGGAGGGGACGGGGTGCACGGTCCTTGTGGCCGTGTTAGGCTCGAAGAGTGGTTCCATGCACTCAGTGTGGAGCGGACTACGGTCCAGCCACCGCCTTGTGTGCGCTTGATTCCCCAAATACAGTGTGCTTGTGTTTGCCTGTGAAGGAGTGTGGGCCGGCTCCGTTGATGAAACGTGGCTCCCATCCGCATGCCTCCAGGTCTTATTCCTTCGGGTTTACACTGGATATGGGGTATGTGGTTGGAGCTGTGGGTGGTGCAGCGCAAGCATCCATGGTCCCTCTGGAGGCGCGGGCGTCCTGTGGCTTGCCACAGTGACAGGCAAATCCGAAACCGGATGCCGCCAACCATATATATATATATATATATATATATATATATATATATATATATATATATTAGGTTAGGGGATGGAATGAGGGTGGCTCCTTATTCATTAAAACGGACTCATTATAGCAAAACGCCAAACCCGCTGCATTGTGGTCAAGTTTTTGAACCAAAAGCTTTGGTTGAGAACCTTAATCGTTCTCCTGTCCAGGCAGGGCAACCTGACAGTATCCTGCCCATGCAAATACAACGAGTTACACTTCAAACAGTTTCTCGACGCTCTGGCCGTCGCAGAGGCAAATAAACGGCGCCCTAGCTGCTGCATCGAACAGAGTGGAAAGGGGTTTGAATGCAACTGCTCAAGCCTACCCTTCTTCTTATGCCCCCACTTACGCGATTTCCCTTTTACCGTCCAGTTCCAGCTTCACTTTTATCCCCCCCACTTTTCAAACCCCAATTCTTGGCCCTACCCCACCTTGCATTGATAGGCTTTTAGCTTTTAGGTTCAACTCACATGTAAATGCGGGGCGTCATTCCAGCACTGTAAACAAGCCCATGTCCAAGCAAGCGGTCAAGCCCAGTTCATCGACTTGCAGTTGGAGCCCTCGATCATCCTTCAGATTGGCATGCCTCAAAGTACGCACATTGCTAAAGATCCATCAACAGGCAGCATTTGCCCGAACATTAGACACCCTCTCGATCCATATCTGCTGCTTATCGGAGACCCGTCTGCATGACTCGAGCTCTGCGTTCACTTGCCGATCCCCCTTAGGTGACACTAGCTACACTCACATTGCGCCTATCCGGTGAAGATGAAGTTTCGAGTACCGCCCAAGACGGTTTTGGTATTGCCCTGAGTCCCTAGGCTGAAGCTGCTCTGGTTGTCTAGATTCCAATCATTAGTCAGTCGTGTGCTGTCCGATTGGCTGGCTAGTTCAAAGCTTCGAAGTCGCGCGGGACTAACAGGTGTCCATTCGTTATCGCAGCCTATGCACCCACAAACTCTAGCGATGATTCGGTAAAAGACGAGTTCTATCGTCAACTGAACGGGCTCCTTCACCGCAAAAGTAGCACAGACACTGTTGTGCTGGCTGGGGATCTGAACGTTCCAATTGAAAACTTATCCACCGATGAACTGTATCTGTGCGGCCAACATGGTGTAGGCTCCCGGAATGATAACGGTGAGCGGTTACTTCATTTGTGGAAAGCTGCTTGCTTATTACTTGCGAGCACTAATTTCCGACACAGTACCCGCCGGAGGATGACTTGTCGCCCACCAGCCTCGAACCAGCTATGGACGCAAATCAATCACATTGCGGTCAGTTCCCGCTGGAGAGGCTGCATCCAAAACTCTTGCTCGATTTGAAGTATATGTGTAGACACTGACCATGCACTTGTGCGTGTGACCTGCAGATGCGTTTTGGCGGACGCCAACGACGTTGAGAGCGCATTGACACTAGCAAACTGGCGAAAACAGCTGTTCTGAATGACTATCTAAGTACGCTGCCATGTGAGCTGAGTAAGCGCTCACTGGATGCAACTGAAGCTCACTGGTCTAATATTCACTAGACCTTACAAGCAGTAGGAGAATCCTCATGTGATAAGTCTAATCGCAAACATGTACACTGGGTCTCTTCGCAGTCTCTGGAACTAATCCATGGCCGCTAGCACTTTCTGGTTGGAAGCGAATACAACGAGATTCATAAAGGTATATCCGCAAAACTCGGTGTTAGCCTGAAGAGAGACTGCGAATACTGGTGGTCTCATCATGTTTCAGAGATGGAAATGTCCGCTGCCCTTGGTAACCTTCCTAAGTTATTCCGGCTGATACGGCAAACGGGCAGCAGAAGACCTGATTTTAGGGAAACTATACATGACGAGAGAGAACAGACTATCCACAAATTGTCAAAACGACTGGAGCGTTGGGCTGAGCACTTGGAAAGGCAATGTAATCGGTAGGAATTGTTAAATTTCTCGCCGGCCACTGATCGCCCCCGTTCTCTGGGCTGTCCCTTTGGATCCATTCTTTCGCTCAGAAGTCGAACGTGAGATCGCACTGTTGAAGTTAAATAAAGCCGCGGGACCAGATGATCTACCTCCAGCCGTCTTCAAATTCGGGAAACCTGCTCTTGTGGATGAATTATACGAGTTACTAGTGTAACTGTGGGAGCAGAAAACCGTCCCAACCAACTGGAGCCGCTCCCTCATAGTCCCAATTTTAAAGAGATGCTCACGACCGGAATGCGACAATTATAAAGAAATCAGTCTGATCTCCATCGCCCCCAAATTGCTTGCCACTGTCATCCTTCACAGACCGACTGGCAATTGTGAAAGCCAGGTTTCGTCGAGGTCGTAGCTGCATTGACCACATCTTCACTTTGCCTAAGTTGTTAGAGCACCGTCACACATATTGGCGGCCCACCGTTTTCGTGTTACCCAATATCAAAGGTGCATTTGATTCGGTGGATAGGCGTACACTTTGGAACTATCTATTCAGGAAAGGTGTACCTGAGATACATGTAAATACAATCCGAGCATTATACTCGCGTAGCTCGGGCAGAGTGAGGGCTTACGGCAAGCTGTCGTCGCCCTTTAATATCTCCAGCGGGGTGAGACAAGGATGCCCGCTGTCACCATTCCATGACGAAGTCATGGAAGCGTTCACAAGACAGGACTCAGAAGGTGTTAAGCTGTTCCCATGAGAACGACTTCTTGACTTAGAGTATGCTAGCAATATTGCCCTAATCTGTGACAGTTCATAAAGATGCAAAGCGGCACTGGACAGAGTTGCACTGGCTGTCCGTCAATTCGGGCTTTGCTTTGCACCATCGAAATGCAAGCGTTGCATCCAAGATTGGCTTGGCCGCCTCCTACGCTGACCCTTGGTGGGGATCAGCTAGAAGTCGTTCAAAAATTCAACTACCTAGGCAGTTATATCAGCGTCTGTGGGATTGAAGATGAGATCACGAACCGTAAAGCAAAAGCTCGAGGCGCTTTTGCTAAGCTTCACCACTTATGGTGCCGGCGCAGCATCACTCTCGCCCTGAAGAGTAGAGTGTACAATGCAGCCGTACATTCGACCCTACTGTACGGTTGTGAAACCTGGCCCATTAGATCAGCCGACATAAAGAGGCCGGTTACGTTCGATCACCCATGTCTTCGCAATTTAGCTCACATCTGGTGGGAACATTAAGTAAGCAACGAGCGTGTTCGACGCCTTGTTTACGGCACAGGGAAAGTAAGTGAACCGCTCAGCGCCGTTATTTCGTGTACTAGGCTCCGATAGTTTGACCACGTGTTGCGCATGCCAGCCCACCGACTCCCGCAACGTGCGTTGTTTGCGCGCCGGGGGTGTGGATGGAAGAAGAGGAGGGGTGGCCAAGCGATGACCTGGTCGAGAGGAATGAAGGCCCTCACTTCGAAGTTGGCCTCAGTTGGAGCGTCTCGTCTCCCTGGTTGGGGTCCGAAAGACGATGAACACGTTTGGCTGGATACACTTGTTGACATGGCAAGGAGCCGACCTCAGTGGCGTTCGTGTTGAGTTTCTTCGTCCCACCCCATCCCTCTTAGCCTCTCCCTCCAACTACGACCTCACTATTTAGCCTTATATAATTTTGCATAGTAATTAACTTTTTATTGCATAGTAGCCGGCAGGTAGCTTACCGGAACGATGCCCATCCGTTACCGGTAGCTCGGCTAGCTTGCACCTGTTGCATTTTACTCACTTTTTTCTTGTAGATGTTGCGGCACAGTAGCTGAGGTGTTTGCCACCTTTAGCTAACGTGTATAATGAAGGAATGAACGAATGAGACGTCGGTGAAACACTGCGCGTGACCAGATTCGCAATAGAGAGCGCCGTATGGCTTGTTGGGCAAAGCACTTTTGAGATCCGTTCAGTTGGCCCCCTGCGTCCGGACCTCTTCCTACTTAGGTGTCGTAGACTGAGGTATGGCCGGTTAGCTGAGAATTTCCATCGCGGGATCGCAGCGCTTAATCGTTTTGTGCTGCTGACCCGGATTCCCTCCCACCTGCACTATTTAAGGATGGAGGTGAGGTCCTCTGCAAAACACACCCTATTCGTGCAGGTCTGGAAAGCAGAGAACATCCCAGCTCAATGGAGTGAATCGAATATAATGGCAATATACAAGAAGGGCGGCCGACTGTGTTAACTAGAGGTGTATTATCCTCACGCCAATGGTGACAAAAGTACTAATCTCAATACTTGTTCATCGTCTCACTGCAGAATGACAATCCCGGATAAGGGAGAGCAAAAAGATTTCCGCCCAGGACGTGGTTGTAGAGACCATATATTCTCTTTGCGGCAGGTCCCAGAGTAGCGCCACACGTATCGCATGCCGACAAGAGCTGTGTTTCTAGACTTCAAGGGCACGTTTGACTCAGTCGATCGATGCATTCTGTTCGAAATGCTTCCGCGAAAAGGTGTACCCACGAAATATGTGAACTTCCTACGTGCTCTATACTCGAACATTACAGGCCGCGTGAGGGTCTACGATGATATATCGGATAGTTTTCCGACCACAAGTGGCGTTTGTCAGGGTTGTCCGATTTCCTCACTTTTGTTCAACTTTGTAGTGGACTGCATGATGCAGTGTTCCCTTGCGGAATCTCATGATGCAGGCGTTGTTGTGCTGTCTGATGAAAGGTTAGTTGAGTTGGATTATGTGGAGGATACTGTTCTGCAGAATAACGATATTGGGGTTGTCCAGTCAACCTTGGATAATCTGTCTAAAGTGGTCCTATCATTTGTCAGCCGCATGGTATCTGCAAAGTGCAAAATGCTGTTCCAGGACTGAAGTCAATTCACGCATTGGAAAAGGCAAAACTGACTTTTTGAATCCGCAACATATGTGGCGTCAGAAAGAAGTTTTCCTCCGTCCGAAACACCGTGTTTACAAGGCCACAGTGAGAGCCATCCTACTCTATGGAAGTGAGACTTGGTCTCTCTGATCTGATGACCTGCGACGCCTTCAAGTCTTTGATCATTGTTGTCTGCGAAACATTGCTGGCGTCGGATGGCACAGGTGTGTCCACAAGCATTATGTGCGTAAGCGAGTATTAGGCAGTGATAACCAGGCTAGTTCTTTGGGAAAACAGATAGCACTGAATAAGTTACCTTGGCTTAGAATCGTATTATGTATGCCTGGTCACCGTTTACCAAGGAGGACCTTGTTTTGCTTACCAGAGATAGAGTGGTGCAAGGCCCGACATGGGCAAAAATTAACTTGGCAAAGGTGAAATGAAGTCAGTGACAATTCAACTCTGTGCCGTCGGTCCGTCTCGTCTTTCAGGCTGGAGACCATGTGACCGGTGTTGTAGTTCGCTCGAGCCGTTAAAGGACATGGCTCGTAATCGACACCAGGGGCGTGTCTGCTGTCGTCTAGTCGGATTGCTTGTTTAAAGTGTGCTTGGTGCTGAGTTAGCTGGGAGGTTATGGTTAATTATAACGTGGGGCAGTGAATGCTGCAAGAAATTTGTCTCGAAGATACCGCCTTATCTTTGTACGATAGCTAGTTGTCCGTGATAGTATGTTGTTGTCAATGTGTAGGCACCTTGACTCTGAGTGCTTATGTAAGGTATTAAGGTTTTACGCTAGGTCCCTATTCTCTCTCTTATTGTTTTTTGTTCCGTAAGTTGCTGTGATTGTACGGCAGCGAAGCATCAGTTTCAATGACTGATGTATTGCTGGCAATGAGGTTGAAGGCTACGCTGAACCATGACGTATCATTATTATCAAATTTAAACAGGATATCGACGGAAGCCAGAGGCTACACAATTGTAGCAAGTCTGGAAACTTTCTACACTTCAAGCTGTGGGAAGTTAAGTTCCACAGCAGTCGACAAGTTGATTCCATTAGATTTTCCGGATCTACTGCAAAAGCCAGGTAAATGAAACTTATGTCTAATAATAACAGAGGTTAAAAGTCCGGGAACACTGATAACGTTTTCCCACTCACATGGGTTTAGACGAAAAACTGCGGGCAAGAACACGGAGTACGAACGCCTCAACAAAGGCCGCCGATAATGTAGCGCGAACTGCCACACGTGACTGAAGCCAGAAATAAAATAAATTCCCACACCTAAATCGACGGTTTATCAAGTTGTTCTGTCCTAAACCGCTTCGATTGGAGCAAAGCAGAAGTTCTGGCAAGGGGTGAAACAAGGAAAGAAAGGGAAGCCCTGGAAAGTTGGTTCGCAATAGAAAACTCTATCAACATGCGCGTCGACATCGATTCAATATACGAACCACTTCGACAAAAAGAAATAAAGAACAATTAGGGCGCCGAGTTTAGTCTTGGGGAAAGTAGGTAGAGGTCACGGGATGCAAAACGAAACTGCCACTTTCAAAAGTCACCTGCATGCCGATCATGATTCATTCACGATTCATTTAGTAAGATTGCACGCCGTATCTCACTGCACTGAGGATGCCACCTCGCATGGTGGTGGTGAAACGTTTGGGACGAAACCGCCAAGCTCGGAGAACAAAATGAACAATTGAATCATCAACCCGAGCTACCAGTATTCCGAAGTATAAGTGAATCGACAAATCACGTCGTCCGGTCATTCGGCGGTCGTAGGCAGTGCGATTGCTGGTCACTCTATTAAGATGCGGTGAGCACACCGAAACATGCATCGGCAGATTCAGTAGCTGTCGTATGCGGTTAGTTGATCTAATGTGTGCTTGCACGATCGAGGGTCGCGCACAAGTTCCGCTCACGATACACAGGACTCATTTCACGATAACCTCGCCGCGAGGCGGATCGCGCTCAAAAGTGACCCGATCCAAATTGCTCAACATACTTCGCCGCGAACAGATGAAGGACCGATCAATCACCCCTAGCTCATCGTGATGGATGGTCAAAGAAACACCGGGATCAGGCAGTGAAGCCAACTCAGACGGGCTTAAAAAGAGCACAATGCTTTATCCCACAACCGTATGACAGTGCAGCCCGCATGGTCCACATCTGTTCCAGATGACAGAACGATGCTAAATGCGCTGTGGCTTAAACAGTTCCCATGACGTTGGACGAAAAGATAAACAATGTAAGCATGGAACAAGTGGGGCTATCGTCAAAACTCATCGGTCAAGAATCGAAAGGTGTGGTGTTCCTATTTAAACGGGTATGTATGCACTACAGATTTTGATTCGGAAGACGATGGCAAAGTTAAATGAATGGAGATATAGCCGAGTAGACTGCATCGAATAAGGTTCCGTTTTAGGAGATTCTGGTCAATTGGATTCACGCGGAGTAAGCTTTAGATACTGCTTGAGACGACCACAGAAATTAGTTGGAAAGATTTCCATGAGAGAAGTAGATTAGTACTCCTCGCAAGAAAGAACGATGGACTTTCTCGGGTTTCAGTACCCGATAAGAGTTGCATCGCGTCTGCAGGTTCTGTCCTTCTGAAACAGCCGAGTGGAATCGATGCGAATGGCTTCCAGTACGTTGATCATAATACTTCACAATGGTAGGTTTTACATGTGAAACCAATCCTGAGAAAGGAGTTATGGTACAGAATTTGCTCCACAACAGCACATCCGCAGGTTACCGCTGATTTGACGCTTAGGGTTTCCAGTATTTTTTTTCTGTACCTAAGCAGGAAAACCCGCTGTATCTCTCGTGTATTCCACTCGCTCGTCTCCAGGAAAGTTCGCTTGAACGTATGGACAAATCGCTTTGTCTATTGGTTGGATTGGGGAGGGAATAATTATAAGCGCAGATGAGTCACACCATTCCGATCCAAGTAATTGGTGAAAAACGGGGTGAATTCGAAGTCTCTGCATGGCATGTAACGTTGTCTTCTGATCGATTAACTGCGGGTAGCGTGCTTGATGCAAAAATACTCGGACAACTTGCTGAAGTAGCCTGCGATGATGAGATATCGTTGGCCAGTCAACGGGGCCAAAAAACCTGTGTGCATGCACTTCCGAGGTTTCGATGTTAGTGACAAGCTGGCGATGTTCAGAAATTTCCACGGTGAAAAAATGAACTATCAATAGTCAACTGGCGTCGGTTTCTTACTGAATAAATCATTACACCCAGACAGTATCGCTAGAAGACTTTGGAACAAGTTCACTGAGGCTGTACGAGAAGTAGAAGTATGAAAATGAGTACATGAAGTTTACCGGCCAAAAGAACATCGATGCGGGATTCGCATTTGCCAGCAAAGTAATCAGAAAGGAGGGGCAATTCACCTGGACACCAAAAAAGGGTCGATTTTCTGCGTAGCAACCTACTTCCAAGATAAGTGCGGGCGTGAGACAAACGACTGGGTTAAAAGTGCTACAAGAAGGTAGGAGCTCTCCAAGCAAATGGCTCACAGAATAACGACCTTCACACGTAGACAGAATACGCTATGGGACAGCTGAATGTACGACCCTAAGTGACAGTAGTAAACGTATCCACACAATGGAGATGGCAGCGGTAAGCCGGAGCTTCCCTGAAATGTAACCACAAGTAACTGGGCCAAGAATGTCGCGAGGTAACCTACACATAGGTAGGTTCGAGTAGGTGACCGTTGAGTACAGACCAGAGGTATGAGCCATTCTGCTCCTGGTCAGACACGATGGAGAAGGACAGAAGTAATACAACGAAGACGACAAGTTGCCGGTGTTTGTAAACCAAAACAAGCGTAGTCACAAGGAGACGGAATCATTTGTCATCATCCACTACAAACAGCGACCCATGGAACATAGTAGAACAAAGTTTATTTAGAAAGATCAAGCAACAACGAGTGGACGCTTCAGAGTAACGAGCTTACTCGTTAGGCCCGAGTTCAGTACCGAGTGCATCGTAAGCAACAAGCTTAAAATGAGCCTTCCCGACATGAAGGAGCAGAAATAGGGCGTTCCTCCAGATGTTGGTGACCACACCGATATCGGAGATTTTGCGCGTTGCCTCCAGTTCACGTTGGACGAGTCGCTGCGCAGCTTGGACAACCATCCGGGGACTGGACACACTGCTTGTACCACAATGATATTCTCCTGTAACGCGAATGGATGAGAAAGTGAACTTGGTTCAGCGAGTGAAACACTTGTCACGCATAAACTACCCAGAAATAGTTAATCTTTCACTTATGACAACACTGGTGGATAAGTGACGAATGGGAAAGATAAAATACTGCAAATAGTGTTCTCGAAAGAAGTACAGCTTTGGCCATATGTCGCAGTAACCGGGATCCGTCGGCTTTGAAGCAGTAATTAATAGGATGTGTTTTACTTGACAATACAAAGTAGCACAATACGTGAAATCATGCCAATTCAACGCCGCTCGGAGAGTACAAGAAAATTGAAAACTGATGTGGGACAACAATTCACGTACGTCAGTGATCCAACCAGCTGAACCACGTACCGGTGCTAAAGTGGCTCACAGCAGACAACACAATGGTTCGAAGTCAAACACGTGCTAAGCACCCTGCTTATCGAAGGTTGAGAAGAGATCGATGGACGGACAATGTCACGTTAAATCCGGAAAGCACCGTCAACCCATAAACCTTGCCCGCAAAGCTGGTAATGCAGATCACCAAAAGGACAAACAAAACTGCAGCACTGTGGTTGGTTTGTAAAAGTCATCTCGAATTCCAGTGAAGATGTAATCTCTCGTGTTCGAGTGATGCTGCTCGAAGGCTACTATGCTCGTAAGGGATCTGATAAAATATGATAAGGCATTCATCCCAATAGCGTCTAGTGAGAGGACGTCATCACCTCGCAGGCTAACCACTGTCAGTGACAATGGTAGATAGGTGGTGCTATATCCCAGTTAGTTTGCAAATTATGTAGCCCAGCCAACGTCCTCTATGGCTCAGTGGCTTAAGCTGCTGGCTGGTTGGCATCTGCCTCTAGCGGTCATGGGTTCGATCCTCCTTAGAGGACCGAGGGAATGCGCGCCACTGACGAGCCCCAATAGGGCGAAACGCGTCTGGCGCTTTTCCGGACTAGGCTCTGCTATGTAGCTTGTGAACGATTAGGATGAATGCCTTATCAAATTTACAACTAAAATCCTGCTACTCATGAGTACTGTAAATCTGATAAAATAGTTGACACCAGCGGGTGACCGAATGGGTGTGTGTGTGTGAATCGAACCGGTGAACATGGGGCTACAAAGCAGAAGCCCCATCCATATGACCATCGACAACATAAGGATTCACGGGACATGATAGTAGATGTAGTATCATTACAGGCTGTGGTTAATGGTCCGACCGACTACAGATCAGGGGTCACCAAAGACGAATGACATCCACGGAAGTTATACTTGCCATGCAAGATGAACATTCCTAGGCATCACTGCGGCTGGTAAGAATGAATATGCGAGCAGCCCTGAGAAAAAGCGGTGCCCAAAAGGTGTCGAGGCGGATTCTCATCATAGCGTACATTTCCATTGAGCGCCTTTCTCGGTGTGCATTAGATGCCATCGCTAAAACGAGTTGGACGAAGCTGCGAGGTGACCGCCAGTTGATGACATGATGTAAAGGCATGGGGGGTAATTAACCGAAAGACTTGATCAGGCGGATGCGTGGGTGCGATATTCTACATCGGTAGTTGAAGATCCTATCGAACATAGTGCAGTCAGTGACCCTTGTGCATTCGGTTTCTCGCATCCAACTGACAGATTAATGTTATGAACTCCACCTTTTGTTCTCTTTGCATACTATCGGCATTCTACTTTATTTTCTCATCGCTGTTATTTATTGTTATCCAGCCACTATTCAGTACTGTTTCGATGGGGCCAACGGATAGGGCATTTCGTAGTTTGACAATTGAACTCTGCGCCGCGCTTGGCCTTGAGACGCTAGGAAGGTTTTGCTCCCTGATGCTTTGCTGTTTTTCTGTGCAACAGGTCCCAGTCACAATCTGGCTGGTTTTTCACACAATGGTGGAAGTGCCTGCACCACAACTGTATTTCATCTGCGCCTATCAAGGGAAGTAGCGCGAAAGAGTCGGCAGTTCGGAGAGCAGCTTGTAACCTCAGCGGAGACACCCCAACCTAAGAAGATTTTTGCTTACGTGAAGCGGCGCCTGAGGCGCGCAAGTGACAGTTGTGTTCGAGGGCACTGACGGACAGCCTGACCTCCAGCACTGAAGGTGCGTCCGCATTGGCGGAGCACATCGCTTTCGTACTTACAAGTAAGCATGCGCCTATGCCGAGCTTGACGTGCGCAGCCCCTACTGAACGCAATAGCTTGGATTGTGGCGTAGAAGATGTCCGCAGTCTACTCACCAGCCTTGCCGGCAAGTAAGCTGCCGGACCAAATGGAGTTCACTTGCCAAGTTTAAAGTCCTTGTCGACCATGTTCTCGCCACCCGTGTCAGATCTGTGCAACAGATCGTTATTCGAGGGCGCATTGCTGAGCGAGTGAAAAGGCTCGTTAGTGAAGCCGATTTCATAAGTGGTGACCTACGCATTGCGGCTAATTACCAACCGATTTGTCTCACCTCTGTTTTGGCAGTACTCGAGAACATTGTGAAAAAGGGTCTTCTCCAACTGTTAGAGCCGAAAGATCTCCTAACGCCGGCACAGCACGACTTCATGAAGGGCCGCTCTTTCATCACCAACCTGTCGTTGAAGCGGCAGTAATTGCTGCAAGTGCTGAACTGGGAGAAATCAGTGAATATCAGCTACATTGATTTTAGTAAAGCTTTCGATAAAGTGGACCATGAAGTCCTGCTCTAAAAGCCGACGATGTGTGGTGTTGGTGGCGCACTGCACCAGTGACATCCTAATTGGGAGAAGACGGCGGATTCAGTTGAATGACCACCTAACGAAAATGCTACTCGTCCACTAGCGGCAAACCCCATGGCACAGTAATAGGGTCAATTTGACTCCTGATCCAAATAAACGAAGTAGCTCAACTTCTTCGGTCGCTTTGTGCACTGTTGGTAGACGATTTGAAGATTTGGAGGGTCAATGATTCTATCGACGACTGTAGCGTCCTTCAGCAGCCGGTGGTCTGCAGAAGTTTACCTAGCGGTCAACCAGGCCAAGTCCACGTTTATGAGCCTGGGGAGGGTGGTAATGGGCAACCCACTGCATCCCACGAGTTTCGTAAAGGATCTAGACATACTCTCACGCTGTGATCTGAAGTCTGTCGACAACACGAACAGACTGTACGTAAAGGGACAACGCCTGTTTTGGACAACGCGACGCGGCTTTTGCACTTGGTCTGAAAAGATTGCTGCTCGTCTGTTCTCTTCCATAATAAGACCGGCGCTTGAATGCAGTTCATCCGCCTATTGTCCGATCACAATAAGTGAGGTGCAGAGACTGGAACGGGTAAAGCATGTAGCTACCCGGCTCATACACAGCTTACGAGGTATGTAGTATGAGGACCGATGTAAGAGACTAGAGCTGTATACCATGTCATATCGTCGCCTTCGAGTTGATCGCATAATGACGCACCGCATATTGCACCTGGGCCACTTCCCTATGTTGCAGCCGCTGCTGCAAGTTCGCGCACCAAGCAGCACACCCGGACGCCGGTATAAACTAGTGCGACCGGATTTAAAGCACATCGCTCATCCCCTATGCTTCGAGTAGTGAAATATTTGAACAAATTGCTGGAAACGCTAGTCGAGGCGAAATCAGTGTCGGAGTTTAAGAGATTCCTTGAAGTCCACTTTGTGGACTACAAATATAGGAAGGACATCACATCTAGATACTATGTAGTGCAGCTTCAATATGCTGCCACCGAGCAGCAATCAGCGACGTGATTCCGCGCATGTGCCCAATCCGTCTACGATGGAGTAACACAGATTTTTATGACGGCTGAGCTGTTCGCTGAGCTTGGCAATTTTGTTGCAAACGTTTCATCACCAATCGAGACAACATCATCATTGCATAGCTGAGTGGCGTGCAGTAGCGTAGAGGAGCCTCGGTGAGAGTGTGCTGAGCGTGGTGTGCGTGCGTTTTTCTTTTATACCACCCTGGTTGTCCGTGGAGACGAGCAATCCAATTGGTTGGGACTTCGATTCGCGTTCAGCTTGGTTGATGGGCAGATGATCTTTGACCTTGGCCCCTTGTGTTTTGTGGCCTGCTTGCTTTTGTGAGCGAGTTTGTCACCGGTTCTGGTTGTTTCGTCACACCTTCCACCGGACTCAAAAAATCGAGTTGGTGGTCGTTCGAAAGTAGTGTTGCGTATACTGCATCCAGTTCGATGTGTCGATTGATTATATTCGTTGATTCATCCATGAATCACAAGAAGAACTGCATTCAAAACCTATTCAAAAGAGCGGAAAAGCACTGCAACAAAGACGAATCGAGAAAGCAGGAAGAAAGTCACCTATACCGAGTGTTTAGAAACAAGGGTTATCCGAGATGTTTCATCAGAAGCTTACAGTAACAAATGTCTCAGCAACAACAGTAGCAGTCACCTAAGCAAGCAAATAAGCCGATGGTGCTCCCCTACATCAAGAACGTCTCCGAACTAACAGGAAGATTGCTGCAGTTGAATGGAATCGCTGTGGCTCACAAGCCAAATGCCACCCTAAGGAAATTGATCTCAAGACCCAAAGAAAAAGTCAATCAAGCCGACCAATGAAATATCATCTACCAGATAAAATACAGCGACTGTGTTATAAACAACATCGCACAAACTGGAAGAAAGCTTTGTACACAAATTACCGAACACAAGGCGGCCGTCAGAAGGCATGATCCACACTCATTGGTTTCTGCGTATAGAGATAAAGGCCACCATTTCGATCTGGATAATGCAAAGAGCTTAGCATATGGAAGTACAAAACACGCGAGGAAGTTTTTAGAAGCCTGGTACTCTACAAAGAAAGCAATCAATCGATACATCGAACTGGACGCAGTATACGCAACACTACTTTAGAACGACCGTCAACTCCATCGATTGAATCCGGTAGAACGTGTGACTAGACAACCAGAATTGACGGCGGACTCGCTTGCAAGAGAAAGCAGACAAAGGCCACGAAACATTAGGAGGCGAGGTAAAAGGTCATCTGCCCATCAACCAAGCTGAAGGCGGATCGAAGTCCCAACCAAAAGGATTGCTTGTCTACACGGGCAACCACGGCGGTATAAAAAACGCACGCACACCATGCTCAACGCAATCTCACCGAGGCTTCTATAGCTACTCTACGCCACTGCACGCCACTCAAATACGCATTGATGATGTCATCTCGATTGGTGAGGAGACGTTTGCAACAAAATTGCCAAGCTCAGAGAACAGTTCAACCAGCATCTGAACAACCTGAGCCACTAGTCTTCAAGTCTATAGCCAACAGATTTTTATCTTTTCGCTTTCTATTCTCAGCATTAAGTATTCATTGGTTACAAGCAGGGTCTCTAAATCCCCTTGAAGACGTCTGTGCTTGGAAGACAATTACTTGGTATTTTGGTCGGCAACGTTTCGCTTTTGACACAAAAGTTTCGTCAGGTCGAGCGAAAGGGTACATAATCTGGGTGGTATTTACAGTAAACGGAGAGGAGATGCATGACAAACGAGCGATGTAGTATGGAGCAATCACCGTTAAAAATAGATATGTTATCTCAAGTGCAATATGAAGAAGAGGAAGGTCCAAGGTGGTCCACGTTATGAAGTCACTACGTGCAAATCCTTATAATTGATAGGGATGCGTGGTTCGATGTACTCTCTCCAATCGTCTATCGATGCGTATTATACTGGTCGGGTTAACACAACTCGCCATGTAGTTTACAGCTATACCCCATCCGAGGTGTCAATGCCGCTGTTAGCTCCGGTGATATCTACAGCGCTATGATAATTATCTTTTGAGGCGATGACTGAAATCCGCCTGATGGTCTCCATGCTGTCAGGTCGATATTAGGCCCTGTGCCTGGCGTATGTACCGCTACCGCTGTATCCAAGCCTGTTTCGCAATGTCCGACATGGGTCCTCTCTGTTCCCCGATCCTGGTAAGCAACTCACTCGCAGGTTGGCCATTGCACATGTGAGCAGCCTTTGCAGCTAACTTTACAGAGACAATTTGCTTCTTTGTGTTGAAATCAGAAGGGCCATATCAAAGAGTATAGACGCCCCAGACACACAAACAGTAGCAATGCGCCTACACCTTACTAGCACCACAAAGGGAAAACAGCATCTGTGTGGCGCTCACTGCATCGCGACGAGAATAGACCTTAACTTGGTGCGATGGTGTGCATGACTTCTTGACCCACAGAAATAATCTGAGTGGCAGCTTTGCAAGTGGCTTCAGAGCCACACATGCAAGAGGTCAGTCCAACCCAGACTCAACGTCATTTATTTCGCAAGTTGGAGAGATGTCCATGGCACTCTATCTTCAAAACAGCTACGGGTGGCAACAATCTACGGGTTATGAGTACAGCTTGACTGGCAAAGAGTACGAGTGTCATGCGCTGCCTCTGACGGTAAATGAGCATCATCCGTGCTTGCCTCAAGCCATGCAGGTCCCGATCAATCATGATGCTAACTCGCCAACTCCCACGTGCGGAGGACCATGTCCGCAGTTACGCAATGTGTTGCGGTCGAAAAATATACGTCAGTTGTTATGGGTCTTGCAAGGCAAGCCGTAAGCGGCTTCAAACAGAACCCCAAGGGGCTCCGGAGCTTCACTCCACTACGTTGAGGGTCATGTTATTCAGTTAAAAGCCCAATATGGAGCACTCGAAAAAGCTATTAATGACTCAGAAGAGAACCAAATTAAAGACCAATAAGCACACATTGTGCCAAACCGGTTGATGAGTGAAACGCGCAATAATTTACCCTCCGTAAGAAAAGGTGTGTTTTGCCTCCGAAATACACACAGAGAATAACAGAGTCACCATTTCTTCTCCGCCTACTGAACTCAACTCCTAAGATGATAGAGTCGACGATTCAGGGTGCCTAGACTAGGCCGGAGCCGTTCGTAGTAAATGTTGTGAAGAGAAGCGCTCTGGTCAAGGATGATCCCAATGAGCAGTATGTACGAGTGACCGTCCGCAAGTATTCACCCACCATTCCGGTGGAAAGTTGCTTAGTTTCCTCTAACCCAACTATTTCAAAAAAGAACGAGCCACTAAAGTTTGCTGTGACTGGACTAATATGCCTCCGGCAGTCTTCAATGTCGTCCTTCCGTCAATTCGCAGATGGAGAAGAACGACCGCTATTTCGAAAACTACAGGTGGCCAGCCTAAAGCACTTAGCAGTGTATTCATGAAGCAAGAGTTCTAAGATAGTCGAGCGACTGACTGCATCGTGATCATTGGATGAGTTCGAGTAAAACTCTTCATTTCGGAAACAAGCGTCTAGTGGATAACAGCCGCCACTGCTCTTTCTTACCCCTTCGTTGATAGCGGTTGGAAAACGATAAGAGGTTAACTGCAAGCTTTCCAAACATGGAAACGTCAGATGGAATCACGGAGAACGAGTTCGGTGTGAATGAGAACTCACCGGAATAACGGCTCAGCATATCGTAAAGAATTCCGAGCACCGATATAGCGTCTGGCAAATCTTTTTCATGTAAACAACCCTGAGATCGGAAAGGAGGTAATCGTAAATACCACTGATATCAAGAACTTACATATGCATCTGCGTTATGAATAATCACTTGGTTTGCATCGTGAGTGCATACAACTTTCTGCAAATCTGAAATAAAAAGAGGATGGAACGAATTCAGGTGAGCGGCCAAACCACATATATGACGTGTGATGGAACAGGTACGCGAAAACGAGTTGCGCAGCCTGAAATAGGCTACCAAGGATGAACCAACAAGAGATTTGAAAACAGTGAAAGTGGAGTGAAACAGTCTTAGGTGAGTGCACAGGCCGCCAATGCATTTAGAGTGAGATGATGTAGACGGATTTCACATGAAACAAGATGAGAAAAGTCACATGTCGAGAATGCCTAAACGATCGTGACCAATCGGATGATGTTAAAAAATCAGCTGGGTTTACAGAATGGGAACGGATGAAAGGAGAACTGGGTTGATGTATGGTACAAAAATCCAAACTGAGCATCGCATATGAAACGGGGTAAACAGTCGCAGGCTTTGATCGCGGCTGTCCACAAACTAGGAATCATTCGCGTCTGGTAGAACCGTAGGATGGGACAAGATTTGCCCTTCATAGGTCAATCATCGGAAGGGTCGATAGGGGGGATCGGATGGGATGGATGGTTCGCTCAGTTGAAAAGTTCATATGCAAATCAGATACTTAAATTTGATTCATACTGCATGTATTTGAATGGCATGTTTATGGAAGTGATTCAAATACCGCTTCTATCGATTTGCTAAACAACTACAACGGGTGAATCCGTGGCGAAGCAGAAAACAAAGGCGAACTAGTCTTCCTGGACGCGTTGTTAAGCACGAAAGTGGGTGGTTTATAATAAAGAAGCGGCTTTCGAAACGTTCTGTGGGCCGGCTAATACACTTCTGTATATTTTAAACACAAATGGAATTTGAATTATTTGACTTACTATACCGCGACCAATAAATTTATGCCAGAAACTCTAGAGGCGACGGAAGAAGGACTGTATCCCCAAAAGGTCGTCGCGGCTGTGCGACATCACTCTCGCCCTGAAGGGTAGAGTGTGCAATGCAGTGGTACGTTCGACCTTACTGCACGGTTGTGAAACCTGGCCCCTAACATCGCCGGACAAAAAGAAGCTAGTTACGTTCGAATATCGGTGCCTTCGCAGTTTGGCTCACATATGGTGGAAACAACGCGTTAGCAACGAGTATGTTAGATGCATTGGTTAAGGCACAGAAAAAGGAACTAAACCGCTCAACACCGTCATTTCACGCACCAGGCCCCGATGGCTCAGCCACATGTTGCGCATGCCAGCCCACCGACTCCCGCGATGTGCGTTGTTTGCTCACTGTAGCTGTGGACGGAAGAAGAGGAGCGGTGGCCAAGCGATGACTTGGTCGAGAGGAATGAAGGCACTCACTTCAGAGCTGGCCTCGTTCGAGCTTCACGGCTCCCTGGTTGGGGTCCAAAAGACGATGAACATGTTTGGCTAGATACACTTGCTGACATGGCAAGGAGCCGACCTCGATGGCGTTCGTGCTGTGAGTTTCTTTGTCCCTCCCCATCCCACTTAGCCTTCCACTCCAACCACGATCTCATTTCGTAGCGTAAAACAGAATAAGTTTTTTTGTTGCCTAGTAGCCGGCCGGTAGCTTACCGGAACGATGCCTATCCGTTGTTGGTAGCTCAGCTGGCATGCAACTGTTGTATTTATTTTCCTTTTGCTTTATATATTGCGGCACAGTAGCCGAGGTGTTTCCCACCTCTAGCTAACTTGTATAATGATGATGATGATGACCCTCTTTACGATAACTCTCTTCAGACAATACATACAGTTAACCCAGCTCGTTCACCAGAAAGTATGCCTTGGTCCGTTAACGGGCATACGGATAACATAAACTAGCCAAGGTAAACGATTAAGATTTAGCAAGCACTGGAGTGAGATACCAGTAGGCTTCTTGCCAAAAGCCAACCGGCCCACCTCCGCGGCGTTTCCACCAGATGTGAGCCATACCCAGCAAGCACCGGTGGTTAAACAAGGCCAAGCGTTTAATGTCTCCACTGCGAACTGAGGAAGTTTCTGATGCATACAGTAACACCGGTTTTATCGAAACCTCATGCACCCCACCCTTCGTTGCCAAACCGATATCCCGCTGACTCCATAGTTGACTAATCCTTTGGAAAGCAACACGGGCATTGCTGATGTGCGAAGTAATCTACTCAGCGACCTAACACCAGAGGTGACACAGCTACCAAGTGAACCGATCCACCACTTCTAGCGGCTGTTCGCTGATAGTACAAAGCAAAGCATGCGCCAAACGTGCAGCGCTGTAGGTCAGTTAAATCTATAGCGCTTGCGTAGCCAATACCTCCACTCCGGAAGAGACAGGAAGCACGGAGAAGCATGAAGGAATGTAATCATTCATGACCATTTCGATAAGGAAGTGAAAGAGGAAATGGGATATAGGATAACCATGGCGAACATAACAAATCGTGGGGAAATGAGAAGACAGCTACCTGCAGACTCAGATGTCACGGCAGAATACAGGATAGAAGAAAATTCCCTGGCATTCCCTTCACGGACTGGTAGTGCCACAAGCCGGCTTGGTCAACTGAGTCGAAGATATCTTTCAGATCAAAGAAAACCACCATACTCGGCCTTCTGTAAAAGTGTCTCTGCTCCAACACTTGCCGAAGTGTAAACATGTGGTCGATACAACCACGACAAGAGCGAAAGCCAGCCAGATTTTCAATGACTTGGCTGGCTCTCATGATGACCAGTAAGTTGTCAGAGTGTGGTATCCATGAGAAGTCTGGAGGCAATAGAAATAAGGTTAATGCTTAGAGGATTTTCGAAAAGTATGCGCTGGCTCTTTTTGTAGATGGGCACGACAGTTGACAGTCGCCAATGTGAAGGCCTCTCGCCTCAGCGTCCCAAATCCTGTTGAATAGATGAGCAAGTCTAGTCAGCAGAGTTATCCCATCATTCAGTAAAGCTAGAGGAAGGTCGTCGGGTCCAGTAGCTTGGTTGCTTTTCAAAAGAGCAAGCAAATGTTGAATTACTCCTAAAGTGGCATGTGTGACAACAACTGCCCAAGTAGGTTAATGAGATTCATTAAACGGCAATGTTTCAGTAGGCCTGTTGAACAGCTCTTTAAAATGTTCCAACCTAATTGTCTAGTCAACGAGGCTGAGAATGGATCAACTGTTCATCTTTGTCAGTTATTTTCTCACTAACTGATGGCTTTCTCGAACACATGTTGAGGTTGGGCTAGAATAGCCTCCGGCTCTTTCCAATAGCATTGGCTTTAAGATTTTGATTGTTTCTCCGAGCTGAGTAATTTAATGGCAAACGTTTCACCACTTTGCTCAGTAACATCTTCAGTACACTGCTGTGTAGAGGAAAATCTCACGGAAAGTGTCGTCGGGACATAGAGTTTGAAATTGGCCTCGTCGATCCGTGTCCCGTGGCCTCTGTTGGTTTGAGTTTCTGTCGCTCAGTTTCATGCTTTCTCAGCTGTAGGCGCACACATGATCGCGGTCAACGCAGAGGTTCATTGAATTCCCCGTAGAGAACCATGCCTCGCGGAATTCTCTTCCTTTTCTTGTCCGTCCGTGTGCCAAAAGTTCCGTGTTGCCCCAGTTAACGTCGTGTCCTTCCTCATCGAGATGCACTGAGATCTGTGACGATACATAATGAGATCGACATGTACGCTTGTGCTCTTGTATTCATGTAGATAGTTTTCTCCCCATTAACTGGGACAACACGGAAACGCTGGCGCACGGACGAACAAGAAAAGGAAGGGAATTCCTCGAGGCATGGTTCTCTACGAGAATTCAGGGAACCTCCGCACTGACATCGATCCAGTGTACTTACAGCTGAGAAAACATGAAAATGGACGGCCGAAAATCGAACGAACAGTGTTCACGGGACACGGATCGACGAGGTTAATCTCAAACGTTATGTCCCAACGACACTTTCTATGAGGTCTTCCTCTGCACTGCAACACACTGAAGACGCCACTGAGCGAAGTGGTAAAAACGTTTGCCATTAAATTACTCAGTTCGGAGAACCAATCAAAACCTTAACTACCAACCCGAGCTACAGGCATTCTGGAACATTGCAAACACGGGATTTCTCCATCTCATGGGCCATAGCCATCCACCAACATTCCCGGTTGATTCGAAGACTCCTTTTCAGATGTTTCCGTGAGCTACAAATACGCAGAAACAGTGCCCATCGGAACGTGTCTTCATATTTCGATCAAGCCGACCAATGCCTCAGAGATCCATTCCTAGTGGTTACGTCTCAATGTTGGTTGCACGTAATGCGTCAAAGGCATACTTTACTACAAATCTGAGACGATCCCAGTCAGTGATCGGCTCACCAACCTCATCAACCACTGACAATTGGTGGAACAGTTCATCATGATATTGTTGAACTGCTGATTACGAGTTCAAGTTACAAGCAAGATATAGACGCTTTTCTGAAGTGGGAAGAGTACCAGACGTGTCACCATTGGACATGGTCAAAATTAATGTACGTGCTCCAAATTGACCGACAGTCTTGGACTGATGTGCGCAAGCTGTAGCTGATGACAATATGGATCCAGGTCATTGAGGAATTAGGTGGGCACCAGGTGACGCAGTGTGAACGTTTGTGCTGGAAGCCAATGCTACTAATATAAACATTATGGTCGGCACACAGTTGCAGGAATCGATCACCACTGTCTGTTCAGCGTGAATCCACTCTGAAGCGGCCTCCCAGGTGTTGTACAGTTTGAAAGACGACCCACCTGGACATTCATGTCACCAACAACAATCACGACAATATTCTTCGCAATGCGAAGAAGAGAGGAGAACCGTCGGTAAGAATCGTCGTTGATACCCTCTAAACTGCATTAAGTAAGGGCAAAACTGAAGCGCTGAAAGGGCATCTTGTCTTCAGAAAGAGTCTATTGAACGAATATAGGTTCGAGATCGAATCGCACACCTACGGCTGTTCACTAGTATCCAGGAAAGTATATTGCTTTCAGCATGTTTGCTAAGAGTGATACCAACACCGTAAATACCTTGAGTCATTGACTCAGTATTGCCAGAGACGCGAAGAGTGTAGTCATTGTCGGCAAATGCAGAACCAGGGAGTTAAAGCCATCGCAATGAGGCTGGACCTTACCGTAGTGCGATGGTTTGTGGGCCATAGTGATCCATTGAGCTATGCTGGGTGGTGCATTTTTGCACCTTCAGAGCCACTCATACCAGATTGATCAATGGTTAGAGGCCAGAAAAATTCAGCTTCCTGGTCCTTCAGGTTGCGGGTTGGAATGAGGGTGGCTCCTTATTCTTTAAAACGGACTCCTTGTAGCACAACGCCAAACCCGCTGCCATACGGTCAGGTTTTTGAACCAAAAGGTTTGGTTGAGAACCCTAACCATTCTCCTATCTAGGCCTGGGCAGTAGACTTGGACAGTATCCTGCCCACGCAATCCTATGAATCTCTATTCCAACAAATTTCTGATGTTTTGGCCACAACAGAGGATAATTAACGGTGCCTGATCAGCTGTATCGAGCAGGGTGGATAGGGGTTTGGATGCTATTGTTCAAGCTTTCCCGTCTTCTTAATCCCCCTCTTATGCTTTTTCTCTCTTACCGTCCCGTTCCAGCTTCACTTTTATCCCCCAGTTTTCAACCCCCCGATTCTTGGCCCTCCCCCAACATGCTTTGCTAGGCGTTTATCTACTAATTTCAACTCACATGCTAACGCGGAGCGTCACTCCCCTTTTGAAAAGCAATTTAATCGGTCGGATTTGCCCGATTCCTCACTGGCTAGTGATCGCAATGCTCCGTGCGCTGTCCCTTTGGATCCGCCCTCTCGCTCAGAAGTCAAACGTGAGATCGCACTGTCGAAGTTGAACAAAGCCGCGGGACTAGTTGATCTTCATCCATCCCCCTTCAAATTCGGAAGCCCTGCTCTTGTTGATGATTTATATGAATTACTAGTGAAACTGTGGGAGCAGGAAACTGTCTCAACCGACAGGAGCCGCTCCGTTATTGTTCCCATTTTCAAAGTAGGCTCCCGTTCGAAATATGGTAACCCTAGAGGAAGCAGTCTGATCCCCATCGCCTCCAAATTAGTTGCTTCCATAATCATTTAGACTGACTAGCGCTCGTGAAAGCCAGATTCGTAAGGAGCAAGCCGGGTTTCGTCGAGGTCGTGGCTGCATCGACCACATTTTCACTTTGCGTCAATCGTTGGGGCACCGTTAAATATATTGGCGGCCCACCGTGCTCGTGTTCCTCGACATCAAAGGCGCATTCGATTCGGTTGATCAATGTGCCCTTTGAAACTGTCCGCTCAGGAAAGGTGTGCCCGAGAAATATGTAAATATTATCCGAGCATTATACGCGCGTAGCTCGGGCAGAGTGAAGGCTTACGGTAAGCTGTCGCCACCCTTCAATATCTCCAGCGGTGAAAGGCAAGGATGCCCACTGTCACCTTTCCTCTTCAACTTCGCTATTGACGAAGTCATGGAGATTGCATTTACAGGACATGATTTAGAAGATGTGGTGCTACTACCAGAAGAACGACTGCTTAACTTAGATTATGCAGACGACATTGCCCTCATCTGCGGCAGCTCACAGATGTGCCAAGCTGCAGTGGACAGATTAGCACTGGCTGTCAGCCGCTTCGGGCTTTGCTTTGCACCATCGAAGTGCAAAGCGTTTATCCAAGATTGGCAGGGATCTCCTCCTGCGCTGACCGTTGGTAGGGATCAGCTAGAAGTCGTGCAAAAATTCAGTTACCTGGGAAGTTGTATCAGCGCTCGTGAAATTGAAGACGAGATCACGAACCGCATAGGAAAAGCTCGAAGTGCTTTTGCTAGTCTTCGACACCTATGGAGGCGGCGCGACATCACTCTCGCCCTGAACGGCAGGGTGTACAATGCAGCAGTACGTTCGACCCTACTGTACGGTTGTGAAACATAGCCCCCAAAATCAGCGGACATAAAAAAGTTAGTTGCCTTCGATCATCGGTGCCTTGGCAGTTTGCCTCACATCTGGTGGTAACACCGCGTGAGCAACGAGCGTGTTCGACGCATTGCTTAAGGCACAGGAAAAGGAACTAAACTGCTCAGCACCGTCATTTCACGCATCAGGCTCCGATGGCTAAGCCACGTGTTGCGCATGCCAGCCCACCGACCTCCACGACGTGCGTTGTTTGCTCACTGTAGCTGTGGATGGAAGAAGAGATGGGGGGCCAAGCGAGGACTTGGTCGAGAGGAATGAAAACCCTCACTTCGGAGCTGGACTAGATGGAGCGTCAAGGCTCCTTGGTTGGGGTCCGAAAGACGATGAACACGTTTGGCTAGATATGCTTGCTGACATGGCAAGGAGCCGACCTCAGTAGCGTTCGTGCTGTGAGTTTCTTTGTCCCTCCCCATCCCTTTTAGCATCCCCTTTTAACCACGATCGCATTTCGTAGCGTAATATAATTTTACATAATAATTTTTCTTGTTGCCTAGTAGCCGGCTGGTAGCTTACCGGGACGATGCTTATCAGTCGCTGGTAGCTCAGCTGGCATGCAAGTGTTGCATTTATTTTCCTTCTCTTTTATGTATTGCAGCACAGTATCTGAGGTGTTTCCCACCTCTAGCTAACGTGTCTTAATAATGATGATGATGAGTCAAAGTTTCGTGTTTCGGAGACACAGTACACATCAATATCAATGGAGTGGAGAACGAGGGCTAATGCTGCCTATTAGCCGATTTGACGCCCAGTGCGGACCTTAAACAAACAAATGTGAGATGAGACGCTTGGTTAGAAGTTATTCGCATCAAAAACAGAGGCTGCGAAATCAGTGGTAGTTTTCCGCTTAGTGGACGAGGAAGAAGAGAGTTGAGAAGTGGAAAACGTGAAGCAAAGTTCGCTGACATGGTACTCGAAACTATAGCAGCAGAACATATGTGCCAACCGACGCGCATAACGCGTTCAATTGCATAGTGCTAAGACTTGATGTTAAGCAGCAGAGGAACAACTTATGTATGACATTCGGATCCTGGAGCCTCTGGCAGCAAGCGACGACACAGTTCTTATTGTTAACATGGAGCAGGCGCATCAGCGATTCCACGCACTGTTGCCAGATTACCACTACTGGAAGGTGGATTTCGACAGCCTAACTCGAATACGGTTTCATGCCAGATCGTTCATGCACCACCAACCTGCTCGTGACGAGGCATGAATAGCTGCGAGCAGTGAACCGGAGGAAGTCTGTCGACGTTATCTGCATCGAATTCAGCTCAGCATTCGACAAGGTGAACCAGGAGGTCCTCCTTCTGAAGCTGACAGTGTGTGGTGTTGGTGGATCTCTGCATCAGTGGATCCAGGACTTTCTCGTTGGATGAAAGTGGAGGATACAAGTCGATAGCCACCCGACGGACTGGTATCTTTCCAGCAGTGGCGGATCCAAAGACACGGTGCTGGGGCTCACGTTGCTCCTGACTTATATCAATGATCTACCTCAGCTTCTACAATCACCGTGTGCCCTGCTTGCAGACGACCTGAAAAATGTGGAGAGTGCTAAGCACATCCGACGACTGCTGCTTACTTCAATAAGACCTAAAGCGCCTTTCCCTGTGGTCTTCAGAAGTCCGCTTCCCAGTTAACCCATCCAAGTCGGTATTCATGAGCCTGTGGTAGGATGGTGACGGCCGAACCTACACTCTTGACGGTCAACTGCTACATCCCACACCTTCCACGATGGATCTAGGAGTACTCTCACGTTGCGAGTTGAAGTCCGTTGACAACACGAGCAGGCTATATCGTAACGGACTTCGCATGCTCTGGGCATTCAAACGCAGTTTCTGCATCTGGCCTGAAGAGGTTTTCACTCGCCTTTTCTCCTCCATCCTTAGACCAATGCTAGAGTACGGCTCGCTCGCCTATTGCCCGACAAGTCACGGCCAGGCGCAGATGATCGAACGGGTTCAACACGTCACTACCAGGCTCGTCCCCAGTTTGCGAGGCTTACCGTATGAGGACAGGTGTGAGAAGCTAGGACTGTACGCCCTGGTCTTTCGTCGGTCTCAACACGACCCACCGAATTCTACAAGTAATGGACTTGTCCATGCTAAGTCCAGTACTCCACTTGCGAACGCCTTGCAGCACACACGGACACCAGTACAAGCCTGTGGTTCCAAATCTGAAGCGAGTTCACCATCCCCAATGCTTGGAATGGCGAGTAGTAAATGACTGGAACGATTTGCCGGAACACATAGTGGAAGCGAACCCAGTGTAGCAATTCAAACGATTGTTGGATGTGCATTTCCAAATGTTGGATTCCGAGGACGACTACTCACATACATCGCCATTTTTGAGTTCAAATCCACTGAGTTAAGCGTTTTTTAACGAATCACGTAAGAACGTGAAAAACGATCAGAGTATTTACGAGTTAGTTTGCTTTTTCAACGTTTTTGATCATATTTGACGCAGTTTTGCAGATTCAAGGTGCGACTTGCTCCCAACATAGAGTATTCAGTAGAGGGAAGATTATCGACGGGGTCCAGAAGGGCAGATGATACTCTCCGGATGCCAATTCCCAGAAAAGGGTTTTGTTCGAGGTCGCTTACCATATGGTACATGAAAGTTCACTCCAGGCGCTCCACCCGGAGCATTTGACTCCTCAGTCTGACCCACAAATCAGTGGTGAGTAAGTTCAGCTCGGAAGTGTGATTGCAGACAGTCAATGAGTTCTAGTTTAGGCCCGTCATACACAGCCTTTGAAGATCTAGAAAAATTCACGTGTTTTTCGATCGCAGTATGTTACGAACCTACGACCACGGCCAACCGTACCAATTCGACCAGATGTTGCCTGGCTTGGGGCGGGCGACAGCAAACCACTGATCCCCGGGCACGGCTCTCCCACAGACAGAGACAATGCGTGTCGCTCGTGCTCTAGGCTAAACGAGCTGTGACCTTATAAGCCACAAACTTGTTATCGCCACTGACCTCTTCCTAACCTTCGAAGAGGATTGTATTGTGAGACTGAGTTTGTCTGACTCCTAACCTCTGAGTTGTTTTGCATGAGTGGCTGGGAAAGTACATAGAAAGTGACACCCAGCGTAGCTCAATGGGTCGTGTAAATACGCGCCACGTCGAAGTCCAGTCTCGTCGCGATGGGTGCCGAAGACGTCGCAATCAGGTCAGGATAACTTGGGCCATCCAACATTTGTGCAAGCCCTCCTCTTGCTTTGGCCGAAACCAAGCTATGGAAGTCTCTCACCTCGCAAGTTGCCGGCGATCAGGCAATGTGTTAGCGTAGTATTCTTAATGCCGCCCAAGTAACGAATATCCACAGATAAAAGACAAAGAGTTGCAGACAGAATCGGTTATTGAAGAACTTAAACGCGATAGAAGTACAGGAGCTAGAAATCGGTTAAGCACAGAAATCACATGCAGTGTTGCGTGCCTCGGTCTGCCAGCCGCATCAAGAGAAAGAAAACACACCGGCTCAGCACACAAGTGTTCTATTCACAAGTCCGAGGTTATGTAAAAGTAGATGTGTTTTTAAAAACTCACCCGCCCACTCGATCGATCGCCTGATCGACCTCACTGAGGAAAGTGATTCCCTGCGCCCCAGGTTTCTGCCACCATCACATCCCTTCCTTTTTCTTTTTTTCGTTGTTTCGGTGTTGCAGGTTCGGTATTGTTTTTCACTGGAGAAGAACTTTCGAACCTGGGCTGCGATCTTAGTTGGTTTATTCTGCTGATACGGTTTCTCGTCCGAGCGCAGAGTCTGCTAACCACATAACCTTTTCGGCAGCATTTGATAGCTTCCCTATCTTTTCCGACCTTCAGCTGCTTTTCTCTTCCGAAGCACTTCAACACTAGGTATCTGTTTAAACCATATTTTATCTCCATGCGCTAGAGTATGAGGCTGTCTTGGTTCGTGTTAGTGACGCGGCTTTCGCTACCGTGAAGCCTTTCGAAAACGGCCTTGTGGATGACCAGTGGAAATTTTTGGGGTTGCAAATTTACAGTGACAGCAGTGTCAGCTTGCGGTTGAACTAGTTGTCTTTCAATCGGCAGCTGTACATCAGCGCACCCTTCCTCGTCATGATCCCACTTGTTATTTACTGAAATCTCTTGCGCTTTTAGCCGATTTACACCACCAAGTAAGCTAACATTGGTCAACGGACAGCAGCGAGCGAAATGGCTTAACCGGCCTTTAAAATAATCACCAAATATCTCTGAGCATTTCTGAAAGATCCGATTCTTGGTCATTGTCGCGGAATTCCCAGCCGTCTAGTATCCGCATCGCATCCTGGCCGATGGTGTACCTGAACATAACCAACTGATATGGCATAGGATATTCATCCAACTCGATCAGTGTCGCGAAGTTCATTCATTTCGCTTTCCACAGGCGCCAATTTTCGGGCAGCGAACCCTCCGTCATCTGTAATGAAGTTGGCATCGCTACAAACGACTGACAGCAAAATAAAACTGCAGATTGCTCATCGGTTCCTTCTTTTCCTCTGTCAATATGTTGCGGTTTGGGTCTGTCAACCGCGTCAGGAGAAAGAAAACACGCCGGCTCAGCACACAAGCGTTCTCTTCACAAGTCCGAGGTTACGTACAAGTAGCTGTGTTTTTAAAAACTCACCCGCCCACTCGATCGATCGCCTGATCGACCGCACTGACGCAAATGATTCCCTTCGCACTAGGTTTCAGCCGTCATCACAAACAGTATTTGCATAGCAGAGTCACTTCAGCCGGTTGTACGTATGCGCAGAAGCCACAGGAACTCGGCAGCAATCACACGCAGTCCGTCTGGTGAGGACTTAATGAGAACTCAAGCAAGTTTGACATAGTGAACTGGATATCGGATAAGTGAGATAGCGTATAGCCAGACAGTCACCTGCGAGCTTCGTGATCAGGCGACAAAGATGTCATCGCAAGCGTGAATATGTGCCAGGGCTACATAGGCGCAGAGAAAATCACAGTCACCTCATCAGCCGAAGCATATATTCTTCACTTTCTTGTGTATGTGTGTGTGTGTGTGCGACTGTCGGGAAGCTTGATGTTTGGACGGATTAGCCGAAATGCCGACTGAGGAGCTGATTTTGCTGCCTGTTTCCTCTGCCTTCACTAGCGCATTGCGTAAATACTTGAAGAGAATCGTCGGAAACAAGCCTTTTCGCAAAATTTGGTACTTGCATTTCCATGGGTATACTATGACGTTGTTAATGAATTCTAGGGAGATGAGGCGGCTGTCAGTCTTCGACAATCGCTGTCTACGAAGGATTGCTAGGGTGTGGCAACACATTGTAAGCAACGTGCTTGGGTCAAATAGTGCCAGTCTTCAGGACGTTATTCTCCGACATCGCATGCGTTGGCTCGGACACGTTCTGCGCATGCCAGCCCATCACCTTCCACGTTGAGCGCTATTTGCACTCTCAGGGAGCGAGTGGAAAAAGTGATGCGGTGGAGAAGGAGCATGAAGAAGGCAACCTCAAGTTTGGCGACAGTCGGACCAGTCCGTCTTCCAGGTTGGGGACCAAGAAATGCTGAATCGCAGTGGTTGGAAACGTTAGACGTCATGGCCCGCAACAGACATCAGTGGCGTCAATGTTGTTCTGCCATTTTACCATCCTTTGATGCACACAAAAACTCACAAAAAAAGAAAAGATACAAAATGGCGTGTGTAAAACCAAAAACTGGTTTCCCATATTTTTAATCGCAGTTCGTCTTCCCATCTTCTTCACTTTTTTCTTCTGCCATGGTTCAGATGGCACAACATCTGTTAACAGACTGTGAATATATATATATATATATATATATATATATATATATATATATATATATATATATATATATATATATATATATATATATATATATATATAGGCCTTAACTTATCGTCCAAAGAAAAATGGGCCACATAGTCCCACCCAAGGGGCGCAGAAAATCCAGAATTAGAGCCCATTGACTTTACATGAATTACTGATTGAAAGTGATTTCTAGTGATAATAATAATAATAATAATAATAATAATAGTAACAATAATGATAATAACAGTAGTAGCAAAACGCACAGTCCTGCCATTGGCAACAGGCCATACAATGAGCATAGATTGAAATTGATCACAGATTGAACTGGTTTCATTATTAGCTTGTTTCGCACTGCTGATTTTAGCACCATAGTGATGTGAATCAGGGTAACGTGATCTGTTGTTCAACGGAGAATAAGTCAAGATCGACACAGTGAACTAGAGTGGTCTCGGAACCGCGTTTAAAGAAGCAGATGAATAGCAAATGTTGCCCCTGTGAAACATTGTTCTGAGGAACACTCTAAACCCTTTGTATCCTGGCGGTACTTATAAGCAACACTCTGTTTTAATTGTAATGCAGGTTCAATGCAAGCGTCATTCCTGTTGGTACTCGCAATGATAGTAGAGTAGAGTTCTGTCAACAATTAAGTAGGAGCCAAAACTCCAAAAGTTTGTTCTACAGTATGTGGAGCAAACGCTTGTGGTTCATGTCGAGATATAAGTAAATTAATTCAGGACCCAAAAGGTTAAATGGGATATGCAGCAGTGAAGTGTCATATTGCAGAAATATTCCGATGTTTCGAAGGAGATTTCAGTTGACTGCTAGGCAAACATACACTTTAGGCATAAAGATCCAGTGAGGCTGTTGCATGGATACTATGACTGCCATGATCATCGAAAGTCAATCAGGATTCTTTTGCGTCAACAGTTGTTACCTAACTCCCAGAGTTGGAGAGAGAATGAATAGCGAGATAGACACATGCACGAGGGCAGCACAGTTAACAAATAGACTGTGAGCGATAACCTAGGTGTGAAAACCCCCGCAATAATAGTGCATTCCACTCTTATGGACCGTAAACAGCGGTGCAAGAAACAATCTGCTACGTCCCAGAAACTCTATTTCTATGCAGCGGTCACGATGTAGATGGTATTCTTGCAACGTATCCGGTCATTCTAAATATCTAAAATTTCATCTGATGAGCACACCCCCAGGTTTTATGCTTCTTTTCTCTCCCCACTGAAATACCATATGGGCGCCCAATATTGTCGCGGGTTTTGAGCTGTTCGCAGAGCTGAGTGATTATTGTGCAAACGTTTCGTTGCCTGACTAGGCAACATCATCAGTGCGGCTTCAGGGGCCTGGTTCGCAGTGCCTCGTAAGCGACTTCAATGTCCAAGTGCTTATTGATCGAGTTCTGTTTAGAATGTCAGGCTTCAATGAACTCACGTGCTTGCCGGCTTTTAGCCCTTCCGAGGATAGGCATGCTCTATGTCGAATTGATGGTTCTCGGCACCCATATGCGCTGACATCAGGGAGTTCTGATCGTGGCGACGAATGGCTAGGCTGTGTTCGTGTAGCCTTGTGCTAAGCTTTCTTCCAGTCTGTCCCACGTAGTATTTGTCGCAGTTCCGGCAGCAGATCTTATAAATCACACCAGTTTCTTTCTCTTTGCTAAGTTTATCTTTCACTTTGAAGAGTTTACTGCGAATTGTTTCCGTTGGCTGGTGTGCAACTTTGACTCCAAAAGGCAATAAAAGCCTCGCTGCCATTTCAGAGATTCCGTTGATATAGGGCAGTGTTGTTCTCTTTTCAGCTGTTGCATTTGTCGAGGTGTGTCGAGCAACCTTTTGTGGTGCGAGGCAGCGTAGAATGAAGCATTTTAGCCACGAGTTCCGCTTGAGCAGATTGAAGAGATGGTCTTCTTCTACCCGTCTCAGCTGTGGTGTGCTACAATGGGTTTGTGCTCGGTTGAAAAGAGTTCGCACGAAGCTGCGTTTGTGGGCTGCCGGATGATTGCTGCCGTAGTTGAAAATCTGGTCCGTATGCGTAGAGCTTCGGTAGACTGTTGTTTCCAAGCGTTTAACACCAATCCGTCGTATGAGAATGTCTAAGAACGGTAACTGCTTGTTGTTCTCCTCCTTCCTGGTGAATTAGATGTCATTGATCACACTGAAGATTACTTCGTGTGTTTCCTCCAATTTGGAACGTTTGAGGATAACGAAGGTGTCGTCTACGTATCGTACCCAAGATTTTGGTCTCTCGATCGGAAGTGCTATTTGTTCCAGCGCCTGCATCACTGTCTCGGCAACCAGACCCGAAATCGGTGATCCCATTGGTGTACCTCTTATCTGTTCGTAAATTTGGCCATTGGAAGTGAAATGTGTTGTTAAACGGAATTCCAATGAGTCCATCATCTGTTTGGGGTCGAGTTTACTGCTTGTATCAGACGACATGTGTTCCTCTAACAGCCGCGCAATTGTTTGTTTCGCCAAGCCAATGTCGATTGAGGTGAACAAGGCGGTAACATCGAAAGAGGCCATTATTTCGTCTCGTTCAATGGTTGCGGTTTTAAGTTTCTCAAGGAACTGTTCTGCTGAGTTGATCGAGTGTTCCGATCCCGCGATTAGGTGTTTTAGCCGTCTCCAGAGCTCCTTTGCAAGCCTGTAATTTGGTGCTCCGAGTAACGACACGATGGGGCGAAGCGACACTCCGCTTTTGTGTACTTTAGGTAAGTCATAGAACCGCGGTAGTACCGAGTCTTGTGGTCGCATCATCTTGTGTTCCAATTTTGTGATTTTCCCCATTTGTGCCAGTTTTTGCAGAGTGCGCCTGATGTTCCCTTCTAAGCGTTTTGTCAGGTCTTCGTTTATCGGCTGGTATGTGTTGGTATCACTGAGTAGGTGTTGTGCTTTCATCATGTAATCAGATTTGTCCATTATAACAGTAAGGCGTCCTTTGTCGGCCGGCAGTATAACTATGCTCTTGTCTTTCCCGAGATTCTCTAGATATTTCCGTTCAGCGGCGTTGAATATGTTGGTTTCAGCTTTATGACTGAGAGCCGGGATGATTCTGTGTCTGACCGCTTGTTGTGCTTCAGGCGTGATGTTGTACGATTTTAGCGTCGATTCAAGTGCAGCGAGGAAGTCGATAGGATTGGAGTCCTTAACATTGAGTTGCATACCTCGGACAATGACTGCTTTTTCTGCGTCCGTTAACGCTCTTTTGGATATGTTTGTAATAAAAGCATCGTCTTCCTTAGGCGGTTTCTTTGGCGAGATCGAATACAGCTTCACTTCAAGTCTCCGTTTGGTGTTTGACTTTGTCTTGTGTGTTTTGACGGCTATCGCCTTTTCCAATTCTTCAGTCAATTGTGATCCTAGTCTGGATATGCAAATTGCCTTCTGTTCATTAATCACCATTTGGTATTTATGCTTTCGACTGTGTGCATCTGTAATCAACAGGCGCAACATTCTTCGCTCATGTTGTTCCGTTATCTTCCAAGCCAAACGATGGTTGATCGGAGGACGGTAGTGCAGACTCGGCGGTAAAACCTGCCTTCGCAAGCATTCGTGAAGGAAATAGAGTTGCTCATCAGTGGATGATTGCCGACTGGCGAATGTCTCCCATCGGCGAGCAGATTTCAGAGCGTCGCGCCGAGCTACGGATATTCTCATTTATTTCATTCCAATGTTGTCCTCTAATTACTCCCGATAGTTAATCATGATAACAATAAAGGTGCTTACGGCCACTGGATTGGTTCAGTGTATACTGTCAATACAAGACAGTACACAAAAACCATATCTGCTTCCAATTAATTCTCGTCCGTACTTGTTCCGCGTCTATTTCGGGTCGCACCCACACGTTGTGATTAGTGCTACAAGAGGTATACTTACTCAAAATGGAAAAGAGTATGAAACTATACAGAGCGAAAAATGAAGGTATTCTAAACAATCCAGAACAATACCAATTGTTGGGTCTCAGGACCGCTAACACAGCACTTCCAGATGGTATGAGCGATGCATTTCAAACAAGTACGGTCAAGTAGTCGCCAACTACTCTCCGCATGCTCCCTCCTAAGCAGAGCTGCAGTTCAGAACAAGTTAAATAGCACGGTAGCTTCAGCACCTGCGTGAGTAGCTGGTGCTGCGAAAAGTTACATTCATGCTATTGCTGGGTACCAAGTTCATTCATTAAAACACCTCAAGAAAAGTAATTAGACTTAACTAATGTGCAACTTGTGAATAGCCAAGGACCGAAGCACATGGCGAGATAACAAGCGCTACATTGCTGAGGATGTGGGATGCAACCATTTGACCGTCTGGTTTTCTCAATTCAACCACTTGAAACAATAAAAGTAAAGCTCAGAGAAGGTAGTCCGAATGAGTGTTAGATCAGCTCAACGAAAAAGCTAGAAAAGTTCACTTCCTATTACGTTGCCAAAATGCATGGAACGCTGTGCTGTGGTCACACGTAGCCGATGGACAAGTGCACGTTACCTGCAAGTCACGTGACGGTGACCTGAGATAAGACAACGGACGCATCCGACCAACCTGGGAACGCAAATGTGGTGCAGACAGAGAAGTGTGCACCGGAATTTGAACGCTGATCGATAAATACACTGGAGTGTTTGATTGCATAATGCCGAAAATTGCTCAATAAGATGAAGTATTGCAGTGTGAAATTGACCCAGCAGCCGATTATATGCTAAATTTGTCCTAAATTTCCCGTTGATATACATCGCTGCATTACTACATATCCGTTCTACTGAAAAGGAAAGAACATGGATTTTTACGCGCATGATTAAGTGCACTAATTGAGGATCCAAAATGTTTATTATAATTTTTATTAGAATACTTTTAAAATACGGATAATAATGGCTTGAGAAATTTAAAGCAGTTAGTTCAATTCAAAAATTTGAAAACCCGATAACAAGATGAAAACTAGTAGATGCATGCATTTCCTATTATCTCCCTCAGTACCATTAACAATAACCGGTATGCAAGAATGTATTTAACTATGGGTGTGACAGATTCAGCATGATGTGCAAAGTGAATGACGGAAGTTCCAACCCTATGTCCATGGCAGTCTTAAGCTGATAAATAATTGCTTTTGAACAAAAAGGGTCGGTTTCATCCGGCTTATGGCAATGGCCTCGGCGAAACGGAAGAAGCGAGGATTAGAGTGACGCAACGCAACTGTGAACGCTGATCCAAGGATGAGTTTACTGTATCGAAAACCCCAAAACGGTTAATCGCTGCTACGTAGAAAAGTTACTGTGCTGCTCAGGTTTTGGTCATCAATAGAACCCGTAACTTACCGGTGCCTCACACGAAGGAACCTCAACCGATCGGGGCCAACTCACACTGCATACACAAACTCCTGTGCGACTGCGGAGACAATTACATAGGCAGAACCAATCGGTCTTTGACTTCCCGAATAAAGGAACACGTGCCAAGGTGGGTTAAACGTGAAATTGACCAGCATCGCTGTCCCACTGAGGTTCCGTGCTTGCGCAAACCGCCAGCTTCCTCAATAGGTAAACACCTACTGATTACGCGTCACCGGACAGATCTTGGATCAGCGTTCACACTTGTGTCACGTCACCCTAATCCCCATTTCGTCGAAGCCGTTTCGATAAGCCGGATGAAGCTGGCTTTGTGTGCTCAAAAGCAATTATTTGTCAGCTTAAGACTGCTGTGGACATAGGAATGGAACTTTCGTCATTCATTTTGCACCTCATGCTTATTCGGTCACACCCATAGTTAAGTATATAGTTGCATGCCGGTTATTGTTAATGGTACTAAGGAGATAATACGAAATGCATGAATCTACCAGCTTTCGACTTCATACTGTGCTTTTCATATTTCCGAAGGGAACTAACTGCTTTAAATTTCTCAAACGACGAATTTCCGCTGCTTGCTTCATCGTATGGTCAGACTGAGGTGCAATATTGTGCGCAGATGTGTAGATATTCTTCCTTACGAAATGTATTCTGCGTAGACAACCACGCTCGAATCTCACAATGCTGCGTAGAAATAAACTCAAACTATCTGTGGCTAACCACAAATTGTGGCATCCGCTCACTTGGAGATGGTCGAGTACAAACTTCTGAGTTTACTGGAAACTCACGCACGCCTACTACATGTGATAGAGGATCTATCGTTGTGATGTCGTGTTGTTTTCGCTAACTTTCGTAGGTCCACTCTCAACCGTACAAGGCGAAATCGGAATACTCGGTTGGAGAACTCGCTTACGAGCAACCAGGATGAGGAGCAAATTGTTCGTGATGCAAGTGGTGCATTTATCAGACGTACAGCTTGACGCATTGCAGTTAGAAGCATTGTCATATGGGATTGAGTACAAAATTCCTCCTAGAAGACTGGACGGGTTGTTTATAGAAGCTCAGTTGGAGAACTTTTTCGATCAATTTAAGGAGCTTCAACCATCCAACCCTGAGTGCTGTTTGGTTTAGAGACAAATTGACCGACATTGCCCACGCAGTTAAGACTGTGCCAATGACTGAAAAATGCGCACTTACAAGCCCACACCTTCAGGCGCTGCGTGAAATGCGTACTAAGAACGTAGTTGTGATGAAACTGAATAAGGAATCTGGAGTGAGGTTGTCATGAGCAAGGCCGAGTACGCTCAGAAATTGGTTAGCGTACTCAACGACATGAGCAAATTTGACCTTAATGAGATGGAGAACGTATCCGACGTTGAAGCTAGCATAGCTGCCCATTATGAAATGCTTCTCCTCCATCGTGTGATGGATAGTGACATCTATAATTGTTTGAAGCCAAATGGCAGCACTATTCCGCAGCTATACGGGTCACCGAAGACGCACAAGAGTGGAGTACCACTTAGGCCGATTCTATCAACGGTTAATGTGTCGCAGTATAAATTGGCTCGCTGACTAGTGAAGATACTTGCCTCTGTGACAACTGTCCAATGCATATAGTCTTAAAAATTCCTTTCAACTTATCGATGACTTAGATGACATCAACCTCTCCGAGAAGGTCATATTTTATTTGGATGTGGAATCTCTATTCACGAACGTCACACTGCAACAAACTGTTGATTACATATGTGAGCTAGCTGAGCAATCTAGTTATTCGTTAGCAATTCCAGTCGAATTTCTAAAGGAATCCTTGCTTTTGTGTACAGCAAATGTTGGCTTCCAATTTCAGAACACCCCATTTCGTCAAACCGATGGTATGGGAATGGGCAACCCACTAGGCCCTGTACTTGCCGATTTCTTCATGCGGATGATGGAAAGAGACATATCTGCAGAAATAGCCAAGTTACCATACTATAAACGTTACGCGGATGACATATTGGCCTTTTGTTCATCGGAGCAGCAGATTGTCCAGTTGGTACAGCAACTGTGCACATTGCCAACTTGAGGGTCAAATGTGAAGTTGAACAGAAGAACACCGCCATTCTTAGACATCCTCATCAGTCGCATGGATGACGGGCGCATTAAGAGGTCTATCTACATAAAAGCAACCTAGTCCGGCCAATACCTGCACTTCAGCAGCTTCACACCAATGCGATACAAGCGGATCCTTGTGAAAACTTTAGTTAGTCGTGCTAAACGAATTTGCTCGGCTGATAGTCTAGCTGACGAGCTAAAGTTAATTACAACATTTATCGCGAATGGTCATCCCCAGAGATCTATAGAGAAACACAGCTAACAGCGGGGCCCGAAAGACTTGGTGCATAGGGCAGTCAAGAAAAAGATCTATTATCGAGTTGCCTTTCAAGGGTGACTTTACTGTATCGAAACCCCCAAACGGTTAATCTCTGCTATGCAGAAAAGTTACTGTGCCGCTCAGGTACCGGTCATCAATAGAACACGTAACTTACCGGTGCCTCACACGAATGAACCTCAACCGATCGGGCCCAACTCACACTGCATACATAAATTACTGTGCGGCTGCGGAGACAGTTACATAGGCAGAACCAATCGGTCTTTGACTTCCCGAATAAACAAACACGTGCCAAGGTGTGTTCAAGATAAAGTTCCGTGCTAGCGTAAGCCGCCAGCTTCCTCAAGAGGTAAACACCTACTGACTACGCTTGGATCAGCGTTCACACTTGTATTGCGTCACCCTAATCCCCGCTTCCTCCGTTACGCCGAGACCGTTTCGATAAACCGGATGAAGCTGGCCCTGTGTGCTCAAAAACAATTATTTGTTAGCTTAAGACTGCTGTGGACATAGGGATGGAAATTCCGCCATTCATTTTGTACCTCTTGCTTATTCGGTCACACCCATAGTTAAGTATGTAGTTGCATACCGCTTATTGTTAATGATACTGAGGAGATAATACGAAATGCATGCACCTATCAGCTTTCGTCTTTTTACAGCGTTTTTCAAAAATGACTTTGTATATTATAATATAAATAATTTTAGTTTCACTGCAAAATAAGTTTTGTGGATTCATCTGAATGCTGTACTACAGAACAGGGCGCAAGTAATATTCAAGTGAACCCGCCATTGCAAAATCAAACGGTCCCTGACATGTTCCTTGACGGATTTGGTTCGCCTCCGCTAGCAGTTAACCCACAACAGAATTGTCGTCGGAAACCCATGAAAAATGCTGAAATAATCCAAGGTGACAGTGCATCCGCAGCGAGGTCGATTCGAAACGGTCCAGAGGTGACTAGCGGAAAATTTGATGCGACAATTCAGTATAAAGCCATCATTTTTGGCCCCGGATGAAAGTGCGGTCGAAGGAAGTGCTAACAGCAGCAAGGGGTTTCATTATGAACCTGATGTTGATCTGATTTTTGAATTGTGTTTCAAACGATGCGAGAACAATTTCAAACTCAAACTGAAACACAAGGGCGACGCATGTCGGGTGAGGTTGCTGCTAAGAAAGCTCGGTACAACCGAACACACCCGATAGTCGGATTTTATTCTGTCAACGAAGACCATGGATCTCAGGTTTGACGAAACCGTCCATCAGCTATCGGAAATTTTCGGTGGGCACTCATCCTTGCTTAATACTTGTTATCAATACATGAAACTGGTGAGAAAGGAAAGCGAAGAGTTCCACATCCTTATGCTGGTAGGGTTGATCTTGAGTGTGAACAGTTCAAACTGCATACTGTTGTATCAAGAAAGCCGTAGGAAAGGTAAAATGTATCTCACAAAATTAACCAAGTACAACTGAGACAATCCCTTGTTAAACGGAGAGTCAAGCGACAGACGCACACAACCAATAGTAATGAGTCAGCAAGCCAACCAATGAGATCGAGCCAATCGATGTTGCTGACAGGGTTACCACATTATCGTTCCCCCTCCGAAAAGCTGCCTCAACCGAGTTCGTAGCGATCAATAGGTTTCACCGTTCTCGCGGACCGACGCAGCTGGCTTCGTGGTAATGGTAACTCAGCCGGGTCTTCGTGCGCGGATCGGTCGGGCTGATTAGCTGGTCCGTGAGCTGTGTGGAGTCGACGCGCGTTGACAATTAGGCCGTCCTCCAATCGATAGGTGCCCGGGCCAAGCGTACGGTCGATGCGCAGTGGAGCGGAAAGCGAAGGTGTGCCTTTCTTTGTTGCTCTGCTTTTGACGCGAACGTATGTCCCGGGCTGCATTGGTGTTGATAATTTAGCGTAGGAATTTTGGTAAGCTGCTATGCGATTTGAAACTTCGGCATCTCTCGCTGATAAAACGTTATGCCCAGCATTTAACTTTGTGCGTAAAGGCCTTCCTAGCATCAGCTCCGCTGGCGTTCTTCCGGTGGCTCTGTGGTCACGACCGAAGATAAGTTCAACTGTCTGATTGTCAAGTGCGGTCTCCAGTCACACCTAGACAGTGATATCATGTCGAAGTGACTAAACAAGATTCAGTTTTCCATGGACATTACACTACAGCAAGTTACCCACGAGTGTCAGTATGTATCCCGTAAACCTCATCTAACTCCAATTCGAATGTCACAAAGATGTGCTCTGGACAATCCCGAAAAAGTAGCACTTGCCGTAGGGAAACCACTATCCGTGTGTTAGCAGCGTGGTGATGAATGGCGTTTGTACGTTTCTGTTCATATAAGAATGAAACCTGGCCGCTTAAAGCTGAAACCTGGCCGCTTAAAAGCAGCGGACCTGAAGAGGCTAGTTACGTTCGACCACCGGTGCCTTCGTAATTTTGCTCACATCTGGTGGGAACACCGCGTGAGCAACGAGCGTGTTCGACGCCTCGTTTACGGCACAGGAAAAGGAACTGAACCGTTCAGCACCGTTATTTCACGCACCAGGCTCCGATGGCTCGACCAGGTGTTGCGCATGTCAGCCCACCGACTCCCGCGACGTGCGTTGTTTGCGCGCCTGGGGTGTGGATGGAAAAAGAGGAGGGGTGGCCAAGCGATGACTTGGTCCAGAGGAATGAAGGCCCTCACTTCTGAGCTGGCCTCGGTTGGAGCGTTTCGGCTCCCTGGTTGGGGTCTGAAAGACGATGAACACGTTTGGTTGGACACACTTGCTGATATGGCAAGGAGCCGACCTCAGTGGCGTTCGTGCTGAGTTTCTTTGTCCCACCCCATCCCTCTTAGCCTCCCCTCCAACCACGATCTCATTATTTAGCCTTATATAATTTTGCATAGTAATTTTTTTGGTGCACAGCAGCCGGCTGGTAGCTTACCGGAACGATGCCCATCCGTTACCGGTAGCTCAGCCGGCTTGCACCAGTTGCTTTTTTTCTCTCCTTTTTTTCTATGTATTGCGGCACAGTAGCTGAGGTGTTCCCCATCTGCAGCTAACGTGTAGTATGACGATGATGATGATGTTCATATAAGAAGCAAAAATGTTCAATGTGTAATCGACGTGGCTATAAAGAAAGCCAGCGTAGAACAAGGAAAAGTGTCTGGACGCCTAGGCAAAGACATCGATCAGGCAGTACATGATGTAGGACCAGAACCAAATTCAATACCGTGCTTGCAGCAACTGATCCGATTTCAAATGTCTCCGCAATTATCTAGCAGAATAAACGGAAGGACGTTCCGTTTGCAATTCGATACAGAATCTGTTATAACGGTTGTGTCAAAGAAAAGAACTTGTAAGAAAATGGGCTCACTAAAATACCAGCAAATTAATAATATGGCCAGAAACGCATCAGACGGCAAACTTCATTGGCTTGGTGAATTACATAGTGAGGTGCAAATTTCTGCTAAGCGCGAACACGGTACGATATGCAAAGCTGTTTGTGAAGTCAACCTCCTTAGAATTGACTGGATCGATCGTCGGAAACCTCGACGTGTCGATCAACAAGTCTTGTTCTTTTCGTGTAGATTCATCGCAGTTAGACACAGGCAGACAGCCACCACACATCCGGGAAAGCGCTAGACGGCCGTTTCGTCCTATTGGGAATCGTCAGTAGCGCGCACCCGGCGAATCCTGCCGGATTCGAATTTACGACCTTACTCTTGCGAGTCAGCAACTTATGTCACTGAGCCATGGGCGACGGCAGCGGACCGCCATCACTGATATCTAACTGCGATATAGTGCGGCTCATCCTCCACTGTCTTGCATGTTATGAATGTGCAGAGGACAGGGCTGGCCCCCAGAGCAACGACTTCCTGTTCTTGTTCTGCAAAACAAGCAAAATAAGGAAATTTATTTTACACATTTAAGTGAGTCCGACAGAAGTCCAGGAGGAAAGGACGGCAAAAGTAATCTTGGGCACACTACTGGAAAACCACAGGACTACGGTGAACCCGCAATTTTTGAACGACAGCTCATCCGTTGATGCCATGACGAACAGACAGCTATGTCTGGCACAATATGTGATAAAACCCATCATGAGATAGCAGCCGATTGTCGCTGCATAAACCGAGCGGTTTGGTGATCTCAAAATGCTGATGACTCATTTAGTGTTGATCTTCTAATAGGCAGATTGGTCCTGGAAAAGCCAGCCACAGTTGAAACAGTCCACTGAGATCGCACACCAAAAAAACTAGCGAAGAGGTGTAGCCTTAGCAACAAGGAGATAGCTATACCTGCCTTCTGTAACGTTCGTAACTTGCACGGCAGTGGAGGATATGACGAGTTATATGTCGCAGTTAGCTCGTAAATCATGACGGTCCGCCACAGTGGAATAAGCTGCTGACTGGCGGTGCAAGCCGTTCGTAATCCTGGGTTTGAATCCTCATAAGTTCGATGAATGAGCAGTGTTGACGAGACTCAACGTGTCGAAACGGCCGTCTAGTGCTGTTCCGGGAAGATTGAGGATTATGCGAGCTGGAGACTGTTACGAAGAAGCCCGCAACAAATTACATCAAAAATCCTTGAGACTACACAACAACAACACTAAACTTTTCAACGTAGTTGTAGAGCACCTTATTCATCGTGGGGAATTTAAATTAGTTTTTGACAGGAGTCCGGAGAGTCATAAAAATTTCAGTACGTAAATGGAAGTAAAAGGAAACATTGCAAAAAGTGTACGGTCAAACAAGAAATGTGATGAGGTCTTGTGAAAAGAAAGACAACTGATGTGCTTACCTGCCATTTTTCCCACTTCTCCGTGATGATCACGCAGCAGTAGATAACTCAGACCCAAAAAGCACATGGATATCAGACCGAGAACCAGAATCAAATTTGGTATATGGGTCACAACATTGGAGATAACACGACCCATAGAGGATTTGGTCGGGTGATGTGGAGAGTAGTAACCGGGAGTCCGGTCCTCATCATCAAACCGATTACTAGCGAAATCCCTGTCCATATCATCGGAAAGCAGTGTCAGATCCGGATGAGGTTGAGTATGCGTACTTTTGTTCGCTGAACGAGGAGGAGTGAATAGAAGGCTCGTGGAAGTGGCTGTGCCCGTATCGCGGACGGACCCTTGAGGACTGAGTGAGGTGGGAATAGAAATAGTAGGCTTGTGAAATAACAAAAGGGAGGTGTGGAAGATAAACGGACGAACACAAGGGGGCGATTGAGGTGGGCAACAGGTAGCAAGTTTGTTCAATTGGTCTAGCAGTTGGTATATATATATATATATATATATATATATATATATATATATATATATATATATATATATATAAACAATCTGTGGTACAGATTTTGTGCCATCGGAACCATGGCTGAATAGGAAAACAATATGAATAATAAGAAGGAGCAACAACAACAAGAGCATTTTTTTGTCTATTTTACCACTCAGTTTTTGAAATTTTTTTCAGTTTTTTAGGGAGAGGATGAAGGGACACCGCAACACACCGATGCACACGTCCGCCTTTGACATCGATCTTGAGCCATGGCTTCCAAGGTCTATAACCAGCAAGTATCTGCATCTCTCGGACCCCAACCAGGTAGTCGACAACAACCGGCCGCCACCACACACGGGCAATGGACCGCAAACAGCGGTGCTCGAAGACGGATAGCCTGCGCAAGTCATCCTTACGAATGGACCAGGTCTCGCATCCGTACAACAGTACAGCACGAACAGTTGCACAATAGACCCGCCCTTTGATGCATAGACGAATGTCGTGCCGACGCCACAAATGCCTCAGCCTAGAAAAAGCGAGGCCTGCTCTCGAGATGCGCATCGAAATCTCGTCTCCAACAGCCCCGCCAGCAGTGATGCAACTTCCCAAGTATACAAAGCTCTCCACAACCTATAGTGTCTCACCACCAAGAGTGAGTGCAGGTAGAGGCCTTGCATTTGGATGGCGAAAAGTACATACCGTACTTTGATGCTTCAATCGCCAAGCGGTTTAATGCAAGTTAGACGACGTGTGGATCGTCACCCAGCAAGACGATATCATCAGCATAATCCAAATCAACAACTCGACTACCTGGGAGGAGCTCAACGCCAGCGTTCAACGAATCACTGCATTCCAAGATCTGTTTCGCCCTTGATTGCACCCACCAGGTAGAGATACCAAAAGGGCACTCGAGTCCGGGACTTTCGATGTCTCCACTCCGAAGTCGTCAATTGGCGGTGGTTAACGCTTGTCATGACGGATAATCTGAATTCGATTAGTTCGTGTCTTCTCAATCAGTTGCTTACAGACAAACAGTGGAAGGATTGAAGGAGTGAAAACGAAAATGAAGCAACGGGGGAATCAAAAAAATATTAATTCAAGGTCATCGCCTGTAATGACGAAAGCAAGACGAGGCTGGCCACAAAGTCCAGCTGTTTGCAGAGGTTCGGATGTAGTCGCTGTATAGCGGAAGGCTAAGCAGATCGAAACAGACCCGGATTATGTTGCCTGTTGATAACCTTGAATGTGTTACGAGGGTTCTCGCACACGGTACAATCAAACAGATGCCAGGCGACCAAACTTACAGGAAACGTAAGGCCACATATTGCTAAGTTTCGTTGAACGCATCCCATGATCCTAGTTGATAGCCTCCTCTCGGTTCGGTCAACGGTTGTGGACTTATAGGACAGACTATGTTGAAACATAAGATGTGTGGGAATGGACTGTGACGCGCGATTACGATCTGCACCGCAGTTCACTTTGAAAGGAACCTCGGTCAATTCGGATTGCAGTGTTACGAGCTATCCACAACTCTGATCCGACGAGTATTCGGAAAGTGACCGATTTCTTTCCGATCACTGTACGAAAAAAAGCTATGACAGAACAAACTCTGGACGGAAAGCGGACAGTCAAAAATTGGCAGCACTTATTCATGATGTTTCCCGTCGAATCCCAATTCTCATTCCTATTGATAACTGCCTCTGAGCGATTGTTCAGGCAGCATCCGATATTGACTAAACCTATGGAACCTTCTTGTAGTGCCTTAACATATCAACATTTGTGGCAGAAAATATGTGTTGCGCGCGCAAGAGCTACCAGAACGCGATAAGGATGAAGTGTTGTCAGAATCAAGTGCTAGATAAGGTTTTCGCACCTATGTTACCCTTTTTCCCCGACTTTACAGCCTTCGTTTTCCGCACACAGACTTCCCTCCGATATGGAACGGAAATCGGACACACAGAAAAGCTTACCCATACTCGAGACCACTTATAGGCAAAAGCTTTTGTTATGCAATGCGGCATAATTCCGATCGGTCAGGCAACATTCAGTGTAGCATTTAACGGTGTTAAACGCCTTTGTTTTCCACACAATCATTCCAATGCGGAAGCGGAGGAAAGCCGGACAGTTGACCGTCTGATGGAGCTGTGTTGGTTAGCTAACATGTATGCCCTGTGCTGAGGCTGATGTTTCATTCATGATGCACCTATACCGCAGTTGGGTGAAACCAACTTACACTTAAACTAGGTCTTTATAAGCTGGACAAATTTCACTCCACTTTCTTTGGTTCGTCCTCTCTTTGTGAATAATCTTCTATTAACTGGCCACGTTGCTTACGCTAATTGTGGTTACCTTTGTTAACTTTATTGTGTTTGTAGCATTTTTGAGTAACTTTTAGACATTCGGTATTTATCGCCGATTTGTTGCTAACCAACTTACTCCATCATAGTATAATTTAGCGAAGAGTTATGTTAGCATAGCCGTATGCTATAACCGATAATTTTTATTTGATAATGCCATTTCAAGTGATTGACTGTTGTTTGACATCCCCAGTGTGGTTGCGCTTGATGTGCATGTTGACAAGGTGCCTACCTGTCTATTACCCACTACCTCGTCCATACTGGCTCCAGGAGACAGTTGGTCGTTGCTGGATGGGACGAGGTCCAGGGTCCTCGTGGTCGTGCTAGGCTCAAAGAGTGGTTCCATGCAGTCAGTGTGGAGCGGACTACGGTCCAGCCACCGTCTTGTGTGCGCTTGATTCCCAAATACAGTGTGCTTGTGTTTGCCTGTGAAGGAGTGTGGGCCGGCTCCGTTGATGAAACGTGGTTCCCATCCGCATGCCTCCCGGTCTTATTCCTTCGGGTTTACACTGCATATGGGGTGTGTTGTTGGAGCTGTGGGTGGTGCAGCGCAAGCCACCCATGGTCCCTCTGTAGGCGCAGGCGTCCTGTGGCTTGCCACAGTGACAGGCAAATCCGAAACCGGATGCCACCAAGCATGTGCTTCAGTAGGCGGGAGATCCCCTGGTGCGCTGAGCATTGTAGTGACGAAATCATGACAGATTGTCAACCTGCTGCTCCCAACGCTGTGCCGTTGGCTCACGTCCTGAACGCCTACTCGTGGCGACCGCTGGGTGGAAGTTGGATTACATACATCTTCTAGCTAAGAGCCAGGAGATAACTCCGCATGGGTCCGTTCACTGACTCATAGCGCCAGAGTGTGTACTTTATCAAAGGATTTGGCGGAAGACCCGAGTCGTTTCCTTGTCAGGTGTGGACTCCCTGGCAATATCCAAGTCCAACCTCCAAAATATGAATTAGGCCAATAGTAATAAATCCATGCTGCATCGGCCGGCGCGCAAACGCTACTGGAAAAGGGTCGCACTATCTGCTGCATACATCAGGCTCCTCCCTTTTTCTACTTCTCCTCCATATACTCTCCCCGTCCCCGTTTCACCTAAGCCACTACTTAATCCAATTCAGATCGTCAGCACTCATACGGTTGCCCGCCAACATAATCGCATACCTCCGTGCAAAGCGTTAAACATCGGGTGCTGGAAGGTGTGCACTTTGCTCGACCGGAATACGAGTGAACGTCCTGAGCGACGCAGTGCACCGGTCGTGATGGAACTGGCGTGCTACAACATCGATATTGCGGCACTCAACGAGATTCGGCTCGCTGAACAATGTAAGTCGCATGATCCTAGTGACGAGTATACGTTCCACTGGGTGGGCAACACCATCTCAGCACCACATAATCATGCGGTCGGATTGGCATTATCCGATCACCTCCACGGCCAGCTGGTGGGTGAGCCCACTGGCATCAGCGCGCGACTGATGACTCATCGCCTACGAGTCGGAAGAGGTAAGTCTGCCACTTTATAAGCACGTACGGTCCAATCACTTGTTATCCTAATGACAGCCTGTGCTGAGGAGCGACCAACTATTTCTGCTGGGTGATTACAACGCGCGCGTTGGGCGTGATGCATCGGCGTGGACAAATGTCATCGGTCCACATGGTTCAGCGAATGCGAACGGTGATAGGCTGCTCTCACTGTGCCACCCACGGCCTGACGATCAGGAACACTCGGTTCGCACTGATTGTGAGTGATACAGCAATTTGGACGCACCCACGCAGTGGTCACGCTCATCTGCCCAACTATATCATCGTACTACAGCATAACAAGCGTGAAATGCTCATTACGCGTGCACTGCGTGGAGCTGAGTGTGGCACTGATCACTAATTGGTGCGGAGTAAATTGTACATCTATGTGCGGAAAAATACATATTGTGTGCCTACCGAGAACCGGAGGAGTAAATATCACATTCCCTCGCTACTGTGGAGAAACGTATTGAGCTGGAGAAGGGGATGGCTGTACGCCTGTGTGATGTGGAATGCATAGTCACAGTGGGCGACCTGTTGCACCACATTCTCGACCAAGTGACAGCTGCTGTCGAGAAGACCATCGGGCGCGCAAATTGTAAGCGGCCCGATTGGTTTGATGAGAGTAATGCGACAATTGGCGCATTGGTGTCGGAGAAGAATGCAGCATTTGATGCATATGTGACAGACCGCAGTGACTTGGGGAAGAAGAGTCAGTTTCGAAAACTTCGACGGCGACTGACTCGAGATCGCCGTAATGAAATTGCATGGTGGACGGCGAAAGCGAAACAGATGGAATGCTACGCCGAACGTCGTCAAAACAAGGAATTCTTTGACTTCTTGAAGGCGGTGTAAGAACCGAGGTTGGAGACGCTGAGAACGCTGCACGATGGTAGTTCAGGCACTGCATGCACACAGGCGCTTTCTTCACAGACTGCAGACATAATGCAGATCTGGCGAAATCATTTGGATTGTCTCTTAAACAACCGTTCAGAGATTGACTGGCCTAGATTGAACAGCCAGAAGAAGCATGAGGTGGAGGTGAATCTGGCGTCACACAAACCCTGGATGAGATGCAAACAGCACGTGCTCAGCTGCGAAACGGCAAGCGTGCCGGTGCCGATGTGAACCCGCCTGAAGTACTGAAACACAGCGGACCCGCGTTGGTGACTGCGCTGCACCACTTGGTGCAACGCATGTGCGTCGAGGAGGAGGTGCCGCCTAAGCTGAAGGATGCCGTTGTACTACCATTGTAGGCAAAGAAAGCATGCAACATGTAACGAATTAGCGTGGCATTAACTTGCTGAGTTGTGTGGGCAAGGTGATTGCCCGAATCCTAATCAACCGCCGATGGCTTCGATAGCGGCTAAATTCGAACTCACCATCAACACAAGTAAAACTGTCTATTTCTTTCAGCCTTTACCGGAAGTGCATTGGTGCCGCAAATCAGCACTGGCGATGAAGGATTGGAAACCACCTTCCGCTTCTGCTACTTTGGGAGTGTGGTTTCGACTGACTAGCAAATATTCAGTGAGCTGCGTATCCGCGTATCGAAGGCAGCGGCGACATTCGGGAAGCTTGAGTACCGAATGTGGAACAAGCACCAGCTTACCGTCGGCACGAAGTTGATGGTCTACAAATCCATGGTGCTGTCCGTTCTTCTATACGGCAATGAAACGTGGACGATGTACCGGCGAGATGTGAGATATCTCGAGCGGTTTCATCAACAGTGTCTGCGACGGATTCTGCGTATCGGTTGGTGCGACAGAGTTACAGACACGGAGGTGTTGCGCCGTAGTGAAATGTATGCAGTGGACTGCATACTTTTGCTGATACTTGAGGTGGCTCAGTCATGTGTGGCAAATGGATACGATGCGGAAACCGAAGCAGCTGTTATGTGGTCAGCAGAGTGTGGGGAAGCGGTATGTAGGGAAACCAAAGCTTCGTTATCAGGACATGTTCAAGGTGAGCCTACCACGTTCTAGTATTTATTTCAGGTGTTGGGAATGGAAGACGGTTGATCGGCGTGCATGGCGCGATCTGATCACGAAGGCAGTTGCTGAGGTGAAAGAGGAAGCCCTCGCGCATGCGGAGAAGCGACAGGTGCCGATGGAGTGTACTCTAACGATGTCGAGCGCATGGTGCTGTAGCACATGCGGTCGCGAGTGTCTGAGTCACGCAGGCCCACTGAGCCACGAGCGAAGCCACTCGGGTCTAGCATCGAAACGACGACGGATCCTGCTGAATGTAAGCAGAACAGACGTAGAGTTGATAGGTACGCTGTATGCGCTTCCATTCCATTTACTAACTGTGTGCTTGCATGCTGAGCCTCGTTATTTCAGCTGGTTGGTTTACTACCTTAATGCTTTTTTATCTCATTTTATGTCTACCTGAATAATATTCTATTAACTTGTAAATGTTGCTTAAACGAAAGGTCGTTACTGTTTTTCGCGTTTGTGGCATTACTGATCTCTTTTTCTGACATTTTGGATTTATCGCAGGTTTGTTGATAATCCATTTCTTTCACATGCTAATTTAGCCAAGAGCTATACCTGTATATCAGTATGCTATATTGGATTTATTTCATTTGATATTTTCATTTCATGTGATTGGCAGTCGCTTTAGACCCCTGGCGCGGCTGCGCTTGATATGCATGTCGACAAGGTGCCTACCTGCCTAGCACACTCTACCCAGATTACTGGCTCCAGGAAACTGTGAATCGTTGCTGGGGCAACGGGGTGCACAGTGCCCGTGACCGTTCTACGCTCAAAGAGTGATTCCATCTAGTGTGAAGCGGACTACCGCCCAGCCACCGCCTTGTGTACATCTAGTAAGCATGGTTTTCCAATTAGGCATAAATGCTTCGGCTCTGTTTGTTGAAGGAGTGTGGGCCGGCTCCGTTGATGAAACGTGGCTCCCATCCACCTGCCTCCTGATCTTATTCCTTCGGGTTTACACTGGATAGGGGGTGGGTGGTGCAGCGCAAGCCTTTAGGCCCAGGCATCCTGCGGCTGCCCCCGTGTAGACCGCAGTGACAGACAAAACCGGAATCGGATGCCGCCAACTGCTTCAGTTATGGCTCGCTTCAATGTGAGTCACGGTTCAGCTTTGGATCGCGTGTCGCAACCTATGTGCACGGCACATGACTCTGAATGACCCCTCCAATGAAACATAAGAACAAAGACGAGGTCAAATAAAATGAATAATGTGTCAGCTGTACTCAGCAACGGTGTTTCGCTGCCGCGCGACCATCACCAGTCGCGCGCGGGCTGAGTAAACCGGGAGGACACCCATCCCTACACGGATTCGAACCGGTGACCGGTCAAAGGATAACATTGCGATTATAGCACGGGTAAGCTTAGACCTCAAAGGAAAATCAATAACGGCTCCTTGTACCCATTATCATCAGGAGAGTACAGCAAAAAGCATCAGTTAGGGAGATGCAAACGTAACCAAAAGAGAGAGTAGAAAGCCTTTATCTAGAAAACTCACAATCCTGACTGACAACTAAAACTGTTTTGGGTTCTATGATTGCAACTGGTCGTGATGATACCCTGCCTTTAGAGAAGAGTTAAAGTAATGTGACAATACAACCCAATGGCAGTGCAAGAGTTTACAGAAGACTAAGTGTTGAATTCGTCACGAGGAAGGCGGTCCCACAGAATTGGTCTAGTTGCTGAATTTTATTCAATCTTGTGCCTGTAATGTAGAAGTAGAAGCTCAGCCAAGTGGCCGAACTGACGAAGTTAGAACAAGCAAATAAATCACTGATGAGGAGGATTTAGATGAAACTTCGCAGGATCGTCCCAGCATCTCACAAGCGCGATAGTCTAACCGATAGTCTAGATAAGCACCAGACGCGTTTCGCCCTATTGGGGCTCATCAGTGGTGCGCATTCACCCCGTCCCCTGCTGGGATCGAACCCATGACTGTTAGCAGTTTGTGCCCATTAGCCATGAGCTTATGCTACTGAGCCACGGAGAACAGCGGTAAATTGTCAACAGTTTGCGAGCTAAGTGGAATGTAGGGTTACCTATCCCCCACTGTCACGCAGGTTAGCAACCGTGCAGGGGACAGTGGCTGACCTCCATAGATCGAGACGTACACGACACAGTAGCTATGTAGGATATAGATACGATAAATTACATCGTCTCGGTTGGGACCTAGACTTTATGTAATCGAAGCTGATTACACTAATGCAGAATGTCGTACGAGTCAGCGTATGCACCACATCTCCAAAATACATAACAGTGTCGCAAGATTCAGTCCACACATCACTGGTAGTGAAGGATGGGTTGCACTATATTCCAGTTAGCTTGCAGGTTCAGACGGTCTGCCATCGTCTCCCGTGTCTCAATGTTATAAACAGCTGGCTAGTTGGTGCAAGTTGCCAATGGTTATGAGTTCGGTTCCGTGAAGGGGGTCGGAGGATACACGCACCACAGACGAGCCTTAGCAGGGCGAAACGGCCAACTCGTGCAGTTCCGGATTGATATTCATATTATCCGGGTTGTGAAGTACTGGGAAGAAGCAGTAAAGCTTCATCAAAAACCTTACACAGTAATGCAGTCCAACCTGCCATGGCGACTAGCCAAAAACATCCCCAACGTTTTCTCCTATGAGTAATGTCCCTGTGTATGAACCTGTCCATGGCGACCCCCTGTCCAAGGTGACTACTTTTTGTCGTTCTCTTGAGTGGTCTCTTTTGACATGTTAGACTGTAGTTAAATACATTGAGAAACTGGTCACGTTTGAGCACAGATGCCCAAGAAGCAATGCTTATAACTGGCGGAAACACCGAATGTACGTACATACAGGAAAGACGCTGGTTGATTGATTGGCTGGATAGTAGACCCACCGGGCCATATCGAACTGTCTTCCCAACTCGAGTCGCCTACGATGGCCATGTGATGTTTTCTGTGGGCCAACTGCCCAACTGCCTCACTGTGCAATGTTCATCTGTACAGCCGTAAGCTCCATGAAAGCAAAATGCGGCCAGTTAAAACAGTACAAAGTAAGATGAACAAAATCGTCTGAAAGACAGAGTCAGAGATGAACCAATTCACTAACATAAACGATTATCAGACATACTCGTGAGTTGAGGATTTTTGATGTAAGCGATTGGAGGTTCTTCGCAGTAAGTTTCAGATTATATAGTTTCCATATACCCGGAAAGGGACTAGATGGTCGTTACGTTCGATTGGGACATATCAGTAATGCGCATCCCTCAACTACATCAGGAAGCAACCCCATGAACAGTTTGCGTTTTGAGTCACTAGCCAGCAGACTATATCACTAGGTCACGGCTGATGGCAGCTGACTGTCGTGACTTGCAAGCAAACTGGGATATAGCGCAATTCATCCTGTAAGTATTGTAAGTCATGATGGTTCACCGTTGCCCCCCAGTCGTGTAGCTGCTGGTTAGCGCCGCAATCCCCTAATGGTCATGGGTTCAGATCCTGATAGAGCGCACTACTGACGAGTTCCGATAAGATGAAACGGCTGTCTAGCGCTTTTCCGGACACATGGAGGATTGCTTGATTCGGAAGCGGCTGCAGAGTCCCAATAAGCAAGCAAATAGTTGCGTAGTCCGTAGTGCTCTCGCATTCGTTCCCTCGCTCTATCTCAGCTTCCTATATCATAAATAGTTTTACTAACGGCCATGTAAGTTGAGACAGCTGAATCCAAAATACGTCGATATGTGGATGATAAATAAATTACTAAGTAAATAATCAACTCCCTTGCTCAAGAAAGGTGGATAGACTTGCCACCAGTGAGTGACATGAATGTTGGATAAGAGAATAATTTAGCAGGTCGTTTGGCGGACTTCAGTATGCATGAAATTGCACAACTCAATCAGCCAATGTGGCATTTCGTGGCAAAGAGTTGGAATGGAGCAGGAAGACATTCTGGATAGTTAAAGCGCACAAAGTGCCTGTTCCTCGATCCCACTTATCAAAGGTAAACTAGTATCCCATCGTCAGATAAAGGTAAAGCAATTTCATGGTAAGAAATAAGCAAACCGATTGGTAAGTAAAGGGAAGAGAATGGAAAGCAAACAAACGCTCGAACAAACTCACGCGCCAAGTGAACTACGTGTTCTTTGAAAGGACTGTCTACGACGAGTCCACTCAGTATCTGAGTGATCTGTATCGGATGCCCGGAATTGCTGTTCATCACGAGAGTCAACGCTAAAGCGAGGCCGAAACGAAGGGCGAGGGTGAGCAGCACCGGCATCGGTGGAGAGACGGTTGGTATTGGAGGAATCGTCATAATTAACGCTGCGACGCAGCCAACCGGTTGCGCGAGAGACTGCGCTGGCAAGTGGGCTGGGCTTTTCAGATTCTTCCTCAGTTTCCGAATCCGACTGCGCTCCGTTTTTGAAGTAGATATAGGTCTTCCGTGTTGGAGTGTGACCAGCGCCACGTTGTGGAGTGACTTCGCGATAAAGCTGATGACTGCTGCTCCGCATCTGAGCAGGTGTTCTGAACTCATTTTGAAGGAGTATAGTGTTAGGTGTTGCGTCCGGTGTAAACGACGGAGCAGGTAGCTGACCAAGAGTGAGCCGAGGACTGGAGATGGGCTGCAAACCATTTTTAATGGTTGTGGCACTTGGGGATGAGATCTGTGTAAATGATTGGGGTCTGACAGTTGAAGCACCCGAGTCGCCAGAGCTGGATGAAGATGCGATCGAGGTCCGAAGTGCTGTTATTCCAATAATAAAAATCGAAAGAGGAGTGAGGACCGAGATACTTGAAAAAGGCTACCATTGAAAGCGAAGGGTGTTCAAAATAGGAGAGATAAATACGATCTACGACCTCTATAGACAAGTATCCCCAGTCTATCCTTTAACAAAACACATTCACAAGAGAGGTAATCTGACACAAAGTACCGAACTGCACGGTACACAACAATAAATTATTTCAATACTTCACATGGCACAGGTGAGGTAGGACAACACAGGCTCACCGACCTCTGCAGCGGAAAATTCACGATAGACTAAGGACCCGCTGTTGTTCTTCTGTGGCTATCAATCCAAGTAATGTCTTATCGTGACAAATGCTGAGTTGAAGTCAGGCAAAGCTTTATTTTAGTCCACAGCTAGAATGTAACGGTGTAGGTTGAGGTGATAATAGCGCAGTTAAAGTCGCAATTTGGGAACGCACAGTACCAAGGTCTTGGGGTGGAAATCCAATTAGTTCAGGTATGGGCGTTCACTACTAAACATGGAGATCTCAGCTACAAATAAGCTAATGAGGCATCGGTCGTCACACAGTTGGAGGAAAGGGTTACCTTATTTATTGCACACGGTAAGATGGACAAAGAAAAGCATGTCGTCACTGGCACAACCCTCAGTTCTTCATCATATTCCTCTCTACATTGCCCCACCGTTAGCCCTTCAACTAGTTCATCCTACTAACTGAAATCTAGATCCGAACTCCTCAACTCATCATCCACTCATCGAAATCGCACGTTGTCGCCGAAGAATTTGAGAATCGGATGCCAAAATGTACGAAGGCTCTTGGATCGGAACATAAGGCAACGCCGATATACAATCCGGTCGCTATGGTAATGAAATCGCCGAGTTCGCTAAGACTCGGACGGCTGAAGACTGCGAGTGGGGTGAGGATGCCGGCTGGATAACCCACTGGTATGTAAACACCACAACAGGAGCAAGTCCGAATAGCGTTGGTCCTTCAGTATCTAGCAGTGAGGGACCACCTGACAGAGAAGTAAACCGGGATGAGCCAAACGTCTCGGAAGACGTAAGCATGCAACATGTATGGTTCCACCAAGTGTTATCCCGATGGCAGCACGTTAGATAAGAAAGGTGTCCACAGTAAACAAGTACCATGTGCCAGTGCTTCGCTGTAATGCAGCCACAAGCAATATAACGCGAGTTGTGATAGTGCATGTGGTGGCCAAATCCACGAAGGAGTCTGGGGTCTGGAAACTTAGAAAGCATAGGTTGCAAACCAGACACCTGAATCATTACGTTGCGTAAGGAAGGCATCAGCAGTACGCCGGCCCACCTTACTAACGCCTCGCCGCCACCAACAGTCGTGAGTTCACACGCAGTTACGCGGTTTCGAAACGGCGACCTCAGGATTAAAACGCAAGCGCACAATCTTTTCGACCACCCGCTAAACTGCATCGCGGATCTCCTTCACGGAGCAGAAACACAAGGAGCACACTGTGTGTCACATATGGCCTGAGTGTCACAAACATATAATTTCCACTGGATACCAGTGATAATGCAACCCACTAAGTGGCCATGTAAATATGCTCCATTGCAGCATGGATGACGCGCGTACTGCGAAGATAGGGACGCGAAACCGACCGCATTTTTCGAAGACTCATATACCGTTCCGTTTTGCTGAGTTCCAGAAGATAATGACCACAAACCTTGGTGGGATAAGTCAGAGGTGGCTGGTATTATCTGAAGAAACCGAGGACAGGTGTTATTATTATTATTATCGTTGTTGTTGTTGTTAAGTCGATTGGATGCGCAAGTTTTAACCGATTGACTCGTCTGGTGAGAACAGCGCAGTCCTAAAACAACCAAGGATGCTTTTCCCCACAATACCAACACGCCAGTCGGCAGTGTTCCTAGTTCAGATATCGTCCTAGTTGCATGGGGTATGAACGTAACGGCACTTCGTCTGAACATGTCAGAAACTCAACCGGGTGGGATGTTTTGGCCTAACTTCGAACGCGCGGACAATGGTAAACGCTGTTGCAACTATGCGCCCAGTGTCTACTGTTTCTTGATAGTACGTTTCAGGTACAGTGGTTGCTGATCTGTTACTTGGCGTCTTACTGTAGGTGGCTAGCAATGAATACAAACAGATTACGTCGCCATAATCTCCAGGAGTGATGATGCCTCTCTTCATAGTCCCTCGTTCTAAAGATGTTAAATATGATCATGTTGTGGTACGATGCCGACATCCCATGAAGTTTGTCGGGAAACGTACCAAATGTTTCCCTCGACTTGCACAAAGAAGTTATCTCAGCCCACAGCTAGGTAAAACGACCAGGACGCCATTCACAAGAAACCATCTCCCAAGTGCTCTAAAAGCATCGGGATGCAGATTAGTGCTTCAGCACAGGTGCACAACGGGGGAACCACAGCACCAGACAATGAATATACAAGAGGTTTGTGGATCTATTTGAGTTTAGAAGAAAACCTTAAATGGCACCCAGCAAAATGTGATCAGAGTGATCACTAGGCACGAGCTAACGAGAGGGGTTTCAGCAGCATGCTGGCACGCCGTATAGGCGCCTCATTGCCATTCGACCATTAACAATCGCATGCGGGATACGCCTATTGCAAAGGCGCCCGCCCTTACGTAGAACCGTGCTAATTACGCCATATCCACTAGGCCACCAGTCGGTGCTAACAACTTAGCTGATGGACCACCTAGGCGCTCAGTAGCTAAGAGGTCAGAGCGGTGGCTACCTACTGCAAACTCTCCTAGCTGATCCGAACCAAAAGTCCAAAGAGCAAATGCGTCCGTGAAACAATCAGGGATATCACAGGTGCGCCAAGCTCTAAGGTCTGATTCTACGGCAGAGCATGCACTGGAGGCGAGTTCCGGCGTTCGATAATTCGATGTGACAAACCGGTTTATATCTTACTAGTGAGCAATAAGATGATTTGTGGTGTTCTTGGAAAAGATTCGTCGCAGCTAGACTCAGCCAGATAACCACTATACACCCAGGAAAGTACTAGACGGCCGTGTCGTCCAATTGGAACTCGTCAGTAGCGCGCACCTACCGAATCCTGCTGGATTCGAACCCATGACCTGACTCTTACGGGTCAGCGACTTATGCCCCCGAACCACGGGTGATGGCAGCGACCGCCACAACAGAGACCTAACTCCGACATATCGCCGCTCATCCTCCGCTATCACGCATGTTATGAACGTGCATAGGTCTACGAAGCAACCAGTTTCTTTGCAAAACGCCACCAATCGACATGGCATGTAAGCTGCTAAAGCAATTATATCTTAATTCTGTTGCAAATCAGCTTATTGAAACGACCGCGGAGACGAGGTAACTTGGCGGGACTAGGAGTCCAAGACAATTCCGAACTAGTGTTCTGCGTCAGAATACAGTGAATGAGAATTAAATTCACTTTAATCCTCCAGGGATGCAATGTGTACATTTTCAGCCAAGTAGTCACTTAGAACACTGTTCCCGTAAATGACGCAGTCACCACAAGTATTATAAGTTAGCTAGAGGCGAAAAACACAGCTACTGTTGCGCAATGCAGAAAAGGAAAAAAGAAGAAAATGCAACAGATGCATGCCAGTTGAGCCCCGGAAGTGATCTGACTACGGGTTGGTTCAGCGGAGCTGTATGCCACCGGACGCGTCCCCAGGTTGTGAAGATAACTGTGAATAAATCTTCGATGTACGCAGTAATGAATGAATAAACAGATGATGATGAATAATAAACATGATGAATAAGCAGTCGCGGACAATCAGCGGCAGCATCCTAGAGCGTAGGAGGTTCTGGGATGGTCACTTGGTCTCTCATTAAATACCACAAGAGCTCGCAAGACGCTGTGTCAAAGCCAATGTGACCGGCTGTAGGTTCACTGACCACTCACTTCTGGTCACAGAAGTGAGTATTTAACGGAGGGCGGATGAACTACCTCGATGGCCACCGGCTTCTATGAAGGTGTATGAGCTACCCGGCTATCAACGGCCTTCGTGCTTCGTGGAGAACTCGGTAGTCCTTGCTGCTTCACTGGGGCTCTTTGGACGCCCTGAGTAGTTTGCCTTTACTCGAGCCGTTCACCTAGAGAGCCGGCTCCCAACGGTCACGGTATACGTCAATCGCCCCACTGCCTTGCGGGGTAGGTCTTTACGACTCAACGCTCTGGGTGGGGTCCCCAAAGTCGATCCTCTTCCTCGGCCTGAGCAACCGGAAAGTACTGTGCCCACACAACCTATGGATCCATGTCTCAATAATTCTTCGCTCGCTCTCGTCCTAACTGCTCTCATTGGCCGAGGTGCTGGCGGCTGAACCTGCCAAACCAACTTGTACCGCACCACCGTTTAATCACTTTATTCCACGTTTATTCAACTCCCATTCTTGGTCTTCCCTCTCCGTTTTCGAGTTCATAACATGGTGTCGCCTTGGGAGAACGTTCTCGCCATGCGGATCAGAAGACTAGGTCCGAAAATGCGCTAGGTCGTATTGACAAGCCATTTCTAGCGCCGCGTCCTCGATTCAAGCTGTCAACCTTCAACATTCGGACGCTGATGTAGATTGGATCACAGGCAGCCCTTGCTCGCACTCTAGAAACTACCGCCATTGATGTCTGCTGCCACAGCGAGACCCGTTTACAAGACTCTAGCACGACGCTGCGACTAGTTTCACCGCCTGCGAATCCCACTGGCATTTTCACTTTGCGCCTATCTGGAAACTCAACTGCCGAAACCGTTGGTTATGCTGGCGTGTGGATTACGTTGAGCACACGTGCTGAGACCGCGCTACTATACTGGATCCCTGTCAACAGTCGACTATGCGCGATCCGACTTGAAACTTCAGTGCGACTGTCCATGCGCGAAGCCAGCAGACGCTGTCTATTCATTGTCGCAGCGTACGCTCCCACAGATTGCAGCCCGGAGTCAGTTAAAAATGAGTTCTATGATCAACTGGCCGACGTTCTTCGTAAAAGGCGCCGTACTGACATCGTGGTGCTCGCCGGGGACTTGAATGTGCAGGTCGGTAGACCTGAAGTTGACGAACGTGAACTCGGTGGTCAACACGGCCATGGCACTCGCAAAACAGACAACGATGATCGATTACTTCAGCTTTGCGCCAATCACGGCCTCCTTCGTTCGAGCACTAGCTTTCTGGGATCCTGGCGCTAACGCGCCACCTGGAGGCCCTCATCGCCTGGCCAGCCGTTTACACAAATTGACCACATGGCCATTAGCTATCGCTGGCGGGGTAGCATATAGGATTGCAAATCTATCTGGAGTACCTATCTCACTTCGGATCACGCGCTGGTGTGGGCCAAAGTTGTGCTACGTTTTCGTGGCTCCCAGCAGCGTCGCCAGAAGCGGCTTGACGTAGCTAAGCTTTCTACCCCAAACGTTCTCCACGCATTTCAAGATACCTTGGCCTCACGACGGAAGACTTCCCTATGCACGGACATTGAAACACACTGAACACACATCCGTGGCGCCATGTACAACTCTGCAACCGTCGTCTGTGGCTTCACCAATAGTCCTGTTAAGCACTGGATTTCTGCATGATTCCTTCCTCGAAGCCCGTCGAGCAATTCTTACTAGCGTTAAATACTATTCACTACGCAAGACTACTAGCGCTGATCTCAAACAGCTTCTCCGGGAAGATCGCGAAGCCTGGTGGACGCAGCGGGTCATTGAGATAGAGTAAGCGGCCACCTTGGGGAATTTTCGTAAGCTTTTCCTCCTGATCCGGTCTACTGGCGGCCAAAAGCCGATTGTAAGCGAACTTTTACTCGAAACCATTGGCGAGCCAATCCACTCAAAACCTCGAGTGGAGCGTTGGGCCGAGCACTTTGAACAGCAGTTTAATTGGCCAGCAGCACCAATGAGTTCCCCTTCTGGAGCCCAGAGCGCTACCTGGCGTGTAAACGCTTCACCACCATCCGAGGCTGAGGTTGCCCACGAGGTTCGCCTCTTAAAGCGCTACAAAGCCCCTGGCCCTGATGAACTCCGTCCGGCTGTTTTCAAAGATGGCGGCCCATCACTTGTTCAGGAGTTAACTTCTCTCCTCCAAGAGAGCTGCGTCACTGAAGTTATCCCATCTGATTGGAGCCTAGCGGACATCGTGCCCGTCTTCAAAAAGGGTACCCTAACTGACTGCGCCAACCACAGAGGGATTAGTCTTATCTGTGTTGCTTCTAAGGAGCTCGCAGCTCTGCTTGTAAGGAGGCTCAGCCTGGTACGCGAACAGAGCATACGTGAACTGCAAGCTGGATTCCGCTCAGATCGAAGTTGCATCGATCACATCTTTATACTCCGCCAAATACTCGAACGTCGTCAAACATTTGGCCAGCCAACGATCGTTGTCTTCTTAGACATGCGAGCCACGTTTAACTCAGTCCACAGAACTGCTCTCTGGAGTTGTCTACTGAGTAGGGGAGTGCCCGAGAAGTATGTCTCCTTACTTCAAGCCATTTACTCTTAAACCTCGGGCCGAGTGCGGGTGTATGGTGAACTTTCTCCCCCCTTTGGTAAAACCAATGGTGTAAGACAGGGTTGCCCAGCATCCCCCTTCTTGTTCGATTTCGCTATAGACGAACTCTTGGAAAGTCCTCTGAAGAACTGCGAACCCAGCGGCGTCAAGCTGCTTCCGGGGGACCGACTTCGGGATTTGGAGTATGCAGACGACATCGCCGTAATCTGCGCTTCCTCACAGACCGCCCAAAATGTTCTGTGTAGGTTCGAGATATCTGTCTCCCAGTTTGGCATGACCTTCGCACCATCGAAATGCAAGGTTTTTTTGCAGGACTGGTTAGGCGCTTCTGTTGACCTTACCTTTCTAGGTCATTCATTAGAAGTGGTGGACAAGTTCGTTTACCTCTGAAGCTGCCTCAGCGCTTATGGTTTACCGGATGAGGTTCCTTTGCGCGTCTCTTAGAATTGGGTGGCTTTTGCCACTCTCCGTCATCTCTGACGTCGAGGTGATCCGATTTTAGCTCTGAAGGGCCGAGTTTACAATACCACAGTGAGAGCGGTTCTCCTCTATGGCTGCGAGACTTGGCATGTTCGCGCAAAGGATATTGAGAGGCTGTCTGTTTTTGATCACCGCTGCCTTCGAAGCATTGCTGGTGTACGATGGCAGCATCACACTAGGAATGAAGATACTCGACGAAGGATTTTCAGATCAGACAGACTTTGTCGGCCACTGAGCAGTATAATTTCTCTGCGCAGACTTCAATGGCTTGGGCACGTACTCCGTATGCCTACTCATCGCCTACCTCGCCGTGCCATCTTCGCGCACGCAAAAGTCGGCTGGAAGCGAAACCAAGGTGGCCAACATATAACTTAGGCCAGGAGCATGAAGGAGCTAACGTCAAAGTTAGCCGTGGTCGGGCGCTCTCGGCTCCCTAGCAGGAGTGTGAAGGATTCGGAACACACATGGCTGGAAACGCTAATGGATGTGGCAAAAATCGTGCACGATGGTGGACTTGTTATGACTCACTATTCCCATGAAGATCGGTATATTTTCCCTATCTTCGTATGTTTATTGTATCATCCATACGTTGTGGCACTATGCCAATGGTACTATTGGCCGTGTTGAATATGGCTAGCGACATCCGGTTTCGAATTTGTTTATCACTATGGCCAGCCACAGGACGCCTGCGCCAACAGAGGGACCATGGGTGGCTTGCGCTTCACCACCAAAAGCTCCAACCACATACCCCATATCCAGTGTAAACCCGAAGGAGTAAGACCGCGAGGCACGTGGATGGGAGCCATGTTTCATCAACGGTGCCGGCCCACACTCCATCACAGGAAAACACAAGCACGCTGTATTTGGGAATCAAGCGCACACAAGACGGTGGCTGGACCGTAGTCCGCTACACACTGAGTGCATGGAACCACTCTTTGATTCTAACACGGCCACAAGAACCGTGCAGGCCGTCCCCTTCAGCAATGACCAACTGTCTCCTGGAGCCAGTTTGGGCGAGGTAGTAGGTAATAGACAGGTAGGCACCTTGTCAACATGCACATCAAGCGCAGCCATATATATATATATATATATATATATATATATATATATATATATATATATATATATATATATATATATATATGAATGATCGACTATTCCCGCTTGGTGACTCCAATGCACGTGTAGGGTGTGATGCCACAGTATGGGCTGAGGTGATCGGGCCGTACGCGATTGGGATAGTCAATGGGAACGGAGAGCGCTTGCTTTCATTGTGTGCTACACATGGCTTGACGATCATGAACACTCAGTTTGCTCTGTGTGCTAGGGGGCATTACTACATGGACCCACCCACGGAGTGGTCATGCTCACTTGCTGGACTACGTCATCGTACGTCAACGGGACATGCGTGAAGTACGCATAACGCGGGTAATGCGTGGAGCTGAATGTGGGACTGATCACAAGCTGGTGCGCACAAAGTTCTACATAAATGTCTATAAATCGTCGTACTTTCCAGCGAATAGCAATTTAACCTTAGTCTTCTGCATTCCGTTGGTGGGCTGGGCGCGTGACTGAGCAGTCAGACAGTCGCAGTCTCAAGGGGCAGCTAGCAGCAGTACAACAGTCGTCAGTGGCAGAGAGCAGAGGTAAGGAAAGAAGCGTTACAACACAACCGACGCCAACTTCGAAGTGAGGGTTTTCATTTCTCACGGCCAAGTCATCGCTTGGCCTCTGCCACTCCTCCACTTTCAACCACACCCCGGTGCGCAAACAATGAACGTTGCGGGTGTCGGTGTGCTGGTATGCGCAACACGTGGCCCAACTATCGGAGCCTGGTGCGTGATATAATGGTGCTGAGTGGTTCACTCACTCTTCTTGCACAAATACGCGACGCCGAACACGACCATTGCTCACGCGGTGCTCCCACCAGACATGAGCTAAGCTGCGAAGGCAGCGATGATCGAATGTGACGAGCCTCTTCATGTCTGTCGACCTGATGGGCCATGTTTCACAACCGTACAGGAGGGTTGAACGGACGGCTGCGATATAAACTCTGTCCTTCAGGGCAAGAGTAACGTCGCGCCTGCGCTACAGGTGGCGGAGATTGGCAAAAGCACCTCAAGCTTTTGCTATACGGTTCGTAGCCTCATCTTCGACCCCACGGGCGCTAATATAGCTGTCCAGGTACTTGAATTCCTGAAGGACCTCTAGCAGATCACCACCAAGCGTTAGCGCAGGAGTGGAGAAGTACTTTGCATTTCGATGGAACAAAGCATAATCCTCCAAGAAAGCAAATTCCGTGGATAGACCAAATGTTCCAATACGGAGGATGGAACACTGATCAGTCAATTGGAACTAACCATACGGTAGACCAATCCTAGAGCATATGCAAGGCAAGCCGATTGGTCTTAAAACATGCAGGGACATCAATGAGATTCCAGAGTATAACACATGAGAGAAGGTATCTCCACGGACAAAGCATGTGCAAATTGGAAAAATAACGACGCAGGTACCGAACCCTGTGGGACGCTGCCTTATCTAAGTGCAACGCTGCGTCCCACACATATACACCATTCTCTCCCGTCTGTAGGTGCAGGCACCCAGTTAAGGGCGCGATCAGATGTAATGCAAGAGGTTAACTTCAATGAGGGTCGTAAATGAGGGTGTCAAAAGTCAACGAACAGTATGTCTGATGGGAGACTGTCCTGCTTAACACTCACGAGACACCAGTAACGTAGTCAGGCCCGAATTCGTGTCGCCTACCGATAAGTAGATTAGAGTTGTCCAAGCGGTTCACTCCCAAATCCCACGTCAACTCTGCTAACAGCTTAGCTACTACGCTTGTCAAATTGGTGGATTTGTGACTGGCAAGTAGATGTTGTTACTATTTCTAAAAATGCAACAAATGCGCATATGAATGCGTCATTTAGTTCAGTGATCAATCAGTGCAGCAACTTCAGATGAACTAAATCAAGGCTGCAGCCTAAGATGTGGACCTTCAAGTAGCCCGAAGAGTTGAGCCTACATTAGGCAAATAAGTGTATTGTCCCGTTGCACCTCCACTCAAGTTACAATTACAATGCGCGCATCAACATACAGCACAGTTCGTTACCTCGAGATATTAAGCGAATGCGGAAGAAAGCTAACATTGAAGAACCGCAGTGAGCAGCGATTTAAGGACAGGTCAGTGTTTGAATTATATGGCGATAAGTCGTAAAATTTTGAGAGAATCTGTAAACTGGCAGAATAACAATGTAATAGTATTCAGCTAGTAACAAATTTAAAAAGTCCATAAAGCTACTAGCACTCCTACCTGATTGAGCGATGATAGCCCTAGCTGCGTTCCTTAAACTATGTGAACCTTGCGTTGTCCGTGGTGTCTCAGCGGTGATTTCACGCTGGAGGGTATCGCCACTGGATGGCTTTGTTGGTGAAACTCGAGGGCCACGAGATCTTCGTGAGTTGACGACTGGCTGGGATCCAGAGTTAGGCTCCGATTTGAGCTTATTTAACTTTTTTATATACACAGACCGTGTCGTATCTGTTATAGGTCCGGGTTCAAAGCCATGTAGCTTCAGTTCCTGTCTCAATTCAGAATCGGTAAGCAAAGCCGCCATAGTCTGTACTCCGCGCAGCGGTAGATGTGTGCAGTACGCGTCCGATTGAAGATATCAAACTTCTGTTTCAAAGATGTGGAGTAGGTCGTAGCAGACTTGGGAGGCTGCAATGAAAAGCAGAGATTTCATATGCGGTTGCATGAAATTATCATAACCACGTATTAAAAATAGGACTGCATAGAGGATGTGGTTGGCTATCAATTCGTGAGTGGTTGCTGGAGGTTACGGTTGCCGCGGGGATTCAGTCTGAGGGGTATGGGTGGTAAGAACAAGAACGGGAGCTAGTTGGCCTAATAGTTCTGTCAACGAAAATCGAAGGCAAAGGGAGAACAGCAATGGTCGTCTAAGTGTGCATCGTCCCTTATTTTCTCGTGTACAAATGGGACATTATAGGACTGGTTACACAGTGACGATCCATGCAGACGCATACGGGCAAGAAGGACCGGTAAAGTCAGCTCGAGACGAAGGTCGCGAGTAGGAAAACAGCAGCGACCGAGCTGTGATAAAACTCTGTTGGATCAAACCACTATCATGTTCACCAATACACGTTAGCAGAGGGTGAGGAACATACCTCAGCTCATGTCATCATCATCATCATCATCATCATCATCATACACGTTAGCTAGAGGTGGGGAACACCTCGGCTACTGTGCCGCAATACAAAGAAAAAAGGAGAGAGAAAAAGCAACTGGTGAAAGCTGGCTGAGCTACCGGTAACGGATGGGCATCGTTCCGGTAAGCTACCAGCCGGCTGCTGTGCACCCAAAAAAATTATTATGCAAAATTACATAAGGCTAAGTAATGAGATCGTGGTTGGAGGGGAGGCTAAGAGGGATGGGATGGGACAAAGAAACTCAGCACGAACGCCACTGAGGTCGGCTCCTAGCCACATCAGCAAGTGTGTCCAACCAAACGTGTTCATCGTCTCTCGGACCCCAACCAGAGAACCGAGACGCTCCAACCGAGGCCAGCTCAGAAGTGAGGGCCTTCATTCCTCTCGACCAAGTCATTGCTTGGCCACCCCTCCTCTTCTTCCATTCACACCCCCGGCGCGAAAACAACACACGTCGCGGAAGTCGGTGGGCTGGCATGCGTAACACGTGGCCGAGCCATCGGAGACTGATGCGTGAAATAACGGTGCTGAGCGGTTCATTTCCTTTTCCTGTGCCATAAACAAGGCGTCGAACACGCTCGTTGCTCACGCGGTGTTCCCACCAAATGTGAGCTAAATTTCGAAGGCACCGGTGGTCGAACGTAACTAGCCTCTTCAGGTCCGCTGCTTTAAGCGGCCAGGTTTCACAACCGTACAATAGGGTCGAACATACTGCTGCATTGTACACTCTACCCTTCAGAGCAAGAGTGATGTCGCGCCGGCGCCATAAGTGGCGAAGGTTGGCAAAAGCGCCCCGAACTTTTGCTATACGATTCGTGATCTCATCTTCAATCCCACAGGCGCTGATACAACTTCCCAGGTAGTTGAATTTTTGAACGACTTCTTGCTGATCCCCACCAAGGGTCAGCGTAGGGGGTGGTCCAGACCAATCTTGGATAAACGCTTTGCACTTCGAGGGTGCGAAGCAAAGCCCGAAGTGACGGACAGCTGGTGCTAATCTGTCCAGTGCCGCTTGGCACGTTTGTGAGTTGTCACAGATCAGGGCAATATCATCAGCATACTCCAAGTCAAGAAGTCGTTCTCCTGGTAGTAGCTCCACACCTTCCAAGTCGTGTCCTGTGAACGCGATTGCCATGACTTCGTCAACAGCGAAGTTGAAGAGGAAAGGTGACAGCGGGCATCCTTGTCTCACGCCGCTGGAGATATTAAAGGGCGACGACAACTTGCCCTAAGCCCTCACTCTGCCCGAGCTACGCCCATATAATGCTCGGATAATATTCACATATTTCTCAGGTACACCTTTCCTGAGTAGACAGTCCCAAAGTGCATGTCTATCCACCGAATCGAATGCACCTTTGATATCGAGGAACACGACAACGGTGGGCCGCCAATATATGTGACGGTGCTCCAACAACTGACGCAAGGTGAAGATGTGGTCAATGCAGCTACGACCTCGACGAAATCCAGCTTGCTCTTCGCGAATCTGGCTTTCACGAGTGCCAGTCAGTCTGTGAAGGATGACAGAGGCAACCAATTTGGAGGCGATGGAGATCAGACTGATTCCTCTATGGCTGCTGCATTCCGATCGTGAGCCTCCTTTGAAAATTGGGACTATGATGGAGCGGCTCCAATAGGTTGGGACAGTTTCCTGCTCACACAGTCTCACTAGTAACTCGTGTAAATCATCCACAAGAGCAGGTCCCCCGAATTTGAAGAGGGCTGGAGGAAGGTCATCAGGTCCCGCGGCTTTATTTAACTTCAACAGTTTGATCTCATGTTCGATTTCTGAGCGAGAGGGTGGATCCAAAGGAACAGCCCACGGAGCAGGGCGATCACTCGCCGGCGAGAAATCTAACAATTCCGACCGAGTAAATTGACTTTCAAAGTGCTCAGCCCAACGTTCCAGGTGTTTTGATAAGTTGTGGATAGGCTGTCCACTCTCGTCACGTATAGTTTCACTAACACCAGGTCTCCTGCTGCCCGTTTCCCGTATCAGACGGAATAACTCACGATGGTTACCAAGGGCAGCGGCCATTTCCATCTCTGTTGCACGACGAGACCACCAGGATTCGCGGTCTCTCTTCAGGCTAGCACGGAGTTTTGCCCGGAGCTCTTTGCGAGTTTCATTGTGTTCGCTTCCAGCCGGAATATGCCGGCGAACATCTATAAGTTCCAGAGACTGTGAAGAGACCCAATGTCCATGTTGTCTATTAGACATACCACATGAGGATTTGCCTGCTGCTAGTAAGGCCTGTTGCATATGAGACCAGTGAGCTTCAATTGCATCCAGTGAGCGTTTATCCAACTCGGATGACAGCGTAATTTGATAGGCGTTCAGAACAGCTGGATTCACCAGTCTGCCGGTGTCAATGCGCTCACAACATCGTCGCGGGCGTCCGCCAAAGCGCATCCGCAAGACAGCACATACAAGTGCATGATCGGTGTCAACACCTGTGCTCCAAATCGAGCGACAGTTCTGGACGCAGCCTCTCCAGCGGTAACTGATAGCAATGTGATCGATTTGCGTCCATAGCTGGTTCGAGGCTGGTGGGCACCAAGTCACCCTCCGGCGGGTGCTGTGTCGAAATTAGTGCTCGCAAGAAATAAGCGAGCATCCTCACACAAATGAAGTAACCGCTCACCGTTATCATTACGGGAGCCTATACCATGTTGGCCGCCCAGATGCAGCTCATCAGTGGATAATTTTCCAACTTGAGCGTTCAGATCCCCAGCCAGCACTACAGTGTCCGAGCTTCTTCTGTGGCGAAGGAGTTCGTTCAGTTGGCGATAGAAGTCGTCTTTTACCAAGTCATCGCTACAGTTTGTCGGTGCATAGGCAGCGATAACGAATAGACACCTGTTAGTCCCACGCGACTTCGAAGTTTTGAACGAGCCAGCCAATCGGACCGCACACATTCGGCTACTGATTAGAATCCAATCAACTAGAGCAGCTTCAGCCCGGGGACTCAGGGCAATACCAACACCGGCTTGGCCAGTGCTCGAAGCTGCATCGTCACCGGATAGGCGCAATGAGAAAGTGCTGCTAGTGTCACCTGAAGGGGATCGCAGAGTGAGTACAGAGCTCGTGTGCCGCAATACAAAAAGGATAAGACTAAAATGTTAGGAAAAAGTAACAGAATGATAATATCACATTTTTGATCGCTGTTGGAGAGAAAAGCTTAAGGGAAGGGGGGAACAAAGGGACTCAAAACACAAACGCCATTGATGTCGATTCTTCGCCATGTTGACTAGTGTATCCAACCAAACGTGTCCATCATCCTTCGGTCCCCAGTCAGGCAGTCAGGAAACAGCAACTGACGCCAACTTGGTAGGGAGGGACTTCATTTCTCTTGACCAAGTCATCGCTTGGCGATGCCAACTTGTTTGAACTCTGCTTCCCAACTTTCCCGCGCGTGTTCCGCAGCGGTCAATTGGTGCAAACACATGAGGCTGATGTCCATGAAGCCAATTTTTACATCGCGCCGGCCCGTGCCATTAAGGTTCACAAGTCCGTCTTCAAACCGGTGAGGGTTCGAGCCTATGCAGGGGACCGAGCAATTCTCGCGGTATCTTTAACCCATGTGCGACTGGTGGTGATTGCGCGGCAGCGAAGCGTCGGCACTGGGTACCGGCGTACTGCTGATACCTAGAGGGTTTGAGAGCTGTCACAGAATAGCGCGATATCGTCTGCAAACTCAGTCAAGAAGTCGGTCACTTGGGAGTAGCTCCACACCTTGTAGGTCGTGCACAGCGAACGCCGTTTTCATGACTTCGTCCATGGCAAACTAAAGAGGAAAGGTGACAGCAAGCAAGTTTGCCTCGCAATGCAGGGGATACTCAAGGGAGGTGACAGTTCGCCATAAAACCTCTTTGCTCGAACTACGCGCGCAAACCGAGCTGGTAGTTTAAATATTTACCGCGCATATCTCCCTTGAGCAGACAGTTCCAAAGGGCTGTAGTATAATCAAGCAGTCAGGGACAGATAAAGGTGAAGAATCAAGATCTAGGAACCCAGGATTAATCCGCCTGTGAATAGAGTCGCGAGCTAAAAGTGTAACGGATAGAAGTGTAGTGGTAGCGACGAATATGCAAAGAGGAATATCAGAAATCATTTCAGGGTAAAGAATTCTTTTCGGTAACTCGCATCGGACCCAAACGTTTACATAACAGCGATTGTGGAGATAGCGTCAACTGGGGCTGGGATTGACTTCCTGACTGTTTGAATGACCAAAACCGCAAACAGCTCTTATCCATCGCCGAGGCTATGTACATTCACCATCTAAAGCCGGAATTATGTGTCCAAAAACGATTTATACGGCCGATACTACTACCTTGGCCAACGGACACCGTTACTTATTTATTTGGCTATCTTACCTACTTAATTACATTGTACTACTGAGCCTTGTGTACACATGTTTATTTAGTTTACTTGGTCTACCATCTCTATCTCTGTCTCAAGTTATCGATTTTGGTCATTCAAACAGTCAAGAAGTCAATCCCAGCCCCAGTTGACGCTATCTCCCTAATCGCTGTTATGTAAATGTTTGGGTCCGATGAGAGTTACCGAAAAGAATTCTTTACCCTGAAATGATTTCTGATATTGATTCATATTAATGAAATGGGAATCTTTGCTTTGCTGAAGATCAGCATTGCCCTTGATTCATTGAAAGAGGGATATCACAATCTATCCCAAGCATATTTGAAAGGAATTGGTTCATTGACGTAGAGAGCAGGAGCGGAGACACTTGGCAGCTCCGTTGATTCCGATTTAGTGCAGGTTTGACGCAACTGCCTGTGAAGCGGTATTCCTCAGAGGATCGTCGCCGTTGCAGTAGGAGCAGCAGAGCCCTGCCGTACTCATCAGATGGCAGTCAAGCAGCCATTTGAAGTTTTCCCCTGTCGGTGCATCAGAAATGGTCTTCGGTAGGCTGTTCTAATCATTCACTACACGAATTGATAGGGCAGTCTATGGACGGACGTGAAGTATTCGGCTCTTGGTCGGCCGGTGGCCGAGTGGTATGCGCGTCTGGTTTGCAACCATAAGGTCACCGGTTCGAATCCGCGTAGAGGCGGGCGTCCTCGCGGTATGCTCAGCCCACACGCGACTGGTGGTGGCCGCGTGGCAGTGAAGCGCCATTACGGCGTACAGCTGGCGAGTTATTTATTTATTTAATTCGGCTCTTGTACAACTTCCACTTGTGGCCTCGTGTCGAGCCGTCCACGTTGAGCCGAAAGTGCTTTTGTACCTCACTCCCAAGTTCTCCTCTTAGGATCCGTCTGGTGTAGATAAGATCTCCACGGCGCCGACGATAATCCATTGGGAATATGTTCAGCTTTCTGAGTCGAAGAGGGTAAGCAAGACCACGAAGCTCCATGACGGATTTCGAGCCACGCCTCTGAACTCTTTCTAGCAAGTCGCATTCAGATTTTAAGAGAGGATAGGTAGCTGGAAGCCCATACTCCAATATCGGGCGGATATGTGATGTGAACAGAGTTCTGAAAATTGCCGGAGTGATACGGGAGAACGACCTCCGTAGAGCACCCAGCATCCTGTTTGCGGCCGCGACCTTTCTCAAGGTGTCTTGGGAAGTTTTAAGGTCATATGACACGATAACCCCCAGATCCTTCTCGTGCAGAACATTCTTGAGAAGATATCCACCAATGTGGTATACACCGAATGAATCCGGGTTACCAATCGGAAGAACAGCACATTTGTCGTAGTTAACGGGTAGTTGCCACTTGACGGACCAATCGTGCAGCTGGTCCAGCGCCGTTTGGAGTCTGTCCGCGTCCTCAAGACTAGCTACTTCTGACCATAGCTTGAGATCATCAGCATAGACTAAGCAGTCGGCTTGAAGAGCTGCAGGGAGGTCATTAATGTAGAGCTTGAAAAGTTCCGGCCCAAGGACAGAGCCTTGTGGGACTCCGCTAGTCATAGACAGAGCCAGACAGCGTTTGGTTCACCTTCACTTGAAGAGTCCGATCTCTCAAGAAGTCCGCAACCCATGCAAGGACGTTTCCGGTGACGCCAATTCCCTGGAGTTTGAGCAGAAGTCGTTTGTGTGGGACTTGTCAAAGGCCTTGCTGAAGTCAATGTAGATAACATCTAGGTGTCTCCGGTCGTCTACTGCTTTGACCCATGCTTCTCTGGCAACAAGCAGGTTAGAGATGCAGGAGCGAGCCCTGCGGAATCCGTGCTGAGCGGGGGAGATGGCGCACAGGCTTTCGCAGTGGGTGTGGAGGGCGCGCTTGACGATCCGTTCCATGAGCTTGCAGATCACAGACGTCAGGCATATCGGTCGATAGTTTGCAGGATCGTGCCGGTTCCCTCCTTTGTACTTAGGCATTACAATCCCTACTTTCCAGTCAGGTGGTAGGCGCCCGTCTGCAAGAGAACGCCGGAAAACTTGATGTATCGGATCAGCAATGTATTCTGCTACCATCTTGAGGAATAGCGGGTGAAGTCCATCGGGGCCCGGTGCGGAGTTAGGGTTCAGTTCAAGGAGTCTCTTGACTATCTCGGGATTGATTTCGACTTGCTCGAGAGGAGGATAATGCGTTGCCAGATCGTCAGTGGGTAGTGACGGTTCCACGGAGTAGATCGAGGAGTACTGCGAGGCTAGTAGTTGAGCCTTCTCGTCATCTTCGTAGAGCACTGTGTCCTCTTCCTGGCAGGATAGAGCAGGGATACCACTGCCAGCCTTGGTGTTTCGCTTCAGGTACGAGAACAGCTTCTTCGGGCAGGTTCGTGATTGCATGACTAGGCTGTGTTCGTATTGTGATCGTTTCTGGCGCTTTCTTAGAGTGCACAGATTTCTGATCACTTTGTACTTCGAGTAATCTGACGTTACCTGTGTTGACTTGAATATGTCCCACAGTTTGCGTCGTCTGTTCATCAGGGATCTCACCTCTCGGTCGATCCAGGGGGGCCTTTGGGGAAAGGCCTGCCCTTGGTGATAGGAACAACTTTTTCGATGACCGACATCATCTTCGAGCGTAGTAAGTTCCATGCCTCATCAAGGTTCAGGGATTGTGGAATGGTCCAGTCTGTGGTGCTTGCCACTTCTTGTAATCTGGATGGGACAACACGCCAGAAGTTGCGACGGTGTGTCCCTTGATCATGGATGGCAAGGCGGCATGCCCAAAAGAAGGAGATTGTAGAGTGGTCACTCCGGCCGAGTGGTTGGAGAATCTTCAGGCCATGGACATCAGAGAGCGCTGGTGTGAGGACGAGATCCAGTATGTTTGGTGTTTGACCCGGTATCATCCGTGTTGGTGCTGGATCAGATTGCATTCGTGAATAGCGTCGAGAAAGCCAGCCTCGAAGGAATCTTGGTAAAGATCACAGTGAAGAAGGTTCCAGTCGACACTGGGTGCATTGAAGTCGCCCATTAGCAGACAGTTCCTCGACCATTGGTTTTTACCGACTGTAATAGACGGACGCCTGAGCTCAGTGGTGCTCTGTAAGCCACACCGACCGTGTGCAGCTGATAGCCGTCATGAATTCGGCACCACAGTATCTCTGAGGCTCCGTCATTGTCGCAGAGAGCTTCGATAACGTGTACCTTGAGGCAGGACCTCGAGTAGAGAATTACTCCACCCCCAGTCCGCCCACTGGAGCGATCTGCTCGTGAGAGTTGATATCCTGATATGCTAATCTCAGCGTCCTGGATCTCTGTTGATAACCAGGTCTCGGTGAAAGCCAGTAAATCTGGCTGATGCTCAGTAATGAGAAGAGGAATCTCGTCGAGCTTATTTTTAAGGCTGCGTACATTGGCAAATATCACTCGCAAACCGTCCCAACGAGACTGGACCTTAACGTGGTGCGACGGTTTGCGTACCTCATTGACCCATTGAGCTATACTGAGTGATGCCTCCGGGCACATTGAGAGCTACTCCTACCAGGTTGGTCAATGGTGAGAGGTCAGACAAACTCAGTCTCCTGGTCCTCCAGGTTGGGGGTTTGAAATGGGATGGTATCCATTTCTGTACAAGTAAATCATCGCCACCTCCCCGCTGCCTTGCGGACAGGCTTTTGAGCCAAAGGCTTTGGATGAGGACCCTAATCGTCCTCATGTCTAGGTCTGGGCGCCCTGGCAGTATCTCAGCCCACATACAACCATGACTTTTCTTCAAATATAAACTTCATCCTGCATCGGCCGTCGCGCAGATTATTAAGGGTCGCCTTATCTGCTGCATACAGCAGGGCGGATATGCGAAAACATGCTACTGCTGGCGCCTCCCTACTTTCTTTTCCACCTTTTTCTCTTACTCCCATCCCGACCCCCATTACTAATCTTTCTTCTATAATTCCCAGCTTAATTGACAGCAACCGAAGTGCCACTGGAGTAGAACCATCTGCAGCCACCATCCCACAGCACCTATCGGGAAAAGTCCCTTATAAGGCCACGCTATCCTGTTTCCATGGCGACATTCAACGTTCGCACTCTAAGACAAACAGGTCAACAGGCTGCACTCGCACGCACCTTGGACACACTGGGTGTTGATGTCTGTTGTGGGTGCGAAACCAGGATCAATGACCCTAACGGGGTTATTGAATTAACTGCACCCGGCTTATTCTCTCGTTATTGGTTATACGCATCCGGAGACACCGATGCGGCACTCACGGGTCAAGCTGGTGTAGGTATCATTCTCAGCTCCAAGGCTGAGCCATCGTTGGTTGATTGGATTCCGGTGAACAGCCGTTAATATGCAGCCTGTCTGACGACATCAGCTAAGGTTGATTCAAGAAGTGGTAAAAAACATTGTTTGTTCGTGATTTCCGCTTATGCTCCCACCGACTGCAGTTCTAATGCAGTCAAGGACACTTTCTATCACGAACTGAACACGCCGCTACGCAGTGCTGCTAGTTCAGATATTATAGTACTTGCAGGGGATATGAACGCACAAGTAGGGCGTCTGACCTCTTCAGAAGCTCAGCTGGGTGGTCATTGTGGACTTAACACTGAACGGACTGACAACAGTGAGCGTAATTTGCAACTGTGTGCGGAGCACCAGTTGTTTCTTACTAGCACTGCTTTTAGACACAGTGGGCGCCGAAGTACCACTTGGCGTCCTCCTGTAGCTGGCCAGCGATGGACCCAAATTGACCACATAGCCATAAGTTACAGGTGGCGCGGTTCCATTCTGGATTGCCGCTCGTACGGGAGTACCTGTGTCGACTCTGACCATGCCTTGGTGCGCTGTCGTTTCTCCATGAACTTTACCGGGAGGCGCACAAAGCGTCTCCCCCGATTGGCAACGGAGAAATTGTCCCAGCCCTCTGTCAAGCAAGCCTATTAAGAAGCACTGTATACCGAACTTCCGCTGTCTTGTCCTAATAACACTGAGCTTCAGTGGAATAGGATCACGGCCACTATGCACGACGTAGGAGCATCTGCTTGTGGCACTATCAGTCGTCATCGCACCAGTCACTGGATATCCGAGAGGTCCGTGAACCTGCTGGAATCTAGAAGACACCTCCCGGAAGGCTCTGAACACAATGTGACCAGACAGGCTATTAGGCGTGAACTAAAGCAGAGCCTACGTGCTGACAAGGAAGCCTGGTGAACCAGTCGCGGTCAAGAAATGGAGGAGGCAGGAGCAGTGGGCAATTACCGGAAGCTCTTCCAGCTAATACGCACCACTGCTTCCAGAAATCCAGGCGTAAGTGAGACAATCAGAGACAGCGCGGGTGCGCTGATACACAATAAGCAGCGTCGTATGGCTCGTTGGGCGGAACACTTTCAAGATCAGTTCAGCTGGTCCCCTGCTCCCGAACGTCTTCCTACTCAGATGATGCAGGACGAGCCATGCATGGTTAGATTAGAGCCTCCGTCGGAGGCTGAGGTCCGAAACGCGATCACAGCCCTTAATCGTTTTCGTGCCGCTGGCCCGGATTCCCTCCCACCTGTACTATTTAAGGATGGAGGTGAGGTGCTAAGCAAAGCACTAACCTCCTTACTCGAATGTATCTGGAACGAAGTGTGCCGGCTAATTGGAGTGAATCGATTATAGTGGCAATATACAAGAAAGGCAGTCGCACAGACTGTGCGAACCACAGGGGTATTAGCCTAATACCAGTTGTGACAAAATTACTGGCCTCGATTATCGTTCGTCGCCACACTGCGGAACGGGAATCTCGGATTAGGGAAGAGCAGGCCGGTTTCCGCCCAGGACGTGGTTGTATAGACCATATACTCACTTTGCGGCAGGTGCTAGAGCAGCGCCACGCATACCGCAGACCGACAATAGCTGTCTTCCTCGATTTCAAGAGTGCGTTCCATTCAGTCGATCGATCTATTCTGTTCGAAATGCATGCGCGGAAAGGTGTTCCAACAAAATATGTGAACATCCTTTGTGCTCTACACTCGAACACTACAGGCCGCGTCAGGGTATACAGTGGCCTATCGGCTAGCTTTCCGACCACAAGTGGAGTTCATCAGGGCTCTCCAATTTCCCCACTTTTGTTCAATTTCGTCGTGGATTCTATCATGGAGTGTCCCCTTGCGGAATCTCACGATGTAGGTGTTGAAGTGTTGCCTGGTGAAAGGTTAGTTGATCTAGATTATGCAGACGATATCGTCTTGCATTTCGACGATGTTGGGGCGGCACAATCAACCCTGAATAGCCTGTCCAGAGTGGTCCCATTATTTGGTATGCACTTCGCACCTTCAAAGTGCAGTGTTGCTGCAGGACCACCAGCCACTTGATGACCCCTTGACGCTTGCTAACGATGAAGTCGAGGTTGTTGATCATTTCACTTATCTTGGCAGCTGCATCAGCAATGATGGGCGCATAGGAACTGACGTCTGCTCACGTATTGCAAAAGGCAGAGCCACCTCCTTGAACCTGCGGCGTCTTTGGCGACAGAAGGGAGTATCCCTCCGTCTGAAAGGCCAAGTTCATAAGGCCGCAGTGAGGGCCGTCCTGCTGTATGGTAGCGAAACTTGGCCCTTCGGTCTGAAGATCTGAGGCGCCTTCAAGTCTTTGATCATCGTTGTCTGAGAAGCATTGTTGGAGTCGGATGGCACCAGCGTGTCCGCAACGATGATGTGTGTAGACGAGTACTGGGTAGTGATAGTGATGCTAGTTCCATAGAACAACAGATAGCACTGAATAAGTTGCGTTGGCTCGGGCACGTGCTACGTATGCCTGGTCACCGCTTACCTAGGAGGGCCTTGTTTAGTCTGCCAGGTGTAGGGTGGCGCAAGGCTCGAGGTGGACAGAAGTTGACTTGGCAGCGGGAAATGAAGTCACTGACGACCAAACTGGGTGCCGTTAGTCTTTCTCGCCTTCCGGGCTGGAGTCCACGTGAGTCGCCTTATGCTTGGCTCGAGACTTTACAGGACATGTCTCGCAGTAGACACCAGTGGCGCGTCTGCTGTCGTCTCCTAATCGGATTGCCTGTTTAGTGTGGTTGATGCTGAATTATCTGCGGGGTAATGGCTGATTATGACGTGTGGCAGTGAAAACCGCAAGGAAGCTGTCTCGCCGATGCCGCCTTATCTTTGCACGATAGGCAGCTGTTTGTGACAGTATGTTGTCTACACAAGGTGTAGGCGCCTTGGCCCTGAATGTTTGCTTAGGGCATTAAGGTTTTCAGGTAAGTCCCCCTTCTCTCCCTCTTCTTATTCTTTATTTCATAGGTCATCATGGTTGTATGGCAGCGAAGCATCAGTTCAAATGGATGATGTACTGCTGTTGTTGATGATGATGTTGTTGACTCGCACACCGCTATTTAGACATGGGGGCTGGATAGGAGAAGGATTGGCTTACAGCGAGCTTTCTGGGCTTTCAGAACTACGCGAGAATCCACTATGTAGAGATCAGTTTCGCCGTTTGCTCAGCAAGTTCGCAGTCTTTTGACGGCTTGTTTCATTCTGAATCAGGTAGGAAACAAAGGTTACTATGTGACGGAAGCGGTGTGTGGAAAGAGAGTTATTAAAGATTTGTAACTTGTGGGTAGCAACGTTTCACGCCAGAAAAGAGCTATTGTTAATGCATCTATTTCTAAGATAAGATGGACACGCGTCACATGTTCATTCCTCGGGGATCAATTGTACACTATTCTTTCTGGTTTTAATGCCCCTTACATTACCTCGATGTTGACCTACATCCGGCTCGACACTTCACCGCCTTGTAATTTCCCACGTCAAGGTGTTGCTCTTGTCTCGCTTCATCCGTCCGCGTCTTCTTGTAGCCCATCGAATACAGTCCGCTGTGTCCGACTCCAATTGCCTTCTGATATCCGCGCTTAATTTCGAGCACCGTTTCGGACTAGTATTTACCAGTTCTACAAATTGGTGACCCCGATTGGTACGCGCGAACTTAAACTATTTTCGTCGTTTATATTTTTAGTGAGTTCGTTCCTTTTCCTCTATTATATACGTCTATTCACTGGTTACTTGTGTAATTTTAGTAGTTTCATCGTGTTTTTGTTCATAAGTGATCTTTCCGATTCACATTTTGAAACTGGCATCCGAGTTGTTTCGCAGCGTAAACATGCTTACTTTGGCTGTTCCAGGTTTCATGGAACACAGCCCAGTTTGGTTGGCGATATTCGTCCCACGCTTACCCTCGTCGGTTGTGACGCTGGTTGGAAACATTCTACTCTGCCCATAGAATGAGGCAAAGTATAAAACGATAAAGTTAGCAATTCTAAAAGAGTTACAGCCCAGCGCACAAGCTCGATTTGAGCAGCCCAATGGTCTCAAGCTGGAAGATCGCAAGCCGTCGACGTTGTTCCGCGAAATTCAGCGCATCGCTGGTCTCTTACTCTTGTACGAAAAACGGATAAAGGAACTATGGTTTGCACGTCTCCCAGAGCCGTTGCCGGTTATGCTGTCCATGTTTCTGGGTACACACCTGAAAGAATTAGCTACCAAGGCAGACGATGCGTTCGAACGTCTACCGCAGCAGAAGACCAGTAACTCCGGTGACGTATTCTCACCGATGAAAACCGAGCCTCATATTGGCTACAAGCCGTCAAGCCGATCTGACCCTAAAGATGAGGAAATTGTGCTACTTCGCAGCAGGTTAGCAGTAATGAAGACTTCGAAGCAGCGCATGCGACGGTTAGATGCAGACCACGTTTTGGCTAATGTCCATTGCAGATCGTCTGTGCTTGCACCGAGTACGTCTCGTTCGACGAAAAAGCGCGGCATTTTCTCTGCACGTTTTCAGTCAGACGATATCAGATCCGTCGAGGAATTATATTGGTAGCACCGCCAATATGGTGGAAGAGCTAGACGTTGCAGGGCTCCCTGCATTAGGCAGAATTCAGCCGCTTCAGGGAAAGCGAATAGCCCGCATACTAGCACGAGCAACGTATCCGTCAATGACCAAACAAATCGCCTGTATTAAGTTAAGGATCGACGTTCATCCATCTCGTTCCTCATCGACACGGGAGCGGAAGTCAGCGTCATCCCTGCGAACGCGAAAAACCAGCACTCAAAGCCTACGTACAACCGGTGTGTGGCCAACGGTTCTCCGATATCTTCATTCGATCAGCGCATGATGAACCTGAACCTCAATCTTCGCCGAGATTTTCAGTGGATTTTCATGATTACGTCTGTACCCTACGCAATTATCGGTACGGACTTCCTCCTACATTTTTGGTTGTTTGTTAATGCTGGTCGCAACAGACGACGACCGTATTAAACTAGGAGTTGAAGGCGTTCTTACGGACGCCCCGATAATCAGTCACGTTTTCCGAATCGCCGACGTGACTGCAGATTATGCGAAGTTACTGGCTGAATACCCGCGAGTGGTACAACCAGCTGCAGAGCTTCCGCCAGTCAGGACAGAGGTCGCTCACCACATTGTCACGCGCGGTCAACCAGTTAGCGCACGACTAAGGCTTGCTCCAGACAAACAACGTGCAGAACGAGCTGAATTCGACAACATGCTTCAGCTCGGTATCATAAGACCATACAACAGCCCATGGGTGTTACCTCTCTACATGGTTCCGAAAAAGACTATGGGGGACTGGCGTCTTAGTGAAGATTATCGGTCTCTAAACAATGTAACCACGCCTGACCGCTATCCTATCCCACATATCGTGCACCTCACCCCTAGTCTGGCAGGAAGAAACGTTTACAGTAGAATCGACTTAGTGTACGCTTACAAGCAAATTCCGGTAGCCGGAGCGGACATTGCTAAAACTGTCGTGACGAATCTATTTGGTTTGTTCGTTTCTGCGTATGCCATTTGGTCTAAAGAATGCCGCTCAAACTTTTCAGCGCTTCATCGACCAAGTTTCTCGCGACCTAGACTTCGCTTATGCCTATCTCGACGACATTTTAATCGCGTGCTCCCCACGCGAGCATTTACGCCACGTTTGAACGCTTTTTGATCCTTTATATCAACACAGGGTGACGATCAACGCAGAGAAGTGTACGTTTGGTGTCGATTCGGACAGTTTTCTCGGCCACTATATCGCTTCTGCAGGCATCGCGCCATTACAGGATAAAATTAAGGCCAACATCGACTACCCGGAGCCTCACTCTTTCAAACAGCTAAGACGCTATGATGGCCTCGTCAACTTTTATCGCCGTTTCATACCTAGTTGCTCTTCGCTTATGCAAACCCTCAAGGACCTTATCCAGGGGAAGCTTAAGACGTTCGATTTTCCTGCTGCAGCACGCGCCGCCTTCCAGGCTTTAAAAAAAGCTATCGTCAACATAGCTTCTATAGCGCATCGATGCAGCAACCCCACTGTCGCTCAGTGCCGACGCTTCTGACGTGGCAGTTGGGGCGGTCTTACAACAGAAGGTAGGTGACGCTCGTCATTTTTGTCCAAACGTTTGCAACCTGCCGAACCTCGTTACAGCACTTTCGCTAGAGAACTATTAGCCATTTATTTATCCATACATCATTTCCGACATGTCTTAGAAGGCCGCTCTTTTGTCGTCTTCACCGACTACAAACCCCTGACTTCCGTGCTTAGCTCGACCACCGACTAATACTCTGCTAGCGTCGCGCCACCTAAACTACATCACTCAGTTTATGACCGATATACGACGTCTAAGAGGTGCACAACACTGTCGCCGACGCACTTTCCCAAAATCAAGCGATCTCTGCGGACGCCGGCACCGCTATCGACTTGACAGCCATGGCCGCAGCGCAACTCAATTATCCTGAGGTTGATATAATACGCAGGTCTCCCTCAATGGACATACGACCCGTTCCGCTGACATCATCAGACGGAACTATACTTTGGGATTTATCTTTGGGCACGCCGCACCCAGTCGTCCCACACGAGTTTCGGCAGACCGTGTTCGACACGTTACACAGCTCGTTTCAGCCAGGGGTTCGTGCATCGGTTAAAATCGTAAGCACACGTTTCGTCTGGCGCAATGTCAATCGTGACGTTCGTACTTGGGCAACTGCTTGAATTCCGTGTCAACGTGCATAAGCACACAAAAAGCCCAGTAGAGACATTTTATACGCCAGATGCACGTGTTCACCACGTGCACGCCGACCTCGTAGGTCTTCTGTCACCTTTGAAAGGCTCTGTATATCCACTGACCTGTGTCGATCGACTCACTAGGTGGCTGGAAACTATTCTCATACCCAACTGCTCTTCAGAAACGGTAGTGAAAGCCTTTCTAGAGCGCTGGGTAGTTCAATACGGCTGTCCCGCCATCGTGACCACCGATCGAGGGTTACATTTCTCGTCGACTTTTGCTACGTTGCTGTCGCCACGTTCAAATGACGGCGTATCATCCGGCCTCTAACGGCATAGTGGAGCGTTTTCACCGCCAATTAAAGACCGCGCTACATGCGCACACAGACCCTTCATGGTCTGAAACACGTCCTCACGTCCACCTAGGCTTAAAAAACACTGTGAAAACGGATTTCGACGCAACACCAGCGCAGCTAACTTACGACTGCACGCTGCGGTTGCCCGAATAGATGGTAGCACTAGCCCCGTTTACTTCCTCTTTTGACTACGGGAGTTAAACCGATCGATTGGCTCATCAGATGCGTGAGCTACGTCCACCCGCTCCTCGATCGCAGAACACACCAGTGTACGTGCCCAAGAACCAGTCTACGTGTTCACACGTTCTTCTTCGCGCAGACGGTGTTCGACAGCCTCTTCAGTGGTCGTACATAGGACCTTTCAAAGTGCTACACCGTGCGAATAAGACGTATACTATGGACCGCGGTGGCCGACGAGAAGTCGTCACTATCGACCGTCTGAAGCCTGCCTTTATGGAAGAAACCACCTCGCCTACTTCGTCTAGTAGTGCTTCGTGCGACGTCATAACTCACCACACCAACTTTCAGTATCCTAGTGTAGTTCAACCAGACCACGATCCCGGTCTACAAGCATCAGCCGTTCCGACATCTCCCGAAGTATCCACGACCATTCGCTGTGGTCGGAAGGTGCGTAAGCCTGTTCCTTTTTTAGACTATGTACAATGTAAATACGTTTAGGTTTGTAGATATTGTATATATTTGCCCCGCTTTTGGTCGATTGACGTTTTGAAAAAATTAAAACTTCCGAAAAACCTTATCCTAAAAAATATCCAAAAACCAAAAAACCTAAACACGCAGATCATTCGTTCGTTCTTGCTGGCATTTTCTGCGAGTGTTTCTATTTTCTCGTCTTTACAAGCCCAAAGCCTCCTCTTCGATCGATTGGCCCATACGAGCAAGATTTTCGAGGATCGGCGCAGTCAACGAGGATCCTGAAGCAAATGCGGGTCGTTTTCTCCGCAGGATGAGGGTCGCTTCTTTGTGGGACAACGGTCATTTCTTCGTGGGACGATGGTCTTTTCTCCGTGGGACGAGGGTCGTTTTGGCGCGCGGGGGGGGGGGGGGGAAAGACCACTCGCAAGCGCACCGTTTGGCAGCAGAAGAGGTTGAGGTCCTGGCAGCTTTCTCTGGGCTAGCCCGTTTTTTTAGTCCGACAAGCCCGCTCCAACGGCTCGCCGAAATGCACCCTGTCCCGCAATCATTAAATAATAAATCACAAACGGCACAGCAGACTCCGACTTCCGACGAACCTCCATTTGACCCGAACGCTCACTCACACGGCACGATTTTGCCCTACCAACTTCGATTCGAACGTCATTTTCGACTTCGAAGTCCTATTTTGTACAGCCTTCTAGGAATCGAGTACTGTAGCGCCGCAACAGAACTAGTATCTTTTATGTACAAGTTCGCTGATGACCAATTGCACCCTATACTTTCTTGGTTTAATCTCTCTCCATGTTGACCTACATCCGGCTCGACACTTGACCGCCTTGTAATTTCCCACGCCAAGGTGTTGCTCTTGTCTCGCTTCATCCGTCCGCGTCTTCTTGGAGCCAATCGAATACAGTCCGCTGTGTCCGACTCCAATTGCCTTCTGATATCCGCGCTTAATTTCGCGCATCGTCTCGGACTAGTATTTACTAGTCCTACATATGCCATTTGTCAGATGGATACGGTCTCCTCTCTCCCGTTCGAAAATCGAGCATGTGTGCACTGAGGGTTATACTTTGTAGGAGTCCGTCTGTTCTACAAGAGGATCGATCGGAAGTTCTTCGTCAATAACAGCAGATCCGGTGGACAGCTAGGAGTAAAAAAGACAGATGAAAATCTCCGATTATGATTCAAAAACTTCTCGTGTGGGATCACGTTAGTGCATAGAAGCGATCGAGTCGAATGCAGTGCATCGAGGAAGACAATCTCCCATGGATCAACTGAGATTACGGGAGCGTAGAGCGAGAGGAACGGCTCTCCATAATGTTCTATTCAGGCGCTCGACTTGCGCATTAGCGGTTGTCATACTTGTTGTTTTTCCTTTACTATGAAGTCGCGCAGTTCAGGTGACATAAAAAAGGAACCTCTGTCCGAATGAATGGAGGCCGGCATACCAAACGCCGAAAAGAACTGACAAAAGCAGCTTGTCCCTGTGAAAGAAGTCTATAGGGTAATCGTTCGGTCGCTATAATATCAGGTTCGTCGCGCCCCAAGGATAAGTCGTGATATGATGAATATAAGGACGAGATATGGGTTTAGTATCGAAACGTAAAACCCCGCTAATTGAAGGCACCGTAAAAATGATTCTAGCTAGGGGAAAGGTCTAGTCACCAGCCGATACGCAGCAACGCTCTTCGTGGCGGAAAAACTGGAAGCGCGCGAATGCGATTAGTCTGTGTGACTCAAACGCAAGTAGTCATCGTGCGAATAGGCAAGCTTCCTAAGATTTCTAGGTACAGAATATTATATTTTAATAATACTTCACAAAGACGTGTATGAAGAAGAAGATGATGATGATGACGCAGACGAACAGGACAATCTCCAGGTCACTACATAGCCCCCCTCCTAGAAGGGAACCGTGGGTGGCCCTTCGAACTACGTGCGGACTGTCCGTCACGGGCCAGCCTTCTGCGAGACCAGGCGATGGAATCTGATGCATCTGCTAGGGGAGAACCAGATGATCGAACCCAAACGGGCTAGCAGTCATGTCCTACCTTAAGGTGCCGATAAAAGAAAATGAGGAGAACGTTCATAGCATACGATCACTTGTGTTTGACCACGAGTGAGTGTTCTCCGGTCCGCAACGTGAAAAAAGTAAGAAACGGGGGAGGTCAGGCATGCAGAAGAGACGACAGCAACGAACGGAAAATGCACTTACCGAATAAGCAGCGAAAAGTCAAGGAAACAACGCTGTATCGGTTTTAAAAACGTTTTCTCCCTTTTTTTCTGGTTTTTAATATCTTTTGCGATGTTTTTAGGTTTTCAAAACATTTTGCATTTTTTGCGGTTTTCGGAGGGTACTGACGCGAAGGAAAACTTGAAAACGCTGTTGGAAGCAAAAATGCTAAGCTAACGTTCTAGGAAATGTGTCGGCCAGTGAACCCAACAACCAGATCTAGTAACCATTTTAGGCGTGGCGGAGGGCTCAGGTGGCGGGTTTCCGGTTGTGGTGTTGCTGTCTGCAGGCGTTTCCTCCACCCTTAGTTGGATTGATTCATCGGAGGACGAAGGACTGGAGTCGTCGTTCGACTCTAGTTCGACGTAAGCAACTTTGAGGCCGTCGATTGAGAGAGTTTCGCGCTTGCCGTTGCGTTCGACGACGAAGAAGCGATCCTTACGTTGTAGGAACTTGAATGGACCCTCGTAAGGTCGTTAGAATGGTTTGCGCAGACCACCAGTGCGAATGAAGACAAACGTGCAGCGGTGAAGATCTATGGGAATGTAAGACTTGCGATGCTGTTCCTGTACTGCGGTCGATTTATTGCGGTTCAGTGCTACCCATTGGGGGAACAGCGCATTTATCTCGGTTTATTGGCAGTTCCCACTTGATGGACCATTCCTGCAGCTGGTCTAGAGCCCTTTGTAATCTGTCCGCATCCTCAATGCTGGATACTGATGACCACAGCTTGAGGTCACCGGCGTAGATCAAGCAGTCAGATCGTTAATATACAGTTTGAAGAGCTCCGGTCCAAGCACTGATCCTTGGGGAATGCCACTAATCATTGGCACTGGAGCAGAGAGGGTCTGGTTCACTTGTACGCGCAGTCCTACCACTTAGGAAATCGGCAATCCAGGAGAGATTTCCTGTAATAGCAATTCCCTGGAGTTTATGTAGCAGGCGTACGTGTGGAACCTTATCAAAAGCTTTACTGAAGACAATGAGTATTACGTCAACCTGCGTCCGGGCATCTATGGCTTCTGCCCATGTTTCCCTGGCGATGAGTAAGTTAGACATGCACGAGCGTGCTCTCGGGAAACCAGGTTGAGCAGATGTGATGGGGCTTAGATTAACACGGTGTAGCTGGAGGACGCACTTGACTATTCGTTCCATGGTTCTGCACACGACTGAGCTCGGACATATTGGCCGGTAGTTAGCTGGGTCTTGTTGGTTTCCACCCTTGTATTTGGGCAGGACGGTACCCGCTTTCCAGATTGTTGGTAGGCAGCCGACTTCGAGGGATTGCCGAAACACTTGGTAGAGAGGGGTGGCGACGTACTCAGCTATCGTTCTGAGGAAGCTGGGATGCAATCCGTCTGGGCATGGGGAGGAGTTCGAGTCCAGTTCGAGGAGTAGCTTGTCGCTGACCAATGTTAGACACGAATCGCAGTGAAAGTTGACGCCCTTAGAAGTAGTGCGCTGAAGACATTGGTAAAGATCATTACCAATGTTACAGCAAACTATATGCATCCATCTGTCGCAGAGTGCGCAGTGGACGGTCGTTGAACTTGAGGTGACACTCTTCCCACAATCCACGCAGTTCATAGGTTCATAACTTCCAAAAGAAAAATTTGACTATAGTCAAATTTCGTCAAAAGTGTCTATCCAAACACTTATCTTCACGAGAATCTTACCTAAAAGAATCGAAAGTACAGCACGTCAAAAAGTTCAAGTTCAAGTGGGACTGGAACAATAGGATGAATCCCGTAAGTGTTCCTTTTTGAGCGGGTCGTCGATCCAGGAGTTGATAGGGGTGCTTCAACTTCTTGATGGGTCTAAAAGGAAAACACCCGAAAAAACACCCTCGTCCACCAATTTAACGCCCACGTTCCCTACATTAGCTGTCCCAGCTATGTCAGTTACGTGAAGTAAGAGAGGAAGAAAAAGCGAAGGTAAGAAAGTAGGGGAAATCAGTTAAAAGAAGAGAATAATACCAATGACGAGGAAAAGTAAAGAAAAATAGAATCGAAGTATGAAGATAGGAATTAGTCAGGAAAAAGGAAAGATTTCGTGTTGCCATTCAAGAGCGTCTAGTGGACGCTCAAACGCTTCAACCGTAGCTTCCTTGACAACACGTTCTGGAAGCAGGTTCCAGCGCTCGATGACTCGACGTGATAACCGTGTCTCCACTCTAACTCGATCGGACCGCGGTTTGTCCAGCTTCATACAATGCCCGCGAAGACCAGATAATCTAGCAGGACTAAATAGCATGGACAAATCAGGGCCAACCTTCCCAGTCAAAATACGGTAGGTTAGGATTAGGTCCCCTCTAATCCTTCGATAGTGCATTGACTGCATCTCCAAACTAAGTAGGCGTTTGGGGTACGTTTGCCCTCGTAATCCCTTGACCAACCTAGTACCGACACGCAACACCCTTTCTAGTGCCATTTTGTCCCGGACAAGATATGGTGGACAGCCCTGGACGCAATATTCTAGGTGGGGTCGCACAAACGCTGAGAAAAGCTTCACAATTACATCAGCGGTCAGGGTCCCAAAAGAACGATGGATAAACCACAACATCCGGAACCCTTTACTAGCCGTCTTCTTCCAGTTGTCGCCAGTGTAGTGTGGAACAGTGGACGACACCTAGATCAACCTGAGGAGTAACGTGAGGAAGTTCACTTCCATCGAGCACATAACTTGTGGAGGAAGCAGACACTCCGATACGCAGCACTGAACATTTTGCCCGGTTTATAGGCAGCAACCACAAGACAGACCATTCCCAGAGTCTATCCAGAGCCCGTTGAAGAGCCACAGGACCTCCAAGGATATCAACAAGATTCCAGAGCTTTAGGTCATCAGCAAATAAGAGCGAAAATACCTCAAGCTCCCGCGGCAAGTCATTCACGTAGACAGAAAAAAGCAGCGGACCTAGGACAGAGCCTTGCGGAACGCCGCTAAGTACAGCTTGTCAAAAACGAAAGACTGCTTCCCACACGAATACACTGTTTCCGTCCATCCAGAAAAGCTGACACCCACTGGAGAGCGCGACCAGCTATTCCATACGACCTTAACTTCAGTCATCATCATCATCAACAGCAGTACATCATCCATTTGAACTGATGCTTCTCTGCCATACAACCATGAGGACCTATGAAATAAAGAATAAGAAGAGGGAGAGAAGGGGGACTTACCTGAAAACCTTAATGTCCTAAGCAAACATTCAGGGTCAAGGCGCCTACACCTTGTGTAGACAACATACCGTCACAAACAGCTGGCTATCATGCAAAGATAAGGCGGCATCGGCGAGACAGCTTCCTTGCGGTTTTCACTGCCACACGTCATAATCAGCCATTACCTCGCAGATAACTCAGCACCAAACACACTTTAAACAGACAATACGATTAGGAGACGGCAGCAGACGCGCCACTGGTGTCTACTGTGAGCCATGTCCTGTAAAGTCTCGAGCCAAGCACAAGGTGAGTCACGTGGACTCCAACCCGGAAGGCGAGACGGACCAACGGTTTGGTCGTCAGTGACTTCATTTCCCGCTGCCAAGTCAACTTCTATCCACCTCGAGCCTTGCGCCATCCGACACCTGGTAGACTGAACAAGGACCTCCTAGGTAAGCGGTGACCAGGCATGCGTAGCACGTGCCCGAGCCAACGTAACTTATTCAGTGCTATCTGTTGTTCTAGGGAGCTAGCATGATCATCACCACCTAGTACTCGCTTACGCACATCATCGTTGCGGACACGCTGGTGCCATCCGACTCCAGCAATGCTTCTCAGACAACGGTGATCAAAGACTTGAAGGCGCCTCAGATCTTCAGACCGAAGGGGCCAAGTTGCACTATTATAGAGCAGAATGGCCCTCACTGTGGCCTTGTATACACGGCCGTTCAGACGGAGGGAAACTCCCTTCTGTCGCCAAAGATGGCGCAGGTTCAAGAAGGCAGCTCTGGCCTTTGCAATACGTGAGCTCACGTCAGTTTCTATGCGACCATCATTGCTGATGCAGCTGCCAAGATAAGTGAATTGATCAACCACATAGAGTTACTCGTTAGCAAGCGTCAAGGGGTCATCGAGTGGCTGGTGGTCCTGCAGCAACACTTCGCACTTTGAGGGTGCGAAGTGCATACCAAATAATGGGACCACTCTGGACAGGCTATTCAGGGTTGATTGTGCCGCCCCAACATCGTCGAAATGCAAGACGATATCGTCCGCATAATCTAGATCAACTAACCGTTCACCAGGCAGCACTTCAACACCTACATCGTGAGATTCCGCAAGGGAACACTCCATGATAGAATCCACGACGAAATTGAACAAAAATGGGGAAGTCGGGCAACCCTGTCGAACGCCACTTGTAGTCGAAAAGCTATCCGATAGGGCACCATAGACCCTGACGCGGCCTGTAGTGTTCGAGTGTAGAGCACAAAGGATGTTCACATATTTCGTGGGAACACCTTTCCGCGCATGCATTTCGAACAGAATCGATCGATCGACTGAATCAAACGCACTCTTGAAATCGAGGAACACAGCCATTGTCGGTCTGCGGTATGCGTGGCGCTGCTCTAGCACCTGCCGCAAAGTAAATGTATGGTCTATACAGCCACGTCCTGGGCGAAAACCAGCCTGCTCTTCTCTAATCCGAGATTCCTGTTCTGCAGTGAGGCGACGAACGATAATCGAGGCCAGTAATTTTGTCACAACTGGCGTTAGGCTAATACCCCTGTGGTTCGCACAGTCTGTGCGACTGCCTTTCTTGTATATTGCCACTATAATCGATTCGCTCCAATTAGCCGGCACACTCTTCGTTCCAGATACGTTCGATTAGGGAGGTCAGTGTTTTGCAGAGGACCTCACCTCCATCCTTAAATAGTACAGGTAGTAGGGAATCCGGGCCAGCGGCACGAAAACGATTGAGGGCTGTGATCGCGTTTTGGACCTCGGCCTACGACGGAGGCTCTAAACTAACCGTCCATGGCTCGTCCTGCATCACCTGAGTAGGAAGAGGTCCGGGAGCAGGGGGCCAGCTGAACTGATGTTCAAAGTGCTCAGCTTAACGAGCCATACGGCGCTCCTTATTGTGTACCAGCGCACCCGCGCTGTCTGACTGTCTCACTGACGCCTAGTTTTCTCGGACCAGTGGTGCGTATTAGCTGGAAGAGCTTGCGGTAATTGCCTACTGCTCCTGCCTCCTCCATTTCTTGAGCCCGACTGGTCCACCAGGCTTCTTTGTCAGCACGTAGGCTCCGCTTTAGTTCACGCCTAATAGCCCGTCTGGTCACATTGTGTTCAGAGCCTTCCGGGAGGTGCCTTCTAGCTTCCAAAAGGTTCACGGACCTCTCGGATATCCAGTGACTGGTGCGATGACGACTGATAGTGCCACAAGCAGATGCTCCTGCGTCGTGCATAGTGGCCGTGATCCTATTCCACTGAAGTTCAGTATCATTAGGACAAGACAGCGAGAGTTCGCTATGCAGTGCTTCTTGATAGGCTTGCTTGACAGAGGGCTGGGACAATTTCTCCGTTGCCAATCGGGGGAGACGCTTTGTGCGCCTTCCGGTAAAATTCATGGAGAAACGACAGCGCACCAAGGCATGGTCAGAGTCGACACAGGTACTCCCGTACGAGCGGCAATCCAGAATGGAACCGCGCCACCTGTAACTTATGGCTATGTGGTCAATTTGGATCCATCGCTGACCAGCTACAGGTGGACGCCAAGTGGCACCTCGGCGCCCACTGTGTCTAAAAGCAGTGCTAGTAAGAAACAACTGGTGCTCCGCACACAGTTGCAGCAGACGCTCGCCGTTGTCAGTCCGTTCGGAGTTAAGTCCATACTTACCACCTAGCTGAGCTTCTGAAGAGCTCAGACGCCCTACTTGTGCGTTCATATCTCCTGCAAGTACTATAATATCTGAACTAGCAGCACTGCGTAGCAGCGTGTTCATTTCGTGATAGAAAGTGTCCTTGACTGCATTAGAACTGCAGTCCGTGGGAGCATAAGCAGAAATCACAAACAAACAGCGTTTTGTTTTACTTCGCGAATTCACCTTAGCTGATGTCGTCAAACGGGCTGCACATAAACGGCTGTTCACCGGAATCCAATCAACCAACGATGACTCAGCCTTGGAGCTGAGAATGATACCTACACCAGCTTGACCCGTGAGTGCCGCATCGGCGTCTCCGGATGCGTGCAACCAATAACGGGAGGATAAGCCGGGTGCAGTCAATTCAATAACCCCGTTAGGGTCATTAATCCTAGTTTCGGACACACAACACACATCAACACCCAGTGCGTCCAAGGTGCGTGCGAGTGCAGCCTGCTGACCTGTTTGTCTTAGAGTGCGGACGTTGAATGTCGCCATGGAAACGGGACAGCGTGGTCTTATAAGGGACTTTTGCCGATAGGCGTCCGATAGGTGCTGTGGGATGGTGGCTGCAGATGGTTCTACTTCAGTAGCACTTCGGTTGCTGTCAATTAAGCTGGGAATTATAGAAGGAAGGTTAGTAATGGGGGCCGGGATGGGAGTAAGAGAAAAAGGTGGAAAGGAAAGAAGGGAGGCGCCAGCAGTAGCATGCTTTCGCTTATCCGCCCTGCTGTATGCAGCAGATAAGGCGACCCTTGATAATCTGCGCGACGGCCGATGCAGGATGAAGTTTATGTTTGAAGAAAATGTCATGGTTGTATGTGGGCTGGGATACTGCCAGGGCGCCCAGACCTAGACAGGACTCAACTTCAGTGAGAGTCGTGAATGGGGGACAGTGTCAAAGGCCTTGGCGAAGTCAATGAACACCACATCCACCGCAAGTCCACTGTCTACGGCTTCAGTTCAGCACTCACGAGCTACCAGCAAGTTCGTCTGACACGAAAATCCTTTGCGGAAACCATGTCGCTCGACGCAAAACAGGTTAAACCTAGGTAAATGGTTCTCCACTATATCGCGTGCTAATTTTGAAGTAACTTAACGACCACGCTAGTCAAGCTGACAGGCCTGTAATTAGCAGATACGTCTTTGTCACCGCACTTGAAAATCGAGCAGACAACAGTCTCCTTCCATTCGGTAGGCAAGTCACAGCTGTTGAGTGAGTTTTGAAACACAAAAGTCAGAGGTCCACTGCGTTTCATTGCCAATTCATGCAACAATTTTGGATGAACAGATTCTGGTCCGGACGACTTAGTTGGGTTTACCTCTCTTAGCAACCGGAGAACTTGGGACTCTGTTACAGGAATTTCATCCAGACAACAGTCCTCAGAGACTCTTGAAGCTAACTCTGCATGGCGTATCTGTTTCGTGGACAAAGACGCTTGAGTACTGCTTACCAAGTACGCATGCCTTGTCATAGTCGCTATAGGCATGAGTCCCATCTCCTCGAAGCAATGGTGGTAGGGTCGAGTTTGTATCACAGCGTCGTTTAACGTAAACGAAGAACTTCTTGGGATTTTTCGAAGCAGTATTAGCTAAGCCCTTTTCATACTGAAGCCAGGCCAACCTAAGATGTAGACTGCACTCATTTCGAACCAACCGATACTTGTCAAACGTGCTGTTCGACGGAGCTGTTCGGTATGCTCGCCAGCATTTAGACCGCTTCTTTAGCAGACCCTTCCCCGCGGAATCTATCCACGGAGGCTGCGTTTTCGATTCCCTTCTTTTTACCAGTGGGATATGAGGTGAAGAAATGTCTACGAGGTGAGCCTTAAGTGTTTCCCAGGCTATGTGAACAGTATCGGTCACAGATATCACACAAGGCGATGACCTAGCTTTATCCCGCATCGCTTGGAAGTCCGCGGCCCAAATGTTCGGATACCAACTGGTAGTAGCTTGGCAAGACCTGATGAGAGCACACTGAAAAGACAAACAAACGTGATCGCTAGCGCCAAGAGGCGAGTCGTATTTAATGTCATTTACAAAGTCAAGTGACTTAGCAAAAACAAGATCTAAAATGGACGGCTGCTGATTGCTCATGTACCTAGTGGGGAGGTCCATGAACTGGTGTAGTGGTACCTGCAGCGTCAAGTCCAGCAGTTCTGTACCGAACGATTCCAGAGCCGAACTGCAAGGTAGATCATCCCAAAAAACCTCTGGGAGGTTGAAGTCTCCCAGCACCAGACACTTGTTCGCAGAGTGAGTGCGTATAAGCTCAATGATTCCATTGGAGGTGCTCATAGGGCTTCTATACACTAACACGACCGTAACCTGAACCGAGGAAGTGCAAATCAAGACTGCGAGAGCCTCAACAGATTTGTCGAGAGACTGAAAAACGCTGGTCCTCAATACGTCGATGTGATATCTCACATAAAGAGCTACACCACCCCCTTGGCGGCCAGTGGAGCGGTCAGCGCGGAACAGTGCGTAGCCAGGCAGATATACTTCGCCATCTGTGATTTCCTCAGACAGCCAGGTTTCAGTGAAAGCAAGTATCTGGACGAGATTTGTCTATGAGCAGACTCACCTCGCACATCTTGTTCCTTAGGCTACGCACGTTACTAAGTACTACTTGGAGGGCTTCGGCACGATTAGCCCTGGGTCGTGCGCAAGTAGTATAGGTTCTGGCAGGGCGGAAAAGGACCGCCGGCTGACCACCTGAAAACCCACCAATCGGAGACCTTGTTTGCCAGATGCACGTCGGGCTTTTAGGTCCCTGATGGCTTCCTTTAATTTTAACCTATCCGCTAACGGAAGGTCTAGTTGCACACTAATGTTGGTACGTTTGAGCTTGAAGGCAAACCTCAGTAAGGCCCTGCGCTCTTCTAGGGTGGAGAGGACCACCCTAAGCAGACGGGGTCGAGAATTTGGTTGACCAACCGGAACGTTCCCCAATCTGATGAACTTCCTGACAGTAACGCCAGGGAAACCTGGTGGTAAAAGCCTGGTCAAGCAAACTTTTAACCGACCAAGATCATCAAGCATGCGTTCGGTGGGAAGAGCGGCAGTGGATTCATTGACATTTCTGAAAATCACACTGCTAGCTGTGTAAGAATCGCCTCGACGAGGTGTATTTACACCACATGCTCTACCATCCACGCCATGTGGTTTTTTGACAGGAATCGGTGGGACCGAAGGCGACGGCACCTCTTGTCTCACTGAGGGAAGGGCAACACCAGGTGGTGTTTTCAAATCAGGCGCTTGTTTCCTGAGCATTTTGTCACCTTCCGGTTTGGGGGCGGAGGGTTTGCGCGCTTTCCTTGCCCTCTTACGCTCTTTCTTCAATGGCCCAGGAGCCCGTGACTGGCCTTCCGTTTGGGGCGGGTCAACAATGCCGTCCGAGGCATCTGTGTCAATTATATCCACGTGAACTGGAGCGTCCGGTAGGATGAACGCTTCGTCAACGGCTGGACTGACAGTAGATGGACAGTCTATAGCGCGTTGATCGTGCGCTATATATCCGGTACGCGACTAGACGACCAACCAAAAGTAGTGGGCAGAATACACAAAAGTAAACTAGGGAAGAAGTTTATTGAACGGGAGGAGCGTTAGCTAATGCTAAAAATAGGGCACCCAGGGAGAGCTAGCTAGGGAGAATGTCGTTGGCGTGGAGTGCGTTGACGGAACGTCGTTCGCAGTCGAGCCGCGCGCCAAAGGCCGAGATCGTTTTCGTGTTTCCAACAAACGGGAACAACGTTCCAACAGGCAAACCGAATGGTTCCCTAATACATAAGAAAGCTATAATTTGAATATTTTAGAATAGTTTACACAGTCATACGGGGGAATCTCCAGGTCGCTACACAGCCCCCCTCCTAGAAGGGAAACCGTGGGTGACCCTTCGATCTACGTGAGGACTGTCCGTCGCGGGCCAGCCTTCTGCGAGACCAGGTAGTGAAACCTGATGCAGCTGCTGGGGGAGAACCAGGCGATCGGAAGGGGGGAGGGGGGGGGGGAAAGTGGGAGGTATAAATGGGTAATGAAAGAATGATTGATGGGTAGTGTTAAGGGGGTTGATGTAGAGTAGGAGAAAGGAATAATGATAGGTGATAGTGTAGTGGAAATGTATATAAGAGATGGGTATTGAGTTAGTTGTGTAGGTTTAGTGAGAATAGGAAGGAATTGGGGGAGTATTTATGGTAGTAAAGATGGTTATAGTATGAATATTGATTATGAGTGATAATGGATGGGTTTATTTGGGAGAGGGGGGGGATAAGTGGGAGGGGGGTTGATGTGGGAATGAGTATGTAGATTGATGTTTATTATTGGAATAATTAATGGTGAAGTAATGTGGGTAGTTGTATAGTGGGTGTATTGGAATAAAGTTGATAGAGTATGATTATTTTTTTTAAGAATGTTATATAGAATAATATAGAAGAAAAAGTGATGTAGGATATGATTGTTGAATAATGTAGATATATTTTTTTGGAAAATTAGTTTTGATGGGTAAGTTTGTGTTTGTGGATGTCGCATAAGCCTACAACAACTGGGGAACTTGCGGAAATAGTGCAGTGTGTCTGTATGAATGGTTGGACTCAACACGTTGAATAACCTACTATACTAGATAACATGTTAGATATGATTTCCACCATAGGTATTCCATCTGTTTGTGTGCTAATTGAAGACCGATTAATAGGATGTGACCACAATTCGGTACTCTGCAGCATGAATATCAGGCCATCTACAAAGGCAAGAGCGATAAGGAAGCCAGTATCCCTTTGTATCGATGCCGCCTTCAGGTGAACGCACTAAGATTCCGACAAATCATCAAGGTTGATTCCGGAACAGCGACAACACGATGTGACATCCAAATCGCAATGCTTGGGCACAAGTAGCATTCTAGGTACTGATGAATTGGTTTAAATATGCTAGCGGTCAGAACGAATGACCACGGGGAAATAAATAGTAACACACGACAGACTGCTTGGTGCTTCCACATACCTGTTACTTCTCGCTCATCTCGGACAAGAGAAGACCGGACCGGCTCTGGTTTACCTTCCGACACGGATAGCCCGCAGTTAATAATACAGGAGATGGCATTCACAGCACACGCACCAACGATTAGTCACCACTGTTCCATAGTGCTTTCACTTTTTCATTAAAGTGAGCATAGCTATAAATCCCGTCCGTTCTCTCACCACGGAGTTTAATTTAGCTGAGCTTATAAATAGCAGTGGACGTTATCGCACCATTTCTCTGCTAACTTGTAAAGTTGCTTACTCCATGTCCGTCATTTTCTTTTTATCATCCTTAATCTCTATCCCGCATGTAAGTCGCGCTTGGGTACAGTTTCATTCTAGACTGATTAACTACTGACTTGGTGTAATGTAGTATCGTTATCGTGCCTGTCTAGAACGGATGAGTCACATCTTACCTACCTTTATTGGGCTTACTGAACTCGGTTGTATTTCGCGATGACTTCAGGTGTTGCCCATTACAATGTACTCATTGTGACCTATGATGCCCTTACTACCTCCTCAAGTGGAGTCTAGTACGGTGACATACCGAGACAGAGCTGCAGCATCTTCGTTTTTATTATTCGTCCATATCATATCACTATGTGAGCTCCATGGTTTTACTCACCAGACTATGCTATTTACATTCTGCTCCTTGAAATCGACTTGTAGATTTCATGACCCTGGCTTGACCAGCTGCCCAATGCTAATTAGCACGGCGCTTAGAGAGCCGGTGCATCGCAGAATAATACTTCAGTCCATCCATGACCTCATTCGGCTTTGACGTGCGCGCAGTTTTCCGAGCTTGTTACGGATCAATGCTATAGTGGCAAATTATTGAGAATGTCTCCAGTTCGATGGATATGCTTGAATCAAAAGGGTACCAGCGCTTGGCCGCTTACAGTACGCATAAAGTGTAAATTTTGAATTTTGGAACACAACGCTCAACCGTTGTCCCTCATGTGACCAAGTTGGACTATGCATTCGAAGAGAAGTTTCTCTGGCAAGTCTGTGGCAAGTGAACAATCCCGACAATAAACCGACTAGCGATTGTTGTGATGTTGACGGTTCATGTTCCGCTCCGCAGGTTAGTGATGAGAGGGAGCATAGTTATATTTCCAGCAGTACATCAGCCATACTGATTTTACCGGGGCTTATGAAAACGCACTTACTAACCGGATGGAAGACAGACGTGCAAAGACGCCTACCAGAAGTTGCATTGCACATGGGCAGTCTGTTGGATAGACGAAGTAAAATGTCAAACCCAAGGGGAATAGTACGTCAGTGTGTTAGTATATTACATCGGAAAGGAATCGGCACATAGGGACAATCGTCTTAAGAGCACCAAATGGCTGCACCCGGAGACATACGATGCAGATCTTTGTCATATAGCTTATGGTCACAGCAGAGTACACATGGGTATGTTCAAACGTTTGAATACTTGGACATTTGCGAAACAGTGCGAACACTGTTTGGAAAGCCGCATGTTTGACAGTGGGCAGCGGAACTTAGTTGATATAGTACTGTGATAGTTGTCGTGCCAACGAGGCCGTAAACGGCGAATATGTGGTTTTGACACCTGTCAATGCCTAAGGTTGCGCAACAGTCGTTCTTTGAGAATCTGCACGTACCTCGGACAGCAGATGACCGGACCGGTGGGTGACACTGAGAGTCTGGAGTGAACACCCCATCACATTCGCACACTGTGAGATCTCCCCCATCAGCTACGCAAACTAGACTGTACATATAGACGGTAACACCTAAGTACACACTATTTTACTGTACCACTTGTTTATTTATCATTTTATCTGGCAGTTGCCTCTCTATTCCTATATTGGGTTCCTTCAAATATGGATGCTCAAGTTTTAAGACTATCACGTCTAAATGTTGAAGAAAACATCGGCAGTTCGTATTGGGTACTTTTTGTCATGTCTGCGAAAGTGGCTGTTAACCTGATCTTCAAACGAAACCATTCACGTTTGTAGTACCGTTGATCATGAGGTCTAATGTGTCTCTATCCAGTTTGTGGCAATTCATAATTAAGTCCGTGGAAACACGTGCATATGTTGTATTCAAATTGCCATTGAATACGGATGACGTCAATCCATGTATATCTGTATGCCAAATGAATTCGACAAGGATGCTTTTACCACTTTTGTACGTCCAACTTAGTGCAGGGAAGCTGCATTGGGGCAAACTGCAAATAACATTACCAGGACATGAAGAATGTGCGTTTGTCACAAACTAATGTTGATTTCAGGTGTTGAGAATCCAAGGCAAATTTGATCGATACAAATTCCGTGGGCTGATCAAAAGGCTGGTTGCCCAAGTGTAGGAGAAGGCACTATTTCACGCGGAAGAGAAACACGATGTGTACGCTCCTATTCGATTTACTAATCCAGGTCAATAAGGCGGTGTATGTGGTACGTTTGCCTGCGTGATGAGTAATCTTGCATTTCAGAAGTAGATGTTGTTTAAGCTTTCCGGTATGGCTGTACCTGATGTGAATGTTGACAAGGTACCTACCTGTCTACTACCCTCCACTTCGATTGCTGGCTCCAGGAGACAGTTAGTCGTTGCTGAACGGGACGGGGTACACCGTCCTCATGACGGTGCTGGGCTCAAAGAGTGGTTCCATCCTGTATGGAACGGGCTACAGCCCAGACACCGCCTTGTGTACGTCTGGTGTGCATGATTTCCCAATTAGACCATAGCCCTTCTGTTCTGCGTGTTAAAGGTGTGTGGGCCAGCTCCGTTGATGAAACGTAGCTCCCATCCACATGCCTTTGGTCTTATTCTTTCGGGTTTACACTGGATATGGGGTGTATGGGTGGAACTGTGGGTGGTGCGTCGCAAGCCACCCATGGTCCTTCTGTAGGCGCAGGCTTCCTGTGGCTGTCCTCTTGAAGGTCACAGTGATAAAAAACTCCGGAAACGGATGCCGCCAACCCTTCCAGAATACACTTTATTGATTGGAACACAGTGGACAGGCTGCTTAGGAGCATGCATTGGGACCTGTTCTTCTACAACAGATTCTGCCATGGCCGCAGGCGAATTCGCGAAAAATATCATCACATGTACGGATATCCTAGCACCTGCGACGAAGGTAAGCACAGATCCCTTCGACGGCCGATATAAGAGATCATCCAATGTTGCTTTCGAGCCTAAGAAATTGCGATTACTGCACTGAAGACATCGTCACATTAATTCAAATACATGAAACTTTACTGAAATTTGAACACCAAATTCAACTATCTAGGATTGTCGAAAAAACTCGAGCCATCACGAATACAGGGAAAGCTCGTGCCCTGATGCAAATACTCAGAAGGAGAAATCCGAAATGACAACGAAATTTTAAGCTTAGTTTTAGACGACGGTAAGACAGCATACGACTTTCCAACCTGGACCTGATGATATTCCTCCAGTAGCTATAAGGTTAGGTGGTAAAATCGAATATCTCTTCGGATTGAATATTTTTGCATTGTCACTGAAAACTAGTTGCTTCACGCCTCAGTGAAAAACATTCCATACTTATACCGAATCACAGAGGCGGTTCATGTCAAACTATCGACAGACAAACCATGCCTCTGTCTTAGAAGAATTGTCAAGAATCGGATAACACAGTTCCTGACAAGACAAAACCTACTCAGCAGTTCCCAACATGGGTTTACAACGAAACGTTCCTGTAATTTACTATCTTGAAATAAACTTAAAACCCACTGGGATATCATGCTTTCCAAAGTTATAGGATACAAATCAGCTTTCCATACGCTTGTATTGAAACAACGTTTCGCCCTTGACACAAAAGCTTCTTCATGTCAGGTGAACTAGTACAGAATTATCTTGGCATTTTATGGCAGTTAGAATAATGATAGTTTGAGATAACCCGGGTCAGTGCAAAATGTGGTTACAGTTTCAAATGGTCAGGAGGTCAGTCTGGTGGAACAGTGAGCATGGAGCTATCCCAATTGATCCGTGTAATGGGTCATTCACATTTGAGGCAGTGACGATGTTGCTCTTGGCTTGTTCTTATATCACATACCGTTTACAATTCCTCGATCCTGTTACAGCAACCTTAGTTGACGGCATGGCCATCATCATCATTCTTCTGGGTATGCAAAAAGCGCCTGACTGTGTACCGCACAAACCATTGTTGGCCGTGCTAAAGTCCTCTGTCGCAACGAGACTGGACCTTAACTTGCTGCGACGGTTTGCGTACCTCTCCGACCCATTGATCTATACTGGGTGGGGCCCAGCCCTTTGAGATCTACTCCTACCAGGTTGGTCAGTGATTAGAGGTCAGACAAAACACAGTCTCCTGGTCCTCCATGTGGGGGGTTTGAAATGAGATGGCATCCATCTCTGTATAACTTAATCATTGCCATCACTCAGCTGTTTCTTAGTAACACCGCTTTTAGACAAGGTGGGCACCGAAGTACCACTTGGCATCCTCATGTAGCTGGCCAGCGATGGACCCAAATAGATCACGTTGCCATAAGTTACAGGTGGCGTGGTTCCATTCTGGATTGCCGCTCGTTCTGGAATATCTACGTCGACTCTGATCATGTGTTTGCACGCTGTCGTTTCCCCATGAACTTTACCGGGTGGCATACCAAGCATCCCCCTCCCCAATGGGCAACTGAGAAATTATCTCCACCCTCGGTCAAGCAAGCCTACCAGGATACACTGCGTACCGAATTTTCGCTATCTTGTCCTAATAACACTGAGCTTCAAGGTAATAGGATCTTGGCCGCCATACAGCAAGCAGGATCCCGCTTGCTGCACTATCAATCGTCACCGGATCAGTCACTGGATATTCGAGATGTTGATGAACATGTTGGAATCCAGACGAAACCTCCCGGCTGGCTCTGAGCACAATGTGGTCAGACGGGCTATTGGGTGCGAACTAAAGCAGAGCCTACGTACTGACAAGCCTGGTAAACCAACCGGGCTCAAGAAATGGAGGAGGCTGGAGCAGTAAGCAATTACTGCAAGCGCTTCCACTTGATGCCCACCACTGGTCCCATGAAACCAGGCGTCATTGAGACAATCAGAGACAGCGCGGGAGCACTGATTCACAATACGGAGCGTCGTATTGCTTGTTGAGCGGAACACTTTCAAGATCTGCGACTGTATTTAAGAGCAAGTAGCAAGGTTTCTGTACAACTCTATCGAATTATGAAACATCAAAAACATTTAGTTGTGAATCGTCAGTGGTTGTGTTTGGTCAGTTAATCGTTTATCCTTGTCCGGTTAGGAATTCGTATTTGTGTCATTATTTCCGGGTGTACGATGTCTTATTTTAGCATTGTTTGTGCATCGTTTCACAAAAGCACAGGTTTCCGAAATAATCGTCGATACATATCTTAAAGCACTTCACAGAATCGGCCTGTACTAGTCCTTCTGGTAATGTATTCCATATGTTTACTATTCTGTGTTTTATACAAAGCTGATGTGGTACTTTGTTCATGCAGGGGACCCTGAGTTTGTAACGGTGTCCTCGGGTGTTACAGGTTTCCCGCAGGTGAAATATTGGCCGCAGTATGGGGAAGTGATTTAAGTGTAGTACTCCATGGGTCATATAAGGCCAATTCTTACTCGGCGGTAGGACAGTGTGTAGAGTCCGAGCCATTCACAACGTTTTTCATACGGAAGCTTTCGTAGACTCGGTATCATTCTAGTTGCGATATGCTGTATTTTCTCCAGTTTTTCAGTTTCCTACTGGGTTATCGGATGGTAAGCTGGAGCACCATATTCAAGGATTGGTTTAATGAGCGAGGTGAATATACTAGGGACGATTTCTTGGGACCATGTAGAGAAACTGCGTCTTAATCCCTAGAGCATACGAATTCCCACACGACACAATTTCTCTGTATTTTCTAGTGATCTCAAATCATGTCGCGAGAGAACTCCTAAGTCTCTGGCAGATGTCTTAGAGTGGAGCAACTGGTCGTCCAAGATGTATGATCGAGTGGCTGGACGTTTGGTGATACTGATGAATTCCGAGTTGCTTGCGTTAACAGAGAGTTGCATTTCAGTGGACCACGTTGACACTCGCTCTAAGTCATGCTGGAGGCGAGCGCAGTCGTCCTGGTTCTCAATGATCCTCCAGATTTTCAACGCATCTGCAAACAGGGCACATGGTGATTGGAGCTGCTGCGGAAAATCCTTGATATGAATAAGAAATAATACTGGCCGAATACAGTTCCTTGAGGCACGCCACTGGTCGATGGGAAAATGTCTGTCAGGTAGTGAGTGACCTGTACTCTAAACTTTCGTCCTACAATAAACTCGTGTAACCACTGAAGTAACGGGCCACCGATTCCGTATGTCATCAGATTACGAAGGAGTACCTCGTGGTTCACTCTGTCAAACGCCTTACTAAAGTCGATGTACACCACGTCAAAACAACAAAATTTTTATCCATCTGCACATTTCGTCGCATTTGTTCATTAAGCTGCACATGTTGGCGAATACCACACAGAGGTCCTGGGAGGTACCGCGGGACGTGCCTGGAGGTTGAGCAACCGGTTGCTACAAGTTCGTACACCCTTCTTGATCACCCGAGAATTTACTATTTGTAAGTCTGTCTCACCTTCCTCTGTACGGCGTTTGAGCTCAATGACCCCAGTCTTCAAACGATCCCTGTCTTCGGGTTCCAAGTCTCGGCGGATGTGAACTTTTATGCCTTTCAGCCTTGGCAGACAAGACAGTATGAACTGTGGACTATTGTGATTTGCAAACGTGATTCTCAGCGGTCAACATGACTAGTTAGCTTTCTGGCTAAGTCGGATTACTTGTTTAATCGTCACACTGTCTTCGCCCACATCCTGGAGGAACTCAACATCGTGATCATAACCTACATGAGGATTTTCATCTTTTGCTACATGGAAGACCATGAGATTATAACGTCTCAGCGAGATCGGTGATGAACCCGTGGGAGCAGAACTAGAGGCGATTATCTGATTGGGTTGTTGTTTATCAGCAAGGGGCGCCTGAACTCGATTACGTAACCCCTTGCGCTTTTGAGTGATTCATTGATCCTCGGTGTTCAGAAGTTCACAGACAAGCCCTGGGAAATTCACGGACCGATCAGTGTAGCGGCATTTCATAGGTTCCGAGTCTGAGTCTTCCATCGGTGGGGAACATTGAATCAGAGGCTCGGCCGGGATCGAAGACGCTTGTGGTGGTGTAGATCGCGGAGTGACAAGAGAAGGCGAGGTGGCCAAGGTACTTTCACGAGGGCGTTTGAGCCCACGTGGTGAACGGTTTGTTTCTGTCTGGAAGAGAGGTTTTCCCGTAGTTGTTGGCAGTCGCTGTGTATTCTTATGTCTTGCACCGCGACATTTATCACATATAACTCGGAAAAGCCCATGTCGGATGTCGAGCGATTTTCGAAACACGTCAACGGATAAGCCAATGCACGAAATATGGAACAAAACATCGCAGCCGAAGCACCGAAGTGCATGAGCCTTATTTTCCACAACTTTCGAACACGAACCACAAGTAGCTTGAGACGGCATCACAAGGTAGAGCAAATCCAAGATGGCGGACAGAGACGGCAGTAGAGCAAATCAATGAGATCTTCGGAATTAGCCAAAGAATAGCCATCAACTTTGCACCGATGGGAAAATACGCCTTTCGTGTGGGTACAGCTATATGACCAGATGAATTCAGCTTCCCTCTGCTTCCGGACCTCTTCCTACTCAGTTGATGTAGGCCGTGCCACGGACGGTTAGTTTAGAGCAGGGCTATCCAAAATTTGCGCAAGGAGGGCTACATTTTATAAGGTGAAAATATGTCGAGCCAAATTTAGTTTGACATTAAGATAATAACCAAACATGACATATAAGTATTTTATTACAGTTTTTTAATGTGCATGATGAAGCTGAGATTTGCAAAAATTTATATATATTTTTGATTTAGTTAAGACCCTTTTAGTCAAAGTACTAGATTGACTTTTCCTATTTGGTCAAAAATAAACAATACTACATCATTGATTTTTGCCAAAATCTGACGACACGGAATTTTGTATTCGTAATGTAATCTAGGTAATGTCACCTGTACGGAAGAAATGCAAGCTTGCATTTCTTATTTTATGATGAGGCCGTGGGCCAGTTGAAATGTTAACGCGGACCGTATTTGGCCTGCGTGTCGGACTTTCGACATCCCTGGTGTAAAACTTCCGTCTGAGGCTGAGGTCCGAAACATGATCGCAGCCCTCAATCGTTTTCATGCTGCTGGCCCGGACTCCCTCCCGCGCGCACTATTTAAGGATGAAGGTGAGGTCCTTTGAAAAGCACTGACCTCCCTGTTCGAAATTGTCTGGAAGGAAGAGAGTGTCCCCGCTAACTGGAGTGAATCGATTATAGTCGCAATGTACAAGTAGGGAAGTCGCACCGACTGTGCTAACCACAGGGTTATTAGCCTAATACCAGTTGGGACAAAATTGCTTGCCTTAGTTCTCGTTCACTGTCTCACTGCGGAGGGAGAATCACTGATTAGGGATGAGCAGGCTGACTTCCGTCCAGAATGTAGCTGTATAAACCACCTATTCACTCGGCGGCATGTGCCAGAGCAGCGCCGCACGTATCGCAAACCGAGAATAGCTGTGTCCCTCGATTTCAGGTGTGCGTTCGATTCGGTTGCTCGATGCATTCTGTTCGAAATACTTGCGCGAAAAGTGTTCCCACAAGATATGTGAACTTTTTGTATGCTCTATACTGGAACACTACAGGCCACGTCAGGATCTACGGTGATCTTTTTGGATAGCTTTTCGACAACAAGTGGCGTTCGTCAGGGTTGTGCGATTTTCCCATGTTTGTTCTTTTTTGTCGTGGACTCCATCATATAGTGCTCCCTTACGGGGTCTCACGATGTAGGCTTTGAGGTCCTGCCTGATGAAGGGTTAGTTGATCGTGATTATGCGGACGATATACTCTTGTTCTTAAACTGTGTTGCGGCTGCACAATTAACCCTAAATAGCATGTCTAGAGTGGTTCCATCATTTGGTATGCGCCTCGCGCCTTTAAACTCCGAAATGTTGCTGCAGGGCCAACAGCCACTTGATGGTCCGTTAATCCTTGAATACGAGTAACTCGCTGTAGTTGATCTATACACTTACATTGACAGTCGCATCAGCAACCGTTGACGCATACAAACTGAAGTCGGTTCACGTATTGGTAAAACCAGAGCTGCCCTCTTGAATCTGCGATATCTTTGGCGACGGAAAGGAGTTTTGCTCCGTTTGAAAGGCCTTGTTTACAAGGTCACAGTGTAGACCGTCCTCGTCTGTGGGAATGAGACTTGACCCTGTGATAGGATTGTGCAAGCAGAAGGACGAAGCGGTTTACATGGCTGGCGTGCCGCAACCGAACAGAACAGTTGATTGGACAGCTACGTATATTTCGTATACGCGCTGATTGGTTCCCCGGTGTGGTTTTGTTTAACTGATTCAAAGGAAAAATCTCATGAGTGCAGCAGCGTCGTTAGTTATGGAAATGACTTAGTCATTTATATCGAGGTTCCTACATGTTTATCATGGTGTTATTTTTGTTGAGCTCGTTTAGCCGAACAAACCGTTTGTTCCTGATGGACCGAGTTATACGACGTGGTGTCAGAGAAAACCAAGCCAAGATCTCCCGATGGTGCTCAGTTGCCAATTGGAGCGCAACCGTCTGTGCAACCACCAGCCCCAATAAAGGGATGAACAGAATTCTGCCAATAATTGGAGACTCTGGAAAAGCAAGTGAATCGATTTCTGTGTACTGGTGCTTTTGAATAAAAGACCAATGGCGTATCGGTTGGCTATCTTTCGACATACCATCGGAGATGAAGCAGTCCGAAAAGGACGAAGACCCAGCTGATCTAGCAACTGTCATCCGAAAATTCGGTGATTTCTGCGAAAGCCAGACTAAAGAGACGTATCACCGGCATCTCTTTTTTACCCGAAACCAGTGCCCAAATAAAACTATCTAGAGCTATGTTACGGAGCTGAAGATCCTGGCTCGTTCCTGCAATTTTTGTAATTGTGTGGCGGTCAGTCTCATCCGAGGTAGAATTATGCTGAGGATCAATGCTGAAAACATCCCCAAGCGGCTGTTGCGGCAACGACATATGCCACAGTGAGTCTTCAGCTGCACTCCACATCTAGCAAATACGGTTGCCGACTGATGCCTAGCAGACGAAATCATTTCGTTCGAGGGTGAATGCACTTAATTGTGATACAACGCCCTCCGATTGAACATTCAAATAGCAGCGTGTCGTGGACATAACCGATAAAGTGCCTCTGCGAGTTTATTGCTTGGTGACGAGATGATACGCTTCTAGTTGGATTCGGGTGCTACCATCAACATAATTCCAGCGAAGCGGTGCCCAGGGAGTCCTGCGCATGTGGAACGGTTCCAAGCTCCAGCCGAAAGGTTTGGCCACAATCAAAGTGATCGATCCCAAAGACGGCTCTTCACATCAGTTAGAATTCGTGGTAGTGGAGGAAGAGTTCACACCGATTCTCGGGATTGATTCCATCCAATGTCTTAACTTTATTCATTTTAACCATGACCGTTTTGTGCATGTATGTGAAGCGGAGACAGATGTTAGTGAACAGTATCCGTCCGTGTTTAACCCAGTTATGGGGAGATTTGAAGGTTCCGTTCATTTATCACTATATGCGTCAATACAACTGATTGCGCTGCTGGCTAGAAGGGTTCCGTTTGCATTACGTGACAAATTCGCCACCGAGTTAAGTAACTTAACGCAGTTGGGCGTAATCGCTAGGGTCGACGAGCCGACAGATTGGGTTAGCCAAGTCGCGATTGTTACGAAAAAGGACGGTGATTTGTGTCTATGCATAGATTCTAAGCCGTTGTATGTAGCTTAAAGTAGAGAGCACTAGACACTGCCAACGTTAGATGATATCGTGCTGCGTTTGGGCAGGCAAAATACTTCGCCAAGGTCGATTTCTTATCGGCGTTCTGGCACGTGGTCCTTGATGAGGGATCCAGTTTCCTGACGACTTTTACCACACTCTTCGGGCGTTTTCGCTTGCTACCTTTACCGTTTGGTTTGAAGGTTTCGAGCGAAATTTTTCAAAGGCGGTTGCTGCAACCTGTTGACGGTCGAGACGGGTAAAGTGGGACGCAGACGCGGAACTGATTTACGGCTCATTCCAACTGGAACATGACACCAATTTGCACCACTTTTTGCAGTGATGCGTGCAAAATAACGTAAAGCTCAAATGTGCGAAACTTGAGCTCCGGAAGTCTGAACTGATTTTTAACGGGCACGTTGCGATATCCTGTGGAATAAAGATGGATCCCGGGAAAATCAAGGCAGTGCAGGAGATGCCACAATCTGAGGACGTCAAGGCTGTTAGTGGTGGTGAATTATTTGTGCCGGTTGTTGCCAAGACTTGCTGACATCATGAAACCCATCCGGAGGCTAACACACAAGGGTGTAAAGTGGCGTTGGGGAAAAGAACAGGACGCCGCCTTTACAACCATCTAGTGTCTTATTAGCTGTGCGCCAGTACTTGGTTACTGCGATCCAGCTTTACATTTGGAGGGGCAGTGTGACAGCAGCCAAAGCGGAATAGATGCCGTTCTCATGCAGGATGGTAAACTCTTGAATTTCCGCAGTCAGGCACTCACAGTGGCGGAATAGCGCTATACGCAGATCGAAAGGAGACGCTCGCTGTCGCCTACGCAATGAAGCGATTCAACATAATTTTGGAAAGAAGACTACAATGTATATTGGCTATAATCCACTCGTGTGAATAGTCAGTAAAGCGTTGCACAGTGTCCCTCGACGTCTTCGGCATATGCTTATCCGGCTCCCAAACCACCACATGGATCATGTGTGCACTCCAGGGACGTAAATGTTCATCACGGACGCTCTGTCGAGAACTCATCTTTCGATAGTGGAACACCAACAAGAAGAATTCGAATCACTAAATCTGGTTCAACATCTGGCGGTAACGACAGATCACCTGAAAGAGATGACATGTCATACAGAGGAGGACGCGACCTGCATAGTGTTGCGCGATGTGATTTTGAAGGAATGGCTAAATACGAACGATAAACTCCCGAAGGAATTAACGCAGTTCTTCAATTTTCTGGATGAACTAACGGTGTATGACGGTTTGCGGCCTAGAGGAAATCGCATTTTGATCCCACTGCCGCTTCGCAAAGAAATCTTAGCTCATGCTCATCGTCCCCATTTGGGTGTCAACTACAGTATTAGTAGAGCACACGAACTGATGTTCTGGCCCGGCATGACAAGTCAAATCCGAGATAATGTATCAAGCTGTTCAGCTTGCCGGTGCGACGACGCTCGCCAAACCAGGGAACCAATGATGTGTGAGAGATTCCAGATCGACCATGTCCGAAAGTAACGGTGGACTTGTTTTGTGACAACGGAAAGACTATTACAGTGACTATTTTGACATCGACCCACTCACCGCTACCACCACAGAAGCAATTCTCAACAAGCTTAGATGTCAGTTTGCCAGACACGGAATACCAGAGGAACTGATCTTAACGATAGCCCGCAATGTACAAATGCTGCGTTCCAGACCTTCGCGAACAACTGGGAATTTTCACATCAACAAACGAGCCCGTATCACTGTCAGTCTAACGGAAAAGCAGGGGCAGCGGTCAAACAAGCCAGAGGCTATTGTCGAAAGCCAGAGTCATTCATGAGGACCCTTAACTACTGTTTTTGGAGATTCGCAATACGCCATTACCGAACATCGGTCTCAGTTTAGTGCAACCTTTGTACTGCAGTGAAACAAGAACCCTAATGCATGCGTCTGCTGCTGTCTTGTCGTCGGCATGAGCAACTACAAAGAGGTTTAAGAAAACGGATGGCTGATCAGAAACGGCATTATGACCGCGGGACCTGGGCGCTAACGGAGCTATCAGTAAATGATGAGGTGTGGATCCAACCAATACCCGGTGTCAGCGAACAATGGAAGAAAGGTGTGATGACCGCGAAGGTTGGAGGAAAATTTTATGAAGTCAGTACCGGAGGGAAGGTAATCAGAAGGAACCGGGTGCAGCTGAGGCAACACCGGGAACAACAGATAGCGCTGAATAACCTGCGTTGGTTTGGACACGTACTCCGTATGTCTGCTCACCGCTTACCAGGGAGGACCTTGTGTAATCGGCCTGATGTAGGTGGCACATGACTCGAAGTGGACAAACCTTGACTTGACAGCCGGAAGTGAAGTCACTGACGACTAAACTGGGTGCCTTCTGTCCATTTCGCCTTCCAAGCTGGTGTCCACGTGAGTTGCCCTGTGCTTGGCTCGAGACGTTACAGGACATGTCTCGCAATCGACACCGGTGGCAGGTCTGCTGTCGGATTGCCTGTGTAAAGTCTGTTGCTGAGTTATCTGCGGGGTGATTGATTATGTTCGATCGTTCATTTGTTCTCCGAGCTTGACGATTTTGTTGCAATCGTTTCATCACCATGCGAGGTGGCATCCTCAGTGCAGTGAGGTGCGGCGTGCAATCTTACTGTTTCCAACTCAACGGATACCCACGAAACTTCATCCGAAGGAGTCTGAATCACAACAACAGCAGGAGCAACAACGTGGAGACGGGTTTTTCTTCCTTATATCTAGAACATATCGGAAATGGCAGCTAGACTATTTAAACAGCATCGTCAGAGTTCGGAGCTCTTTATCGGACCCCATACAAGTGGAGCGTGGTGTGCCGCAAGGCTCAGTTCTAGGTCCACGTTTGTTTTTGGTGTTTATTAATGACCTAGCACAGGGAATCGCTTCAAACTTCCTAATGTTTGCCGACGATATCAAGATCTGGCGCAGGATCCAGGCGAACACCGACCAAAATGTGCTTCAGAGTGATTTAGATACGGTGTATCAATGGTCGACCCAAAACTTATTGCATTGCGACGTCAGTAAATGCAAGGTGCTTTCCATCCGATATCAAAGCAGCTACTCATACCGACTCGGAACGGATGTACTGCAACAATCAACTGTCGAACGTGACTTGGGTGTGCTGGTTCAAGATGACTTGGGTTGTTCCATGCAATCCGAAAAGGCCTCGAAGACCGGGAACCAACATGTCGGGCTGGTGTAACGGGCGTTTGGACAAATAAACTGCTCCATATTTCGACAAATGCTCAGTGCGTATGTTCGCCCCCATGTCGAATACGCAATTCAAGCCTGGCATCCATGGTTGAAACACGACCTTAATGCGCTGGAGCAGCCACAACGCCGGGCATCTAAGAACGTAATTGGAATGCGCAATCTCTCCTACCAGGAGAGGCTGCAACGACTGGGATTGTTCAGTGGAAGCTATCACAGACTACGAGGCGACCTGATTATGGCATACTTGATTCTGCGAGACCCACATCATGTGTGCCGCCCTTTACTGCAACTCAGCAGCAATACAAACCTGAGGGGCCACTCATTAAAACTCGCAGTACAATACAGTCGTCTGGAGTGCCGCAGAAATTTCTTTTCCATTCGTGTCTGTCACCCGTGGAATGCTCTCCCAGAATCGGTCGTCTCTGCACCGACACTAACAGTATTTAAAAGACGGTTGGACGATGCACTCATCCACTTACACTTTGTTACTTAACACTACGTCTCCATCCTACACCTGGAGTTTACCATGGAATTATTTGTTGTTAACTGTGGATGCTGTGAATCTAAGAGGATCGCAAGACTGCAGCAAAGCAAACGATAAGTCCTTATTTTCGTAAAGTATTAGCTATTTTACTATCCTCATCATCATTATTGTTATGTTGATATCCCCTACAACTATCCAACGGGACTTGTAAAGCAACGCTTCTTAACCCGTATAAATTCATTGTTCATTGTCTCATCGTAGCCCACAATTCAACTGCCACGTTGAGAAAAACTCTTTCAAAACCAAAAGAAATACTCCAGGCGCATGAACAACGCAATGTGGTATACAAAGTACGTTGCCGAGATTGCGAAAGCGATTAGGTTGGCCAGACGGGAAGAAAACTGGTAACAAGGATACAAGAACTTAAAAGAGGCTGTGTAAAACATTATGCATGGTCGCTAGTTTCAATGCATGTAGATGAAGAAAGCCATAGTTTAACTTGGGGCAAAGCAGTAGTCCTGGCACGGGGTGAAACAAGCAAAGAAAGGGAATTCCTGGAAGCTTGGTTCTCAACGAAAAACTCAATCAACATGTGCTTCGACCTTTATTCAATATACCAATCACTTCGACAGAAAGAAGTAAAGAACATTTTGTCATACGGTTTAAGGCAGAACAACCCAGGCACCGACTTTAGTCTTAGGGAAAGTAGGTAGAGGTCACGGGATCCAAATCGAGTCGCCTGCAGGTCGATCACGGATGGACGATTCATTCAGCAAGTTTGCACGCCGTATCTCACTGCACTGAGGATACCACCTCGCATGGTCGTGAGACGTTTGCAACAAAACCGCTAAACTCGGTGAACAAATTAACAATTGAATCATCGACCCGAGCTACCAGTATTCCGAGGCTGATTATCTCGCGGGGCAGTGAAAGCCTCAAGGAAGCTTTCTCGCCGATGTCGCCTTATCTTTACATGATAGCCAGCTGTTTGTGACGGTATGTTGTTTACAAAGTGTATGCGCCTTGACCCTGAATGTTTGCTTAAGACATTAAGATATTTTTCGGGAAGTCCCCCTTCTCTCCCTCTTATTATTCTTCGTTCCGTAGGTCATCATGATTGTATGACAGCTAAGCATCAGATCAAATGGCCGATGTACTGCTGCTGTTGACGAGGATGTGCTTCAGTCCTGTGGAATCACCAACCTTCTTGAGCTGGTTCGATTCATTTGTTAACGGCCAAACACAAAGTGTACTTATTGGTCAATATTGTTTAACTTTTACAAATGTCACGAGCGGTGTTTTTCTGCAAATTGTATTACCCCATTGCTTTTCCTCATTTACTTAAATAATATATGTGATCACATTAGAAACAGGCGTTTATTTGTGTTTGCGGTCGACATCAAATTAGTTTACTCATTTCTACCTGACCATCTGCAAATTAATCTCACTCATCTCTACAACATCATTTACTCGCGAGTTTACTCAACCGGTACGACCGTCGCATTACCTAATGGCTCAATTTATCCCACTCGAAATGGGAAATGTCTGCTTATCTTACAGAGCACCAAGAAAGATATCCACTTACATCTCTCCTTGGTGATGTACGCCCATCTCTGGAGTAAAATACCGTTGTGATTAAGGACCTGTCGGAGCCTAGTCATTCCTAAAACTAATTTAAAAATGTTTCTTTTCTTACCAAACGTGCTCAAACCTCTCGGCCTTCAGCAATCCACGAGCGCGCTCATGAAATTGGGCCAGAACAACATAACAATATTAACTATCAAGTAGTGTTCCTTGTAACACACGCAGCCGAACATTTCTTAATCATTCCACTTTAACTGGAGTTTACACATGAAATAATAACGAAACTCGCTGTACAGGTCATTGTTCCGCAAAACGGAACGTATCCCGCTCGTCAAGACATGTACCCATATATTTATTCATTTATTTGCGCTAATTGTGCGGCTTGCTTATGACGCGCAGTCTCGGTTTATTCCGCAAGGGACGCTAGTCCCTTCCGTCACTGGGGCCACATCTGAAGCAGATACCTGTTTCGCGTTACGCCATTCCTTTTTCGCTCTTTTTGCCCTTAGGCATATACATCTGAACTAGAAAAATGGAAACCGGGACGTAGATATTTATCATAACTACCTTCGGCTCAACACTATCGCTCTGCACGGAGAAGTTTGTCGATACGGTTGAGGACTCCTTTGATAGGTATCTGAAACCGCCTCAGTACCACCGCTGATTAACTCACGCGGACATTGCTATCCGCTTTCGATCATTCACAATCGTCTCGGTTCACTGGCTAAACGGTAATCTCTACCGTACTCCAAGCCCCAGAAATTCTGAGAATGCAAGGTTGACATGTCAATCGGAGTGTCCCTCATTAAAGGGTCAGTCAATATAGGGCCGTACGGTAATCTTGAAGTGTTCTAGGTATGACGGTGTAGATGAGTCACAACAGACCAATTGAGTCACTTCCCGATGAGTCAAAATGAGGACGAAACTGGAAGCCATTTCACTGACTTCATTCCGGTAGCCGTATAATAAGTTCATTGGTTTGTAATCGCGCGTGTTGCTGTTGCTGCTTTCCTTACTTCTCATCCGCTTACATCTTCCATCCTAGTTTTTACCATGGTTAATGTCCAATGTAGCTTTTGGTCTCTTGTATGGGGAACAAACTAATGTGTGTGACACACTGGAGAAAAGTTGAAGCGGGCACGCTGCGGACAATGTTTTCACTTATGGGAGAGCGAGATAAGTCACTTGGAATTACTAGAGGCTGAGACGTTAAAACGAGGTTAGGGCGCCTGGCTTGGATGGGGAATTTGGACTGTTGTTTTCTCAAAAGCAAATACAGGTTCGTTTACTCCCATACTTGTAACCTTGTCGTTCACCATGATTCTAGCTTTGTAGCCGCCTAGAATTTCGATGCATTCTGTTGGTGTTTTTCAGATCCTTCTACGACAATATACTACCTGTTGCAAATGAATTATGACTTTGATCTTCCCCATCCTTTGTCGGTATGCAGCGAATGGCTGATCTTCTGGTCCTTTTTACTGAGATATCCACTCTGTTTTCCGCCCCGCCTCCTTCAGGGTACCGTCGCCCAGCGCGCTTTTGACAAGTTACAGTTTCGCGTCTGCCCCACAGAGCTGTTTGCCCGAGAACAGTTTCGCAAGCGGGATGTGGAACATTACTGGGATTTGGCTTACAGTGCGGCCATTTTGGAGTCCGCTGACAACTGACTGACATCGTCCTACCGATGTGCTATTTTCACTACATACTCGTTCAAGTTCTTGTGATGCTGTGTAAACCTTTCCAGCTTGTACATAATACACATTTGCACATTTTCTCTCTCTCTCTTCATTTCATGCTGGTTCTCGGCTGTTAACGAATTTAATCAGTATCTGTATGCCTCCACCCTCTTTGTAGCAATGCTGTTGAAGAGAGTAAGCCCAACAATTCGTTTGTAGCCTGTTCAGCTTCTACTTGTTCTTTTCGACTTGTTCCGGTTCCATTCTCGTTGCTGTTGCGCTTCGTTATCGTCGCGATTTTCGTTCTGGCTTGTTCGAAAGACGCCACTGTTCCTCACTCCAGGGTTGAATTTTCACTCTGAGCTGACCCCTTTTATTTATTGTTCTCTTACATTCCGCCTTGTAGCTCACGCAGTTTACCCCTGCTTATCAGTCTGTTGATCGGAATTCTGCTTCTTTGGCTAACCGTGACTGCAAACAAAAGCACCGCAGCACACACTTCACTGAGTCATAGCTAAGTCATCACTTTGCGCGACAGTCCCTCCAATCTGTACCGGCCCGAAACCTTAAGAATCACAAACCTGCCTCGTAATCCGAGGGCGCGGTTTCGAGCTTGCTTAGGGGAGCGGACGACCGTCGTAGTATTCTTTACCCACGTGTGACTGTTGGTGGTTACGCTTTCAGTTGGCGATGGAAGCGTTCGACCAAACCATTGGCAGCGGGATGGTAAACGGTGGTGCATATGTGAGAACAACCGAGCAAACGACTTAGGTCACGAAACAACGAAGAAGTGAACTGCGGACCTCTGTCTGTCGTGATAGTAGCAGGTGTGCCAAAGAACGAAATCCAGGTTTCGATGAAGGTTCGCGCTACTGTTTCGGTGGAAACGTCGCGTAATGGTACTACATGCGGGCAACGTGTAAATCTATCAACACATGTCAGCAAGTATTGAAAACCGTTGGAAGGGGGCAAGGGACCAACGATATTCAAATGGACATGCCTGAAGCGAGCATCCGGTGATGAAAAGTTGCCAGGGACAGTGATTGTATGGCGATGGATCTTGCTGATTTGACAAGTAACACAGTGCTTTGCCCACTGTTGGATGTCAGAGCGCATATTAGGCCAAACAAAGCGATCTGTGATCAACTTAACAGTAGCTCGAATGCCTGGGTGCGAGAGCCCATGGAAATGATCGAAAACGACTCGGCGGTAACGTTGGGGAACGTAGGGTCTGGGCTTACCCGTAGACATGTCACAATGAACTTTGGAGTCAGAGTTAAGAAGTGGCAGAAGGGTAAGTTTGATCGAAGGGTTTGATTTCATTTGCATAAACTCAGAATCTCCCTCCTGATGCGCAGCGATTTCCTCTAGATCAAAGGTCGGACGTGAAAGTTCCTGAATTCCAATGCGGGACATTGCGTCGGCTACCACGTTGTCAGTGGCGTCTATATGACGGATGTCCGTAGAGAACTGCGATATGTAATCATGATGTCGGGTTTCACAAGGGGAAAAGCGGTCCGAAGAACCCCGAAAGGCAAAAACAAGTGGCTTGTGATCAGTTAGAATGGTAAATGAACAACCTTCAAGGAGGTGTCGAAAGAGTTTAATGGCGAGAGAGATGGCCAAGAGTTCTCTTCTGAAGGTGCTATATTTAGTTTGTGCGGGCTGTAATTTGCGGGAAAAAAGGATAATGGTTCTGGATGACCATTGATGAGTTGCTGCAGAACAGCTCCAACTGCGGTTTGTGACGCATCGGTTTTAAGGATGAGAGGTGTATTAACATCAGTCCGTAAATGGCTCAGTGCTGTGACGTTAGACAAAGCATGTATAATCTTGTCGATTGCGTCTATTGCTTCGTCCGTGGGTTTGAATTTTCAAGTCTTTCCTCTAAGCAAGTCGGTTAAAGGTTGAAGCAGTTTAGAACAATCAGGTATAAAGCGGCCGTAATAATTCACTATACCGAGGAAACGGCGCAGGCTTTTGTAGGACTGCGGCATCGGATACTCTGTGATTGCTTTTGTTTTCTCCGTGAGTGGACTGATTCCGGTGCGATCGATTCGATGACCGAGAAAATCAACACTGGACTGGCCAAAGACACATTTATCCACGTTGATGGTAACGCCAAGGTGATCAAAACGCTCAAAGATTTGTCGAAGATGAGAGAGATGTTCTTCGTGGTTAGAGCTGACCACGAGAATGTCATCGATATAAGCAAAAACGAAATCAAGTCCTCGGAGAACCTGGTCAATTAATCGTTGAAATGTTTGTGCGGCGTTTCGTAGTCCAAAAGGCATACGGACGAATTCATAAAGACCGAAGGGTGTGGTTATAGCTGTCTTGGGAATGTCATCAGGGACGACAGAAATTTGGTAATATGCCCGGACCAAATCAATCTTAGAGAAAATTGCTTTGCCGTCTAGGCCAATAGAAAAGTCTTGAATATGTGGTACCGGATACCTGTCAGGGACAGTGACATTATTAAGCTGACTGTACTCACCGCAAGGTCGCCAATCTCCACGAGACTTTTTGGGGACCATGTGCAAAGGTGAAGACAACGGACTATTAGAAGGCCGGACGATACCAAGGCGGAGCATGTGCTCAAACTCGGCTTTGGCGTTGGCGAGTTTTCAACGAATCACGGGCAATGCTGATTTTCAACACAGCAAATATTCCTATTGTAATCAGATGAATCAAGACCAGAAAACAGTTCAGGGTTAAGATATCTTTTCGGTAAAATCTCGTCAGACCCAAACTTTTACATGACACGGATTATGTGGGGTAAGCGTCAAATCGGGCTGGGATTGATTTCTAAGGTGTTTGAAAGGTCAAGATCGATGACTAAAGGTGGCTACAGATGGTAGGAAAAGTGCATCAAAGGAAATTAATACAAGCTTCAGGGCCTAAAGTAAATAGCTAAGGTCACAAAGGGTAGTTAAGTAACCATGTCAGTCGGCCAAGGTAGTAGTATCGGCCGTATGAATCGTTTGTGTACGCATAATTCCGGCTTCAGATGATGGATGTAAATAGCCTCGGCGATAGACAAGATTTGCTTTCGGAAGCCTTGCGATAAGCGTTCAGGTAGTGAGTAGATGACTTTAAAGTCATTCTCAGATGCAGTATGGCCACTTTCGAGGAGGTGCGACATGATTGAGCTGTCTGAGGCCCTCATTTCGCCTTTGTAAAACCACGCCGGGATGTGCTCGCGAATCCTCTGGGATAGACGTCTCGTTGTGCGACCCACGTATCGTGCACCACAAGAGCACGAGTACTGATAAACGAGCATTGAACGGGTCAACGATGGCAGACTATCTTTCAAGGGTTTTGCAAGCAATGGTTTGTTGTGGTAAACAATTCTTAAGCGGGCTGCGAAATAAGTTTTCTCAACAGCATCTTTCAAACGTCGAGATAGGATATCAGCTGCAGTGTCGCCCTTAAATGGTAAATGTATGAACAGCTCTTTCTTGGGAGCAATGCTTCTAGGTGGCTTTCGCTTGCGTTCTTTCATATGCTTCATGATAAACTTATCGGGATAACCATTCTCACGAAGGGCGTCGCTGATTCTCTGTAGCTCTTCGTTGACGGTATCCGGAGTGCAAATACTGCGCGCCCTGAAGGCAAGAGATCGGATTAAACTCCTCTTGTGCTGTAAAGGCACCGCGCTGTGAAAGTTAGTGTACTGTCCAGTCCACGTATGCTTTCTGTGTACCTTTCTGCTACATGAGCCGTCCGAATTGCGGATGACTTCTACATCCAAGAAAGGTAAACGGTTTTTATTTTCGTGCTCACAGGTGAAGCGTAGATTATCATGTGCATCATTAAAGGCCTTCAGCAACTGTTCTGCATGCTTTTCGGATTCGCAAAGCACGAAGGTGTCATCGACGTACCGTATGTACATTTCAGTTCCACAGATGTGCGTCTTGAGTGGGCCATGTTCTAATTTCGCCATAAAGATATCAGCCAACAACGGCCCCAAAGGAGATCCCATGGCCACTCCATCAATCTGACGGTACATCTCACCATTGAACATGAATTGAACATTTCGCTGCACGTTAAATGTTCAATTCATGTTCAATGGTGAGATGTACCGTCAGATTGATGGAGTGTCCATGGGATCTCCTTTGGGGCCGTTGTTGGCTGATATCTTTATGGCGAAATTAGAACATGGTCCACTCAGGAAGCACATCTGTGGAACTGAAATGTACATACGGTACGTCGATGACACCTTCGTGCTTTGCGAATCCGAAAAGCATGCAGAACAGTTGCTGAAGGCCTTTAATGATGCACATAATAATCTACGCTTCACCTGTGAGCACGAAAATAAAAACCGTTTACCTTTCTTGGATGTAGAAGTCATCCGCAATTCGGACGGCTCATGTAGCAGAAAGGTACACAGAAAGCATACGTGGACTGGACAGTACACTAACTTTCACAGCGCAGTGCCTTTACAGCACAAGAGGAGTTTAATCCGATCTCTTGCCTTCAGGGCGCGCAGTATTTGCACTCCGGATACCGTCAACGAAGAGCTACAGAGAATCAGCGACGCCCTTCGTGAGAATGGTTATCCCGATAAGTTTATCATGAAGCATATGAAAGAACGCAAGCAAAAGCCACCTAGAAGCATTGCTCCCAAGAAAGAGCTGTTCATACATTTACCATTTAAGGGCGACACTGCAGCTGATATCCTGTCTCGACGTTTGAAAGATGCTGTTGAGAAAACTTATTTCGCAGCCCGCTTAAGAATTGTTTACCACAACAAACCATTGCTTGCAAAACCCTTGAAAGATAGTCTGCCATCGTTGACCCGTTCAATGCTCGTTTATCAGTACTCGTGCTCTTGTGGTGCACGATACGTGGGTCGCACAACGAGACGTCTATCCCAGAGGATTCGCGAGCACATCCCGGCGTGGTTTTACAAAGGCGAAATGAGGGCCTCAGACAGCTCAATCATGTCGCACCTCCTCGAAAGTGGCCATACTGCATCTGAGAATGACTTTAAAGTCATCTATTCACTACCTGAACGCTTATCACAAGGCTTCCGAAAGCAAATCTTGTCTATCGCCGAGGCTATTTACATCCATCATCTGAAGCCGGAATTATGCGTACACAAACGATTCATACGGCCGATACTACTACCTTGGCCGACTGACATGGTTACTTAACTACCCTTTGTGACCTTAGCTATTTACTTTAGGCCCTGAAGCTTGTATTAATTTCCTTTGATGCACTTTTCCTACCATCTGTAGCCACCTTTAGTCATCGATCTTGACCTTTCAAACACCTTAGAAATCAATCCCAGCCGGATTTGACGCTTACCCCACATAATCCGTGTCATGTAAAAGTTTGGGTCTGACGAGATTTTACCGAAAAGATATCTTAACCCTGAACTGTTGGCGAGTTTATCGGGTGGTAGTCGGCGAGGTGGAGACGTGACCGGTGGTCCACGAGTGACGATGTGGTGCACAATCTCGTTTTTAGGTGCGGGAAAATTATTGGACGGCAGATACAACGCGGGGAACTGTTGGAGTAACTCGGTGAACACAATGTTAGTAAGTAGAGTCATGCGAAGTCCGATCGAGCTGATCGAAGTGGCTCTGCCCGGAGTGTTGAGGGAGGTGATACTATCACAAAGTTCCCTGTTACGTAAGTCAACAATAAGACCAAATTGGGTGAGGAAATCGATACCAGTAATGGAACGTTGCACATCTGCGATCAGGAAAACGAAAGAAAATATTCGTCGAAGACCAAGATCGAGAGTAAGCAACTTCTGACCGTAGGTCTGGATTCTCGTGTTATTAGCCGCCTGGAGAGGTCCTGTGGGAATGAGGTAGCGTTTTTCCATTCCACGAGGCAGAACGCTGACCTCGGCTCCAGTGTCAACCAAGAATGAAAGGTTGGTTGTGGAATCACGGACAAAAAGCAGGCGACTAGAAGATCGGCCAGCCGAAGTCGTCGTCATTACTGGCTGGCTGGGGCGTTTCCCTGTTGAGCCTTGGGGAAGGCTTTCGGATGCGAGCAACCAGGACGACAATTTTTAGCGGCATCACCAAAACGTCGATGATAATAGCAAATATGCTGTCCAGTGTTCCTAGCGTGTCTGTTTCTGCTTCTCGAAGTGGATCTAAAACTTCGACTGCGGGGGCGACGTCCTCTCTTAACGGCGAGTTCGAGTATGGACAGTCTCTGACAAATGGATTCAATGGGATCTGATGACGAGGAAGTCTCAGGTGGGTTGACAACGGCGTGACAAACTGGGCGTTGAAAGAAACACTCATGAACTTTGTCGGCCGTTTCTGCTAGTTTGTCAAGTGACAAATCGTCGGCGGATACAGCGAGAATCGCCGTAGTGTTGGATGGAAGACATTTTAGCCACAATTGACGTAAGACACTGTCGTCGACTTTAGAGGAACCTACGAGAGAGCGCATATAACGGAGAAGCTGTGAAGGTGAACGATCACCCAGTTCAACTCCGGAGAGAAGTTGATGAAGTCTGGTCTCATCAGAAGCTGTAAGGCGTTTCAAAACGGCAGCCTTAAGCTTATCGTAGGGGGAATCAGTAGGAACAGGGTCGAGTAGGTCAACCACATCGGCGGCTATGTGCGTGGGAAGATGGGCAGCGACGTAGGAAAACATAGAACTTTGAGAAGTGATTCTACGGCAACGGAAAAGAGCTTCTAACTGTAAAAACCAGACACGTGCATTGTTAACGTCAAAAGCGGGTAGGGAAAAACCAACAAAATTTTCAGAAGAATCAATGTAGGGAGTGGTACTGGACGACATTATGCAAGCGAAAAACAAATTCCAGTACGAAAAAAAAGAAAAACACGGATCACCAAATATGTAGTGCAGTGAAAACTAGTCTTAGACTACCGCACCAGAAGGAAAGAATTAATGTCAGATAAAAGTATCAACACGCTGACCTTCAGTAGTGACGGTTAGACTAACTCCACTAATATTGTACACTCCCTGATACGATATTCCAGTGTTGGTTCCGCGAAGCTCAGACTTCCCCAAGCACACAGACAGAATCTCAACACGCCGCCGCAGGAAAGCAGAACGCGCCGTTCGAGGTTGAGAATTGTGTATATGTAAAAACGATCAATTAAAACAACTGTAAAAGACGCATAGGAAGACGAAATGAGGAAAGCGCAAAAAATGAAAAAGCTATTAACACTACACATTAAATTGCCAACTGTCTAATAGTAGATGTTGGTCTATCTCAAAATGTCTCTCACCCGGTCACATAGGTGTGAACGACCGTATGCATGCACCTGTGTACAGGTGTACTTGCCAGTCTCGTCCATCGTGAAAACGCTGGATGGGCGCGGATGGTTGAGTTGAAGTCAAACTACGGCACGCCAAATGGCAAGTTCACCAATCGATACATACCGTGTTTCAGGCTGGTTGGAACGAAGACAGGCGTGCAAATCAAGACACCAGTACATCATTACCGGGCTACTGCGGTAGAATTGTGCTTGTGCTTGGACAGGCCTAACTGGCCTGAGCAAGGAATGTTCAATAGGTGCTTAGTGTTATCCCCAGATAATGACAAAAGGCTTATTGGCAACGCTCTTGTAGACTGAAAGTTAGCTTCCAACAACCCACCTTAGTAAAATAGGCATTTCTTACAATTAGGCCTTGCAAATATGAAATGTGACGTTTTGAGAAAGGAGTCTTAAAAAGCTATGTTATGTAAAGACTACTCGCTGCCGCATAGCCTATTCTCCCATCACAGTCATGATCCGAAGTGCAAGAAACAACTAAGGTTACGCTGCCCAATTTATTTCAGTGACAATGATGGGAACGAAAATTGTCTCCACTGCCGCACATGAGCGTTCATTCCAACATATTCACTGATGAGGCAATATTCCATTAGCATGGAACTGAGAAGCTGCATTTCTAGGCAATATCTAATCCTCGCGGATACTGAGATTCACCTATTTCACAAAGCGCGAAGCTCGTTTGCTCGCAGAACTGATTGACGAATCGTGGGACCACAGCACACACATGTGGGTTCTCACCCATAGTGACCACCACAAGCCAGTTATCCCTGTGCTAACTATTCTGACACATATTGCTGAATACTGCAAATATCAAATTCACAAGGATCAATAAGTCAAGCTTTCACGGTATGTATTCTTATTGCGAAATCGTTGGACCATCTTTCTTTCCTTTTATGTGACCGGTAGGTTACTGTGTACAAGCACTCATCTGTCTGGAGGAACTGATACGGAATATCGTAAACGAATGCCGCGATATATCAGTGGACCTATTGCAGAAAGTGCTAGCTAATAGCATCCGCCGAGTATTGCTCTAAAAGCACAACGGCGGTGGATATTTTGAACATCTACTTCTTTAACTTTTATGATGGTTAAGTTGATTCAGTAACAGAACTAGCGCTTCACATTTGTTAGCATTCTCCTACAAAGAAATATAACAGACCTGTGTCATTCCGCAGCTGCAGGCCGAAGAACCGAAACTGAGAATCGTCAACGAATGTCGTGGGATATCGGTGGACACTATGCAGAAAGTTCTATCCAATAGCAGCGAGCGAATACTGCTCTGTAAGCAAAACGACGGTGGTCAGTTGAACATCTACTACCTTTGCTCTACTTTTTGCTCTTGAAACATACATCCTGTAAATACATGTATAATGCGTAAGGATTGGTTTCACTACCGCATTTCAGCGATAGGAAATGGTGTCAATACTTCGTCGGGGTTGAATGAATGCTACAAGCAAATAGAACAAGGCGGGTACGTGAGAAACGTGCGATCGCTCAATTGTCCGACAGAGTGCAGGCGTCGCTGTTGATGTTTACTGTAAAGATGACGGCGGTGCGCGAAACCGTTGAAGCTCAGTAGACTGCGTTAGGCGCTTCTTGCAAGCGAGAGCCACGTACTTCCTTTTCCGATATAACATTAACCTCGTGTTTGCCAAGTAACTCAATTATGATTGCTGCCATTCATCTGTCAGTCATTATTCTCACATGGCAAGGGAACTGTCGCTGGCAAGTAACGTTGGAGCTACAAGATAGAGATCTTTTCACCACCAATTCTCATTAACGACTTCGGCAATTCGCTTCAGCCGTTGTAGGTTCAAGATGGCGTACCTGCCCATTATACACAAACGGTGCAGCATTGTCTTCATGAGGTGCTCGGTCACCGGTGGATCGGACGCGGAGGTCCAAAGATTTGAACCAGATTTGAACCCCTTACATTTGTTCATCGGCGTACAGACTCTGGCGTGGGATGAGTGCTTGTACACAGTAACCTACCGGTCACATAAAGGGAAAGAAAGATGGTCCAACGATTTCGCAACAAGAATACATACCGTGAAAGGGTGGCTTATTGATCCTTGTGAATTTGATATTCTCAGTTAGCAGCAATATGTGTCAGAAAAGTTAGCACAGGGATAACTGGATTGTGGTGGTCAGTATGGGTGAGAACCCACATGCGTGTGCTGTGGTCCCACGATTCGTCAATCAGTTCTGCGAGCAAAGGAGCTTCGCGCTTTGTGAAATAGGTGAATCTCAGTATCCGCGAGGATTAGATATTGCCTAGAAATGCAGCTTCTCAATTCCATGCTAATGGAATATTGCCTCATCAGTGAATATGTTGGAATGTATGCTCATGTGCAGCAGTGGAGACAATTTTAATTCCCGTCATTGTCACTGAAATAAATTGGGCAGCGTAACCTCACTTGTTTCTTGCACTTGCGAACAAGGTTGTGATGGGAGAATAGGCTATGCGGTAGCGAGTAGTCTTTAAATGGCATAGCATTTCAAGACTCCTTTCTCAAAACCTTTCATATTTGCAAGGCCTAATTGCAAGGAATGCCTATTTTACTAAGGTGGGTTGTTGGAAGCTAACTTTCAGTATACAAAAGCGTAGCCAATAAGCCTTTTGTCATTATTTGGAGATAACACTAAGCACCTATTGAACACTCCTTGCTCAGGCCCGTTAGGCCTGTCCATGTACAAGCACAATTCTACCGCAGTAGCCCGGTAATGATGTACTGCTCTCTTGATTTTGCACGCCTGCATTCGTTCCAACCAGCCCGAAACACGGTATGTATCGATCGGTGAACTTGCCCTGTGACGTGCCGTAGGTTGACTTCAACTCAACCATCCGCGCCCATCCAGCGTTTTCACGATGGACGAGACTGGCAAGTATACCTATACCCAGCTGCATGCATGCGGTCGTTCACACCCATGTGACCGGGTGAGAGACATTTTGAGATAGACCAACATCTACTATTAGACAGTTGGCAATTTAATGCGCTCTCCTCTCACCCGAAAGTGTGACCCTTGGTTCCCGATTAACATGGTAAAAGGGGAGCAGACTTCTGGGAGTAGCTGCACCATGTAGATCATCCAGCGGCTCTGGAACTACTTGAACTTATCTTCCGTATCTTTCGGGGTTGTAGCAATTTTAACATATGTCTTTTGATATGATTTTCACACTGAGTATTGCGAGGTCACTCAGACAGTAAATTGGTATATTTCTCATCTAGATCGCGGGCAACACAGCTTTGTGTTGCGTAAGCACTACCATTTTCACATAATGGGACGGTCTTTACTGTGGTGCTGTAAGCTGGATTATTCAACCTGAGAGAATTGCTTCTTTGGTGCCACAGATGTCGCAATCGCAAGAAAGTGTTTCTGCCTTTCGGTGATGCGCATTCGCTCGATCCCGTCCAGAAAACTGATTGTATACTTCACCGATGGCCTGCAGCACGAGGCAGCAGCTTATGCCACTGTGTCATGAGTGGCCGTAGATGTCATCATGGATTGAAATTTTCAGTGCTTTTCTTGTCCATGAGCTAATCACATTAGCCAGCCGCCAATCGCTGTTAATACAATAACCAAGATGAGTGAATAGGACAGCAACTTCAACTTACTCGTTGTCCAGCTTCAGAAGATTATCAGGTGGCTGGTTTCCCTTTGGCAGTAACTTGCATTGTGAATGTGCGAAACGTATGCCGAATGACAGGACCACTGCACTTTCATCCAGGTTTGACAGTGCCGCCTTACGATTATCAAACAGCATTATGAAATCGCTCTCATATACCAAACCGAACAATTTTCTACTTCGCAGCATCTCATTGTCCGCATTTGGCGATTCCGTAAAAGAACACTATGCTTGAACTCAATATCAATTCGGCAAGCAACGCTTGTTGACAGAAAATCGTCTGATAATTCACCATTGATTCTGACGCGGCTTGGCTTGTTCAAATATAGGTAGGTAAAAGTCCACCTGTTTTATGGGACCAGTTTTGAGAACAAGTTTGTCGCACTGAACGTAAGGCTCGGCTAATACATATATATAAATATATAAATATATATATATATATATATTGCAACCGTCTACGAATAAACATAAAGCAATCAGAAACCATGAAACTAAAAAGAAGGCACAGAAATCGTAAAATAAAACACAACATCTCGGGGTCCATGGTTTCGTCAGAGGGCAACATACTACCCGGTTGCCCAAGCCGATGTAGGGTGTTGACTTAGTGGACACCACCCTGAGTCTTTCGCCGAATAGCCTGTCCGCAAGGCAGCTGAGCGAATTCAGGGACTCGCCCACTGCGAGCCGGTGACCGATTGCTCTGTTCATAGGCCTTTCGTTTGTTCATTTGTCAAACAGGGGCCCAATGCTTTCCAGAATTACAGCATAAAGTTGCTGGAATACAGTGCTTCGCCAGGATAAAGCAAGGGGCAGTGACTTTATTTAGTAGCGAGTCACATCCGCCACATCAAAGTGTTGTTCAACGAACGTATATGGCTTTTTATAAGGAGAACGCTTGCCAGGCGAAAACCCACCACATCCTGGAACACTGCCGCCGAACGATTTGCTGGAACGGGAAAATCCCGAACCACCCAGCTGGCACCACTAGGAGGTTGTTCGGCAAGCCAGCCATCTCGAGGCTAGGAAACACAAACATTGTCAGCCCTCAGTACACATGACACTGTTCTGGCAACTGCAGTAGCCAAGTCCAGGACTGAAACCTGCCTGCTTTTTTCGTATCCATTTACCCATAAGGTGACAGCTGAGAGCTGAAGCCAGTCACTTTGTTACTGCTGACGTCAGGCTAATACCACCGTGGTTAGGATAAATAATTCGGCTCACTTAACTATGCATTACCTCCAGGATCGATTCGCCCCAGTTGGCTGGAATGGTTTCCTCCTTCCATACTTGTTCGAACTGGTGGGTCATTGCATTGCAGTGGATCTCACCACCGTCCTTAGCTACTGCAATGCAAGCAAGTTCAGCTCAGCAGCGCGAAAGCAATCGCGTTTTAAACTTCAGCCTCCGATGGCGCCTCTAAAGTAACGCGCAATGTCCAAACTTGTACCACCTGAACGTAGAGTGGTCGATGGGTATGGAACCAACTGAATTGCTTTTGAAGCTCTCACGCCTAACGGATCGGACAGCGTTTCTTATTGCTAATTTGTACAGCTGTATCTTCTATTTTTGTTAAACCGACGCACTGGAACAAGTGGTGTCGATCAGGTAGCAGACTATATGGCAATTACCTAGTTCCCCAGTCCTTTTGTTCAACCAGGTCTCCTTGTTAGTATGCTAGCTCCGTTGTAACTCTATCCTAAAGGTCCGTCTGGTCACATTACATTCGGATCCAGAGGAAATTCTCATCCGGATTCCGACAAGTTCATGATCTATCGAATAACTCTTGAGTGTTGCAGCAAGCAGAGGCTCTTGCGTCGTGCAGGGCAGCAAAAATACACTGAAGATCCATGTCTTTGGAGTACTAAGGGGTACATCTAGTAGGCGAGATATCCTGGCATTTTTACCCGATTGAAGGCGGAGATACCTTCTTTGCTGCTAACCATGAAAGATGTTTAGCACGGCTCCCTGTAAGGTACCTTGCCAATCGCCAGCATACCTACACGTGATTAGAGTGCACACACTTGTTACAAAACCAGCAGCGATCGGGGATGGAACTACGCATTTGAGACTTATGGACAAATGATCGATTTGGGTTCATCAGCGGTCAGCTATCGGAGGGTGAGAAGTAGCAGATATGCGCTCACAAGCACAATTCTACCGCAGTAGCCCGGTAATGATGTACTGCTCTCTGATTTGCACGCCTGCATTCGTTCCAACCAGCCTGAAACACGGTAGGTGTCGATCGGGGAACTTGCCCTGTGACGTGCCGTAGGTTGACTTCAACTCAACCATCCGCGCCCATCCAGCGTTTTCACGATGGACGAGACTAGCAAGTACACCTGTACACAGGTGCATGCATACGGTCGTTCACACCTATGTGACCGGGTGAGAGACATTTTGAGATAGACCAACATCTACTATTAGACAGTTGGCAATTTAGTGCGCTCTCCTCTCACCCGAAGGTGTGACCCTTGGTTACCGAATAACACAGACTTCTGGGACCAACTGCACCATCTAGATTATCCAGCGGCTCTGGAACTCCTCGAACTAACCTTCCGTATCTTTCGGAGTTGTAGCAATTTTAATATACGAATTTTTTATTTGATTTGTCACACTGAGTATTGCGAGGTTACTCATACAGTAACATGATATATTTCTCATCTAGATCGCGGGCAAAATAGCTTTGTGGTGCGTATGCACTACTATTTTTAGAGAATGTGACGATCTTTACTGTGGTGTTGTAAGCTGGATTATTCAAACTGAGAGAATTGCTCCTTTTGTGCTACAGATGTCGCAATCGCAAGAAAGTGTTTCTGGCTTTCGGTGATGCGCATTCGCTCGATCCCGTCCAGAAAACTGATTGGATGCTGCACCGATAGCCTGCAGCACTAGTCAGCAGCTTATGCCACTGTGTCATGAGTGGCCGTAGATGTGATCACCATGGATTGAAATTTTCAGTGCTTTTATTGTCCATGAGCTAATCGCATTAGCCAGCCGCCCATCGATGTTAATACAACAACCAAGATGAGTGAATCGGACAACTATTTGTCCAGCTTCCGGAGATTATCAGGTAGCTGGTTGCCCTGTGACAATAGCTTGCATTGTGAATGTGCGAAATATATGCCGAATGACAGGACCACTGCACTTTCATCCAGGTTTGACAGTGCCGCCTTACGATTATCAAACAGCATTATGAAATCGCCCTCATATACCAAACCGAGCAATTTTCTACTTCGCAGCATCTCATTGTCCGCGTTAGGCGATTCCGCAAAAGAACGCTATGCTTGAACTCAAGATCAATTCGGCAAGCAACGCTTGTTGACAGAAAAGCGTCTGATAATTCACCATAGATTCTGACGCGGCCTGGATTGTTCAAATATAGGTAGGTAAAAGTCCACCTGTTTGATGGGACCAGTTTTGAGAACAAGTTTGTCGCACTGAACGTAAGGCTCGGCTAATACATATATATAAATATATAAATATATATATATATATATATTGCAACCGTCTACGAATAAACATAAAGCAATCAGAAACCATGAAACTAAAAAGAAGGCACGGAAATCGTAAACTAAAACACAACATCTCGGGGTCCATGGTTTCGTCAGAGGGAAACATACTACCCGGTTGCCCAAGCCGATGTAGGGTGTTGACTTAGGGGACACCACCCTGAGTCTTTCGCCGAATAGCCTGTCCGCAAGGCAGCTGAGCGAATTCAGGGACTCACGCCCACTGCGAGCCGGTGACCGATTGCTCTGTTCATAGTCCTTTCGTTTGTTCATTTGTCAAACAGGGGCCCAATGCTTTCCAGAATTACAGCATAAAGTTGCTGGAATACAATGCCTCGCCAGGATAAAGCAAGGGGCAGTGACTTTATTTAGTAGCGAGTCACATCCGCCACATCAAAGTGTTGTTCAACGGACGTATGTGGCTTTTTATAGGAAGAACGCTTGCCATGCGAAAACCCACCACGTCCTGGAACACTGCCGCCGAACGATTTGCTGGAACTGGAAAATCCCGAACCACCCAGCTGGCACCACTAGGAGGTTATTCGGCAAGCCAGCCATCTCGAGGCTAGGGAACACAATCATTGTCTGCTTGCGGTACACGTGACACTGTTCTGACAACTGCAGTAGCCAGGTCCAGGACTGAAACCTGCCTGTTTTTTCTTATCCAGTTACCCATAAGGTGACAGCTGAGAGCTGAAGCCAGTCACTTTGTTACTGCTGACGTCAAGCTAATACCACCGTGGTTAGGATAAATAATTCGGCTCACTTAACTATGCATTACCTTCAGGATCGATTTGCCCCAGTTGGCTGGAATGGTTTCCTCCTTCCATACTTGTTCGAACTGGTGGGTCATTATATATATATTTTTGCAACAGTCTATGAATAGACATTGCACCATCGGAAACCATGGAACTCAAAACAAGGTACAGAAATAGTAAAAGAAAACACAACACAACAGAACAATGTCCACGGTTTCGTCATTGCATTGCAGTGGATCTCACCACCGTCCTTAGCTACTGCAATGCAAGCAAGTTCAGCTCAACAGCGCGAAAGCAATCGCGTTTTAAACTTCTGCCTCCGATGGCGCCTCTAAAGTAACGCGCAATGTCCAAACTTGTACCACCTGAACATAGAGTGGTCGATGGGCATGGAACCAATTGAATTGCTTTCAAAGCTCCCACGCCTAACGGACCGGGCAGCGTTTCTTATGGCTAATTTGTACAGCTGTAACTTCTTTTTTGTTAAACCGACTCACTGGAACAAGTGGTGTCGATCAGGTAGCAGACTATATGGTAATTACCTAGTTCTCCAGCCTCCTTTCTGAGCCCTTTTGTTCAACCAGGCCTCCTTGTTAGTATGCAAGCTCCGTTGTAACTCTATCCTAAAGGTCCGTCTGGTCACATTACATTCGGATCCAAAGGAAATTCTCATCCGAATTCCGAAAAGTTCACGATCTATCGAATAACTCTTGAGTGTTGCAGAAAGCAGAGGCTCTCGCGTCGTGCAGGGTAGCCAAAATACACTGAAGATCCATGTCTTTGGATTACTGAGGGGAACATCTAGTAGGCGAGATATCCTCACAGCTTTACCCGATTGAAGGCGGAGATACCTTTTTGCTGCTAACCATGGAAGATGTTTAGCATTGCTCCCTGTACAGTACCTTGCAAATCGCCAGCATATCAACGCGTGATTAGAGTGCACACACATGTTACAGAACCAGCAGCGGTCGGGGATGGAACTAGGCATTTGAGACTTATGGACAAGTGATCGATTTGGGTTCATCAGCTGTCAGCTATCGAAGGGTGCGAAGTAGCAGCTATGCGCACACTGTGACTGAAAGCATGCTACTAGGAAAATGGGCTACTACGGGTTCACAGTGTAGCCCAAACTTTCCACCTAGCCAACTTTCTAACGGGCCCAAATAAATATCCTTCAGCTGGGAATGTCGTTGAACTAGTTATACTAAAGAAAAGAATGTCAGGCTCGTAGTAGATGGTGTCCTTGGCAGTATCAGGACTTCAGTCAGTGGCGCTGTAAGCTACAACCATAAACTGTCCCTTGCGATGGCGTTGTTAAACGGGGTGGTCGCAGACGATTTAGAGTTTTTCGATCAATCGGCGATGACTCAGCACTGGAATTGAGAACACTGCCCACACTAGGTTCATCTGTGGTTGCTGCATCAGCGTTGCCGGATGCGTGTAGCCGATAGCGTGAGGATAATTTGGGCGCAGTTCGTTCGACTGCTGCCTGAAGGTCTTTAATTCTCCTTTTGGACATGTAGTACACGTCAACACTTAGGGAATCTGTTCTAGATATAAGCGAAGCTTGCTGCATTCCAAAAACTAGACGATATAGCCTGCTAACGGGCTGCGGATGATGGAAGTCCAATGGGTTCTGCAAGAATATAGTTGCAAATGCTAGGGCTTCAAGGTTTCCTTCAATCAAAATGTCAGTGATGAAAGGAAAGTTGGGAACGGGAGTTGGAAACGGTGTAAAACAAGTGTGCGAGAACGAATGAACCTGTCAGCAGCAACATGTTTTCGTTTACCCGCCCTCTTCCATTAAGCAAATAAGAGGATCCTTTTAAACCTACGCGGCTGACAGTGAAGAATATGATTGAATGTTGCTTATATGGCCATGACTGTAAGCGGACTGCGATACTACCACTGTGTCTAAATTTAGACGAAAGAGCGATTAGAATAATGATTATACATGGTAATCATCCGGTTTTGCATTAAGACATTAAGCCCAATTCCAACCCTCAACTTAGAGAGTCGGGAGACTGAGTATAGTTGGTCTCTCATCATCAACCAAATTAATTAGGTTCATCCTAATCATTAAATGTTAGCCAAGGGTGAGAAGCAACATATATTGTACTGTGATACAAAAATATAAGATATTTGAAACAGCGAAATACTAAACATTACGGAATACAAATCATAAACCAAAAGACAATTACAATACTGCTTAGTATTATATTGCACATCCAGTGGAAGATCGTGGTTGGAGGGGGAGGCTACGAGGGGAAATGAGAGGAAGGGACAAAAGCTCACAACCCAAAGGCCATTGAGGTCAGCTCCTGATTATGTCTAAACGTGAATTCAAACAAACGTGTGCATCGTCTTTCGGACCCCAGTCCGAGGTCACTAACGGACGCGAAGTTGAGATAAAGGTCTTCGTTTCTCTTGACCAACTCATCCCTTGGTTTCTATCACCTTCGTCGGCCTGTGGCCGAGTGGTATGCGTGTCTGGTTTGCAACCATAAGGTCACCGGTTAGCGTAGGGGCGGGCGTCCTCCCGGTATACTCAGCCCACGCGCGACTGTTGGTGGTCTCGTGGCAGCGAAGCGCCGTTACGGCGTACAGTTGGCGATTCGTTTTCATTATTATCCTCTTCTTCCACCAAGACCCTAGTTACGCACTTTACTGGAGCCGTTACGCTGGCACGCGTAAAACATGGCCAAGCTGCTGGAACCTTTTGGGTGATATAGCGATGCTGAGCGGTTCACTCACTTTTCCTGCGCCATAGGATACCGAACATCCCCATTGCTCACGCAGATAGGAGACAAAGCTGCGAAGGTACCAGTGGTCGAACGTAACTAGTATCCTTATGTCTGTCGACCTGTTAGGCCATATTTCACGACCGTATAGGAGAATTGAACAGACGACTGCAATTGTAAAGTTTATTCTTCAGGGAGAGCGTGATATCACGCTCAAAGGTTATGAAAAGCGCCATGTGTCACTATAAATTTGAGAATAAACTATTTATGTATGTATTTAATGAAGAGGGCTATTCACCATCCTGCTAATGAATCGGATTGCAGTTGAAATTATACTACTCTTATGTTACGAGTAGTAATAAAGCTTCGCCGTGTAATCCTTCCTTGGTGCTTCCCTGACGCACTCGCCCTCTGGACCAAACCAGAAACTGAAACAAGTAATCAAGTAATGTGATAAAACCAAATGGAATTCAGTCTAGACTTGACAGCTTTTGTGTACCTTTTTCATGCGTGTTCACCGTTTGAACTGTTGATATTCCGGCATGAAGTTGTCATGGAAAATCCGGAGGTGGTTCTACTGGGTGGCAGAATAGTTAGTCTACACAGAGATCTCGTCCGTCGCCGGTTCTTTGCAATTCCGCCAGATGGCACGTGCTCCAGTTACTCTACTGAATTGTCAGACGTGCAGAACATGCAATATGTGTTTGGCACCGCGGCTGCTTCGTAATGTGGCACTGTACTAGGCTGTTGTTTATGTAAACTAAGCGACAGCATAGTAATCAAGGGATCATCCGGTAACCACTAGGCCCTGAGTTCCACCCCAGCACAGACTATCACCACCTGGTTAGTACAAACGATGACGAAACCGTCGGTCTTTGGGTGTCAGTGCTGTGAGGAGCAACACCGAAACACCCCCATTTCGGGGACGGTCTTTGTGATCTGAATGACTGAGGTCTACTTCAGAGTGAACCGAGGTCTCAATAGAGATTGCGTGTTGCAATCCGACCACACGGCGGGTACTCTAAATCCAAGTTTGAAAATATATGGATACTTACATCCACTGTCCTCCTTGTGACTTCAGGATTGCTCTCCTGATAGTGTCCACGAACCGTTCCGTTTTCACATTTGAATGGGATGATAGAACAGTTCACGAAAGTGGCTGTCCTCCTCAAGGTGGCAGAAATAATCGAAATCGAGGAAGTGAACTGGGCGCCGTTGTCTGACGCAAGGAAAACTAGGACTCTGTGTTAATTGAAGATTCGCAAGACACAAGCAAGTGTGGCACAACTTCGGGTCAAATGGAGTAGGCCTCATTAAGGACCAGGTAGAGCAGCCGTTGATTGGACCAGCGAAGTCAACATATGTGCGAGATCAAGATTTCTCGGTGGGTTTCCAAGGTGCTGGTGGTTGGCATGACGGCATCCTGGTTGCTTGGTTGCATCGTGAGCACTGGCGAACAAGCTCTTCTGTGTCGGTGTTTACACCGGACCATTAAACATAGCTTTGAGCGATTGTTTTCATTTTACTCTTACCAGGATGTGCAGAGTCGAACTGACGAAACACGACTTGACGAAGGCAGGCTGGGACCACGTCTCTATCATCAGTTATGAGACAGTAATCTACGACAGACGGAATATCACAACGCCGTAGGAGCTGCTTGTTATCCAGGCACGGCAGTTGTAAGACAACCTGTTTTGACGTAGTTGATAGTCTTACCGAGGATAGGGTCCTGGTTGGTGGCACGACGGATGTCGGTGCCGGTGACAGGAAGGCTGCGAATCGTTTCCGAAAGTTTATGGCACACGTCCTGCTCAACGGCAATGACTGCAATCACTGTGTCATTCTGAGGTCTGAAGATATCATCAGGAACTTATCAAGGAGTCCCACCTGGCTTGTGCGTCTGCGACCAAATTAACTTTCAAAGATAAACGTGAGTCATGTCGGATCTCCAACACACTCACCTCCTTACTGGTCTACAACCACTGGTCAACTGGACCTGGATACCCATATCCAAGGGATTGAAACAGCCGTGACCAGCCTACAAAAAACACCGTGGTAACAGGCTCCTTAACCGACAACGCAATAATGACTTCCTCATGGTAGCAGCTGGGTGGTTCGGGTATACCCCGACATTGTTCCAGGATGTGGTGGGTTTTCATCTGGCAAGTGTTCTCCCTATACAAAGTCACTAATGTCTGTTTAGCAGCACTGCTACGAGGTGGATGTTAACCCGCCTCCAAGTAAATTCACAGCTCAATGGCTACTCAGCCAACCGCAATCACGCAATGCACGTCACTCAACCCTACTCACACTATCCACCTCATCTATCATAATTGCAGCTGCACATATCCAAACTCGAATAGTAGATACACACATGCACTCTCACCTACCTTTATAAACACACAGCTTCAATGTACATGACTAACTTGCACCATTTTTATCCGTTCCCCGATATTCAGTTGTACCTTTACCGTGTTCATGCCTATATAGGTGTGTTTCGCATCGTCCGACAATAACGAATTTATCTATTTATTTCTACTGCACACTTGGGAATGAGACGAGACAGATCGTCGGCTTGGCCAAAATCCTCCGTGCGGCAGAATTGCATCTCGAACTCGTAGCCAAGATGTATGAGAACCCATCTTTGAAGTCGGCTGGCTGCGTATACCATTCTTATTTTTGTCCCTCAAGTAGAGACTGCATAGAATGGCGCTTAGAGCAGACGCATTGCGCAACGCCTGTTAAACCTGATGGCCATATCGAGCTTTCCTGCCTTTGGCTTATAGGCTGATTTAATGGATCGACACCCTTTATGTGTGACAAAATCTAGCCACATGAAAACTACCTTTCTCTTTATTCTACCGATAGTCCCACCCCGAACGTCGACAGTGTCCACGGAGTAAATAGTGCTCCAAAGCGAATCTCAGATCCGATCACCATTGCGGTATTCTCAGATCTCTTCTAGCAAGGCTGTGCTAAGGGTATTGAGCCTATAAAGAATTTCTATTCATTACGAAATGCTTGGCATATTTTTCATGTTTTGCACATGTGACTGATTTTAGTATCGCATACTCTGGTCTTGCAGCCTTTCATGCAACTGTCTAGTTTTGTGCCTTAGAGTGATGTTCCGCATGTCTCCCTTAAGTTCAGCTTTCGGTTCAAAACCCATATATGGCCATCCATGTAAAAGCATATGTACTTTGCTTTCAAGGTGATCCAGCCACCTACCTGAATACGATCAATGTAGACGCACACTTTCCTTAGCTGGCAGATTTCTCTAGGTATGTGCGCTGTCGAAGTGCTGTGAGGAATCGTCTACCTTTTGTGTCACATAGACTACCTCACTTTAGTCTCCGGTTCACATCGTACTATGTTGCGCCAGCTTCGTAGCTGATGCCAAGGTAACATGGTTTTCTAATTAAGAGTGCCTTTTGATTCAGGTCTCATTCGCCGTATACCTATCGGATTAGAAAACACCAGTCTTTCTCGGGTCACTCTAAACTTATCGCTGCCGTCACACTGGTTTCCTATCCAGCATTCTAACACTGCAGCTGTTTGGAAATTAATGAGAATATCTGTAGCTCGGGATGTGGATGAAAGGATTGTCCTGCCCAGCTCGGAGAACAGGACAATCCTTTCACTGCAGCTGTTACCTTGCACATCCTCAGCTGTTCAACGCGCTAGACTGCCAACCCAAAAAGTTTGAGTTCTATTTCAAATTCTCACCAGTTTGCGGCATCACGTCAATTTTCATGTTAGGATTAGTGTCCTGTCTCCATCCAACACCTAGAAGTTGCATGGCAACGAACACATTTTCACTTCCATAGGGCGCTTCTTCACTTGCGGTACCAGTGTTGGCTATTGTACTATTTATTTGGCATTCTTCTTCATTTTCTTTCATGTGCCATTTGTTGCCATTGTCGTGCGTTTCGGGCTCACTCTTCCGGATCCTTCGCTCTCCGGCGTGTTAGATCCTCAACTTCCATTTATTCTTTCATTTGCTGTTACAGCCTAAGAAGCCACCAGTTGGCGTCGATTCTCTATTGACCAAGCTCGACGCATCCTCCCCCTCCTCCGGCACCGCTGTTACCAAGAAAGCTGCTGACCCCACGGAAACCGTTGCCTTAAAGTCTCCCCGGAGCAGCACAAATAACGCAAATTGCAGAGCGATTCCAAAAGCACTTCCGAACTCTCCGAAGAAGTTCAAAGACTTCAGAGCACCGGCAGTAAAAGTGACAAAACCAAGCACCCCCGCGTATTCTGTTGATCACTCCGCAACAAAATGCAGCGTTACTACTGTTCGTCCTGAGAATTCCCCTATATCCAAGGTCCATGCTGTTGATACCTCAGAGGACGGTGCAGCGGAACCCGATCCGTTACAAGTAGGTAATCATTACTCTGAATCAAGAATGTTAGCTTTATGCTTGCAGCGACACACATAGAGTTGTAGTTGTTTGAAAATCAAAGGATTGTACTTGACATTAATTTCGTTTTGTATTCGTAGATTCTTGCTCCCAAACTCTGGGCGACTTCAACCCAAAATATCTTTCCGGGAGTTACCGCATGCCCAAGCTGGGACGTAAGGTACAATCGAACAGTTTTTATGCATATTCACTGGCGGACTATCCATTCATTGTACAAAGTAACTAAAGGTGGAAAACACCTCAGCTATTATGCCGTAATACATAGGAAATTAATTAAAATACATACAGCAGTGGTGCGCCGGCTGAGTCACCAGCGACAGATGGATATTGTTCCGGAGAGCTACCAGCTGTCGATTGTGCCGGAAGAAAAGAATTATCTTGTGCTTTCGACATAAGGTCATGGTTGAAGCGATAACCTAAGCAGGAGGAGAAAGAACCTGGAAACTCACAGCCCAAACGCCACTGAGATCGGTTCCTAGCCATGTCAATAAATGCATCTAACCGAACGTGTTCATCATCTTTCGAACCGTGGCACTGAATCCGAGAGTATCCAACCTAGGCCAACTTGGAACTAAGGGTCTTCATTCAGCTTGACCAAGTCATCACCTGGCCTCCCCTCTTTTCCTTCTTCTTCCATCCAAACCCCCAGCGAGCAGACAAGCACCTAGCGGGAGCCGGTGGGCTGGCATGCACAACACGTGGCTTAACCATCAAAGCCTGGTGCGTTAAATAACGGTGATGAGCGGTTCACTTCCTCTTCCTGTGTCATAAATAAGGCACCGAACACCCTCAGTGCTCACAGCATCTTCGCACCAGATATGAGCCAAAGTGCGAAGGCACCGGTGGTCGAACGTAACTAGCCTCTTTATGTCTGCCGATCTACTTGGTTGGGTTTCACAATCGTACAGTCGGGTCAAACGTATACCCACATTATAAACCTTACTCTTCGGAGAAAGCTTGGTGTCGCACCGGCGCCATAGTTGACGAACATTAGCAAATACGCAATGCGAACATTGGTGGTGAGGGCTATTCCCCATCCTGCTGGTGAATCGGATTGCGGTTGAAATTATACTACCTTTATGTTAAGAGTAGTAATACGATGGAACAGATATTTATACGGTTAAAAGTGCTAATGCTTAACAGCTCCCGAAGGAGGGTTTTGGTGAAACTACAAAAAATTTTAAAAAAAATAGCAAAATTAAGTTTAGACCGGTGAACTCACTGTGGCATACGTAGTATAAGCTGTAAATCCAAGGTCGATCCATAAGGATTGACGGCGAATGCGATGTTGGTAAAAATCGTGTCACCTTCTGGTGTACACATACAGGAGGTGCAAAAGTGGAATGAAACCTGGGATATGACCACCAATGAAATCTCTTACCGACACTTGCGTTTATCCGTTTGTAATGAGTCATGTAAGATGGTGCAACGAAATAAGTGCATGGTCCACCCTGGATTTGAACTCAACCAGCGGGAGAGCACAAATGAAGGATTCCGGCAGGGCATTCCACGTTCCACAAATAAGTAGGGAAAAGAAATTCCGATGACATTCCATACGACTGTGCTGCTGTACCAGTTTGAGACGGTGACCTCTCGAATTGCTGTTGTGACTGAACTCTAGCAAATAGCAGTACGAGTGGTTGGGATCTCTCATGATCTGATAAGTCAAAATGAAGTCACCGCGTTATCGCCGACACTGTCCGCTGAAGACCCCGAGCACTTGAAGCCTATGTTCATACGGAAAATTATATAAACCCTTGGCTCTTTTGGTTATCCGGTGTTAGGCTTTCTCCAAGGCAGTGAGATCTCTCTGCAATGACTCCCAAACCTGTATTGCGTATTCCACATGTGACCCTATGTATGCGCTGAGAATTTGTGGAAGAATCGAAGGATCGAATCGTCCGAATGCACGCTTGACGGGATCCACGTGTTGAATGCCCCTTCTTGACACCGTTTCAGCCTGGTTCCAAGGTCGAACTGGAGCAAAACCCTCGGATCCTTCTCGCCAGAAGACGTTTGAAGCTCTTGGTTGTCGAGTTTGTAGAAAAACACTAACTTGTGCCGTAGGTGCAGCACTCTACATTTGTCCACATAGAATCGAAGTAGATTCCGGACTGCCCACGCGTATACCCTATCCAAGTCAGCTTAAAGTACTGTGAAATCATCTGGTGTTTGCTGCCCTCCACACCTTGATGTCATTGGCATACAGAAGGCAGCTCGAACTTATGAGGCCTGTGATATTGTTAATATAGGTCAAAAATAGCCTCGGTCCAGTACCGATCCGTGTGGGACTCCGCATTCAACTCGGGTGTGACCTGACAACGACTCACGCAGTCCTACTTCCAAGCGCCGGTGTAGGGGAAAGATTTTGATCCATCCTAAGAAAGGATCACTAATAATTAAGGTCTGTAGTTTTAAGATCAGAATGTTATGGTCTAACCGGTCGAACGCCTTCCAAAAGTCGAGAATGACTACATCAACTCCTGTGCCAGAGTCTACTACTTCAGTCCGGCTGGATCGTGCTAGTAGTAGGCTTGTAGTGTACGATCAATTGCATCGGAAGCCATGTTGTTCCGGTGCGAGGTAGTTACATACTTACAAGTAGGCCGTTGGCGCTTCAGAAAAAACAGCTTCCAAGACCTTTAAAAAACCGGTAGTAAGATTAAAGGACGATACTTGGCTGGATTGGAACAACTAACTCCCTTATGAATATTAGTAATCATCCTGTGTTTCCACATGTCAGGCACGTACATTTCATCAAAAAATTGTTGGAAGAATGTCACCAAATGCTCAGCTAAACTTTCTCCTCCTGCCGCTAGCGATTTCGGGTGTAGATTATCAACTCAATGGGAGCTGTGCTTGTGGCATACTCAACAGTATTTTTATTACAGCTTCGGCCGTGAAGGATATATGAGTGAGTTTTGGAGGTTAAACAACCATTGTCTTAGGGTTATGTGGCCAGTGATCGCACTGAAATATTGGAGCATATTGTAGGCGCAGGGAATTTGCCGCCTCCTTCGGTGTCCTTATGTGGGTCCGTCCGCTATTTGAAGAGGAGGAATTCCCCGTTTCAATTTACGTAGACTGTTCAAGTGTTGATACAGAAGCTTGTGATTGGAAGCCATATGCACTGCTAACTTCTACTGGTAGGCCATTCTGTCTTAGCGAACAAGCTGAGTACTATGGTTACGTTGGGTCGCATAGGCCATCCAGTTCTCGGTGCTCGAGGAGAGTTTGTAGATGTGCCAAGTTGAGGTTCGCACCGCTACACGCTTGCGTGTTCTGCTTTGCAAACACGAGACTAGGTTTCTCAGGTGAAAGGTCTTAGTCGCTGACGCTTCGGCAACCAGAGAGTTAAACTGGCTGACGAAACGTTCCCATGCACTAGCTGGTGCCTCGTCTGCCCGTAAGGTCCAGTTGATTGTCTTACATAGTCAAGCTAACATATTGTAACGTATAATAACTTCTGTTGCTTCGGCAATCTCCACTGAATATGCTGCAAAACAAATGTATTCGAAGAGTAGGACTACATGATCACTGCGGCCCAAGGGGACTTCAACGATCACCCTCTCGATCACTAATTCTTCGTTGGTGATTATCTGAGCCAGTATTTACTTTACTTTACTTTACTTTACTGTCATGATAGCGAGAAAGATGTTGAACATCTACGTAGCTATATCTCAATGTAGGACATGTCCCACTGACACAGTGTTACCTGTAGTAGTGAGCTAGCCCAGATGAAAAAAGTAAAATATTTACAAGCATAGAAAAAAAACTCCATGTACTTACGATCTATTCTTGGATGAACCACACGGAGTCCTTCACCAGCTCCGCCGCCTATTACGGATGGGCATCGTTTCGGAAGCTGCAGTTGGTGGATTAACGGGCTCCATGGGTTATAATCATTGAACGATTCCTTCGTCAGTTTCCTGTGAAGGCTTCGTCGAATCTGGCATCCGCAAAGTGCGCGTCCAGGAATCGTTTGAATTCCGACACCGAGTTCGCTTCTACTATCCGCGAGGGCAAACGGTTCCACATGTTCACCACTCGCCGCTCAAGACACAAGGGATGAGCTACCCACTTGAGGTCAGGGACTACCAGTTTGTACTGGTGACCTCGTGTGCTGCTTGACGCACGGACATGGAGCAGTGGCCTCAGCATCGGATAAGCACCCAGATGCAATACCCGATGGGTCATGATGAGGTCCACCCGCACGCGGCGGTAGGCTAGAGTATACAGACCCAATTGTCTGCATCTTTCTTCATACGGCACACCCTGAAGACCGGGAATGAGCCGTGTGGCTATGTGTTGTACTCTTTCGAGCTTGTGTGACGGCTTATCTTTTTCTTGGGATCTGATGGAAGTGTTGTGGCGACCATACAGCTTGTAGCTGGAGACAAACTCTTGTAAATAGCTCTTAAACTGTTCGCCGGGGGATACTTTCGATTCCAGAGCGTGAAATCGCTTGTAATTTGAATGTGATTGTACATTGTGTTTATCACCCGCCTTGTTGCAGATGCCAGATAGAAGTCCATCTTTGGAGTGGCAGAAGGACGGCGGTAAATGATCTCTAATAAGCAAGTGTCTTCACCTTTAAATGTAGATAGCACCAAAGGGAATCTTGTACCTTGCTGATCGGATCCTCTATGAGCTCACATTAGAGGTCGTTACGGAAGTACAAAGCCATCACATCCACCTTTGCTGGGTCGGTCATGTCGAATAATTGACATGCCTGGCAGTGTGATCTCCATGTCACTTATGTCAGGTCGTAACCCTGTCTTCGTTATAGCGATGAGGTTTCTGGCATTTGATCCTTGAAGCAGCCGCATTTCGAAAACTTTACTCAGTAAGCCTTGAGCCTTGGTGTACATAGAGAAAATCTTCTTAGAGCTCAAAAGCTGTTGACTAGGAGCACATGAATGATGAAAGGTATTTCGATGCACTTCGTATTGATCAAATCTCTTCTACGATAACCGACGCTTTGGAAACCTTCAGTGCTCTTTGGGGTGCTCGTCAGCATGCTTTTACAGCTAGATACTACTTCTCGAAACTCTGCCAGAAACCAGATGAGAGTGTGAACGAGTTCATCGCTCGTGTACTACAAGCAGCACCTGATTGTAAATACAATGAAATCGATCCAACGAGATTTGAAGAGACCATGTTACTCCAATGTTTGATAGCCGGAATCTCAGACCAGAGCACGCGGGAGAAGTTCCTTTCACAAGATGATTGTTCACTGACCTGGGAGACGGCCTGCTCGATTGCCCCGAAGAGGGAACACCTTACACAACAACTCGCAACATTTACGCTGAAGGACTCGTCAGATAAGCTGCGATTGATTAACACTGCACCAAAACCAAAGCCACCCACTGGCGTCAATTTGTTTGTGTGCTATCGTTGTGGTGAGAAGCACAGTTGTCCATCCGACTGCCGGCATCAGAAGACAGTATGTCGAAGCTGCGGGAAGGTGGGCCACCTGGAGCGAGTGTGTAGATCGGTCAAGCGACGTTCAGGTGGGGCTTATCGAGGAGCAAACCCCATCAAAACTGTGGACGAGTCTGATGGTAGCGACCCTGAATTACATTCCATTTGGCTTAATTCCGTTTCTAGCATGCAGCCGGCGCCATGCACTCTAGAGCTTTACATTGAAGGACAAAAGGTGCAGATGGAAATCGATACAGGAGTATCCGTGACGATAATCCGGGAAAACGCTGTAAAAACGCTCCCGAACTTATCCGCTTGCAATTCTGTTCTTCGCACATACACCGGTGGACCTATACGTGTCCTTGGTAAATGCTTTGTGAAGGCACAGTATGGCGACAAAATACGCACACTTCCTGTATATGTGATCCCCGGGGATCGTCCAAATCTGCTTGGAAGAGACTGGATACGTGCTTTCCCGGATACAATGAATGTGGTAAAATTAGTCACCGAGATCTCCGGACTTGAAACATTACTTTAACAACATTCAGCTGTTTTTTTTCCGAGGAGCTTGGGAAGTTGAAAGAATTTCAGGCTGCGATAAAACTAAAGGAAGGCGCTCGACCAAAATTCATTAAGGCGCGCACACTACCATACGCTATGAGGCCTAAAGTTGAAGAGGAACTAAACCGCCTACAGACTCAAGGTATTATTACTCCTGTACACTTTTCTGACTGCGGAACTCCAATTGTGCCAGTAACCAAACCGGACGGCTCCGTACGGATTTGTGGTGACTACAAGATAACCATAAATCAAGCATCCATGCTGGTCAGGTACCCCTTGCCACGTATTGATGACTTGTATGCAACACTAGCTGGTGGTGAAAAGTTTACCAAACTCGATCTGAGTCATGCATACTCGCAGATAGAGCTCGATGAACCCTCGAGGAAACTTACTACCATCACCACGCACATGGGACTATTTCAATACACTCGTTTACCTTTTGGCATTAATTCCGCCCCCGGAATATTTCAGAGAATTATTGACGACCTAGTGAAGGACATTCCTTTTGCGTGTGCTTATCTGGATGATATTCTTATCTCTGGACGCTCGGATACAGAGCATCTTCGAACACTCGCGGTCGTGCTCGAGCGTTTGGAGCGAAGTGGATTCAGATTGAAAAGGTCTAAATGTGAGTTCCTTTCACCTTCCGTTTGTTACCTTGGATACCGGCTTGATAAACACGGTTTACATGTTTTAAATGACAAGGTTAAACCTATTTTAGAAAGCCCAGAGCCAAAGAGTTGTGATGAACTCCGTTCGTTCTTAGGAATGCTATCTCACTATCGCCGTTTCCTGCCTAATGCATCGACGGTTCTATCGCCATTAAATGAGCTGTTACACAAAAATGCATCGTGGTGTTGGGGTTCCCGTCAAAAAAATGCCTTCAATAAAGCAAAACAAGCTCTTGCTTCGCCACCAACGTTAGTCCATTATGACTCTAACAAGCCATTCATACTTCAGTGCGACGCGTCCCCTTGGGGGGTCGGGGCTGTCCTGTGCCACCGCATGGACGATGGTTCTTTACGTCCCATAGCATATGCATCGCGCACCTTACAGACGGCGGAGAAGAACTACTCACAACTGGACAGGTAAGCGCTAGCCGTTATCTTCGGAGTTAAGAGGTTTCACCAGTATATATGGGGAAACGTTTTCGAGCTTCATACAGACCACAAACCATTGATATCCTTGTTTGGGGAAACCAAAGGTATACAACAAATGGCATCACCGAGGATGCAAAGAAGGGCTATAACCTTGAGTGCTTACAGTTACAAGATTGTTTATATTACCGGCGTCAGCAACTGCACAGCTGATGCATTCAGCCATCTGCCGATCACGGAAACTGCACATGAACACGACCCTCCGTTTGAACTGGTTAATCTAATGCAACATCTAGACACAACACCAATACGGAGTTCAACAATCCGTCAATGGACGGATCGAGACCCCGTGCTATCAATGGTGAAACGCTTTTTGAACATGGGTTGGCCTCCTGAAGGGACAGTTGAATTACAACCGTTTATGATTCGGAAGAACGAACTGAGTCTATTCGACGGCTGTGTTTTTTGGGGCTCTCGTCTAGTCCCTCCCACCAAGGCGCGTTCACAGATACTTAAAGAGCTCCATGATGCTCATCCAGGTGTGGCGAGGATGAAGGCACTAGCGAGAGGGTACTGCTGGTGGCCCAACATCGACTCAGACATAGCGAACTTACTGAAGAATTGCGATATTTGTCAGGCGTATCAGCGGAGCAAGGCGCCAGGTCCAATACACCCTTGGCGTTGGCCCGACAAGCCCTGGCAGCGTATCCACGCCGACTACTTCGGACCGATCGACGGGACCATGTTTCTTCTACTTATTGATGCACATTCTAAGTGCATTGACGTACATCCAGTTACTCAGGCGACAGCCGAGTCCACCATCACTAAAATGCGCTCGTCCTTCGCTACGTTTGGCATTCCGGAAACCATTTGTACAGACGATGGTTCGCCTTTTACCAGTGCCGAATTTGGTAAATTTGTCGCCAACAACGGAATCCAACACGTTAAATCAGCCCCGTATCACCCAGCATCAAACGGATTAGCGGAGCGTGCAGTACAAACTGTGAAACAAGGCTTACTAAAGCAGCGAACGGGAACATTGCGAACAAAACTGGATCGGTTCCTATTCTCCTACCGTTCTACACCCACTGAGGCTACCTGGAAATCCCCGGCGGAATTGATGTCCGGCAGAAATCTGAGAACGAGGCTTCATTTGTTGTTCCCGAACCCGCGTGTTGAAGTACAGGAGCGTCAGAAAATGTTTGTGTCTTCAGAGGAATCAAAGCCGGAAGTTACATTTCAGGACCATCAACCTGTTTACACCAGGTTACCGCATGAACAATGTTGGCAGCCGGCGACTGTGCTCGATTCTTCAGGAAGTCAAAACGATTTGCAGCTTCCGGACGGCCGGGTTGTTCGTCGGCACTCAGATCATGTACGCCCCAGGAGCACTGACACACCTGCCGTGAGTCAGTCACACTCGGAGATCGCAGAGCAAGCTGCAAAGCACGACGAACACAGAACAACAGGGGAAACTCAATTACGTCGATCGACCCGGATTCGCAAACCGATCGAACGTTTTCAGCCATGACTGTAACGTCAGCCAAAACAGAGAGGACTGTTACGTGTTCAACCAATGATCGCTCACTATGACCGTGAACCTGATTGGCCCTACACACACACGTAGATAAGCACGCACACACGCACTCAAGGACACACCCTAACGTTCCGTGCTCACATGTAAACCGTTAAGTGTTCAGTACACTGTGCGCCAGACTGAAGCGTCTTCTTGCTTATTCGCTACGAGTTGAAATACGTACTTGCGGTTAGAGTCCAGTTGTGATACTATGGAACATCCGGAAATATGCGTATTCCACTGTTTTCAGTCCGCAGGCGGTATGCCGACAAAATTACCGTCTGGACGTCATCTGTTGTTGCCAGTGCTGCTCGCGTTAGCCGGGACTCGCCATAATGATTCGGGTTTGGATGTCTAGTGATGCGCATTATGTTAGTTGGACTGGCTTGTACTCCACTTTTTCACAGACGAAGTTCCATTGCTTCAAATAATCCAGCTGTTTACCACTTAATTAGTTTTCTTTGGACTCAGGAACGTTGGTGCAAATAAGTGTCAAGGTCCCGTAGTTCCTCCTGGTCTTCGGTGATGTGGGAAACACGGTTTTCGAGAGCTTTGGGGACGTGCCTGCAGCTTGAACCTGGTCGTTGACCCGTTTGCGGCTGTACCGATGAGGCTACTGAGGTCGCACTTTGGTTTTGCCGAGTAGCAACGGTTGCATAGTTGGCTCAGGCTTTAGCGCACTTCGGATTCCGTTGGTCAATCGGAAGGATGGGTGTTACCGATTTTACATTGATAGATACATTGGATAACAGGATGTACTCGGTGAGGCTAGGCATTCTTCTATCGGTCACAACGATGAGTTGGTTCGTGCTTCCCAAGATACTGCGTGGCCGTGTGAACTCCTGGCCAGTTTCCTTGTTTTTGAGGTAGCAATTGGGGGAGACAGATGAGGTGCAAGATGTGCTATTGTCTCCTCGGGGGAAGCAATTTTTGCATTCAAGCGATGTTCAGTTTCGACGACTAGGCTGTCGTACTTTTGTGCTAACGCTAGTATGCATTTTACTAGTGAAACAATCATGCACGTCGGACAGAACCAAAGTAAACCGGGCGTACTGTATTTCTTTATGTTGGTTCTATATACCTTGACGCACTTCAAATGATCTCATTCAATGGAATTTGTACAAGTCAAGCCTACTTTCACTGCCTTAGTACAACGTTGCTTAGCACAAAATATTTCATTTCGGCTTACCGGTGTGCTGCTCATGATGGCGGATTATTGCAGAACAAATTCAAAATGATGGACAATTACGGCAGTTAGGCCAATCATTGCGATCTCGGAAGTTAGTCAAAGAATATGAACCAAATATGCACAGACTGAAAAATTCACTAAAAGAAAAATATTGGTGCACAATTCACACAGGGTAAAAACATGTCTACTACAGTCTTCCCGAAGGAAAACTGGAATCTACACGGTCATTACAAAGTCAGCAGCGTTGGTGGGGACAGCTTCACTCTGTAGTCCTTTCTTGGTGCTTCTCTGACGCAGTTGTGCTGTACACCGGCTCGTAAACGGTAACAGCGAATCAAGTAATGTGATAAAATCAAATGGACTTTAGTTTAGACCTGACAACATTTAAGTACCTTTTGTAATCTCCCAATCCTCATGCATGCTGACAATTTGAGCTGTTGGTTTTCTGGTCCACTGCTGAATATCGGTTGAACGCGTCCACAACATCCGTATGTGAAAACACCGGAGCATCCCTTCGGATCTTACCTGACTGCACCTGCACGCAATTTTTTGCTAACCCAAAGCTATGGCACACATTCGATTACTCAAGGTTGTTAGCCCAAACCGTCCTGTTGTCGGTTCACTAGAACAGCGCATGCCACATCATCATCCGATACCACGTATTCAAGCATCCGAGCAAACTTGTTCACAGACCATTATATTGGCGGAGGCTTTTGGGTATATTATAGACCAGATCGGCATCAGCGCCCTTTTAATGACAATGTTTCCCCCAATCCGTGCCAACTGTTTACTCGCTGATGCAATGATGTGTCGAAAGAAGCAATTTGCCTACCGAACACGCACCTTCTAGTCTGCTGAGATTAGCTCTGGGTAGCCGTGCTTCCTACTCTTGATACCAACTTCGACCTTATTCTCATTAGATATTTTTTGGTATTCCCAGCCTTATAATTTGTGTATGCACATGAGGACACTGTGTTTACCCGTGGGTAAATCCGGTAAACTATGAGAGGGTATCCCGTTGCTCTCCAGCAAACTACGGATTTTTTCGTACCTGTTTCCTTATGCAGAACGATTCCCTGCACATGTACGTCTCTTCGATTGTACGGACCCATTGATGCCGATCGATTTCCCGCCGGGGCATCATCCTGAACATTCCTATTTCTCTGTTCCTCACTGGATAGCCATGTGTCGTGTTCGCACCAGTGTAGATCCCTAGCGCGCTACCAATGGCGCTGGGAATGGTACCTTTCCGTAATCCTGTTTCAGTCTCACCGAACCGTGAATATGGATATTCAGCCGCATGCAATCGATGCTTGCCATACGCGTTCCCATGTTTCATCCGTATTTGAGTTGAGCTCGTTGTCACAACACTGATGATATGCATCTTCCTGGTGCGCTGCATCTTATCACCGAACTTGTGCTAACGTGTACACAAAGCTGGGGTAGTTCCACTGATGACCGGACTTCGCTCCGGGATACTGATACTGATACTGCTTAGAAGCAGCGAGTAGAGCATACCCTGTGTAGCTGCATCAATTGTCGCTCTTGGAAATTAACGTATTAATTATCGTTCCGCTCTCCATATTTTGCCTCTGCAAAGTGTTTGTCAGGGAGCTTCTTAAATTCGGCCACTGAATTTGCCTCTATTACCGGCTGCGGCAGGTTGTTCCAGGTATTCACCACTCTACGTTCGAAACAGAGTTGGTGAGCTACCCGCTTCAACTGCGGTACGATAAGTTTGTACCGGTGTCCTCGCGTGCCGCTTGGTGTGCGCAGATGAAGCGGTTGTCTCAACATGGGGCAATCACTCAGATGTAATATCCGGTGCGTCATGATGAGGTCAACCCTCAGCCGACGATATGCTAGGGTGTACAGCCCTAGTTTCTTACATCGGTCTTCATATGGCATATCTCGTAAGTTGGGAATCAGCCTAGTGGCTACATACTGCACCCGCTCAAGCTTTTCTACCTCGCCCAGCGTGATGGGACAATATGCGGGAGAGCCGTACTCTAGCATTGGTCGTATTATCGAGACGAAGAGGCGAGTGGCAATCTCTTCGGACCAAGTGCTGAAGCTGGGCCAAAGCATCCGAAGGCTGTTTTGGTACAGTCTATTCGTGTTGTCAATGGACTTTAGGTCGCAGCGTGAGAGTACACCGAGGTCTCGCACGAAAGACGCGGGATGCAGCGGTTGATCAGCCACTGTGTACGTTCGGCTGTGTTCGCATTTACCCAACCTCATGAATTGCGACTTAGCAGGGTTGATCGGAAGGTTAACCTCTGCAGACCATGTTGAGAGGCTGTCGAGATCCTGTTGAATAGGACATTCGCATTTGTTAGAAAATGTGCCTTATATCTGGTGAAAATGTACCCAATATTTATCTTATTGTGTTACACTGTAGCCCATCTACCATCACCTCACCACCTCGGCCCTCTACTTATTAATGCGTTACAGGATACAACTACACAAGACGATTCCACAGAGCAGTTTATCACCGTGGTTTTACAACTGCTGCAAACAAAGCCAATTGAAGAGATCTACGAAGCTTACATAGCCCCGCGTCACACTACGGACATCAGTCTGGTCGAATCAAACGATGAATCCAACTCTGAGTTTATCTCGGACACCTGTCCTACGGCTCCAAGATGCGCTTCCAAGGAATGTACTTTCCAGGAGCCAATCCTTCGAAAACCATCGTATCCCTCTGGGAACAAATCGTTGGATCAAAAGGTTAGTTACTTGGTTAATTTAGCGGCTTACATTAATTCATATTTGACTAGTCTCAGAACTTCACACTTCTTTCTCTCCATCTTCATCCTCTATGTTTTCGTCGTCCACTTGGATGATTTGCACCCTTAGATTCACATGTTATCCTGCCTCGTGAATTAGACTTAACTCGTTTTCTATTGCCTGTATTGTATTGTATTGCCTATGCTGTGACTTAGGTTGCATGTATGATGCTTCTTCACTGCAGCTGGGCTAAACCAACTTACACTTAAACTAGATTTTTTAAGCTGGATAAATTTCATTCCACTTTATTTGGTTTGTTCTGCCTACTTGAATAATCTTCTATTAATTGGCCACGTTGTTTACACTAATGGTGGTTATCTTCGTTAACTTTATTGCGTTTGTAGCATTTTTGTGTAACTTGTGGACATTTTGTACTTATTACGGATTCGTTGCTGACCAACTTACCTCATATGCTAATTTAGAGTAGTTATGTCTGCATAGCTGTATTCTTTAACAAAAATATTTTATTTGATAATGTAAGTTCAGGTGACTGGCTGTTGTTTGACATCCCAGGTGTGGCTGCGCTTGATGTGCAGGTTGACAAGGTGCCTACCTGTCTATTACCCACTAACTCGTCCATACTGGCTCCAGAAGACAGTTGGTCATTGCTGGAAGGGACGGGGTGCACGGTCCTTGTGTACATGTTAGGAACAAAGAATGTTTCCATGCACTCAGTGTGAAGCGGACTACGGTCCAGCCACCGCCTTGTGTGCGCTTGATTCCCCAAATACAGCGTGCTTGTGTTTGCCTGTGAAGGAGTGTGGACCGGCTCCGTTGATGAAACGTGGCTCCGATCCACATGCCTCCCGGTCTTATTCCTTCGGGTTTACACTGGATATGGTGTGTGTGGATGGAGCTGTGGGTTGTGCAGCGCAAGCCACCCATGGTCTCTCTGTATGCGCAGGCGTCCCGTAGCTGACCAGAGTGACAGGCAAATCTGAAACCGGATGCTGCCAACCATGTTAATAAAAGTGCTCCAATGACGAGACTACACATGCCTTCACACCGCGCGCATTTCCAATCCACCGACATTTCAACGTTGAACCCTTTTGTTCATTTATTGCATTCAACCATGACCATGGTACCTCGTACACCTTCATCCTGCGGTACTGGCATCGTGCCCATAAAATAGTGGCCCTTAGAACACACAAACTAGGAGCAATCTATCGCTTTCTCCACCTAATCACCCAAATACCCACAGTGAAGTGTAGTTCGTATATGTGTTACTTGAAAGGATTTCACACTGAGTCGCATGGGCTATGCGCAAAGGAACTTTTGGCAACAAGCCAACTCATCGCTTTATGGGACGAAACACGGAAAATTATGCGGTGTGATCAAGCATCTTCAAAGTTCTCCCTGGGTTTCCGCTCACATATACTCCAAGCTGATGTACGTCGCTATCCTCAAGAGTCACTTTCTATGTGGAATGTGATTGTCGTGTCGGGCTCCAAGAGTAAAAACCAAGTCTGGGCAACTAGCAAAATCTGCTGTATGTAAAGCAAAACATCGTTTACACTATACAGTAGTGGGGGCACAATTTGGTCGCGACATCTTCACATTGCTTACTTTCCATTTTTGTGTCGTCCACGATTTGTCTGCGTTCATTAGTGTGTACATTCGACTCGCTTCGATCGATTTCTGCTCCGTCTGCGTAATCCGCCTCGAGTCATGCTTATGCGCGTCAGCTATCCGTTTCTGTCTTTCTGACCAACGCGTACACCTCGTCCACCCGCGGCCGTTTTAGCCAATCTGCTGCGCCGTTGTTCATGACAAAGCTGCGGTTTATTCCTTTGAGGCTGAGCTCATCCTGATTCCTCTGGCTGGCTTGTCAATGCGTGCTCAGTTTGCGTCGGCAGCAACTGATTAGCCTCATGCCTGCCTAGAACCGATGAGTCAGTCCGCTCAAATGACCAGCTATTAGCATACCCAACAAAAAGACAAAAATGACCATAATGCAATGTCTATTTCAAGTGTCATGCCTCACTTCAACGCCACACACAAGCAAAAGCACTCAGGTCATTCCCTGGTGGAGGCGAATTCTATGGCGTAGCATTTGATAATAATATAATATATACTATACTATAAAATAATAATAGATAATAATATATATAATATAATAATAATAGTGGTAATATGAATACATGTCATCTGTACACCTAACGTAAGCGCAAGAAGGAGTATATGAGTGAAGTGTTTTAATACACGACAGTAATAGTTAGGTGACTTTTAAGATTGAGTCAATCATAGCTGGCGCTATCCTAAAAGAGACAGAGAAGTTATCATTAATTTTGTTTGTTTAGGCTGTTTAGGCTGTGTCAGATCCCTTGTGTGGTTGTTACCTTTAGTTCATGGTATAGCGACGGGGCTAATCGTTATTCTCTATGGCAGTAAAAGCTGTTTCCTTTTGTCTACAAATTCCAGAGTTCTTTCGGCTTTAACCATTTGTTCCGCTACTGCGGTTATATTGATGACCGGCAGAGCTTACCTCAGAACGATAGAATATGTGTGTGCGGATTTTGAGCTGTTCTCCGAGTTGAGTGATACTTTTGCATTCCTTTTGTTGCCAGACAAGGCAACATCATCAGTGCGGCTTCAAGAGCCTGGTTCGCAGTGCCTCGTAAACGACTTCGGAATCTAAGTGCTTATTGATCGAGTTCTGTTTTGAATGCCGCGCTTCATTGAACTTACGTACTTACCGGCTTTTGGCCCTTCCGACAATGATGGTGTGCTCCAGGACAATTTGTTTGTTCTCGGAATCCATGTGCACGGACAGCATGGAGTTCTGATCGTGGTGACGAATGGCTAGGTTGTGTTTGTCTCCTTCTATCTAACTGCTTCCAGTCTGTCCCACGTAGCGTTTGTCGCAGTTCCGGCAGCAAATCTTATGAACCACAGCAGCTGTTTCCTCTTTGCCAAATTTAGCTTTCACTTTGCCGAGTTTACTGCGAATTGTCTCCGTTGGCTGTTGTGCAATTTTGACTTCAAAAGGTAATAATAACAGCCTCACTGACATTTCAGAGAATGTGTGTATACCAGTCACGGTTTCTTATTTGGGTTACGCGTACAATTATGCTACCCATGAAGACTCAGACGAGTGCTTTTGAACATCTTTCACGCATTTCAAAGTCGAGTAGCCGAGTAGGTGATTGACAACTTTTGGGGTAATTGGGTGATATCACTGGCCAATAAACTGGAAACTGTCAACTTACTATGTCTCATATCCCACTAGAAGGCTGTTAACTTGCAATAGATTCCTTTCAGCTCGTACTGAAGCTGCTTGTCAGTTCTGCTTGCTTTAGGGATGTCCTAACCGAGGAAGAACGTTGCTTGTTTACCTTAAAGGAGATGAACTGTACGTTTTCTCAGTCACTTTATCCATAGTGCTTCCAAATTTCTCCCTTAGGAAATCGTGTTCTTCCGTCGATACCTCAAGATGGTACTTAGTTGACTTGCCGAACAACCTCCTCGTGGTGCCAGTTGGGCGGTTCGGGATTTTCCCTTTCCAGCGAATCGTTAGGCGGCCGTGTTCCACACCTGGTGGGTATTCACCTGACAAGCTTTCTCCCTATAAAAGCCACATATGTCCGTTTAACAACACTACAACGTGGTGGATGTGACTCGCCACCAAATAATGTCACTGCCTTTGCTTCACTCCAGTGGAGCATAGTATTCCAGCTGCCAGAAGCTGTTCCAACATTTTACTCTCTCTGTCTCCTTGTTAAATAGTATATCCTCCTTTCCTTACTACCATGGTTCGGATGGCACGTTGCTCTGTTCACAGACTTGTGAATATATATATATATATATATATATATATATATATATACTGTTCGTTGAGTGACCAATCAAAATCAGCCAATACCTTCCCATTCTGTGTACTCGTCTGATATCCCATTGGCTGACTAGGGATTGGTGACTCAACGAACAATGCGCACTTAGGGGAGTTCGCGCTCGTTGGATTCAATTTGATAGCGCTAAGAAATACTTTGAGAGGTGTGCGGAGGAACACAATTTAATCAGAATGGAATTTCAAAACGCTATGGTTGTAATTAACTCAGTAAGGGTACAGTGAAAGCGCAATGACCCTTCCATCTTCATTCTGTTGTAATGCCTTGGACCCTGACAGTCAGCCACCAACCGAAGGACTGATTATTTGCGCCTGATTCGGCCTTGCGATTAAACCATGCTACCTTACCGGTGAATAGTGAGAAGAGAATGGAGATGGACCTACTTTGTACCTTAAAGGTTCCCGGTTTCAGATCATCTGCACTTTACGACAGCCGGCTGACCGGTGAGTGTAGCTTTGGCGCGTTTACTTCACGTGTTCACTCCCATGCTGATGGACATTACCAATGTGTTTTCCTCTTGAATACTTTGACTTCTTCTTTTCTCCTTGACATCTACAACCTTGGAGTAACACCAGTTAGAGTTATATTCGTGCGCTTTGAAACCGTTTTGAGAAGGTGATCCCTAGCAATCGCTTCATCTGGTGTCACATTCTCTCACCAATATCTTCAAGCTGTTTGACCACTGGTGACTGAGTGGCTTTTGTTCACTCAGTAACAAGCGAGTGCTTTTTCTTGGAAGGTAAATCCAGAAACTGCATTCCCCCCCTTACTTTTGTTACTGAAGCCTTGAGAGGCTGACCACTGTAGTGGACCGTCAACTGGGCTTGTTTTCTGAACTCGTGTCTTGTGGATGCCACCGCGACAACGAATAATAGTCTTACCGTTCCGAAGACACGGTTAAGTCCTCGGTTTGAAGTGATGCTTCCTCTACCGATCGAATACCGCACTGGCACTGAGCTATCTTGGCACTGTTTGTTTCATTCTGTGTTCTCCTCATATCGGGCGACGTAACCTTACAATAATGTCACAGAGGCGAAACGGCTGCAAATCGATCCCCGGGCGAAAAACTACGAACACAATCAGGTTCGAAGGATGTGCAAGCTGACTCAATTCGGAAAGGGAGGTGACAGCTGAGTGAGAAAGCTGATTGCCAACACTCGCGCGTTTGCCACCAGTCGGGCTTGGGAAAGACCCTGCGAGCGTGTTGCCAGGGCCCAGCCGAAAGGTGATGAAATCGCGCATCGGACAGCAGGCGTGTTGCCAAGACCTGACCGGAAGCTGATTAAATCGCGGGTCAAACAACACGAGCGTTGCCATGGCCCGGGTAGGCGGACGAAGATTATAGTGTAGCCTGAACAACACGGTGAACTGGACAGATGGAGCGGACAAGTATGTGTGGAGCATGGGCTTACAGCCAAATCCGCCTGGCGATACCGACACATAAATATGAGCGTTCTCTGTCCTGATACGAACTCTGGTCTGCTGAGTCTTTTTCTGTCTTTCTGTCGGGTTTGCCAAGGCGTCAAACGGAGCACGCGTAAGGGCGCAGATTTAGCAGCAGGCGTGGATCAACCGGTCGATTGCGGGCGCAGCGTTATAACAAATAAATTAATAAATTAATTATATATTCCTCGACGATGCGAGAAGCTATGCCCTAATAGGGACAGATCAAATAATGGGACAACTTTTCCATAACATTTCATTAATACATATTCAGAGATAAACAAGGGGAAAATTGCAAAGTAGGTAACAGAGTAATCAGAATCGTTCTGCTATTTTTTCCTGTCATTGAATCAGGATTGTTCACAATCACATAACAGATATTTGGGCCGAGAAAAAATGTAAGGAAACGGGCTGTTGTCCGAAATGTTATGTGTGTGTTCGGAAATTTATTCAGGCACCATGGATACCGTTTTCGAATGCGTTATCTAGGGATTGTAATGTCCCGAATATCTTAGTCATTTTTTGAACGGTTAAATGCTTATTAATCGCAAGCTTAAATTTGCAAAGTGTATAACATATTCTGATATCACTTGGAAGTTTGTTCCAAATCTTTGAGTATCGGGTTAGAAAGAAACGTTCTCTGATTCTCGTAGTAAATTTTGGAATCATGACCTTCACTTCTTTGTTAAGGATTGCGTGTCGGCTGCTTAACGATATGCGAACACCGTTTTCAAGACTGAGAATTTGACAATTAATAGTTTTACTATCCACTTGCCCATTTTACTCGCAATTAAACAAATATCGTCTGATCCTATTGTTACCCGCACTCGATTGAAATCGTATTGGCTCTCAAAGCATTCACGTGTGGTAATTGCCAGTCAGCCCTTCCAGTATTCCCCCACATGAAAAAGTCTTGCGGTCGATAAATATTGAGTATTGGCCGTTCACAGCGATGTATTCCACAACTGGTTTCTTACGTAATTTCAATGTTTTCACATGGAGATAGGACTACGATTCTAATTTCGGGCCGTCGTGAGGTCAGCCGAAGCGTTTGCCTCTAAGCAACTTGTCGCTGTGTAACGTAGTTACTTTGCCTCAAAGCAAACCGTGGCTTCAATAGAGATTGCGTGTCATAATCCGGGCATACTGCCGGTACTCCATGACCCAGCAAGGAACTGAACGAGGTTCACTTCAAAGGGAACAGCGGTCCAGATTGGTATTGTGCGTCGGATGTATTTGGAGACAACGAGTGCTTCACATGACCCTACGATGACCGTTTCGGTCGCCTTTACTGGGCGTTTTAATGAAGCCTAGCTTGCGTCTGATCCGAGGGAGTTGATTACCGCGCTTACCATCCCGAGACTTATGTGCATACACAAGCAATGTAACACCCATGTGGTCTTCACAGTAACGAGTGCACTGAGTCTCCACCAGTAATTTCACCATCTTTCCGGCAAGCGACCAAGCTCCGCGCTCATCAACAGACTTTTACCCCAAGGTATTAAGACAATGCGACTTTCGCAATTCAGACGTGGTGTATTAGCAAACAGATACCAGCCTGTCTAACGTGTATGGTTCGCATATTTTGGTAGTTACCAGACTGAAACCAAGATTCACTATCCAAGTGGATGTCCAAACACTGTTAACGGTGAGCTTACACCCATCTAATCGCACAGTCTGGGCTGTAATACTTCGAGGTAGTGAACAGAGCAAATTTTACTGTATAGCCTTGGTTCTATATTATTGAGTATAAAGCAAAATAGTAACGTGTAATTGATGAATATGTGCACAAATAAATATGCGAACAAATAAATAAACGAATGCATAAAATAAATAAATGAACTAAATAATACAGAGCTAATTCCACGTATTCGGTCCGAACGGTATGTGGTGGTTCACTTACGTATTATGTGTCACCTTGAAACAAAGTGTTCTGATATTTGGGCCATATAAATTCAGGGGGTTGTCTAAAAGCGACTAAGAAAATGGAAAATAGACATTACATCAGTTAATTCAGATTCTAAATACGATCAATAATGTGTCTGTCCGATTGTTAGGCTGCAAATGTTAACTAAAAGTATACTACTTGTAAGTAGATATGAGAACGTTACGCCAGTGAGTTGCAAACTAATCTGCAAACCAGAAAATCCGGATGATCCTTATCACAGAACTCTTTTTTCACCTTCCTCTGTTTTCAGTTGATAAGTGAGTACGATTTTGAGCAACTAGTGCGCTGTGCACTGTTGAACACGCAGGAACTGTCGACACAGGAGATGTTTCGACAGTACTTTAGGCAAGCTAGCCCAGATGTGGACATCGATAGTGGACGCCTGCAGTCTACGGAGGGCGATGCGAAACCTGTACGTCTCAAACGTTCTTCTTCTATGAAAGCGAGGAGCGTTTGCCTGACAGAAATTCATGCCAGTGAGACGTCAGAAAACGGTGAGGGAGTCCATGATAGCTCCTGCGATGTGCTCAACAACTTGGGACCACCGTCAGATCCCGCGGCCTCCAAAGAACTGCATGAAATAGAGAAAGGATCCTCTGAGCCAGAGGAAAGTATTAATGACAAGTCCCCAGAAGATTTACCGGGTACGTTAGGATAATACGCATCTTGTTTCTGACTTGATAATGCACTTGAGATACCCAACACCGTTTGCCTTTCACCTTCCGTTCGCCATAAAGATCACGTGTGCAACCAAGTAATTCAACTTCCATTTACAGTCACTTTGAAACTCGCCTGGTGTTCGAGGAGTGTTAAATTCATCAACTTTTTATCTAGCATATTTGGAATGTATTCTCATTTCTTACCACACCTATTCCGTGTTGTTTGTTTTAATGCATCATTTTGGCCTTCTGTATGATATTCTGGATCTACTACTTCTAAGACCAATCATGACAGTCCCATCTCCAACCACTCACTGGTTTTACCTGATTGCCACCTAACTGAGTCACTTCTTACTGGCTTGTGCATTGGACTACCATTTTTGCTGTGGTGGTATTTCACAAATGTGTACGTCTGTTATTCCTTTTTGTTGCCTCAATCTGTTTCAATGTCAGATCGAAAATGCAACTCTAACATGTGTAGATTCCTGCTCTTGGTCATCTTCGTTGCTTAGGAGTTTGTGGAAGCAGCTGGTGAGGCCAACGCACCAACTAGATCATTGTAACTAATCATTGTGTGGCTGACACTTTGTTGTGCTATCGCTAGGCGGGAAAAGTCGGCTGTTAACATCGAAGGTCATTGGTCCTTATATCGGCAACATCATACTCATTTAAAAATCCCGCGGCTGTCTTTCGCGCTGTCTCCAATGTTCACTCTCCAATTTTGCTTGTTGCAAACAAGTGCAGCGGAGCGGTTACATTCTGTCTTAGAGATTGGCATATATATATATATATATATATATATATATATATATATATATATATATATATGGTTGGCGGCGTCCGGTTTCGGATTTGCCTGTCACTGTGGCAAGCCACAGGACGCCTGCGCCTACAGAGGGACCATGGATGGCTTGCGCTGCACCACCCACAGCTCCAACCACATACCCCACATCCAGTGTAAACCCGAAGGAATAAGACCGGGAGGCATGCGGATGGGAACCACGTTTCATCAACGGAGCCGGCCCACACTCCTTCACAGCTAAACACAAGTACGCTGTATTTGGGGAACCAACCGCACACAAGGCGGTGGCTGGACCGTAGTCCGCTCCACACTGAGTGCATGGAACCACCCTTCCAGCCTAGCAAGGCCACAAGAACCGTGCACCCCGTCCCCTCCAGCAACGACCAACTGTCTCCTGGAGCCAGTATGAACGACGTAGTGGGTAATAGACAGGTAGGCACCTTGTCAACATACACATCAAGCGCAACTATACCAGGGATATCAAACAACAGCCATTCAATTTAAACGACAAGCTGAAATAAAAGAAATACAATAATGCATACAGATACGGTGGCATAACTCTTCCCTAAATTACCATATGAAGTAAGTTGGTTAGCAACAAATCCGTGATAAGTAAGAAACGTCCACAAGTTACTTAAAATGCTACAAAACGCAACAAAATTACCGCAGATAAGCGCAATTTGTGTAAGCAACGTGGCCAGTTAATAGAACATTATTCAGGGAGGCAGAACAAACCAAATAAAGCGGAATGAAATTTAGCCTGCTTAAAAAGACCTAGTTTAAGTGTAAGTTGGTTTAGCCCAACTGCGGTGAAGAAGCATCAAGAATGCAACATCAGCCTCAGCATGGGGCACCATATATATATATATATATATATATATATATATATATGTATATATATGCAACAGTCTACGAATAGACATAGAGCCTTCAAAAATCATGGGACTCAAAAGAAAGTGCAGAAATAATAAAACAAAGTACAACATATCAAAGTCCATGGTTTCGTATTACTTGAGAGAGTTCCTCGCAGCCAGGCTCGATTAGACAGCTACTACGCATCGGGAAGTGCGCTAGACAGCCGCTTCGTTCCACAGGGACCCGGCAGCAACGCTTATCCCTCCGATTCTGCAGTGGCCCTAAGCCTTAAACCACTGACCTCGACCTTCCTCCTGTATGTGGCTAACATGAATAGTATTGAAGGGTGGACTACGCCGTATCGCAATGAGCTGCCGTCATCACCCATGACTCAGTGGCCTAGATCGCTGGCAAGTAGGAGTTAGCCCATGGCTTCGGAGCCGTTAAGAGCCAGCGGATGCCCCTCACCGACCAGTCCCTATGGGATGAGCTGGCCGTCTGAAGTTTACCAGATGCGTGATGGGTATCTAGCCTCAACGGTTCTTCTAAAATACAATAACTCTCCCTACTACTCTCTGAGAACCAGTAATCGCCGTAGCAGCTTACATACAACCTCGATTAGACGTGGCCTACAACGGTCGTCGTAGCTCGGAGGGCCGACTCTGTCATCTGCACTTTCATACAATGCACGATAACGAAGTATGATCGGCCCATATCGCAATAGGAAGCAGTCGTAACGGTCTGCCACTGTCTCCCATGATTCAGCGGCCTAAGTCGCAGTCAAGTATAAGTAAACCCATGGGTTCAGATCCAGCAGGATCTGGCGGATGCGCTCTACTGATGAGCCCTAATGGAAAGAGTCTCGTGGACCACCACTGAGGACTTGAAGAAAATGGTCCGAGGCAAAACAACTGCACCATTTTTGGGAACTCAGTGTGATGAAGTCGTGGAAAAACACCAAGAATATCCACAGCCAAATGGAGCAATCAATACAATGGAACAGATAAATGCGACCCAACGGCAAGCGGGAGCGATTGCGTCCAAGGTGAGACCATGATATAACTCGAACAAGGCTAGAGGCTGGGTTAATGTGTTGTCACGAATCTACTGCCCAAAAAGATTAATCCGTTCTTACCAGAGCGGAAAGTGCGGTGTCGAACATCGTGAAACAGTGGATGTTTAAGATCATTTAAACAGACTTAAAGTCTCCGATTTTGTGGTCTCAATTGAAAAGAGAAGCATCATTTTGCAACTCGATGGTATTGAATTGAGTTTGACAGGTTTATCTGAATGGGCAACTTGGTCAACCTGTGGAAGTGTGTACTGCCAACACAGCATAGTGACACGGAAGAGTTAAGCGCTTCCTGCAAATGTGGGGTTTAGTAGGCATGTCAGTACTCATTCAGGGTTAGGATATCTTGCTGAATACTCCATTCTTGAAGTAAATATGTCTGTATCTTGCATCGGATTGTTTATATGGTTCTTTCATAACATCGTTTATTGGCACGTTAGATTAGATTTTGCTATTACTAACCTTCTTTAACGCCGTTTTATTCTGTTTTGCATCTTGTTCCTCATTACTTGTCAGTTGGTGCATGGCCGGCAGCTAGTACGAGTTCGTTAGTTGGATAGCAGCAATAATATTTGTCCAGAGTTCCCATTCTATGCGCTTTGTTAATGCACACTGCAATTGAAATCTAATCCAGTCGCGCTCTGCTCGTGTGACCGACTCTGCCTTCCCGCCCTCCGCTCAGGCACTTGGGTCGAATGTACGCGGTGCGGCAAGTGGCGGTTACTGGAGCATATTGTCGATCCCAGCGAAGTGCCGGAGACTTGGCATTGTGGGCTCCAACCCAAGTACGCCAATCTAGTTCACAACGGACACAATCCATGTGATGAAGCGCAAGCAGATTTGGACGACGACGACGAGTTGGATCCAAAGAAGTATGTCTTCACCAAATTCACTGCCGGTTCCATTGTTTGGGTAAAATTGGATGGTAAGTACTTCGAGGACATCATTGCTTTGGTGGATATACTAAACTTGCATTGCTCTCTTAACATAGATTGATTCTGTGTCTCATTTAAAGTGATTATTTATAAGGTTTATACTATATACTCACATGTATCTGAATAGAGGTTTTTACTTCCTATCACCTGACACAGTCCTGCGGCAGAGGGAGAACTGCGGTACAGATATAGTAGATTACGGAATGAAGTGCACTTTCGGAGGCCGGTCCTCCAACCCTACGGCCACACGGATTTTTCTCCCTTCGTTATTGTGGAGTTCCCTCTCTTCATCTTCCGACAGTACATTCAACTTACGCCCACTCAGGTGACACAAATTCGCATCGTGCATGAAAGTATTTTCTACCGATCACTATTCCTGCAATTCTATCGTTTTTTACATCTCTCATGCCCAAACTCACGCGTACAACTTTATGGCTTTGGAGTTACACAATTGGCTGAGTTACTGCTGTCTGTGCAGCACTCTCTGAGCCGTCCGATAAACACGGCGTTGTTCACATACGCTGTTTTCCAATGCAAGGAGAGAACGATTTGTGATCCATTGTTTACTCACTGATCACGTCCAGCTTCTCTCATATCCAGCTTGTTTTCAATGTTCGACGGCCGATCACTCCAACCGGTCGGTTAGCAGACCCAATGGACAATGGTTTATTACGGGTAAAAAAGCATCGCTTAACAAGTCCCGTGGGATGGAAATTATTGCGAAAATAAATTGCATAATAAAGTGAAAAGCGTTGTGGTGGACTCACCATAGACTTATGTGAAATAGCGGAGATGTTCGCGTATTAAACATAAAAATCCATAAATCCAATGGTTGAGCGCTTGGCAAGAAACCGTTTGATTGCGTTTTGTATCCCCTGGCTAACAAGTCATAACAGGAAATGTAAGTGAGACAACGCATCGTCAACACGTTGTTTAAATATCGCCAGATTGGGAGCAGAGACGACATAATTAGGGAGGGCATTCCAAGGCTCACACACGCGGAGAGAAAAGAAATTTCTACGGCATTCAAGCCGGCTGTAATGAGTTGTCAGTTTCAGAGGGTGACCTCTTAGTTTAGTGTTGGGGTTCAGTTCCAGCAGCGGACGGCAAATGTGGTTTGGGTTCTTCAGAATCTGGTAAACCATTATGAGATCCCCCCGCAAAAGCCGATATCGACTGCTGTACATTCTTAGAGATTTCAGCCTTGTGACCACGAGGGTAGAGGAAATATTTGTGACTGACATTGTCTCCGTTCGCGGTGGCCCTCCCAATCCTTACAAGATCACAGAAGTACAGACAGCATCCCGTGCATCATGCAGCGTGGCGTTTGCTTTTCAGAGAAGTGCGGTAAATTCCGTAAGCTAGTGATAACGTTTTGAAATTGCATTAGACTGTCCCACACTAAGTGTATAGGGAAATTCCCTCCAGAAGGAAATCTGTACAGCAAAACAGCCGACACTTTTTGGTTTGTCCAGCATGTCAACCGTGTGTGCGTGTGTACTCATAAAGAAGGGCGATAGGTTAACTGAGACAGTCGAGCATTTTGTGCATGCGCCTTCGGAGGTGAATATGGCCACGCTCTTGCCTCAACCAGCTAACTCAAGCTCCATTCCTAGGCCCATGGGTTCCAACCACATTGCAGCTTCCGTATTTACGAATCTTCTGGCCCATCTCACTCCTCTAGACTGACAGGCACCCAGCGTGCCTGCCTCCACTTGTTTCAGCGTTGCAGTCCACAATAACTCGGTGGTGACGATGGCATCTCAGAGCGAGAGTCAGTCTGCTGTGGAAAAAAGCCAGGCCTCATACATATCGGTTTCCTCCATGGCAACGCCGGAGAGAACAACACTGACTTTGATAACAACACCGATCGACATCAGTTTGACGCAGATTCCACAGCTCACCAAACCTTTAAAAACGGTCTCAAGTAATACCTTCCTTCAACTCTGCAGTCAAACGAAGGAAGCACGGTGCTTTATTGTTGTATGCAGTAATGTTCCAAAAGCACAGTGTAGTATCGTAAGTTAGAAGTTAATTGACTGCTATAACCAGCAGAACTCCATTTGTGATGGTATTGGCATTTCGGTTGAGTCTTAAACGTTGAGATTGGTCACCTCTCATTCAATTCTGTGCATTACGTGAACCTCAACTTCACTTGCTGGATTGAATTCCACTGACGACAGAGACTAGTCTGCTGTAGTTGATTCGACTCTGTCACTCCTCACATGAGGTTCTCTTACTTTCTGATATTCACTGGAAGGAACGTACGAAAGAGAATGGCAACCATGAAGAAGTTCGTACGCCTGGCCAAAAAAATACTAATCACTTCCTGTGAAGGAAATTGATGCACACGACCAACAGCAGTGGAGTTGCTCCCGCTAAGAACCGTCCCTCGACCAAATGATCGCAACGCGGTTGACAGGATTTCCAGTTTGAAATGATTCGAAATACCTATAGCCGGAGTTGGTAGTTCATATTTTGATTCGTTCTCCGAGCTGAGTAATTTAATGACAAACGTTTCACCACTTCCCTCAGTGGCATCTTCAGTACACTGCTCCGTAGAGGAAAATCTCACGGAAAGTGTTGTCGGGACGTAGTGTTTGAAATTAGCCTCGTCAATCTGTGTCCCGTAACCTCTGTTTGTTCGATATTTGACCGTCCAGTTTTATGCCTTCTCAGCTGTAGATACACAGGATCGAGGTCAATGCGGAGGTTCAGTGAATTCTTCGTAGAGAACCATGCCTCGAGGAATTCCCTTCCTTTTCTTGTCCCTCTGCGCGCCAGAATTTCTGTTTTGTCCCAGTCAACCTTGTGTCCTTCCTCATCGAGGTGCGCTGAGATCTGTGACGATACATGATGGTATAGACACGTACGTTTGTGCTCTTGCATTCTTATGGATAGATTTTTCCTCGTTTGACCTACATAGTCTTTCTCACAGTTCTTGCATTGTATCCTGCAGACGACATTTTGGCGTTCGTGTGCCTCCATTCTTTCTTTAGGTCTAGATAGTATTCTTTTCAAAGTCCATCAACTTACAGATAGCGAAAGAAAATATCAAAGAACGTCTGAAGAATGTTTTACAAACGAATGGGAGGTTAACAACTGAAAGCATATGCAAGCTCCTCGACTTGTGTCTTACTACTTACTTCAAATTCAACGGAGTATTCTACGAGCAAGTTAGAGGGGCTCCAGTGAGATCCCCGATATATGGACTTATTGCGGAAGTCGTCATGTAGAGGTTGGAAGAGGATACACTCCCAGTCATTAGTCCGATACTATGGGTGCGATACGTTGACGATACGTTTGTGATGCTCAAACGCAACCAATTACAGACCGCACAAGACCTACTTAACAATGCAATGGAAAGTATTCGTTTCACCATGGAAGAAGAGTTGGAAAACCGACTATCCTTTCAGGATGTGCTTGTTACCAGAACATTGAAAGGCGGATTTCAAACATCAGTTTACAGAAAATCAACACACACCGACCAAATCTTGAATTTTAACAGCAATCACCCTAAGTGCCAAAAAATAAGCTGTATACGGACCCCGTTTCGTAGGATAGAATCGCAATGCAATACTGCGGATGCAAAACGAAAGGAAGAAGAACATCTGTTTATGTCTTTAATTCGCAACCGCTACCCACGTAGTTTCGTCCGAAGACACCTAAAGCGAAGGAACACAACTACCGCACCTGCACCAACAACGACGAAGCACATCACTTTACCTTAAATCAAAAACGTTTCCGAAAAGCCAGCCAGACAGCTTAAACCGCACAACCTGACGATAGCTCACATACCAACTGCGAATTTAAAAAGAATATTATCTAGACCTAAAGAAAAAATGGAGGCACACGAACGCCAAAATGTCGTCTGCAGGATACAATGCAAGAACTGTGAGAAAGACTATGTAGGTCAAACGAGGAAAGATCTATCCATAAGAATGCAAGAGCACAAACGTACGTGTCTATACCATCATGTATCGTCACAGATCTCAACGCACCTCGATGAGGAAGGACACAAGGTTGACTGGGACAAAACAGAAATTCTGGCGCGCAGAGGGACAAGAAAAGGAAGGGAATTCCTCGAGGCATGGTTCTCTACGAAGAATTCACTGAACCTCCGCATTGACCTCGATCCTGTGTATCTACAGCTGAGAAGGCATAAAACTGGACGGTCAAATATCGAACAAACAGAGGTTACGGGACACAGATTGACGAGGCTAATTTCAAACACTACGTCCCGACAACACTTTCCGTGAGATTTTCCTCTACGGAGCAGTGTACTGAAGATGCCACTGAGGGAAGTGGTGAAACGTTTGTCATTAAATTACTCAGCTCGGAGAACGAATCAAAACATCAAGCAGACCGGTCCTCGGCTGCTGACCCCAATTATATTAGAAAACTGGTCTAAATTCCGCAAGTGGTTGTCCACCGAAATTCGATTGTAGACCGCGGTTTTTTTTCTATACGCGTTAGCTACAGGTGGGAAACACTTCAGCTACTGTGCCACAATGCCTAAATGCACAAAATTAACAAAATGCAACAGATGCAATCCAGCTGAGCTACCGATAATGGATGGGCATTGTTGCGGTAAGCTATCTGTCGGCTATTATATATCAGAAAAAATAATTTACTATGCAAACTTATAAAATGCTAACTAATGAGATCATGGTTAGAGGGGGAGGCTAAGAGGGATGGCGTCAGACAACGAAACTCCTAGCACGAACGCCACTAAGGTAAGCTCCTTGCCATATCAACAAGTGTATCCAGCCAAACGTGTTCATCGTCTTTCGGACCCCAACCAGGGAGCCGTGAAGCTCCAACCGAGGCCAGCTTCGAAGTGAGGGACTTCATTCCTCTGGACCAAGTCATCGCTTGGCCATCTCTCCTCTTCTTCCATCCACATCACCGGTGAGCAAACAACGCTCGTCGCGGGAGTCGGTGGGCTAGCATGCGTAACAGGTGGCCGTGTCATCGAAGTCTGGTGCGGGAAATAACGGTGCAGTGCGGTTCATTTCCTTTTCCTGTGCCGTAAACAAAGCGTCGAACACGCTCGTTGCTCAAGCGGTGTTCCCACCAGATGTGAGCAAAATTGCGAAGGCACCGATTGTCTACGTAACTAGCCTCTTTATGTCTGTGGATCTAACGGGCCAAGTTTCACAACCGTACAGTAGGGTCGAATGTACCGCTGCATTGTAGACTCTACCCATCAGGTCGAGAGTGATGTCGCGGCTGCGCCATAGGTGGCGAAGGTTAGCAAAAGCACTTCGAGGTTTTGCTATACGGTTGCAGACAGCGGGTACATAGGCACGAATTGCTAACGACTCATTGGGGAAGGATAAGTTGGCTAAGCTTCCCCCCGTAAAACTTCATGAAAGTGTGATCTGACGTAACCTCAGCATCCAATAGAATGCTACCGAATACGGGGGATCGGCAGGCTCCGAACAGCCTCGAGCAGTCTTCCAACACAATGGAACTTCAAAGGCTAATAGTCACACAAAAGCGGCTAGTGGCCGACCCCTCCCAACAATCGGCACAATCTCCATTCATAGTTCAACACCGGAGAGCTCACTTTTGGTTGCCGAGAAACTTTCCGTGCTTGTGCACTAAGCCTTAAGGCCATATTAGTAAGTTGGTCAAAATCCGTCATCGTCAAACATCAGAGACTCGAAGTAGTATAATGATCGCCGGAACGTGACAAAGCTGTAAACTTATCCACATTGACATCACTCTACCTGGTATGTCACTTCTCCGGAACGACAGGACGAATATGGGTGTGCTCATGTATTACCAAACACTCCTTCGCTATGAATTCATCGAAGATCCCTAAATGCGTATCACTGATTCTCTTTGGTGCAGGCTATGGCTGTTGGACGAGGACGTGTGCCTTATGTTTGTAGTATATCGACCATTCATATTCCTTTCTGCAATGGACCACAGGTTAATATCTGCATTCCGTATTGTTATAAAGCGGAAATACAGCCATACACCATACACATATTAGTAACCAAAAGTCGAAGCCCTACCAATATTCAAAATTGCTGTATGGATTCACGGCGCTGGCAAGAGAAGACCTGACCGTGACGGCCAACCACTGGCCTCTACAGGGGGCAATAATCTGCACGGCAGTGGAGCATGAGTCGGTCTATATCGCAGTTAGGTTTCAATACGCACTGGTTGGCTGTCGTCCCCTATGGCTTAGTGGCATATTCTGTTGACTAGTTGGCGTTGGACTCTAGCGGTCATGGGTTAGATCGCCAGTAGGGGACCGATGGATGCGCACCACTGACGAGCCCCAATAGGGCGAAACGCGCTTCTGATGCTTTTCCGGATTGGTAGTTCACCTATGCGGCTTGGAATTTAATTGCGATGAACCAACTTGAATCATACCCAAATCCCTCCCCTTATTATTATAGAAGACTGCAACATCAATGATCTGTAAACTCCATCAATCGCGAGCAAACAGTTCAAGAGTTTTCTACAAGTGCTAGTCTCTAAAACCCAATCACCTCGCTGTTCCCACCAGGTTCAGGCCAGCGAATAATCCATCGATGTTAGACCTAGTGCTCATCATCGAGGAGCTCAGTAAATGCAAGACGCTTTCCTTCCAACATCAGAGCAGCTACTCATACCGAATCTGAAGGAATATACTACAACATTCAACTCTCGAACGTGACTTGGGTGTCCTGGTTCAAGATGACTTGGGTTGCTCCAGACAATCCGAAATGGCCTCGAAGACTAACACGTGGGGCTGTTGAGGCGGGCGTTTGGACAAATAAACGGCTCCATATTTCGACAAATGCTCAGTGCGTATGTTCGTCCCCATGTCGAATATGCAATTCAAGCCTGGCATCCATGGCTGAAACACAACCTTAATGCACTGGAGTAGCCACAACGCCGGGCATCTAAGAACGTAATTGGAATGGGCAATCTTTCATACCAGGAGAGACTGCAACGACTGAAGTTGTTCAGTGGAAGCTATCGCAGACTACGAGGCGACCTGCTTATGGCATACTTGATTCTGCGAGACCCACATCATGTGTGCCGCCCTTTACTGCAACTCAGCAGCAATACAAACCTGAGGGGGCCACTCATTGAAACTAGCTGTACAATACAGCCGCCTGGAGTGCCGCAGAAATTTCTTTTCCATTCGTGTCTGTCACCCGTGGAATGCTCTCCCAGAATCGGTCATCTGCACCGACAGTAACAGTAGTTAAAAGACGGTTGGACGATGCACTCATTCACTTACACTTTGTTACTTAACACTACGTCTCCATCCTACACCTGGAGTATACCATAGAATTATTTGTTGTTAACTGTGTGTGCTGTGAATATAAGAGGAGCGCAGGACTACGACGAAGCAAACGATAAGTCCTTATTTTCATATTTAAAGTATTAACTATTTTACTATCCTCCTCATCATTATTGTTAGGTTGATATCCCCACCAACTATCCAACGGGACTTGTAAAGCAACGCTTCTTAACCCGGATAAATTCATTATTCATTGTATCATGGTTGGTGTGTGTACTCATTTGGGTCGAAATGATCACCTGACTTTACTGTTCGATTACATTTGCTACGTCGAAAATCCTGATGCAGAACCCGGAAGGGATGCAATCGATTACGCATTACTAAGTGTAGTCCGCATTCGTTTAAAAATGTTATAGTTGGACATTCATAACATTCCTAAAAAGCACCACACTAGTCGCAAAAGCATCATAGACAATAGTCTTCCATCGTCCTATAAGTAGAAATCCTTTTTAAGAAGCCAAACCCGAAAATGCATGGCTTTGAGGGACTATACATGACGCGTTTACAACAAGGCCCAACGCGAAAAAATTGGGCAGCGCACGTAGCACAGCGCAACTAGTGTGTGTAGTTAGTTCGTGAGGACAAGTTTACTCACCCGCAGGAGTTGGAAAAACGATTCTGTTTGAACCAAAAGCTTCTTTACCAACAGGCCAATAAAATTTGTAGTGTAGCGAAGGATCTAACCACACACTGCGGTTGGCGGGTATACACATACGGCGTGCTAGGCGGTCAACGCCTTACGGACCCAGTACTCATCTACTTTCGTACTGGTACAATGCCCGAATGCTATTCCTGCTTTCAGCATTCCACTATCGGGCTTAAGTTGCGTCACTCTAACTGCAGAAACGGTGCCGGAGGAAACTACTATCCTTGCGTACACACATCTCTCCTGGACCTGATAACATTCACCCCAAAGTGTTTCAGGTAGCAGCAATACATCTAGCCAAAACAAGTTGCCGGGTTCTTTCAAGATTGCGTTCTGTTAAAGTGAAACGTGGTATTATCATGCTTATCACAAAGAACGAAGTCGATCTGAGACTGCCAATTGCAGTCCTTTAATGTTTCACCTTGTATTCGCCCGGGTCATTGAAGCGAACATCGCGGACGTACTGATGGACTAACTGGAAAGCTACGATATTATGGCGCAGCATGTATTTCACCAACATCGCTCATTTACCACGAATCTGCTAACAGCACACATCATTCGGACTGAAGCATTCACCGGGTGGCAGGAACCCATGCTAGCTACTTGTACTTTTCAAAGGCATGCGATTGCTTGGATCATCATGTCCGACTTCACAAGCTTCAGAAGAATGGCGTAGGATATCCAGTATTGAGGTGGATCGGTAGCTTTCTTCGCGAGCATCTTTGTCCTACTCGATTCGATTGAAGTGCGGCGTACCGCAGGATTCTGTACTTGGGCTTGTTTTTAGTGTTCTGTAACGAGCTCGCGCTAGTTATCATCACGAAATTTTTACTGTTCGCGGGCAACATTAAGACTTGGCGAGCGATCAAGGGATTAGACGACTACGAGGCCTGAAATCGGTCAGTGATGAATGCGCTACTATTCAATGTTAAGAAGTGCGTATTGTACACATCCGCCATTGACAAGCCTTTATTTACATGTATGGATGGCATGATCTGAATTCCAACACTCAGGAACATGACCTCGGATGTTATAGACAGTCCGAGTCCACTACTACAAGAGGTAACTGTGATAGGAGTATACACTCGAACGAACGTGCGGTGCCAGCCCAGCAAGGAAGCCGTTAGGCTGTCGCAAGGAAAGGCGGCAGTTGATTGGACGTTCACAAGTTTCTCGCATACACGCTGATTGGCCAACAGTTGGACGCATTGAAGTGAGTTTGTTTGACTGAATCAAAGGAAAAATGTCATGCATTCACAAAGGTCGTTAATTGTGGATCCAACTAGCTGTATATACCGATATGTTTCACTCGCCCTCTGCCTGCTTTTTCGCCTGGTCCTTTTGTTTGCAGAATATACATTTTGTCCCTGAAGGACCGAGTTTTAACATGGTGTCAGAGAAGGAGAAGAACATTAGTACCACCCAGACGATGATTGGAGCTGCACCTGCTATTCAAATGCCTGCCCCGCTGAACATGGATGAACGCAGTTTGGCAAGCAACTGGCGTTTGTGGAAGAGCAAATGGATGGATTTCTGCACTTTATCGCGTCTGGACAAACAACCGATGGCGTACCGCTTGGCCATGTTTCGACACGAGGCAGGAGATGATGCGCGCTACGTGCTAGAGACATTGTGTTACGACAAGAGCAAAGATGCCAACAATCTGGAGACAGTTCTTGAGAAGTTCAGTGAATACTGCGAAGGCCAAACAAACGAGATATTTCAACGCTACCTCTTCTTTTCGCGGAACAGGCGGCCAGGTTAATCCGTTGACACGTACGTCACTGAGCTAAAGATTTTGGCCCGATGCTGCAGTTTCTGTAAATGCATGGCAGACATTCTCATACGGGACCGCATTGTTCTTGGGATCAATGACGAAGGTTTGACGAAGCGACTATTACGAAAGCGCAACCTATCTCTGCAGCAATGTATCGACATCTGTAACAGTGAGTCCTCCACTGCCTATCAGTTCCAGCAGATGACAATCACAGGTGATTCAGAGTTGTGTGCCGTTTCCAGGAGCAAAACTACGAGGGCCACGACCGCGCGACAGGAGCCCTGCAACTTCTGTGCAACACGACATCCGAGGAACCGCGAACAGTGTCCGGCGTGGGGCCGCATTTGTGTCAAATGTGGGAAGCGCAATCACTTCGCCCGCTGCTGTCAGTCGACAGATGTCAGTGCACCCGTTCCAGACAAATCAGCAGAAGACACCGAACAATCGATTGGTAACGTGTCTCGGAAAGAGTCGCAGAAGTGTGTCTATGCAAGTCTTCTGATCGAGGGACGGTCTGTGCGATTCCAGTTAGACACAGGCGCGACGATCAACATTTTGCCCAGAAAGCACTGCCGCGGCGTGCAAATTCAATCGGATCAAGATTATTTGCGCAAGTGGAATGGTTCCAGACTCAAGCCAAAGGGCTCAGTGACAACTGAAGTGGTCAATCCGAGAGACGGTGGTTCGCATCGTCTGCAGTTCGTGATCATGGATGAGGATCTCACGCCGATTCTCGGCATTGATTCGATTTTATCTCTTGGCTTTGTCATTTTTAACCATGATCGTTTTGTGTGCGCTTGTCAGAGTGAAGCCGATGTTAGTGACCTGTATCCGTCTGTGTTTAGCCCGGGTTTAGGGGAATTTGAGGGTACCGCTCACCTGTCGTTAGATCCTTTGGTACGCCCGATTGCGTTACCTGCTAGGAGAGTCCCATTTGCGCTACGTGACCGATTTTCCGCGGAATTGAACAATCTGGTTATGCAGGGTGTGATTGCAAAGGTTGGTAAGCCAACAGACTGGGTTAGCCAGGTCGCAATCATTACGAAGAAAAATGGCGAACAACGCGTATGTATAGACCCGAAGCCACTGAATGAGGCCCTGCGTAGAGAACATTATGCGCTACCGACGTTAGAAGATGTTTTACCACGTTTGACAAAAGCTAAGTTTTTCACGAAAGTAGACCTTTCTTCCGCATTCTGGCACGTTGTTCTAGACGACGAATCCAGTTTCCTCACCACATGTGCTACACCGTTCGGACGTTATCGTTGGCTGCGATTACCGTTTGGCCTGAAGGTGTCTAGCGAAATTTTCCAAAAGCGTTTGGTGCAAGCAATAGATGATTCAGATGGCGTAACCTGTGTGGCAGATGACGTTCTGGTTTACGGTTCTACCGAATAAGAGCACGATACTAAGCTACACCGGTTCCTGAGGCGTTGCGTGCAAAAGAACATAACGCTAAAACGCGAGAAAATAGAGCTGCGGAAAGAGGAGGTGATTTTCCATGAGCATGTGTTAACATCCGACGGAATCAGGGTTGACCCAGGGAAGATTAAAGCGATACAAGAGATGCCGTCCCCTAACGATGTGAAGGCAGTCCATCGCCTAAACGGTATGGTGAATTACTTAAGCCGGTTCCTACCAGGACTCGCTGATGTCATGACTCCGATTAGGCAGTTAACTCACAAAGGAGTAAATTGGAGCTGGGGGAAGGAACAGGATTTGGCTTTCGCAACCATTAAGAACCTTATTAGTAATGCGCCCGTACTCGGATATTACGATCCAGCACAACCATTGGAGGTACAGTGTGATAGTAGCCAGAGTGGAATAGGTGCTGTTCTGTTGCAGAACGGAAGACCTTTGGATTTCCGCAGTCGAGCACTCACAGAGGCCGAGAAGCGGTACGCACAGATCGAGAAAGAGATGCCGGCAGTGGTCTATGCCATGGAGCGTTTCAATGATTATACTTTTGGAAGAAAGACAACCGTGTACACTGGTCATAAGCCGCTGGTATCGATAGCCACTAAACCACTGAATAACGTTCCTCACCGTCTGCAGCGCATGCTTATCCGGCTCCAAAAGTATGATATTGACATTGTGTACACACCTGGCACACAGCTTTTCATCGCGAACACCCTGTCGAGAGCACATCCGCCAGTGGCCGAACATCATCTAAAAGAGATCGAGACAGTTAGCATGGTGCAGCATCTGGCAGTGACAGAAAACCGTTTGAAAGACATAAGGCATTTTACGGAGGAAGACCAAATTTTTTCAGCTTTGCGAAACGTTATCCTCAATGGGTGGCCCGAAACAAAGAAGCAGCTCCCGAAGGAATTAACACCCTACTTCAATTTTCGGGACGAACTCACTGCCTGTGACGGTCTGCTGTTCAAGGAAAGTCGAATCCTAATCCCTTCTTCTCTCCGAAAGGAGATGCTGGAGCATGTCCATCGCGCTCACCTGGGTGCAAATTACATCATTAATCGAGCAAGAGAGCTGATGTTCTGGACAGGAATGACAGGTCAGATCAAGGATCATGTGTCTAACTGTGAGGCATGCCGTTCACACGACATACGGCAAACGAAGGAACCGATGATGCTGCATGATGTTCCAGACCGACCGTGGCAAAAGGTAGCAGTGGATCTATTCTGTAGCAACGGAAAGGATTACTTACTCACGGTGGACTACTATAGTGATTACTTTGAAATCGATTTACTCACCACCACGACCACGGAGGCAGTAATCAACAAACTCAGATGTCAATTCGCACGGCACGGGATACCGGAGGAGCTAGTCTCGGACAACGGTCTCCAGTTCAGCAGCAGGGCATTCCAGGCTTTCGCAACCAAATGGGAATTAGCACACCGGCAAACCAGTCCCTATCACAGTCAATCAAATGGGAAGGCAGAGTCGGCAGTGAGGCAAGCCAAGCGACTATTAGCGAAGGCTAGAGATACTCGGGAGGACCCATACCTCATGCTACTGGAGAGTCGCGACACTCCTTCAACGGATATCGGCCTGAGCCCAGTGCAGCGCCTATACAGTCGAAGGACCAGAACTGTGATGCCTGCATCCGCAACACTTCTGCGCCCTGTCACGCCACAACTTGAGAAAGTACAGAACAGTTTGAAAAGACGAATGGCTACTCAGAAACGGTACTACGACAACGGCGCACGAGAATTACCTGAGCTGACAGTTTGGGAAGAAGTATGGGTTGAACCAATTCCCGATGGACAGGAGCGGTGGAGAAAAGGAGTCGTGGTTGCGAAAGTCGGTGAAAGGTCATACGAAGTAAATGTTGGAGAGAAGAAGCTGAGAAGAAACCGAGTACAGCTGAGGATATGTCCGAGGCGACAGCATGAATCAGGGAGAGAGCGTTATACTGCGTGCGGCAATGAGGCGACATCGGCAAATCCAACAAAGAGGACGCGGAGTGGTAAGGTGTCTGGACTATTTAGCAAAGTACAGCAGCAAGAACATGAACAAAGGGAGGATGTGATGGGAGTATACACTCGAACGAACGTGCGGTGCCAGCCCAGCAAGGAAGCCGTTAGGCTGTCGCAAGGAAAGGCGGCAGCTGATTGGACGTTCACACGTTTCTCGCATGCACGCTGATTGGCCAACAGTTGGACGCATTGGAGTGAGTTTGTTCGACTGAATCAAAGGAAAAATGTCATGCATTCACAAAGGTCGTTAATTATGGATCCAACTAGCTGTATACACCGATATGTTTCACTCGCCCTCTGCCTGCGTTTTCGCCTGGTCCTTTTGTTTGCGGAATATACATTTTGTCCCTGAAGGACCGACTTTTTACAATGATCGCACGATTTCTTTTTGTTGTTGCGACGCGAGTCGTGCCAACTGAATAGACCACACTTCCTTGCTCTGACCATAGTTTTTTTAACAGAATTGAACAGAACTTTCATCACTTATCCCTCGGTTTTCGGAGGTCATTGTTATTCTCCCCATTACACATTAGCTGGTGGGAAGCGCACTGCTACTGTGATATAGAAGCAAATGCTGGTATCTCAAGTTGTTCACTTAGTGGTCTGAGTGTTCGCTGAGCTCGGCAGTTTGGCTGCAACCGTTTCGTCATCGCCCGAGGTGACATCCTCAGTGCGCGTTTATGTAGCAGAGCGGAGCGGTACAAAGCGTAAGTGAGTGTGAGTGATCGATCTTCTAGCATTCAGTCTGAGTTTGGATCGTTCGACATGCACCTGACCATCGAATTCAATCTCTGATTCTTGCCTGATAGCCTACGCGCACGTGCCGCTTCAGTTGTTAATTATGGATTCAACTAGCTGTATATACCGATATGTTTCACTCGTCCTCTGCCTGCGTTTTCGCCTGGTCCTTTTGTTTGCAGAATATACATTTTGTCCCTGAAGGACCGAGTTTTAACAGTAACCATTACGTTTGTCTCCTGCGCACGGCCCTCCAGCGTTTGGATTCAACCATCTTCTCACTAATGCTCATTGCATACATGCGTCCCAAAGTCGAACACGTTATGCGGGCTTGATAACCTTGACTGAATCACAACCTCGGAGCCTTCGAGACTACACAACGTCAAGTAAGGAAACCTGTCAAGGGTTTGCACGACCTTCCGCACTAAGAACGACTGAAGGTACACAGAGTGTTCAGTGGACGCTGCCGGCGGCTACGTGTAGACCTCATATTAGTTTACCAAATACTGAGTGACTTCAGTCACGTATGTAGCCACCTTCTCAATTGCAGTCCAAACACTAATCATAGATGCGATAACTTGCAACGGAGTGAGCAATATAGTCGTCCATATTACCAACAAACTTACCTCTTTCTCTGAATCTGTCAACCCTGGAACGCCGTTCCAAATCCACTTGTTTGTGCTTCCAACGTCATTTTCAAAACATGAGTGAATATTTCACTGAACTCCCTTCACTTTGTTACTTGAGCGTATAATCTGGACTTATAACCCACAGCGACACATAAATCTGGTCAGACGGGTGAGCAATCCCATTGTTATTTGCTATGAGCATTAACCATTTTACATGGTAATATCTCATTCGCACAATCCAACTTCTAGGTACCATTTCTCTATCGCTTCACCAGTGCGCCTTTTATTTGGTCCACTTATGTAGTATCCGAATTTATCATTTGCTATTACTAACCTAGTGCCCCATGCGGAGGCTGATGTTGTATTTATGATGCTTCTACACCGCAGTTGGGCTAAATCAACTGGCCCCTTAGGTATTTTAAGCTAGATAACTTTTCTTCCACATTAGTCGGTTTTCCCTGTCTACCTGAATAATCTCCTATTAACTGGTCACTTTGCTTACGCTAATTGTGGTTAGCTTCGTTAACCTTATTGCGTTTGTAGCATTTTTGAGGAACTTGTGGACATATTTCACTTATCGCGGATTCGTTGATAACCAACTTACTTCATTTGCCAAGTTAGAGAACAGCTATGTCTGCATAGTCGTATTATTTAACAGATATATTTTATTTGATAAGGTGATTTCAAGCGATTGGCTGTTGTTTGATATCCCTGGTATGGTTGCGCTTGATGTGTATGTTGACAAGGTGCCTACCTGTCTATTACCCACTACCTCATCCACACTGGCTTTAGGAGACAGTTGGTCGTTGCTGGAGGGGACGGGGTGCACGGTTCTTGTGGCCGTGCTAGGCTCAAAGAGCGGTTGCATGCACTCAGTGTGGAGCGGACTACGGTCCAGCCACCGCCTTGTGTGCGCTTGATTCCCCAAATACAGTGTGCTTGTGTTTGCCTGTGAAGGAGTGTGGGCCGGATCCGTTGATGAAAAGTGGTTCCCATCCGCATGCCTCCCGGTCTTATTCCTTCGGGTTTACACTGGATATGGGGTGTGTGGTTGGAGCTGTGGGTGGTGCAGCGCAAGCCATCCATGGTCCCTCTGTAGGTGCAGGCGTCCTGTGGCTTGCCACAGTGACAGGCAAATCGGAAACCGGATGCCGCCAACCATATATATATATATATATATATATATATATATATATATATATATATATATACACTTCCATTTATGAGTGGTCACGTGATTAATTACGTCCTTAATTGCCCACGAATGTCACGTGCTTGGACGCGCACACTATGCCAATGAATTCAAATTAGGTCTTGTTTTACAAGACGTGGTATTCGAATGTGAGTCACGTGATGTGTTGAGTGGACACATTGTCTTTGATAAAAGGGTGTAGTTCAGATGATAATTACAATTTAAAAACATGAATGTTTTGGAAATTTGTGAGCATTCTAAAGAGTGGCCATTTTACAGAGCCACAGCCGTTTGGTATCTGTTGAAATTACTTTTATCTTCTGGTCGCGCTTAGTCATGGGTCACTCCCTCCAATCCAGCTCTTTACCTTCTCCTCACTTTGAATATCTTCGAAATGCAATGTGATAATTCGCTTAACTCCAAGCACTTCGTTAGGTGAACCATGATACCATGAAACTCATTGAGATCACACATGTCAACGGATATTTTGAACGCGGTACAGGAGTGGTCGTTTTTACTTTTTCACAAGACTCATTTAGTATGGGTACCCCTCACAATTTGCCCAAGCAAGCAGGCCCCTTTTTACCTTCGTCATTCATGGGCACACTGAGCGCGATTCGTACTTAACCATGGCACACCACTGTTTCATTTATAAAACGTGTCACTTGGTTTCGTAACTCTCGCCCCGACAGTCCCAAGCAAATTGTCGTGCATCCACTTTGTTCCTGTAACAAATCATTGTTCGTTTTTTCTTCTCTTTGCACAATATCGTTTCGCACATCCCAAAGGTTACCCTGAATGGCCGGCCATGGTGGATTGCGACGAAACTGGCCGCTTCGCAGACTACAACTCAGTGACTGGCGAAGTGTTACGTTACTTTGTCGTGTTCTTCGACCCCAAAGACACCACGCATCAACGCGTCAGACAGAGTCGTGTGAGGAAATATACATCCAGCTCGGAAGTGGATTGGACACGTGTTGTACGTGATACGGTAGTCAACTCGTTTTGATGAATATAACAAATGTACTCCTGAGTAGGGGATTTTGATATAATTAACTGAGGTTCTTCGCGGTCAGTTTCCAAATCAGATAGTCGTCCACATGCCCAGAAATACACTAGACTGCAGTTTCAGTCCGTTGGGCATCGTCAGTAGTACGCACCCATCGGATCCATCAGGATTCCAACCCAAGACCACCAACGGTTTGAACCGCCAGTCAGCAGCTTATACCACTGGGCCACGGGGGACAGCTTCGGCCCGTCATGATTTGTAAGCTAACTGTGCTATAGCGCGTCTTATCGTCCACTGCCATGCAAATTAAGAACGTTGCAGAGGACAGGGTTGGCCCCGAAATACACGAGATCCAATAACAGTAGTTACGTACAGCATAGCGTTTAGAAACTGTTAGGGCGGATATATTTTGATATACTCATGAGTAGGGGGATGGATGCGCACTACTGACGATGCCCAACAGGCTGAAACTGCAGTCTAGTGCATTTCCGGGCATGTGGACGACTATCTGATTTGGAAACTGGCTACGAAAAATCTCACTTAATATAAAAAATGTGTTCAACGCTTCTTCAATTACGCATGGCACTCCCAGTAGCCCTTTTTACTTCGTATCAGGGAAATCGTTGTGAATCAAACGTTGTAAGCAGTCAATGAGGCTGCGACATTTCGTAATGTAGCGCGACCTGGGTTCACCTTCCTTGCTCGATTGGCTTGTCGCATCAAATGGCTTTCCTGCCTTGGCGTACACTCCACCTTAGGATTTCCTCCGCAGAGTTAAGACAACAACAATGAGAAAGCCACACTTGTTATAATTACAGTGTTTATTCTCGACTTTTCGCGAAACCTGGCTGTGTTAACAACCTGATCACCGAATTAACAAAGTTATGTACAAGTTATTTTTTAACAAACCGCTCCAGATTCCGTAAGAATACTTTGTACTATTGTCTCAGAAAACTAAAGCATTTCGTGTTTTGGATCAGTTTGAACACGATAACGATAAGACGAGCAATACAAGATGACGCCATTTCGTGTTATCTGATCACTTGCAAACCAGCAACGTAGAGTATATGGGAGAAGAAAATGCACAGTTAAATTGATCAGAAAAAAACAAACAGATACCAAACAACGGATGATAGGCCTGGGCCACTGGTCATGAAGCTCATGCAAGCGTAAGGCTTACTTCCATTTACTTCGGTACACAAAGAGCAGGACGGCGCCGAGCAAAAAGTCACGGACTTGGCAAACAACAGCATCCGGTGTTTTCATTTCGGGTAGACAGCCGTAAATGTTTTGCGTCTGGGTAAACATGCTGTCCCGTACTCTTATTAGATGTCGGTTGTTTTCTTGCCACTCCTTATCCGTTTGCTTGTTGTGACCTTACCTTATCAATCCGCTTCGGCGTATGCTCTTCGATCCGCTTACCCAGCCAATGATCTGTTTTGTCAATGCAAATGCTTCTACGACTACAGACGACTTGATAAACGCTAAGAGTTATCGCAGAGACCGGTTGAGTGGTGCCATCTTGCAGTGCACTTCTTCTCATTGTCTTGTTGAAACTTATGCACCGTGTTTGTCCATGCATGGAAATAGGACACTTTCAAACCCTTATGATAATTTGTTTAGTTAGTGCACGGTGTGAATCCTGATGGATAATGACCAGTGAGAATAAACCTTGGCGGGAGTGAAAGGCTCGATCAGAAACTTTGCCCTTCGTTATTCTTCGAACATACCCAAAGGATATTTTTAGAGAGGAACGCAATTTTTACTCCCTCCCCGCCCTATTGGACAGTAGTCATCTAACCTCGAATGAAGTACACGGAGATGCTGAAAATCTTGCGTCTACAATGGTTAAAACCGCAAGATGCCCCCTTGTAGTGTTGTATTGTCCTATCATGTGCACATGGAGTGCAGTGTCATCCATGCTACTAGGCAAGCACCGATTCTTCGGTGTTGAAAAGTGTAACATCGAAACCCATGCACTTCGAGTACTTTCCTGATGATCGTAATAACCGAGGTCAACTTCAAAGTAAATCGAGGTGTGAATAGAGATTGAGTGTCACAATCCAACCACATAGTGAGTACTTCAACCCCGACTTTGAATTCTTTACCGCTGTGCCAAGCGATTGCTCAAGGATCTTAGTGGCATAATGATCAAGACGTCAGTTGTGAACCACTAGCTCCCGATTTCCACTCCAACTCAGGTTGTCTACACCTGATGAGTCCAAAACGCGACGAAACCGTCGTTCGTGGAGTTCAGTGTTGTTAGAAAGCAGCTCCGAAACTCTCCAATTCGGATGTGGTCCTAGTGATCGAAATGGCAGAGGTTTACTTTAAAACACACCGTGGCCTCATGCCATAATCAGGTGCGTCAGTGGGAATGTAGTGTGGGAAGATTTCATGATCGCGGTTGGTCAGCATGTGGTTTGGCCACAAGATTACATTGGTGGGATTGAGTGCCCTTTGTCCCAGTGGACCCAGGGAACCACACCTATCCGGCCACTACGGTAAATGTATTTGCCTGCTCGTTCTACAAGGCATCAGAAATGGACTTACCGTATGGCCCGAAGCCATTGTTCCGCATGGTATCTGAGACACACACGAGTGGGCGTCTCGCGTTCTGCAAATAGAGAAGAACTACCTTACTTCTCATCAACATGGTACAGTTATAAAGGTCTGTCGTTTCATTTTAGATCATGATCCTGTCACTAAAAGACTACTTAGAACGGAAGACTGGTTCTTAGTTTCCCGTCCTATTGAAAACGAAAGCAACAGAACTTTGGACGCACCCGTTGGCCACGTTTATGGCCATCACAATCGGGAGGGTTTCATTCCGAACCCAGTCAATGCTGAGCGCTTGCGCAAAATCTGACCTAGCCTTGACCGTGTTCTAGTCCATTTATTGTTCACTGGTCTGTGGGGACCATGTTACGCTGGTCACCCTTTGGTGCTACTAACGAAGCTCCGATGTCGGTCCGAACGGACGGGAACCACCAAATCTTTACCAAGGTAGAAACAGCGTATCGCTTCAATGCGCACGTGACCCGTAATATTGCACACCTTAATCCTTTCACATGCTCGGTGGGTTTCTGTATGTTCTACCTTAAATACCGGTTTGCTGCATAGTGGGTCACCTTTTTTATCCAACTTCAAAACAGGACTATAATGATCAGCGTCATGGTGCATTCCACGCCCCATTTGTATGAGATAGTAGCTTCTCCTATACTAAACCGAAATCACATGCCACCACTGAGCAGCAGGTCAACATTGTTGGTTTAATCGACCATATTCAAAATGGGGGCGCTATGTTTCATGATTTTCTGACTGTCTACAGCGAATATTTTAAACCACTTAAAGTACCTCCTTTTCATTTTTTACATTCAATGGGTAATTTTTTTCTTCCAAAACATTTAATTGAACCGTACTGTAATTATAAAATCACTTTATGGTTTTGAAGTGAAGAATAGGATCATGCAGAAAATGACACACTACACTGATAAAGACCTTGACACTAATATAATACTGTACGTCTACCTAGGCAGCAGCGGAAAATTAAAATAGATGTTTTTGTATTGTGTTCGCGATCACTAAACTACCAACTTGCTCTTACAATAAGAGCTTTGATCATTATTCTTTTTTGGAAATCTGATTACAAATAGGTATTTTCTTTACACTAACAACGGCCATATTTCGCTCAGCAAGCGTCTATTAATGTCATGTGTTAATGAAGCTGTTTGTTTCTTAACAGTGAAGTTATCATTATGAAACTCGCCAAAAGTAGTCTCACAGCACAGGAAGTATTTACTCTAATTGACGAAGACATATTTCCTGGTACGAAGTATGATGACAAAGAGTTTCTTGACTCAACAGATATTTCATTAGAAATTGCATGTGAGGAAGTGTAAACGCTCCTTGCGCAACCGGAACCGTTGGGTCAGCACGTTTGGGAACGTACACTGCGTTCTGATTCCACTCCATTGTACATCGCTGAGAGTGGTTCTGGTGCTTTCTTTTACAATAACTGTCTGAAGCAATTCCTCATGAGTTATTGGAAAATCTGTTCTCCAAAAATATTCACAAAAGCATTGTTTCCGGACTAATATTTACGCACAGCACAATTAGTTGCAAAATAACAAGCCCTATACACCGGTTACCTAGAGCGAAAGGAAGGTAATCATTGGAATAAAGCCACTTCACAGTTATAGGGATTGTTATAGCTCAACTTCCGAGTTACTTAACAACTACATCTGCAACCTAATCTCTGTCAAATGATTCGGATGCATGTCATTTAATCTGTACTTAAATGATAACTAAGATGCCAAAACGAGGGTCAGGCAACTTTGACAGGCTCTTCAAAGTACAACCATTTATCACGAAGTTTGCTGACAACAGCAAGCACGCTTTCGCACCGAAAGGCCACTGCTATTGATGACTCTATGATCAAGTTCTAACTTGGATCATCACTCAAATAGTACTTGCTCAAAAAACCAAAAAGCGAGACTACACGGTTTGGGTAATGTCAACAACTATGCACAGACTTGCGATGTACGCTGGCGACAAGCATGCAGTTGTAGGGCGACAGCTAGGTGTAAGATTTCTGAACTCTCCCATTCAGGACGTACACAATAAGGGACACACCTTTTATATATTTTCTTACAAACCCAGCACACTTTCAATACATGTGACATAAAATGGTACATGCTTGCAAGACGAAAACGGACGGAAAAGTTCTGACCATTGAAAAATGGCAAAATGTGTAAGGTAGTGATTATGACTGGGCGACAAGTGATTAACGGGCAGAGTGTGATGAAATTGAACGACAAGCACAGCGTTCATCTCCTTTTCATTTAATATAACCAACGAGGCACAGCAGAGGTTGTGAGGGCAGAACAAGATGAATCACAAAAGTAAATTCCTTGCCCTAAATTTTGTCAGATTACAACAGCAGCATGAGTTGTGTGGACAAGTTTGACCTGATAAAAGGCACATATGCAATGGACAGCAAAATCAGAAATGATAGCATAGGCTTCCTTGGTACAGTCTAACCTACAATGATGACTAGCCAAAATCATCCCCAATCTTTTCTCCCATGAACCGAGCCATGGTGACCACCTGTCCAAGGTGACCACATTTTGTCGGTCCCTTGAGTGGTTGCCTTAGACAGGTTTGACTTTACTTTGTTGATACAAGTATTATCAATGCTTGGGTTAACCCTAAGGAACTGAAGCAACCTAAAATGAGCATGAAACATTTTCGATGAAAAATTTCAAATGGTCTCGTCAACCATGCCTATGTAAAAGGTAGAAAGCGAAAGTCAACCTCCGCGGTGCAGATTAAGGGTAAGACTAATGTCCCAAGGACATTTCGTCTGTGGGACTCATCACATGAACTATAAAGGTCTGCAAGAGGATGTTGTGACCCCTGTAGCACAAATCTGATGAGGTGCGCAAACAATGAAGGTATTCTACATGCAGTTCCCATCTGTCCTTGGAAACGAAAACCTGTTTCCAAGACTATCATTCATCTTGATGCATTGTGGGACAGATGATGACCCACAATATATGGACATAAAAATTTTAGAGATTGTCAAGAATAGTTTACAATGTCTACTTACACTCTGGCACATTGCTAAAAAAACACATTATTGGAAAGTCAATTTGCAGTACACGTTGTGTGGATGGATTGCGACGCGCAAGCTTTGCCCGTCGTGACCCGGTGGCTTAAGGGTGGCGGTCGCAACTAACATCCTAATGGTCCCGGGTTCGATGCCTGCTATCTCTATCTCATGAGAGGAAATAATCTCGAAACGCGTCATGGAGTGCATTGGTTTCAGGCGGGCAACACCCAATTTGCTACTGCTTCAAACACATTATTATTTAATTATTCTAAAATTATGCTTCTCGGATATTGATCTTCATATTTAATGCATTTTTAATCACCGTCCACTACTGTGAATTTCTTCAAGAGATACTAAATAACTAGCACCAGTGTGAAGGGCGATTTCGCCTGTAGCATCAGACACGATGCTTACTGTTCTCAATAATCGGTTTCATATCACTGGGAAACCATTTGATAAAACTAATCATAGTGGCTTGCGAACCATTCGCTTTCTGATTACTTATAAGTGGACGGATTTGTCACGATTTATTTGGCTCATCGCATTTAGATTACACGCCACAATAGTCAATCACCAATCAGGAAAGTTCACCTTCTGTAATCCACAGCCAACCAGTGTTCCTATGATTATTCCGTTTCAAAGTAGCGCTTCTACTGACTGTGTGGCAATGTAACGTTCCACATGCTGACACGCTGAACGGGCGGTGGGAGATACGAGCAGCGCCTCATTACTTCTGCGTTCTCTTGTATGTATGGATAGTCATGTCGAAGCGATGCGTGCTTAACGGGGATACGTTCGGTGACCAGCACTGCCCTCCATTAACAAATGGTGGGATATTAAGTGGTGGATTTGGAGTAACTGTCCTGTGTTTGGACTGCAACGCTCAATATCTATTGTAACTTCGGTTTACATTGGCGGTTTTCGTCCCCTTAGCTAGTATTAGAACTTAGAGCCAACCGGTTAACTGTTGATATCTTGCTCACCAGCTCACTGAGATCGGTAGACGAAGCTAAGCACAGCGGTTAGGAATACAAAATCGGGGTTGAAGTACTCGCCGTGTCGTTGGATTTTGACATACCACGTTTACTGAGACCTCGGTTTGCTTTAGAATAGATCTCGGTTATCCTGATCACCACGGAGGTACCCGAAGTTCGGAGTTAAACTGCTAGACATTCTTACCTATCTTTACAAGACATGCATCAAAGACAGCTGCAACAGTTTGGATCTTTTCTTTCTCTGCCAAGCCTTTGAGCGTCTCGTGCGAAAAGCTAACTCTGTGCTGGTCAACAGTCCATTTATTTTTCTCTGGTTTTGTCGGATAGCACTAATGACAAACCTGCCGTTGGCAGCGTTTCCGTACTCCAGAACTGTGGCATCACACAAATAACCTGCCACCTCTTTCCGCCAGCTATGAGATTAGAACAAGGCAGCTGAGATATGTACACGAAGATTGGTGCAATCCTGTTGAAAGCTCTTCACAGCAGCCCACCTCAACGTGGTTTATACGAGCGCATCACTAGTTATCTCTAGATTCAAAGACAAAGTGCCTGATCTACCCCAACCAATGGTGATCAGCCGATTCACCAGCTCCTGTGGAGCTAGGCACATTAGGCGCACGATCAGGCACTTAGAACATCGAATCAAGGAAGATCTACCGAATTCGCTCCCAAACCGAAAGGATAGGACTATGTTAATTGTTCTAACTAACTATCTGGTCAGTACAGGGCACCATGTTGACAAGCGTACTGCCTTCGCAATTCGATGCAAGGTGCCATACTACTTGAACTATCAAATAGCAGCAATGATGTGGCAACTACATTTTTCACCCTGGCGGTAATAAGATATTCGAGCTGACTGAGGGCAGAATAGACGCACGAACGCCACACAATCGGCTCAGGGTAAAGTGCGCACAGGTTTTCGATGCCATGGTTGATCGTTTGGGACACAGAAGTACATGTGGCAACAGTGACCGCAATCGGACAAGTAAGGTGATTGTTGAGAAGAACGGTTGCACAGATGTGCCACATGGCGCAAATGTGTTGTAGGTCATACAGAGTAACATTAAAATCTTCAACCCTTAACTTATCCCAATATTTTGCCCTACATATAAATGGTACCAAACAATCGACGGTACTAAAAATGTCGCCCCCTGTCACCTGTCGCCAGGGGCGGACCTCCCTCTCCGCTCCCCCCCCCCCCATACTCCGCTTCTGACTAGCAGCAAGGTTATCAGCTACCGCTGAAGCTGCAAACATAAGCTTGACAAGCCCAAGTCACTGCATGCGAAATAACCTCGCTTATGCGTTGCAACTTCTTTGGCCAACAGCTACAAGAGGAGAAGCAGATCCGACCCAGAAAGACTACGTGCCTTCTTTCATCTGGTTACTTGAAGCAGTTTCTGAGAGTTGTTTTATTTTGTCTAATCGATGGTTTACTTCGGTACTGTCCTGCGGACTTGCTTTTCTGTAACAGACTTGATGCTGAAGAATCTGAAAACAATTGTTTGCTCTACACGTTCCTCTTTTGTTTTTGTAGAATCTGATATACTTTTAAAAACGCTGACGCTTAACAGGTCCCGTGAGATGCTCTTGCTGGAGGTGTTAAGATCAGCGCAATAGTGGCAACACATTTAAGTGCACACTGGTGATTTTATCGGGCTTTTCGCCCAAGTACCTGGTTCGAATTCGGGAACACACTGTTTCATTGCGTTGTGTTGCTTACTAGAGACATGAGTTATGTGCGTATTTGTAATCTTGCAATGAGTCTTCAAGTCGCTTTTTAACATCATTAACTCGAAGACAGAAACTATTTACGCTGGGAGAGCCTACCACGGTTAGCGCACTCGAGGGAGGAAATCTCGATGACTTTCCAGCCGGTTACAATGCTTGGCCAAGTTTAGATTATACTCTCTCATGTTGGCCTTGTGAATAATTCCTAGGAGGGAGCGCTAACTGTGGTTGAGGTTCTTTAAGTTTTGGAACCCTCTTAAGTGGTTGGTCCGCCTTTGTAGAACAGGCTGCGTTTCATTCCGAGGAATTTTATTCCAAGTTGGTAGGGAAGAGGGAAGAATACCATAACTTTATTGAATTCCTTGCGTTGTGAGATCCCGAGAGTAGCGAGATTATGCTTGCGCCATCTATGTGACACCTGGGTAGCGTATCCCATTTCAGGGCCACCTGTAGACATCAATCATTTGTGGGAGGATAGAAGAGTCAAGCCGTCCAAAAGCTTTGCGCATGGAACCGGCATGTTTATTGCCCATTTTCAACGCCTTTTCGTTATGTTTTTAGCAACCGAGACCGTCTTGAACCTGATGTTGCTTCCCCGGGACATACTTTTCAAAGTGTAGTCTTCAAGTTAGTGTGCTCATCGGCTGATGACGTATCGGAACAACCTTACGTTTAATCACTTATGGTCACACGGTTGGTCTTGTTGACGTTTACCGCTGTTTTCCATATATCACCATCCTTGCTTACGCATACACCCCGAATGTTGTGAGAACTTTCACTAGCCACTTCCACTTCTCCGACTGTATATTATAAATCGGCAGTTTGTCCCCATCGAAACTGCGGCTAACAATAGTTATTGCTGTAGAACGTAGAAGCCACCATTATACTGCACCATAATCGGCATCGACGGGGATCGAACCCCGGACATACGGATTGCCGGTCCACTGAGCTACCGAGGACTGACGAGCAGGTGCGCAATTTAATACCTGACTTCTGCTTGGTTCGCGCCGTATTGCCAAATTACATACTCACAAAACCACCAATACTCTAAAAGTTATTGCTGTCTTCAACGGTTAACACTCCGTTAGGCCACTGTGCGTCCACCCATTGTGCCTCATCCGCATCTAACCGGTGTGAAAAAGCACAGCTTTCAAACGTACCACTGTGGACGTGAACCCGTAGTAGCGAACCGACTCCTATACCCATGTCTATTGCATTGCCAACAATAGCAAAACGTTGAATAATGGAGCTCCTCTGGTGATATAATCCAAGTTCAGTCAGCATCTACTACATCTTGGAACTGACCTTACTTCTGCTCCTACCAACGTGCTCATCCCTGTTTTCCTTTCTTCAGCCCACTCGATACAGGAAGAGAATTGAATGGGCCGCAGAAGTAGCTGAGCGAGCGTTGGACTTGCCTCTTCAGGTTAGCAAAATACTTCACCTGTTTGGCTGTCGTTCTTCAATTAGCATAATCACATTTTTGCTCACTTTCAACTTGCGACCATGCGTATTTTGCCTCGAGGTTAAGGGTTTTTTCCTAAGTATAACTGCCTCTCTGCCAAAGCGGTTACTCGATAGCTGTACGAAACGCCGCCCTGCCGTGGGGGGATAAGAGTACTTTCGTGAGTTTTACCTGTGTATTACAATTAAAGCCCTCTGCTTGTTGTCGTTGTCATTTATCAGACCAGTGTCATTTTCATATAATTGGTATATTCTTAACAGGATGCGAAATCACCCAGCAAAGCTGATCTGATCATAAGGTACGGGGGAAATTCAGGCTCAAATTCCAAGGCTGATGTACAAGTTCAATGGTAATTTCTTTTCCATTGATGATTTCACCAGGAATTTCGTTTCAACAAGGCTTCGGAGTAGACAACAGTCAAGAATCGTTAAGGTTCACAGAAAGTCAATTGCAACTATGACGAACGTAACAATGACTGACCCATTTTCTACTGGCGTCCTTTTTTAAGGATACCTAAGATGTGACTTACTTGTTGAGTTAACTAAGGCAAACTTCCAGGGGTCAAATGATTTTAGAATACTAAGGATTAGTATCTCTTCTGAAAGTCCAGTCAAAATAGTAAATACTATGTTAACTTGCTACTTTAAATCATATTTTAGTATATCCTTGATAACGTCAACAGAAAATGGGTTATTGAGGTGAATAGACAATATGCACAAATGGAGGGGTGATCAAAAATAGTTATACTACTCGTTTGTGACAATCGTTCCAAAAATAAAAACCACGTAGGTGGACAGCACTTCAACATTAGACAACTGACCTGAGAAGCGACTGCACTATAAACAATTTAACTTAATTAAACAAAACGACCTACCTCACACCGATGGCGAGATACGAAACACAGTGGAAATGTAGTTATGTACATAAGTTAGATCGTTTAATAAAAAGGCATATATATATATATACATATATATATGTATGTATATATATATATATATATATATATATATATATATATATATATATATAACGCACGCTGCATCGTCGCTAATCACTGTGGTACCGATTATGTGAAATGGGTGGGGATGGTATGGTTGATAGCGGGGATTCAAACGATAAACGTTTTCTTGCCTGCATGATCTAACTCAACTCAAACTTGTTGCGTTCTTACTTCCCTTACAAAAAGATTGTTTTAGCTATGTTACCACCTCTTACTCGTATTTCTTTTGGTTCCGTTCTCAGGAGAGGATATTTAAATTCGGTTATCCCTATTCGCAAACATGGGATCATGGTACTGCGATCGTGAGTTTTTAACCGTTACAGTATTGTCGTTTACCTCTTGTTCAAGCAAATTAATTGTAACGTGTACAAAAATAGGATATTTCACCTAAAATCACTCCCACTTTTCTTCAGACGGATAAAATTTTGTTGTTTTGATGTGGTGCACATCGACGTTAGTAAGGTGTTTGACTGATTGAATCACGAGGTACTCCTTCGTATACTGATGACATACGGAATCGGTGGCACGTTACTTCAGTGGTTACACGAGTTTATTGTAGGACGAAAGTTTTGCTTGTAGGTCACACACTACCTGACAGACCTTTTCCCATCGACCAGTGGCGTGCCTCAAGGAGCTGTACTTAGGCCAGTATTATTTCTTATTCATTTTAACGATCTTCCGCAGCAGCTCCCGTCACCATGCGCCCTGTTTGCAAATGACTTGAAAATCGGGTGGATCATTGAGAACCAGGACGATTGCGCTCGCCTCCACCATGACTTAGAGCGACTGTCAACGTGGTCCACTGAAATGCAACTCCCTCCTAACGTAAGCAAACCGGAGTTCATCAGTATCACCAGACGTCCAGGCACTCGATCATACACCTTGAACGGCCAGTTGCTCCATCCCGACACATCTGTCAGAGACTTAGGAGTTCTCTCACGACATGATATGATATCGCTAGAAAATCAGTGCGGGATTTCGTATGCTCTGGGCATTAAGACGCAGTTTCCTCATTTGGTCCGAAGAAACCGTCCCTCGTCTATTCACCTCGCTCATTAGACCAATCCTTGAATACGGTGCCCCAGCTTACCATCCGATAACCCAATGGGAAACTGAAAAGCTTGAGAATATACAGCATATCGCAACTAAAATGATACAGAGTCTACGAAAGCTTCAGTATGAAAAACGTTGTGAAAGGCTCGGACTCTACACACTCACACACACTCGGACTCTACACACAAAATATCACATCAGCTTTGTATCGAACGAAGCATCGTAACCTTATGGAATACACTACCAGAAGGATTAATAAGGGCCAATTCTGTGCAGTGTTTTAAAACCCGTATAGGTGATAATTTCGAAAATCTGTGCTTTTGTGAAACGATGCTCATACAATGCCAAAAGAAGACATTGAATGCCCGGAAATAATGACACTAGTACAAATTCCTAACCGAACAAGAATAAACGATTATCTGACCAAACACAAGTGCTGATGCTTCACAACTAAATGTTTTTGATTTTTTGTGATTCGTTAGAGTAGTACAGCAAGTTTTCTAATTGCTCTTAATTACAGTCAGTCTCGGCATAAGGCCACACTCACTCTCCAAGGATCACATGATGCACCCTACGTTGACATGGGATTAGGAAATCCCTGCCTCTGTCTTCAGCGCTGAAGTTGTACTGGACGTTTGAGCTGAATTGAAGGCATTAGGAATCGCTCATCCAGTTACCTTTTTAGGCTACCCCTCAGTCCTCCCAAGGTGGTTTTGAATACAGCACTCTACTGCGTCCTCGGTGCTCTAGCACGTTGGCCTTGTTCCTGCTGTGGGGGCTAACTGATGTTTCTGTGCGCGCACATGCGACCACCTCGCGCTTGGTTTGTTGTGCGTTTTTCGTTGAATCGCTAATACTCATCACGCCTGTAAAGAGTCATTCAGCAGAATACACGGTTCGAAGTGCATTGTGCCTTTGTTCTGCTTGCCGTTCGTGCGTGTCCGTCGTACTGATAATGAGGTCGGGTTGCGGCTTCATCTACTGCACATATTGGGACACAACATTGGCGTAGCGAGCAGGGTACGAAGCTGCGCGGGGGAACCCCATTGGATTTCAAATCCAACAGTACCCACTTTTTACTCGTCCTGTTCAAAAAGCAACGCGGTACAGACGAGTCATGTGGTAGAGGACCCACGTCGTGATAGTACAGCAGTTCGAACATAGATACTTGGGCCTATCTGCACACTTCCTTCCTGGTGCCTTACGGAATCTTCCGCTGCACCCTTCATTCTCAACATGTCGGTGGAGATGGATTTGTGCATCACGCATCCTTCGTGCACAGCCATTCACGATTTCTGATTTCTTTGAGCCTCTTCGTTTTCACACACACTACTCATTAGTAGCGCATCACAATCCTGTTAGCGATGCTTCGATGTGTGGATAGCTTCGCACTGCTGATAGTAATCAACGACAAACTGGAGGCGGCCAGAAAGCAACAGTGAAACATGATGTCAAAGTGAAGAGAGCTGTAGTTTTCTTGGGACCATCGGAAGAAGCGACTGGTAGCTAAGGGTAATCGAGTAACTTAAAAACCATCATCATTCAATTGCACCCTATGCGAAAGGGATTTTAGCTAAGGAAGTGACTTATCTCTAGGTCCCCATCGAGACTGACGGCATGCACTAGTCAGATCAGATTGTTCGTCACTGTCTTCGTCAAGCCACTCGACAGCTTGTTCAACGGCATGCATCGTCCATAAACACGGGAGTCACGGTTTCGCATCCGGAAGAACCCGGTTGCATAGGCGTTACTAGTTAGCCTCAACTGGACACAACGGTTGGCCAAGTAATTTTTTGATGTATGGTGACTATCAGTCCGGATTTAAATGCGATAGGCTTTGTCAAGGACACCGAATACGCCAGTACTTCGTTTGAAACTGAGCGCTCCAAGTCAGGAGTGTCGTCTTCCCACTAAAGAGTAGCCACAACAGTAAGACGGGAAATTGTCGACCAGAGTCAACAGGGTATCGTGATTTCCTGAATTTGCAGCTTATGTCCCATTCTCGGAACGCCTTGAGTGTGGTTCACTTCTTCCGCCCTCTTTCCATCGAAATAGCTCACTAACTGATCAGAGCCTCAAGAACGTAGTCACTTGCCGTTGAAGCCATGGAAATAGATAGCAAATTCGTTTCATCATTAAGCTTGTTTTCCAAGACCTCTTCGATTGTTCTTATCGAATGAAATGGCTGGTTGGAGGACCCCACAAAAAGCCTAAGATCGCAAACAGCCGACTGAAAATGCAGCAGTACCATTGGCGTATTGATGGAGGCTATGGAAACCCATCCCAATGGTCTGGGGCATACTTCTTTCAAGCGATCTCGAACTTCCCAAGGGATGAAAATGGCCGTTACACAAAACACGGAGGTTTGGGACGTTTCATACGTGATTGTTCTCAGAAAACCTACCCAAAGACTTGATTCCTAGTTTGCTCCTAAACATTTTTAGTATTCGAATGAAAATTTCACACAAAAACCTGCTGCCGTCAAGGCTGCACATCTGCCGTTCACCGTGTACTCAACTCGGTGACACCATAGCCGGTCACATTATCTTTAAAATATCACCATGTGACCTCTTAGGATAATGAGTCATTAGTTGATCGGTCTAGGACCAACGCACAGCTAGGCGCAGCTGCCGCTTTTCTACGCCTGCTGCGAAACGAACGAGACCTATTCACGGTTAATACTAATAGGGAGATATTTCCAAACCTGGGTCCCATGGACGCACCTGATGGCATGCGGTCTGACTGCGCCAGTCAACTTTGTTTCACGTTACGTAAGATTGGTCACATTCTAATAAGAGTTACGGTTTGACCACTTCAAATTTATATTTTCTATCTCTCGGTATATGTATAACGGACCCGTTTTACCGACTTCAATGGAGACTCGATATCTAACCGTCTAGCCTTGTCTCTGTACTGCCGTAGGTTTGAAAGTTACACAATGTGCGCGATATGCCCTCTCATCGGATAATTCTATATGCTAACCGTAGAGAGAACAGGGACTACTGATATCTCAAAACTCACCGTGGTGGCAATTGTTCATCCAATCGTGAAGTCTGCGCATTCCTTGTAACAAATCTCATCAAGCATACACAATAAGATTAATCTGTTTGCTGGGTCAGTCAACGAATTCTCGCTCGGTTACATCATATCTGATAAACGGTGTTGTCCAAAGCAACGGACAGCATTGACCTATCTCCAGACCCAGCAGTTGATGAGCGACTAAAATGCAAGTCACTATAGACCAGGATGAATGAAATTCGCTGACTTAATTATGATAATGTGAGTTTTCCTTACACAGTTCCGGCCGCAATCGTCTCGTCGCAGTGAGGCTGGTGTTCGCGAATTGGATTGGGTACCAAGCAAGAAATGTATAAGACACAGTTTGTGAGACGACTTAGTCGTTTCGTGCAAACTCATCAGTCACAACCTTGCAACTAGCGGTAGAATGCGGAAAGAGAAGCGATCAGTTGGTGGTCAAACATTAGCCAATCGGTACGCCTTACGCTACCACCGTAGACTCAGGTTTACGGTCAGCTGTTTCACTACACAGCCGTTCTGGATCAATAACCATGGATTCAATCAGCCTGAGGATGTGTGGTTTCTGATTGCGCAACAAGACGGTAAATGGCGCATCGGAGTTAACTTGGTGGTCGGTGCTCAGCAAACACCTCGTGCTTGCCAAGGCACAGTGGCTCATCGAAGCACCTCATTCCGCCGTTGCAGACCCCGTTGGACTGTTTAACGACTAAGCAATGTGCTCATAGATTTTGGCACCTCAACTCGATCAATGCGACCAACATAATGGTTCCCACTGCCACAGGTAACTTTGCATAAACAGTAAAACACGCTCCATTTCGTAGTCGGTGTCTTAATCGGACAAGTAAACAAGCGTCTTGTCGATATGAATAACGTAGTTCTACAGCCTTGTAGGTCATTTTTAATGACGCGGTTCGCGGTGACTTTCATGATATGCTCAATTTGAAGGGGAAATAAACAAAGAGTTTTGGCACTCGTTCAACTGTCACTTTGACGTTTAGGGAACTGCAATGGATAACCATTGGACTGTAGTGCATCGAAAAGCAGATCTCTCCCTGCTTCTAGTGCGGCTAAGGTGAAAATCTTGTGTTCCCAATATGTCAAGGTCAAGACAAGGAAACGTTTTTCTGTATCGAGGAAAAGCTCTTACAATGCGAATACTGATTTGTCCAGGTTGGCTTTCCATAAACTGACCTCTTGATCGAAGCGTATGGTCGTCGTGTTAGCAGTACGTTTAGATGCGGGAAGCTCTTATCTTGCTCACCATCATGCGTCAGAGTCATTTCGAATGTATCTTGTTACGTGTTTCGGTCACATACGTGATATCCTCATCCGAATTCCTAATGAACAGTATGTCGTCTACATAGCGCTTGTATAGAATTGCCGACCTCGTGATCACGCAGGGTGGACCCGGCCTAGCGTAAAGAAGAGGCAGTGTGCCTTCAGATAGCTGAGAAGTGGATTGATCCGCTGAGGGGCGATCAGACGACAGAGGCCTTAAGTCCAAGTTAATAACACGCTCCGCCGAGGCAGCTGGTCAACTGCGAGAGCATCAATCAAGTGAACGGATGGCAAATCAGACGCCAGCCATGAGAGCTGATTGTACAGTCCATCCGAGGTGACAGCGACGATTCCCATTGTAGCTCTAGACACTGTGGTCTCGAATCAGCCTGTCTGAAGAGCAAACACGAAACAATTGAATGTAACCAACGATACAGGCCAGCTAACAATGGTCAGCTGGGGATACGAACCACAGCAGATGAGCGTATTTAAATTACGTACATTACAACTAACTTCGAATTTTCTTACTGACGGTTTTTTGGTCGCCACCCAGACTTTGTTTTTTCCCTGCGGATTACTCGGTAATAGGTGTTTGATAAAGCGTGTTTTACTACGAATTTTCTTACAGACTCAAGCATGCAGTGACACCATTTCGCATTGACATGGTACGACAATCATAGAGCTAATTGTTTGCATGGGCAGTTGTGAGTTATGTACTTTTGGCATATGGTACATTTGTGGAGTATAGGTACCCACTGGTTCTAACTGGATGCCTCTGTAAAGGTACCGTACTGTGATGACTGGGTTAACGTTCCACTATCCGCTTTAAAATACGGTTAGCTTGGTGTCCGTAGCATGTGACACCACGGAAGCATATAATCTCGGTTAGAATGTTTTAGACCCGGTCAGTATTCTGTCACTAGGGACTTTCGATCTGAGTTAAACCCTTGAGTCAATCTAGCGAAAATTCTTTTCCTCTCAATTGTTCGGAATGTCTTCTCCTTCATACCTTACTCATACCACAGCCCAATTTGCTATCTGGATACGTGCTCCGCTGTTTTCTACTACCTGGAGGCAAAGTTCTCACTCTTACACTGTTCCTCGGCCCATTGTAGCTTCTGTGTGGTTGATCTGAACTACCACACCAAATATGCCTTGCAGATATCGTCTTTACTAGCTTATGACAACTATGACCCCCCCCCGGTACTTCATTCTCCGATCATCCAGCATACATGCTGATTGTGTGTAAGTGACCGGGACAGCCGGAAACAGCGGGACATACTTCTCCCGCTGTCGCATGAATTATGCGCAACATCTTGGCTGTACTCTTTACTTGGAGTGGCACATGCAAAATGATGATACCACTGGTGTTGGTCTTTCCAACACTGCTATCAAACATCAGTTTCATCCTTTTTATGTCTTCGTCAGACAGGGATAGGCAGGAATCTGTTCCGGGACGTGTTGCTTTTCCGGGCAAACGCAACAGAACTCCGTGGGCAACAATACTATCGTCCATCGTAAACCTGCTGTGCACTATCTCGATCCGCTTTGAGAACATTGGCCGTATTGCACTCTCGGTTCAAATTGTGATCGCAATTCATAAACACAGCTGGTATCCCAGAACCCAAAAATGGGATACAGCAATTTGATATCACAAATGCCACACACCAGTCGAATGTGGCACCTCTTCATCACACATTCGTCACGTTTTCTATTGTTTGTTTGTATTACGGGACAATAGTTACGGTGTGTTTTTCACCTTCAGCTAATGTGTGCCGATAATGATGGTGAATGTTGACTTTCACTTTCCTGCGCTTTCCAACGGTAATATCATGCTCTCGTTTCAGAACGATAAAATGCAATGCAAAAGACGACTCACCAACCCATCATCCGTTGGAAACAAACGCCGAAAAAGGGGATCAACGGCTTCAACTGTGGTATCTATCGAAAGTGACTCGGACACCAACCTGTTATCTGAGACTATGCAGGGATCAAACAGATCCGACTCAGAGGCTGTAGCCTCTACAGATCCGGCCAATAACGAGCAAACCAGTACGGTTCTGGCTACACATTGTGACGAAAACGCTGGTGCAGAGACCGTAAAGAGCACAACGGAGCCACAGATCACTATGGTGCCAACTCTCACAGGTAATGGAACACTCCAGTTAATTTCAACATGCGCCTTCTCTCCTCTTCAATCGTTTTGATGCTCTGGCAACGGTTCTTGTAAACCACTTTGTCATGAACTGGTGACTTAGTGCAGCCCTCGGTAGCTCAGTGGTAGAGCAGCGGACCGGAAATTCGTGGGGACCGGGGTTCGATTCTCCGTCGAGGCAGATTATTGTGCGCTGTTTAATCTTGACTTCTACATTCTACGCAACTTAGTTAAGCAGTCGGAAGCATAGCACTGATTTGCGCTGCCATAGTGAGTGAAACTCACTAATTACCACGGTAAGAGCCTACACACAAAACCGAGATATACTCCAAACATTCAAAATTTATGAATCCCCAATCTGCTTCAAGCTTATTCCGAGGTATTGAACTCAAATAAGGGTTGTGAAAACGTCAAACTTGTCGGAATAAAGGACTACAGCCTTACGCACAGAGCCGAATAAAATGTTGCTAATAACTTTTCAATGTATCTGCATCAGATACGATCTCTGACCACTGATATGACTGAGCCCGAAACTCAAGCCCATTTCACTGTGGGGCAACATCGAAGTGACACTCACTGCGGTGTGCGGCTGGTAGACCTGTATCTTAAATTGAATTGTCTTGAATTGGACACCAATTGCCAAGAAAGAGAAAACCAGCGAGTACTTCAACGACCGGATATATATAATTGCACACACACGATCAGTGGTCTGTTTTCGTAGGTTTGCTTTTGCAACGATATCACCGACAAGACTCCTAACAGTTCTATATGGTAACCACGTCCATTGCGTCTGGGAGTCTGTTTGAGATAGGGTGCACTGTTTTCTTGCCATTATGCTTAACTTGATGTTTTTCACACGAATTATATAACAGTTCAGCCACCTCCGTATTTGTGTCTAATTGACATGCGTCTTATCAGCTCCAAGGGTGTATAACAGTCAAGCGTCGAGCTAAAGCTAATTCAGCTTGCATGTCTGCTCTCTTGGAGTGCATTTGATTGTTCTACAAACTTTAACCAAACCCGGAGACTACACAAGTAAGGTGCATCAAGAAGGGGTGCGCGCATTTCCGAACCTTTGCATTTTATGGGATTTGCACCTAATAGTTGATCTGTAAAATCATTTTGAGAAAACATGCACACTATACGCACGTCTACAGCGGCCGCCGAGAAAATAGCCAGGTACTGTTACGTGCTGTTGTCCGCAGGCAAGAAAGCCGCTAGGTGTCCGTGAAATTTGGTTCCGGCGATGCAGCAGTGTTATACGGCGGACTGACCCACTTGCAGGAACCCCGTATATATGGTTGACGGCACCCGGTTTCGGATTTGCCTGTCACTGTGGCCAGTCACAGGACGCCTGTGCCTACAGAGGGACCATGGATGGCTTGCGCTGCACAACCCACAGCTCCAACCACACACCTAATATCCAGTGTAAACCCGAGGGAATAAGACCGGGAGGCATGTGGATGGGAGCCACGTTTCATCAACGGAGCCGGCCCACACTCCTTCACGGGCAAACACAAGCACACTGTATTTGGGAATCAAGCGCACACAAGGGGGTGGCTGGACCGTAGTCCGCTCCACACTGACTGCATGGAATCACTCATCGAGCCTAGCACGGCCACAAGGACCGCGCACCCCATCCAATCCAGCAATGACCAACTGTCTCCTGGAACCAGTATGAACGAGGTAGCGGGAAATAGACAGGTAGGCACCTTGTCAACATGCACAACAAGCGCAGCCACACAGGGGATTTCAAACAACACCCAGTCACTTGAGACGACAGTGTCAAAGAAAATAAATCGAATAATGCATACAGCTATCCCGACATAGCTCTTTAAGAAGGGATCATATGAAAGAAATTGGTAGCCAAAAAATCCGCCGTAGTTCCAAGATGTCAGAACAAATATTTAAATGTCACAATCAGGAAAGTGTTCGCTAAGTTAACTACAATTAACTTGAGCAATGTGTGCAAGTTAATGGAAGATAGTTCATGTAGACAACGATGAGACAATGTATCAAATACACCACCTGAAATATAGCGACCCAGCATGAAAGCACACGGTTAGTAAACTGAATGCAGTGTACCTTCAAACGCTGCGCTGTTTCTGCCTACGTTCTCTACAGGACACGTCATCGTTTCGGTGGTGGCCCGAGTGGCCTCACTCATGGCTCAGTAGGCTTGCCTGACTCAGGCACTCGCGACCGCATGTATTACAGCACCATGCGCTCGATGTCGACGGAGTACAACCCATCGGTGTTTGCCACTTCCGTAACTGTCGCTGCTTCTCCGCATGCAAGAGGTCTTTCTCCTGCACCTTGGCAACTGCCTTCCTGATCAGATCGCACAATGCACGCCGATCAACTGACTTCGATTCCCATGACCAGCAATCAATAATAGGCTCATTTTGATAATGTCTTGGTGCCGAAGCTTCGGTTTCCCCACATACAGTTTCCAAATACGCAGCTGACCAAAAAGTACTTGTTTCGGTATCCGCATCGAATTCATACGGCTCACATGACCGAACCACCTCAGGTGTCTCAGCAAAACTATGCAGTCCACTGCAGAAGTTCGACTCCGACGCAACACTTCCGTGTCCGCAACTCTGTCGCACCAACTGATGCGGAGTATCCGTCGCAATCACTGTTGATGGAATCGCTCGAGATATCGCACATCCAGCCGGTACATCGGCCACGTTTCACTGCCGTATAGAAGAACGGACAGCACCATGGATTTGTAGACCATCAGCTTCGTACTGATGGTCAGCTAGTTTTTCTTCTACACTCGATACTTAAGCTTCCCGAATGCGGACGCTGCCTTCGAGACGCGGATAGGAAGCTCACTGGGAAGCTACCGGTCAGTCGACATCACACTCCCAAGGTAGCAAAAGCGGGAGGTGGTTTCCAATACTTCAGCACCAATGGTGATTTGCGGCAATATTGAAGATTGCACCTCCGGTGAAGGCTGAAAGAGACAGACAGTTTTCTTTATGTTGACGGTACGTCGGAATTTATCCGCTGTGAAAGCCATAGTACTCGTCATGCGCTGCAACTCATCCGCGCTGTGTGCAAAAAACGCAAAGTCATCAGCAAACAGCAACATACGGATAGTTGTCTCACAGACTTGAGTTCTCGCGCCGAAATGACGGATGTTAAGCAACCCACCATCAATACGGTGCTCCACACGAACACCGCAAGCAAAAGCGGCATCAAAAGCACAAGACATCGTTGCATGAAGATAGATATTAAACAGGGCAGGAGCTAAGACACAGCCTTGCTTCACACCAGAGACAACTGCAAAGTCATCCGAGGTCTCTCCACTCAGCTGCACCCTCGCCCGTATGCCACTGTGCAGCGACTCAATTAAACTTACAAAGTTACGCGGGCAACCAAATTTACCCAACACCAGCCACAATGCCTCGCGGTTCACCGTATCAAATGCTTCGGGAAATCAACAAAAAGCGAGTGCAATGGCTGGTGTCGTTCTCTGCATTTGTCTTACAACTGACGAGCCGCAAACACCATATCTATAGTGCTGCGACCCGAACGGAATCCACACTGCTCCTCCGCCACCTTAGTTTCCACAACCTGACTGACGAGGCGGTTGAGCAGGATTCGGACAATCACCTTACCCACACTACTCAGCAAGTTGATGCCACGATAATTCGTGCAACATTGCTTGCTACCTTTGCCCTTGTACAGTGGTAGCACAAGGACATCCTTCAGCTCAGGTGGCACCTCCTCCTCTATCCATACACGTTGCACCAAGTGGTGCAGCGCAGTCAACAACGCGGGTCCGCCGTGTTTGTATACTTTAGGCGGGATCACCTCGGCCCCGGCACACTTGCCGTTTCGCAGCTTAGCAAGTGCTCTCTGCGTCTCATCTAGGGTCGTCGCGTCCGCCAGACTCGCCTTTACATCGTGCTGCTTCAGACTGTTCAATGCAGGCCAGTCGATATCTGAACGATTGTTCAAGAGGCAGTCAAAGTGTTTCCACCAGATCTGCATTATGTCTGCAGTCTGGGTGCAGGTAGCGCCTGAACTACCATCGATCAGCGTCCTCAGCGGCTCCAATCTCGATCCATACACCGTCTTCAAGGAGTCAAAGGATTCCTTGTGTTGACGGCGTTCGGCGTAGCATTCCATCTGCTTCGCCTTCTCCGTCCACCATGCATTTTTAATACGACGGAGCTCTCGGGTCAGTCGCCGTCGAAGTTTGCGAAACTGACTACTCTTCCCCAAGTCACTGGGGGTCTGCATCATGTGCAGCAAATGCTGCATTTTTCCCCGACACGAATGCGCCAATCGTCGCATTGTTCTCATCAAACCAATCAGGTCGCTTACGGTTTTCGCGCCAGATGGTCTCCTCGGCAGCAACTGTCACCTGATCGCGAATGTGGTGCCACAGGTCGTCCACTGTGGTTATGCAGCCCACATCACACAGGCGTGCAGCCATCGCCTTCTCCAGCTCAGTACGTTTCGCCACAGTACCGAGGGAGAGAATGTTACATTTACGCCAATTCACGGCAGGAGTACAATACATCGATTTAAGAAAATATATGTACAGTTTGGTTTGCACCAACTTGTGATCAGTGCCATAGTTAGCTCCATGCATTACACGTGTCATGCGCACTTCAGGCATCTCACACTGACGTACGACGGCATAGTCGAGCAGGTGAGCGTGACCACTCCGTGGGTGCGTCCAAGTTGCTATATCACTCGCACTCAGTGCAAACCGAGTGTTCGTGATCGTCAGGCCGTGAGTGGCACACAGTGAGAGCAGCCTGTCACCGTTCGCATTCGCTGAACCAATGCCATGCGCACCGATAACACCTGTCCACACCAATGCATCACGCTCAACGCGCGTGTTGAAATCACCCAGCAGAAATAGTCGGGCGCTCCTCGGCACAGACCGTATCACGGAGGATAGCTCAGTGTAGAATTGATCACATGTGTCATCAGGATAACACATGCTCGGACCGTACGTGCTTATGAAAGTGGCAAACTTACCCCTTCCGAGTCGTAGGCGAACAGTCATCAGTCGCGCGCTGATGCCCGTTGGTTCACCAACCAGCTGGCCATTCAGGCGATCGGATATTGCAAATCCGGCCCCATGTTCACGTGGTGCTGAGGCGGCGTTCCCCACCCAATAGAATGTGTAGCCAGCACCTGCTTCATGCAACTTACCTAGCTCAGGGAACCGAGATTCACTGAGCGCCGCAATATCGATGTTGTAGCGCGCCAGTTCCATCGCGACCAGTGCAGTGCGTCGCTCCGGGCGCTCACTGGATTTCCGGTCTATTTGTGTGCACACATTCCAGCATCCGATGCTGAGTGCTTTACGCGCAGGCATACGATTGCATTGGTGGGCAATCGCACGCGAGGTGGTCGTTGTGCTTCGGAGGTTTGCTTGAGGGACTCCACCCGGAGCCTTGGCTCAATAGCCTGACCCACAAGGCAGTGGGTGGTTTGAAGGTTTGCTTGAGGGACTCCACGCGGAGCCTTTGGCTCAATAGCCTGACCCACAAGGCAGTGGGTGGTTTGAAGGCTTGCTTGAGGGACTCCACCCGGAACCTTTGGCTCAATAGCCTGACCCACAAGGCAGTGGGTGATTCGGAGGTTTGCTTGAGGGACTCCGCCCGGAGCCTTTGGCTCAATAGTCTGACCCACAAGGTAATGAGGAGCAGATCCAGCTCGGGACTGTGCTTGCAGAGACTCTATGAAGGGAGATGATCAGATTATTTCCCTTCTTCTCTCTTTCCCTCCCTCTCCTCCCCTCTTTCTTCCCTTCTCTTCTCTTCTCCCTTTCTTCCCTCTTCCTCTTCTTTCTTCCCTCCTCTTCCTCCTCCCCTCTTTCTCCTTTCTCCCTCCTTCCTTTCTCCTTTCTTCCTTTCTCTCTTTCTCCTACCCTCCCTCTTCTCCTCTCCTCTTCTCTCCCCTTCTTCTTCCCCCCCCCCTCCCTCCTTCCTCTCCTCCTTCCTCTTTCTCTTTCCTCTCCTCTCCTTCCCCTTTCTCCTTCCTCCCTCTTTCTCTCTTTCTCTCTCCTCTTCTTTCTTCTCCTTCCCCTTCCCTCCCCTCTCTCTCCCCTTCTCTTCCCTCCTCTTCCCCATCTCTTCCTCTTTCTCCTCCCTCCTTCTTTCCTCCTTCCCCTCTCTCTCCCTCCTTTTTCCTCCTTTCTTTTCCTCTCCTTTTTCTTTCCCTCTTCTTCTTCTTTTTCCTTCTCTTTCCCTCCTCTTTTCTCTCTTCTCCTCCTTTCTCCTTCCCTTCCCCCCTTCTTCCCTTTTCCTCCTCTTTCTCCTCCTCTTTCCTTTCCCTTTTCCTTCCTTCTCCTTCTTTCCTCCTCTTTCCTCCTTCTTCCTTTTTCCTTCTCCTTTCCTTCCTCTCTTTCTTCCCTTCTCCTCCTTTTCTTTCCTCTCTTCCTCCTCTTCTCCCTCTTCTTTCCTCCTCCTTTCTCCTTTCCTTCTTTTCTTCTCCTCTCTTTTCCTCTTTTCCTTCTCCTCCCTTTTCCCTCTCTTCCCTTCTTCCTCTCTTCTTTCCCTCTTTTTCCTCCTTCTTCCTTCCTCTTTTCTTTCCTTCTTCCCTTCCCCTTTCTCCTTTTCTTCTTCCCTCTCTCTTCTTCCTCTTCCCCCTCTTCTCTTCCCTTTTTCCTCTCCTTCTTTTCCTCCTTCTTTCTCCTTCCTTCCTTTCTTCCTCTCTCTTCCTCTTCTCCTCTTTCCTCTGTCCGTCTTTCCTCTTCTCCTTTTTCCCTTCGTTCCTTCTTTTTTTCTTCCCCCTTCTTTCTTCCTTTCCTCTCTTTTCCCTTCCTTTTTCCTTTTTTCTTCTCCTCCTTCCTTCCTCTTTCCCTTCTCCTTTCCTCCTTCTTTCTTTTTCTTTCCCCCTTCCTTTCTCTTCTCCTTTTTTCTTCTCCTTTCCCCCCCTTCTCTCTTTCTTCCCCTTCTCTCTTCCTCTTTCCTTTCTTCTTTCTCTCTCTTCCTTTTTTCTTTTTCTTCTCCCTTCTCTTTCCTCTCTTCCCCCTTTCTTCCTTTCTTCTTCCCCCTCTTCCTCTCTTCTCCTCTTCCTTCTCTTTTCTTCTTCCTCTTCCTTCTTCTCTCTTCCTCTTCTTCTTCCTCTCCCTCCTCCTCTCCCTTTCCTTCCTCTTTCTCCCCTTCTTCCTTCCCTTCTTTCTTCTCTCCTCTTCCCTCCCCTCGTTTCCTCTTTCTTCTCTTCCCCTCTTCTTTTCTCCCTCCCTACCTTCCTTTCCTCTTCCCTCCTTTCCCTCCCCCCCTTCTCTTTCTTCTTTCCCTTCTCCCCCTTTCTCCCCCCCTTTTTCCCTTCTCTCCCCCCCCTTTTTTCCCTTTCCCCTCTCTCCCCTCCTTTTCCCCTTCCCCCCCCTCCCCTCCTCTCTCTTTTCCTTTTTTCTCCCCTCTTCCTTTCTCCCCTCCTCTTTCTTCCCTTCCTTCTTCTTCCCTCCCTCCCTTCTCCCTCTTCTCTTCCATCTCCCTTTTCCCCTTTCCCTTTTAGCTATCTCCCTTTTCCTTTTTTCTCCCCTCTCCCTCCCTCCTTTTCCTTCTCCTCTCCCCCCCTTTTTTCCCTTTTCCTCCCTTCTTTTCCCCCCCTTTCTTTTTCCTTCCCTCTCTTCCCTTCTTTTTCTCCCCTCCTCCCTCCCCTCCTTTTCCCCCCTCTTTCTTCTTTCCCCCCCCCTCTTTCCTCTCCTTTTCTCTTCTCCTTCCCCTTCTTTCTTTCTTTCCCCCCCCTTTCCCCTTCCTTCCCCTTCTCTTCCTCTCTCTTCTTTTCCCTCTTTCCCCCTTCTTCCCCTCTCCTTTTCCTTCCTCTCTTCTTTCCCTTCCTTCCCCCTCCCCCTTCTTTCTCTCCCCCCTTCTTCCCCCTTCTCTTTCTTCCTTTTCCTCCTTCCTCTCCCTTCTTTTTCTCTCCCCCCCTTCCTCCCTCTTCCTTCTTTCTTCTCTTTCTTTCCTCCTCCCCTTCCTCTTTTCTCTCCCTCTCTCTTTTCCCCCTTTCTTCTTCCCCTTCTCCTTTTCCCCCTTCCCCTCCCCTTTCCTCCCTTTTCTCCTTCCTTCCTCTTCTCCCCTCTTTCTTTCTCTCCTCCCTTTTCCTTTCCTCCTCTTTTCCTTCTCCCTCTCCCTTCCTTCCCTTCTCTTCTTCCTTCCTCCCTCTCCCCTTTTCCTTCCTTTCCTTTCCTTTCTTCCCTTTCCCCCTTTCTCCCTTCTCTCCTTTCCCTTTTCTTCTCTTCCTCCTCCTTTTTTCTTTCCTTTTTCTTCCTCTTCTTTCCCTCTTCTCCT
>OX104060.1:76479798-76562121 GCA_944474145.2 Dicrocoelium dendriticum | reverse complement strand
TAAAGAGCCAGGCGTTTACACTGCATCGCAGTACTAGAAATCTTGGGAATCACGACTTAAGTCATCATCGTGAACAATAGAAGTATGCTTAGCCAGTCCGGCCACAGCCACAAAACGGGTCAAGAACCAGGTGCAACCTACAGAGACGTCACTAAAGCCCTCGATAACCGTGTTTCCCATATGAGCGAAGACCAGGTGGAAATATAGGATCTTGACACTCAAATGCACAAACGTTTATGAGTCCAAGAGATAATCTTTCAGGGGTAAAAAGCTGGATTACTTAAGGCAATGGAAATTCCTTGGTGAAAAAATCGGTGTTCAAATCATCATTAGACATCCAAACTCGAATCATTATGGGAAGTCCAGACCAATGCGAGCGACACCGGGAAAAACAGTAGATGTCGAGACGGCATTTTTGTCGGCATACCGCCTGCGGATTGAAAACAATGGAATACGCATATTTCCGGATGTTCCATAGAGCGAACGCCAGCGGGACAAAAATAATCTAAACGGCCACCACACGAAGAGCAGCGAAAGGATTATTTTCGTTCATGACGTGCCCGAGCTATCGACAACTAGCAACAAAGGAGCCCACGCTCATGACCTGGAAGAATAGCATTACATCTGTGAAGCTCTCAGTGCGGGCGACATCATACTTCAGTCGATTACACGGTTCCCCTTGTCGCCAAACTACAAAGGCAGTGGCCTGAGGATACTAAAACCAACCGTGCCGTCACAGCGGTTGGCCGTGAACTTACTCCGTAGTCCACAGTTACTACAAAACATATTTCTTTCGGAACTACAACTAATGGTAGCAATTAGAGAGCCGCAGCCACTCGCTGTTCTCGCAGAAACGACACCACCCGCAACTCATTAGAACCACAACAGTGATTCAGAAACCTGTACACTAAGACCCATAGCTATCGAGGAGGCTTTCGTTGGACTACAAACCTCAGGTGCAAGTGAGACCAAAGACAAATCGCATTCCTGTCGAGTTTTGACAATTCACCCAAAAAACGGTTAGGTGCTGGCCTCTCATCGGTAGGCACAAATACGCATCATTTGTGTTCTCCTGCTCAACAGCTTTTGACATCCGAGAAGCTTTACTTTATGTAAACCAACACTCAAGGCTCACTGACTAAACTTTCCGAAGTGTGTCTGCTTCAAGGATCAAATGCCTGAAACCTCATCGCTATAACGGAGGCAGGGTTACAACCTGACATAAGTGACATGGAGTTCGCACTGCTAGGCATGTCCATTGTACGGCACGACCGACAAGCAGAGGTGAATGGGGTGATTTTGTACTTCCGTAACGACCTCCAATGTGAGCTCATAGAGGATCCGGTCAGCAAGGTACAAGATTCCCTTTGATGCTGTCTAGGTTTAAAGGCTTAGTAGAGATCATTTACCGTCATCCTTCTGCCACTCCGGAGATGGACTTCTAACTAGCATCCGTACTAAGGTGGGTGACAAACAGAACTTACAATCACATTCACATTACTGGCGATTTCAACATCCACGCTCTGGAATCGAAAGCATCCCCCGGCGAACAGTTTAAGAGCGCTTTACAAGAGTTTGTCTCCAGCTACATGCTGTATGGTCACCTCAACGCTCCCACCAGATCCCGATCTGATCAGGATCAGACATTAATCAACGAAGAACTAGTGGTCGAGAGGGTGATTGTTGAAGTCCCCTTGGGCTGCAGTGATCATGTAGTCCTACTCTTCGAATACATTTGTTATGCAGCATATTCAATGGAGATTGCCGAAGCAACAAAAGTTATTATACGTTACCATAGGTTAGCTTGACTATGTGAGACAGTCAACTGGACCTTACTGACAGACGAGGCACCAGCTAGTGCATAGGCACATTTCGTCAGCCAGTTTAACTCTCTTGTTGCCGAAGCTTCAACGACTAAAACCTTCCGCTTGAGAAAGGTAGTCTCGTTTCTGCGAAGCAGAACTCGCAAGCGTATAGCGGTGCGAAACTCAGCCTGGCATATCTACACACTCTCCCCGAGCACCAAGAACTGGATGGTCTACGCGACCCAACATAACCACTGTACTCAGCTTGGTCGCGAGGATAGAATGGCGCACCAACTGAAGTAAACAATACGTATGGCCTCAAACAACAAGCTTCTTTATCAACACGTGTACAGTCTACCTAAATTGAAACGGGGAATTCCTCCTCTTCAAATAACGGACGGACCTACACCAGGAGACCGAAGGAGGCGGCAAATTCTCTGCGCCTACAATATGGTCCAACATTTCAGTACGATCACTGGCCACATAACCCTAAGACAATGGTTGTTTAACCTCCAAAACTCAGTCACATATCCTTCACAGCAGAAGCTGTACTAAAAAGCGGTTGAGTATACGCAAGCACAGCTCTTCTGGAGTTGATAATATACACAAGAAATCACTAGCGGCGGTGGGAGAGAGTTTAGCTGAGCGTTTGGCGCGATTCTTTTAACACTGTTTTGACGAAATGTACGTGCCTGACATGTGGGCACATGGGATAATTATTCCTATTCACAAGGGAGTTAGTCATTCCAATTTAGCCATCTACCGTCTCATAATCTTACCATCGGTTCTTTCAAAGGTCGTGGAAGCTGTTATTTCTGAAGGGCTAACGGCCTACTTGTAAGCATGTAACCACCTCGCACTGGAACAACATGGCTTCCGATGCAATTGATGGTGCACTACAACTCTACTACTAGTACGATCCAGCCGGACTGAAGTAGCAGACTCTGGCACAGGAGTTGATGTAGTCTTTCTCGACTTCTGGAAGGCCTTCGACCGGCTAGACCATAACATTCTGCTCTTCAAACTCCAGACCTTAGGTATTAGTGATCCTCTCTTAGGATGGATCAAAATCTTTCCCCTACACCGGAACTTGGAAGTAGGAGTGCGTGGGTCGCTGTCAGATCCCACACGAGTTGAATGCGGAGTCCCACAGGGATCGGTACTGGACCGAGACTATTTTTGACCTATATTAACGATATCACAGGCCTCATAAGTTCGAGCTGCCTTCTGTATGCCGTTGACATCAAGGTGTGGATGGCAGCAAACACCAGATGATGTCACAGTACTTCAAGCTGATCTGGATAGGGTATACGCGTGGTCAATCCAAAATCTACTTCGATTCAATGTGGACAAATGTAGAGTGCTGCACCTACGGCACAAGTTGGTGTACTTCTACAAACTCGGCAACCAGGAGCTTCAAACGTCTTCTGGCGAGAAGGATCTGGGAGTTTTGGTCCAGATCGACCTTGGATGTTCGAACCAGGCTGAAACGGTGTCAAGAAGGGGCATTCAACATGTGGATCTCCTCAAGCATGCATTCGGACGATTCGGCCCTCCGATGTTTCCACATATTCTTGACGCATACATAGGATCACATGTGGAATACGCAATACAGGTTTGGGAGCCACTGCAGAGAGACCTCATCGCCTTGGAGATAGCCTAACACCGGGAAACCAAAAGTGCCAAGGGTTTATATAATTTTCCGTATGAACATAGGCTTCAAGTGCTCGGGATCTTCAGCGGATAGTGTCGGCGATAGCGCGAGAACCTCATTTTGGCTTACCTGATTTTGAGAGATCCCAACCACTCGTACTGCTATTAGCTAGAGCTCAGTCACAACAGCAAATTGAGAGGTCACCATCTCAAGCTGGTACAGTAGCAGAGTCGTTTAGAATGCTTCGAAATTTCCTTTCCGTACGCGTTTGCCGAACCTGGAATGCCATACCGGAGTCGGAATCTGTAATATGTGATCCCACGCTGGTTGAGTTCGAATCCAGGGTGGGCCATGCACTTAGTTCGCTGCACCATCTTACATGACCTAGAACCCTTGGATAAACACAAGTGACTGTAAGCAATTTCAACGCAGGTCAAATCACAAATGTCGTTCCATGTTTTTCACCTCCTGTATGTGTACACCAGAAGGCGACACGATCTTTACCAACATCCAATTTGTCGTCGTTTCGCATGGATTTACCTTGGATTTACAGTCCATACTACGTAGATTTTAGTGAGTTCACTGTGTAAACCCTGTATTGCTACCAATTTTTATATTTCGAATTTTCACCATAGCCATCCTACGGGACCTGTCAAGCATTAGCTGTCTTACCCGCATACAACGATTTTTCCATTGTGTATGGATGCTGTCCCCTTACAACACAAGACGCATACTCACCTTCAAGGTTCGACAGTTAGACGTACCTAGGCTAGATCGCGACCAACCCCCACCGACAGTTGATAGAGAGTCATAGGAGGGTTTGCAACGTTGTAACAATGTTCGTCACATATGCGGGAATGCGTTAAATGATGTTCGGATCCGAACGCAAAACCTTACAAGGCAGGTACTTATGCCTCTGGCATTAGCTGTACGCCGGTACCCAGTAGCGATGCCTCACTGCCGCGCAACCCCCAACAGTCGCGCATGGGCTAAGGATACTACTGGAGTTGCTTGGTCCCCTATGCAAGCTCGCATCCGCGACCGCAGGATTACAAGTTTGTCTTGTGCTCCTTAAGTCCACGAGTCACTGACCCATGGGCAACGGCGACGGTTCGCCATGACTAGTAACTGGTATGTCGCATAGCTTATCTTCCACTAAAAATCCGTGAGAATATTTGTAGCTCGGGATGCGGATGAGGGTATGCGGGTGTTCTCCGAGCTCATTGATTTGGTTGCAGGCGTTTCATCGTCAGGCTAGACGACATCATCAGTGCGATTTATGCGAGCCACTTGCAGATCCAAGTGATTATTGATCACTTGATTCGAACGTCAGGAGTCTATTGGTCCACGTGAGTTGACCTTGTAGTCAACTCTTGCGTACTATTAGCTAGAGTCCGCCTCAATGACGTTCCTTTGTCCCGTTGATCTGGGGCGGAGTATTGTTTTAACCCTCATTGCACCCTAGGCAGTATCAAGATCTAAGTGTCGGTTGATTGAGTTCTTTCCCGAGTACCAAACCTCGATGAACTCGCGTGCTTTTCGAGTTTTTGCCCTGCCTATGATCCTGACATTCTCCAAATCAAACTGATGATTCTCGGCGTCCATGTGTACCGACATCAGGGAGTTCTGGTCATGTCGGCGGATGGCTAGGCTATGCTCATGTAGCCTAGTGCCGAGCTTTCTTCCTGTCTTGCCCACATAGTATTTGTTGCAATTTTTGCAGTGGATTTTGTAAATCACACCACTTGTTTCTTCTTTGCCAAGTCGGTCCTTACCATTGAAGAGCTTAGACCAATAGACTCCTGACGTTCGAATCAAGTGATCAATAATCACTTGGATCTGCAAGTGGCTCGCATAAATCGCACTGATGATGTCGTCTAGCCTGACGATGAAACGTCTGCAACCAAATCAACAAGCTCGGAGAACACCCGCATACCCTTATCTTCCACTGTCATGCATATTATAAACGCACAGAGAGCAGGGTTAACTCATAAAGTAAAATCATTTGTCCGGATCTAGCGGGATCCGACGGATGTGCGCTGCTGACAACTCCCGGGGTATGAAACCACTGTACAGCACTCTTCTAGATTTGTGGCGGCTGTCTGATTGAGTCTGAGCACAAACAGTGGTTGAAAACGTTTCGTGGCTTGTTTAATCGTCGTGGTGTCGTCGGACGGCTTGGCACCTTGTCGGTATTGTATTGTGTGCTATCAGGATGGGTATATCAAGCGAGGATAGATACGCGACCTGCGATGTTACGATTGGCCACTGATTGATGAAATCGGTTGCTGTGCTTGAGGAATGCGCAACAAACAAGTGGGCGATAGAGGAGGACCCAACTTCACTTGGCCGTAACTGTGTCCCAGGTACATGTTCCTCAGTTCTTGGTTGTTTGACCTTTACGCGCTTGTGAACAGTTGTGGAGAAAGTGCCACTCTTCTCACGGGTGAGAGTAGTCGGCACCGCCGGCAAAACTTCCGAGCTTTAATAGCAGTCTACCGACTGGTCGTTGTTATTGTTAGCACAGCTCATCTCCGGGACTCTGTGCAGGTCTACCATGATGAGGCATCCCCTACCCATTGGAATTATGTGCCGTACGGTGGACTTTATGATACCTTTCGTAGTAGCTCTGTGGATGGTCTAATTATTCAAAAAGCGAGCTGCCGATTGAACAGTAGTTAAGTTAGATGCGCGATCAATCTCGAATTCAGTAAGCGAATCGAGTGGTGATGACAATAGACAGCTGCTATAACCTAGGTCCATCGACTTGGTGGCTTGCTCGATAATTTCGGAGAACATCTCGTTTTTCCGCTGCTTACCATCCTTTGTCAGGTCACCTGAACTCCCTGACCAATGTCCTTTGGAGGTAAATCTGACGCTGGCATTGGCAATTTTTCAGTAGCTGTGGTGACCTCCTTTGCAATGCATGGCAAGCAGATAGATAACCTCCCGACTGGCTGTCATAAAATGGTACGTAAACCTTAAAAGTGAGCCGAAATAACTCTGGGCTGAGCTTCGTTAGCACACCTCGAGCTTTTGTTGTCTTTGTTATTTTTGAGTTGTTAAGTATTTTTCTTGAAACTACTCCATTGTCCCAGCTATTTGCTCCTGCTGAATCCACGTGTTTCCATGTGGAAATAGCACATGTATCGATGTTCGGTCCATTCCGTTCTTCTCAACGAACTCACTCATATCCAAGCACCGACACGTTTTGGCATCATTTGTCCTCATCTGAGTTGTTACTGTACTACATACTAACAGCAGTTAAGTGATAAGTGGAAAAACATACAACATAGTCCGCCGGGTAAAGTGCCGTAGCATCGGACGGAAGGATGACTGAAAGCCGGGCATCGCCTCATCGCATACTTTTCAATTACCCCATGCCAGTTGAGCATGAGTCTTTGTGTGTCATGTACTCTCGCACACGATGAATTTACCAAGCACTCGTGGATCGTCATCTATCTGAAACCATAGAATTAGTAATGACTAAGCTGTTAGCTCAACTCAAAGATACCATTTTACTGAAGTCTAATCGACGTGCAGCAGGTTATACCGTCCATATTTCAGGAAGCATAGCACTTCGAAACTCATTGGCCCACTTGACGAATCTGACAGTGCTTCAGCTGTCCATCCTCTCATTTTAGTTGCCGTTGTTGTACTGGTGATGGCCTTCTCAGTACAGAGTTATATGACTTATGTGATGCCAGCTTGCAGTCACACTTCAAAGTCACGTTCATACTGCCTGTCCATTTGCACAGTAACGGGCTCATAACAGTTTTCCCCTGGATCAACAGAAACTCTTTGAGTATTGTGTGGACAGATTGACCGCAATTTCATCTATTATTGGTCTTCCTGTTACTCATCGAATGATCCATTTTGCACATACGTGTCACGACTCAGCTCTCTTCCCTCTCCTTTTTCTCCCACAGACAAAGTCACTGCGTTGGCAGACACGTTGGATTGCTTACCAATTGAGGAATAACGTTGCTTGGGGTTACCTAACCCTCCGTTCGCGTTGCCTCACACTGTTCCTTGTTATTTGTAACTTGTGTGGTCGATTTGATTCTTATCATCTAGTTTGGACAAATAAAAGGCTTTATTCGTTGTTAGTTTCCTTCTGCCCTCATTGTATGTTATTCCTTTTTTGCACAGCCGATATTTGGCACACCAGATGGTTGTGGATTCGCTTTTGTCCATTCACGAATGAGGCTCTCTCTTTTAGCCTTAACAACATAGGCGTGCTGTACTGTTTAGCGCGTCTGTAATGTATGAGCCATTTATGGTACTCTCATAACGATCATTGCACACCGAGGACTGTTAATAGCTCCAATTAGGGTCATTTGGCTTAAAGACAGCACATTTTAAAGGCTGTGGATCTCCGTTCGCAGCCACCATTCAAAAACGCATTCTTGAAGGAGGCTTTGAGGCACAATAGCTGGTGGCTGCATACTACCCGATCGCATTGACTAACCACGGTAACCGTGTTACTTTTGAAAGCCAATATCATCGACAGATTAACAATTCCCAATTCATAGTCTAGCTGGATTTTTCGAAAATCCTCTTACCCTATTTACTATGCAATTGATGTTCTCGCTGATTTAAGCACTTATTCGCGACTCGCCTAATGTCCAATTCTTTCATCCCTACATTACTTGGTTTTTCAGTAATGGGTTTGCAATGGGTCTTGTGACTGATGTGTTCAATATTCTTCCCAGGCTACCAAAATTGGATTTGTCCTTCTTGCTTATGAAGCACCGGAGCCATTTGCTGACTCATGGATTAACGGGGGTCAAATTTACCAAGATCAATGCCCATCACGCTCTATCGTACTACCTCGCATTTTCCATAAATTTGTAGACTTTTATATTTGTGCGTCACACTTGAGCTGGGTCTGTAGGGGGCATTGGGTCTTGTTTGGTAATCGGCCAACCGAAAGGCTCAAGACTGAGTACTCAGTCACCGGCCCCCAATGGATGCGATTCTCTGATTTCAACATGCTACTTTACGAGTACGTTATTCAATCACTGGCCCAAAGTGAGCTCACTTAAGACGCTCCCCTATTTCAGCTTGGGCAGCAGGGTTGTATCTTGCCCTCTGAGAAAACCATGTACTTTTTTGTGCTGTGCTCCTTTTCCTTTCGGCAACTGTACGTTCCTTTGTTTTCCATGGTTTTTGATGAATCCATGTCTATTCATAGGTTGATGAAAAAATGTACGGTAAGGCCTCCAAAGTTGACCACCTCTATATGTTGGCCGGCTCTCTAGGTTGACCATTCTCACTGCTTGAACAGTCACTATGTAAACCTTATGAAACATGACTGCTGTAGGTTGACCACCTCTGTACGTTGTATATTGACCACTTAGGCTATCACACACTACTAACTTAACCTTCACAAGTTGACCATCTGAGAGTTTACAATCCAATGGTTCCCGAATGGCTTGTTTGTTCCCATAGCACAGCGTATAGCGAGACTGCATGTGCGGACTTCTGACCCATAAATCAGTGAACTTTAGGTTTTTGTGTATGTGCGTGCTCCTCCAGACCGGCAGCGTTGGTGCGCCGCGTATCACCTAGATCATTGCTTGTCCCCACAGAACCGCGCCCACGGAATAACTTACGGTTTGTGTTCAATCTCCCTCACCTGCCCACAAATAGAGGCAGGTCTTCGTCTACCCCTAAGAATACTCATCGCACAGCCGCAATCAGGAAGTTGAGTGACTGCCAAACCAGAGGCGTGGCATGGGGGTGGGGAGGGGCGGTCCGTCCCTGGCGGCAAGTGACAGGGGGCGGCATTTTTAGTATCGTCGATTGTTTGATACCATATATATAGGGCAAAATATCCGGATAAGCTGAGGGTTGAAGATGTTAATGTTACTCTGTATGACCTACAACACATTTGCGCCATGTGTCACATCTGTGCAAATGCTCTTCCCAGCAATCACCTTACTTGTTCCATTGTGGTCACTTTTACCACGTACGTCGGTGTCCCAAACGATCAACCATTTCATCGAAAACGTATGCACACTTCACCCTGAGCCGATTGTGTGACCTTCGCGCGCCTATTCTGCCCTCAGTTAGCGCGAATATTTTACTGTCGCCCCAGGCGGCAAAAGCATCTGCTACGCCACCGTGCTAACCTCTCAATTGACCCCCAGATCTAAGCACCAGTTCATTAGCACCTTGGATTGTGGCGAGATTGACGTTTAGGCCCAGCATTTATCCGGCTGTACTTGGTGTCGGCCCGAGGCTGAAACCAATTGTGGTTACTTATTGTATGTAATTAAGGTTACGTAAATATATCCGTAGACCTTAAATCCACTCCGTGGTTTGAACAATTTAGGATCGATCATTACGAATAATTTAACATTATGGCTTAAATAAAATACCTCAGGGAATTGACTTTGAAGGAAAAGATTAGTCTGCTGCATTTTCTTGAAAGCGGTAGCCAAAAATGGATGTCTGAGCATTTTGGTGTTAGCAAGACAGCAGTTAACAACCTTCAAAGACATAAACAAGAGTACTTGAAAAGATTCAATAATGAAAAAGGAGATCTACAGCGAAAAAGACTGGAACCTTCACAGGATGAAGCCAATGTGGCCACGCCGCTGCGCTAGTTCAAGCAAATGAGAGCAGCTAACACTGGAACTTCTGTGCCTATGATTTAAAATATCGTCAAATAGTTCACACAGGAATTTGGGGTTGTAGATTTCCAAGCATCCAATATTTGGCTAGAGAAATTTAAAATCTGACATGAAATTTCCCTAGGAGATTTGTGTGGCAATTCCAATGAAGTGCCTGAAGAGTTCGTTCAAGACTTCATGGAAAAGTTTTCTGACTTCAGCATGGACTTTAACAGTGAAATTCTTAACACTGACGAGTGTGGTCTCTTTCTCAAGGCGATGCCTAACACTAGCCTTTTTATATAGGGTAACAAATGTAAGAGCAAAAATCATTCAAGTTCTGTTGTCCGCTAGCTCAAGTGAGGAGAAGCTAAAGCCCCTGGTCATTGGTAAATCAACTAGACCAGGTGCGTTCAAAAAACCTAAATCCTGCAAACCTTTCAGTCCCCTGAAGATCAAACCAATCTGCGTGGGTGATCACTGCTATATTTGAGCAGTGAATCAGTAGTATCGATACTGAAATGCTGAAGAAGAAACGCTTCATTATCCTAACAGTGGACAGCTGTCCTAGGCACACACACACACGTAAAAAATCTCACAAATATTACACAAGTTTCCGTTTCCAAACATGACCTCACAAATTCAATCTCTGGGCCAAGGGATCATCAAGATATTCCAAGTGCACTACCGAGCCCAACTCATGCAATGACCTATGGCAAAATTGCATGCGAATGATTCTCATACGGAAGGCACTTCATCTGTTGCTTTATCAGAGGCGTAGCGTAGGGTGGGGCCGTGGGAGGAGCGGTCCGCCTCGGGCGGCACATGACAATGGGCAACATTTTTAGTATACTTGATTGTTCATACCAAGAGTAAATTCATCAAACTTACTTATGATGTAGCGAGAACGAACGGTAAGGATGCAGAGTCTTCATTGCCAACGCACAACGGGTTCACCTGCTAACACACACACGCGCACTTAAAGAGGACAGTTCCCGACCACCAAGCAGCACGCATTGTCCTTTCGCTGGACGTTACATTCATGCCCTGACCTCTGTCACTTGATAGGTCAGCGTTCGCCGAGTTGCCCTCGTATCTTCGCTTCCGCGCGTCCTATTCCGACCAGGATGGATTCGTTCTGATGCACTTGCTTTGCTTAATCGGGGTTGCGTCGCTCTCCTCGTGATTATTTCTGGAGGCACGACCAAACGCGTATCTCTTCGGAAATTGGCGCTCTTAACCAATACGTTCCCGGCTCTTCTCGGCCTTGACCTAACATCGTTTGTCGTTCGTTGGCCCTTTCCGGCTTGCCCCGTAGGTCTCGAGCTTCTTTGTCGAGTTCCGTCCCCGGTGCCCTCGTTACTTTTCATCTTCCTCTGTTTTTGCGGCTTGTCCGTTCTGCCAGTGATTCTCGCCTTTCCTATCACCACAATATGACCGGAATGGTAAAATAATGAGTGATAATCAGACTGTGAGACCAAAGATGAAATTGGTACTGCAAACGTTGATATCCGGGCAACAGAAAACGACATTGACATCATGCATGCAGCGGGAAATGTTTTTAAATGCTGATGCAGAAGATTGCGCGCGGTTGAGAAATGGAAATACAACCACACACGTTGGCATGATAGCACGCACATCAACCGATTTTATTGATGTCTGTCATTGGACTGTTAAGATTGGCCTGGGAATTCACACCATGCTTGTCCAGCTCTGGTCTACTGTCTTGTAACACCTCGATCATGATTTCAATAAATGATGCTACCTGGAATTACTTCAAACGCTGATGCTAGGGAGCTAATAATAAAGTAGTTATTTCGGGATTTCTGTAACGGTGGGTGAAGATTGCGAGTGAGACCCTGTTTTGTTTCTGCTGCAGGGTGTTTTCAACGGGATAGTCTAGTTTTTCGGCTGATAGGAATTTCAGAAACTGGTGAAAACTAATTTCAAAGCACGTGAACACGAATCTAGTAACTCACGGGATCAGTCACTCTTCAACCGCGATCCGGCTAGTCGAAGGAAAGTCAATTGGCAAAATGGAGCTATCACTTATAGAAAAGGAACCAACGAGGTGGCGTGAAATAATAGCGAGAATACTTGATATCATCAGGTTCCTCACCAGACCAAACATGACACTGTGCGGTCACCAAGAAGGCATCCAGGATAACAAATGAAGCCAGTAAAATAGAGAAACTGTTTTAGAGTTTGGAAATTTGTTGGCCCAAGTATGAACCTGTTCGTGAACATTTGGTGACAGTTCAATTAGGAAGGAAAATCAGCACTTTTTTTATTTTCGCCACACGTTCAAACTTAATTAGTGAACATTTTGGTAAAGCAGGCGAGAAAGAATATCATAGATCGGGTGAAGAAAAGCGTCTATTTGTTTACTATTTACTAGTACTCCCGATATATCTCACAAAAATCAGATGAGTGTGATGACGTGCTAAGTAGAACTTAATAAAAATGTAGTGACACGTGAGGAGTCGTTTCTGTGTCTCATTGAGACCAACAGCAAAAGACCAAAGGGAATTTTCAGACCGATTTTGAGAGAATTGCAGAAGACTGGAGCTCCGATGACTATCCTGGACAGGCATTTGACAGTGCTGCTGTTATGCCCGGCTACCGATCCGGAGTGCACGGACACATCGAAATCAACCCAGAACTGCATTTGTGCGATACATAAAACATTCCATGAAGCTGGCTTGTGTACGTGCAGCTTCTACGACGGTTTGTTCCATTGCACTTTTTGATACAAAGGTCCGGTTATTCTAGAACTTTTTTCATCCAGCTTTTACTTGAATGTCTTGCTAAAACGTCACCAGCCTAAATATTAAGCGGCTTAAAATCTAGATGGAGTAGTCGAGCAGGTGCTGTAAATTCTGGGGTGAAGAAATACTCGGAACTCGTCATTTCTCTGAAACATTTCGAAGAATAAGAAAGTGCAACCACAAGCTCAGATGCACCTTGAATTCTCATCTCGGTATTGTCGTTTCCCTTTTTGTTTCTGAGCCTTTTAAATCTGTTCCCAGTGAAAACAAGGATGTCTAAACAAAAGGGCTGGATCTGCAACAAAGTTCTGTCAAGCTTGCAATGTTAAGTTGACCATTTTCAGAAGAGAGAGAAAATGGTGAACATTGCAGTAGATGGATCCAAAAGACGCCACATTGAGTTGGGGACAAGCATGAAACATCGAATCCGCCGAAAGAAACGAATGGACGGTGAAGAATTGTTTGATATATTGATGGGATTTTATGCTGAAGTAATACGGGCGATACTGTCTGACGAACTGATGAACTGCCATGAGTTTCAGAAACTGCATGACTTTGCAAACAAATATACTTTTATTGCACTATCAAATCTGCTTGATGATAACTATGATTATCCGCCTAGCGAAGTTGAGGAAAATATAGAAAAAGAGGTATTATTTGCCAAAAGAAAATCACAGCATTTTGTGAAACCTTGAGGAAACGGCAAAATTAGTGGACCAATTGAACTTTTGAGCTTTCTACAATACTATCATCTTGGGGAATCAGATGCACATCTTTCGTACCCGAACCATTAGCACTGCAAGCTGAGAGAGCGCATTTTCAAAACGCAATTCTATAACGATATACCTTAAGCCATCAACGAGTCAGACAATGCTCCCGCCTTTGCAGTTCTCCACATAGAGACGGCATTTGCCGATGGACTGAATTTCGATAAGGTTATGGACACTTTTGCCTCAAGTAATGCACGAAAAGTGTATCTACATTGTGTTCACGAGTATTATATCAATACAAATGCCTGCATTTACGGTGGCTGTGAAGTTGGATCTTTGGCTGTTATATGAAACGAAATATTAAAGGATTGCTCGCAATTGTGTGGCTTTACGGATTTACAACTGCCAGCGGGCGACAACTTTAGATGCTCCCCGGGCTGCAAGAGTAGTTGCTACGCGTTGGATGCTGTGCTTTGAATAAGTTCTGCTCAGTTCAAAGTTCAACCAGAAATAACCCAGAAGTGTTTCAGAAAAGCCAGATTTGTTCAGTCTTTCGAGAGGGGGACGGTCGACTTATTAGGCATTCCATCTCCATTGACAGAATTCGACGGAATAGATTTTAAAGAGTTTGTTGCAATGGATGATGAATTGGTAACTTGCACTGAAACAGACAGGTTCTATTTCCCAAGCGATACTGACTTCGGTACTCCCCAACGGAACCAAAGAACAAACACCTGATAATGCTGATAAAGAAGAAGCAGAAGAAGAAGAACGACTGCATGATTTAAATCATTTGCTGTGGAAAATTATTAAAGCATGTTGAATAGTGTAGCTTGTACTGAGAGCGCTTTACCAGTTAACTTGATAATAAGCGAAAGAAACAAACAGAGATTAGCTTTTATTCAGTTTTATTTAACGCGAAACGCACCTTGCGTTTTGATTTATTATAACACTGTAAGGTTGAACTGCATTTGTCCTTACCAGAGCACTCATTTAATGCTTGCCTAAATGAATCCGAGAATAAAATATCTATTTATTTATAAATGGGTATATGTAAAATTTTCTTACCATACTACTGACAAAGGGAAATTAGGTTACCTCAATTACTGCTAAAGAAGCTCCGTATCTTGATCACCTCTCTAGGTTGACCACTTTGATCCAGTCCCTTAGGTGGTCAACTTACGGTGGTTCTACTGTACAATAGGATGTTATCCGTCCACCACGGTTTCAGTCAAATCCTGGAGATCCGTCCCGTTTTTATCGGGACGCATATTTCCTCTTAATCGTTCGGGATTTCCAGCCTGCGACAGTAACATTTTAAGTTAGGGATTTGAGGCCCAATCCCACCTGCTAGCACGGCTGCGACCTACCTGGTAATATTATAACTCTCTAACAGGTAAGGCTGCTAGTTCTGTCACGGCACCCCTCATTTCGCATTAACAAGCAATTTTCGAACATGATCCCAGCAGACATGACTTCATTTCATAAGCCGCTAACTCTTTGTTGATTGCTTTGTCTTGGTCCTCGGCCAATCTGCCGAGCGACGACTATTTTTGCTCCGTGCACTCTGTGCTATTCATCAGTACGGGTAGAATAGAGACGCTGCTTAGATATTCTGCCTGACAAGTAGATTGAGGCCCAGAAATCCCACTTACCGGGCGCTTGGTATGGACTTCGAGATGGATTTTCACATGATCAAGTGCGGATTACTGTCTTCATCGTTTTGACATACGCAAGGATGGATCAATGAACGTGTCCAAGTGCCTTATCTGATGCACAGATTGAAACAGGCCTGGGGTTTCGTGCACTGATATCTCATCGTTGCTGTTGTCGCTTACACCAGCTCCAAGGCCTTAGCCTACTGATAAAACGCGCCGAAAATAGGAGACCACTGCGCTGCACTGACCTTGCGTGCTCCTCGGATTGGACACACATCCAGATGCAGCTGATGTTTAGTAGGATGAATCATACATATAGCCGAATGATGGTTGCTGTAGAGCACCAGGGCTGCATTTGACGTTACGCCTGTTGGTTGTATTATTGAGTTGAATACAAGTATGAACATCAACCTTAATAATTGCACCTTGATTTGCATATTTTTTTCAAAGGTGGCTTTTGATTCGAACTTTGATCAATTCGTGAATGGCGTACTTCATGAAATCGCGGTCAAGAGCACTGAAGAACTGGCAACCGTGTATTTGTGGAGAAAATATTCACGCTCCACGTTCCGGCTGAATCGAACTTCTATCACCGGTGACTCCTCATTGCCAAAGCGATCGAGTAGTAAAACCCCGACCAAGAAGCTCAAGCACTCCAGGCACTCTAAACGTTGCGAACTAACTAGCCCTTCAAAGCCGCAGGATCCCACACTTCCAGGTGAGAATCCATAACGATGTAGACAGCATATAAGCTTTCCACAACCGTCTCGTTTCATGTTTCATTTAGGCATGCCGGTTGCGGCGGTCCTTAGGTGCACAAGTTCGCTTTTATTTGTATACCCGTTTGGCGAGTTCCCGTTACACAGCGTTTAAGGGTCATTGAGTGGTCTTGGTATGTTAACGCAATTATTGGTTAGGTCTTTATCGTTGCTAGAGGAAAACCCTGTTCTCAAAGACTTATTGGACCTCCTTCACAAATCAGCGTGGAAGGAATGATAGCTTCGCAATTGCCGTACAACCACGTTGACATCCTTGCCATATTTATCGGTGAGCTTGAGGATTTTCCTCTCATGAAGCTTCAAGATCACTTAAATATAGTGGTCAAGCGTCCGTTCATTAAAATTTTAAGTAAGCCACCTTGCCAGTTGGTATTTTGCACTTCAGGATGTGAATTGGAATCTCCTAATAAATGCCCGCTGATTCGACTCTTTTCCATACTGAGATAACAGCTTTTTCTTGCTATTTCTTTTTGTGCATGATTGGCTACCCATCGGATGCACACCAATTATCGATGTAGGGTATTCACCAAGCACTCCTACTTATTCCGTAACTATTTGTTTGCACTGACGCCCCTCCCACTGGCAATCTCTCATTGGTCCAGACTATTGTGATGTTAGCCACACTTAACCCTTCAGCTCTAGACAACATTTACTTCTTAGACACATCGCATACCACCTCAGCTTGTAATGCAAGACGGGAGGAGCTGCTCTTCATGTGCCATTGTCTTCCTTCCATGTGGTCATAGGTGTTTTCAGTGTTTTACTCTTGTATTTCCCCTCCAAGGCACATGGGTCGAATGCAGTTTGTGTACAAAATGGCGCTACTTACCTGATGTTCACGACCCAAGTCTGATTGACATCAGCTGGCACTGCGCATTACACCCGGCCAGTGGGGGAGTCGTCAACGCGTGCGATAGACCTCAAAGTCCCCTACCAGCAGACGCGGATGACGAATGTATCTACACCAAATTCGCCGTTGGGTCTATTGTGTGGGCAAAACTCCAAGGTAAGTTGGCTGATACTTCACTCTTATCTCTGGAGTGAAACACAATTGTCTACTTGAATTTGTGTTTGATGACAGCCGAATTTATGTGTCAACCGGACTTGCATATTTAATGACCGTTTACTCTATGGAAGCCGAGGTCAAGGTCGCTCCACTCGCTACCACCTACTTTTTTCACAGAGCAGTTTACAGGTGGCCAATTAATGAAGAACCATTAGATTCGTGGTATAACATACCGGGAGAAGTTCACAGATGAGTAGAGTAGTAGGTGATCAAACCTGGTGCGCATACTGTGGATGCTCGCTGCGATGACACACCACTCTTTCTGCTGTACCCAAGGACGCCGCGGATTTTTGCTTTACCGCGTTGGATTCTAATTTTGCTTTAGGAATACTGTGTTATACATGCTTTCTCGGTGTGAATTGTGCACCAACACTTTGCTTTTGGTGTATTTTTCCATCTGTGCAAACTTGGTGGGTATGCTCCGGCTACTGCCGGAGATCTCATTGATTGGCCCAGCTGTCGTCTGTGTCCGCCATCTTGCATTTGTTCTACAACAATTTAACCGGTGTCTGCCAGACCACCAGGTTGACCGACAGAGTTTGAATTCAGCATACCAGTGTAGACATTCTAACGGACGACTTCCGCAGATCTGACAGCCACAATGTCACGTACTGCTTGCCCACAGAAAGCTAAGCCTAAAGCTTCCGAAATGAACTTTAGTTGTGGCGTAGACAGCTGTGTAAATCTTATGCGATTTGGAATAGAATACAAAAACTACCGAAAATACTTCCATTCTCGAGGTGCTCGCCTTAGTCTCAGCCAGAAAAAATTTTTAATAGTACAACCGATTCTCTTTGATTCAGCACTGAGTGTACATCTCTTCCACTCGTCAGATGTATAACTGTGTTGACGCAGAAGTACGATAGGCTGACAGAGATGGTAGAGCAAGTAGCGGCCGTGAAAGCTGTCCCACATGCACCAGACAGATTAGTGCCTCGAACTCGATGCTCAACACCAAGCTCCAATTCAGAACAGCGTAAGAATAACGATCCAGAGTTAGCCACCCCGACACTAGCGGCTGCTCATAAAGATGCGTTCGCCACCCTGAATACTGTTAAAGGGCCAACAACATACGCGTCTGTTCTTGCTACCCATATGACGGAGGCGCCTCCAATCTTAACTCCGCCCGCTGCCAAACGGGTTACTACTACCAATATCACCATGGGACTCAAGACCCTAGCATTTGTCCAAACGAAGAAAGCAGCCACTGGTCCCTCCAAAAAGGAGAACCTGAAACACCACCATAATTCGCTGACTGTTATATGTTCTAATGTGACGGAATCTGGGGCGAACGCCATAAAAGATAAGATACTAGACTCACTCCCCTGCTTGTATTCCAATGCACAAGGTCTTCTCAGCAAGATAACCGAACTTCGTATTCGTCAGCCCTCCACGCCTTGGGACCTACTTTTGGCCACCGAAACGTGGCTGAACACAGAGATCACGGATGCTGAGATTGCAATGCCCGGTATGACTTCCATGCGCAACGAGTAACCTAGCAGAAGAGGGGGAGTGCTCCTATATTATCGATCCGAGCTGCATGTTGATATCATTGAGGACCCAGAATCGAAAGTCGTCGATTCTCTTTGGTGTCGTATACACCTAAGACGTGGCGATGTGTGTTTACTAGCAATAGTTTATCGCCTTCCAATGTCCACCTTGGAAATGGATCATTGCCTAGCTTCTGCGATGAAACGAGTCCTGGCACGACCATACAGTCACGTCTTTCTGGTGGGGGACTTCAACGTGCACGCAACCAAATTTCCAGCATCGCACAGGGATCAATTCAAAGCGGATTTGCAAGAGGTGATCGTCGATGTACCTCTGCACAACCCTGTCAACACTCTCATGCGATTCCGAACGGGTGACACATCCTCTGTTTCGGACCCCGTGCTCTCCAACGAGGAACTAATGGTCGACACGGTGACCATAGATGCACCACTTGGCTGTAACGATCACGCGATTTTGCACTTTTGTTAAGTCTGTTACTCGGAGTGCATCAGTGAGAACAACATGGAAACCTATGTCGTTACACATTACGATATCCTGTCAAACCTCATTCAAGACACCGACTTGTCCTTCATGGCCGAGAAGCCGCCCGAGGTCGCCTGGTGTTCGTCACCTAATTCACTGAGCTAGTGGCAACTACGTCAGAAAGCAAGATGTTTAGTTCGAAGCAAGTGAATTTGTTCCTTAGGAGCCTTACTAGCAAATGCATGGGCTTAAGGGATTCAGCCTGACGCGATTACAAATCCTGTTCAGGTAACCTCACCTGGGTTCTTACAAGGCTCAAGGAAACCACTGCGTCAACTTGATCCGCAAAGACAAACTCCAGTACAAACAGAACTTAATGGTGAAGTTCAGTACAAATCCCAAGTTCCTGTATAAACACGTCAATAAGCTCCGTAGAGTGCAGCGCGGTAATCGGTTTTACGTGCAACAGATGGTCTTGCGTAAACCGCACAAGATGCAGCCAACATGCTTCGCCAACACTTCATCCATACTTTCCGGAGTGAATCATCATTTCATCCGCTTTTTACACAGCTTCCATCTCCACCCGGGTTAAACTATGTATAGTTCACGGCAGCCAACGTGATGTCATTACGCGTGCACAGCTTACCTGGCGTGGACGACATCAAACCGAAAGCATTGAAGACAAGGGACATAAACCTTGCCGAACCACTAGCTTGGTTTTTACAATGTTGTCTCGACAAAATACAGGTTCCCGCAATGTTAAAACATGGACTAGTCACTCTTAGTTACAAACGTGGTAATCCTGCGTAGCCCTCGAACTACCGTTTAACACTCTTCTCCCATTTTTCTCCAAAGTAATGTAATGTTTATTTTCAGAGGCTCTCATGGGATATCTTGTGGGCAGCAACATCCTAGTGTCACAGCAACACGGATTCCGTCGAAATCGATCCTGCTGCTGACCCAAGCAAGCGGGACAGAGTCAGCCGATGCCAGAGTGGGAGTCGACGTCTTCTACCTGGACTTCTCAATCTTTTGGACTACAGCATTCTCCTTCACAAGCTTCGAAGCTATCGAATCGATAACCCTGTGCTCGGCTTGATCGGCAACTTTCTCAACGTCAGCTGAATGTGAGAGTCCGCAGCTCTATTTCCGACCCAATTGACGTCCATTTTGGTGTTCCGCGAGGATAGGTAGTGGGGCCACGTTTATTCCTAACATTCATTAACGATCTTGCCAGTGTACTGCTGTCCGATTTTTTACTATATGTAGATGAGGTCAGAATTTGGCATGATAGCAGGATATGGGATGATCACATGGCATTGCAGAGCGATCTCGACAGGGCTTATGCGTTGTCATCCGACAACCAGCTCCAGTGCAACGTGACCAAGTGCAAAATCGTAAGCACATGCCATCAGTTTATCTATGAATATCGACTTGAGCACCAGCAGTTACAATGTGCTTCCCAAGAAAACGACCTCGGCGTGATCGTTCAGGACGGTCTTGGTTGCTCGAGACAGGCTAAAAAGGCATCAAAAAGAGCCAGTCAACGTCTTGGACTCTTACGGAGGGTTTTCCGGGATTTTGAGCCATAAATCTTTCTGCAAATGCTGAACGCCTACGTGAGATCTCACGTGGAATCTGCGAGGCAGGTCCGGCGTCCCTGGCGCAAGCGCAACATCGATGTACTTAAAGCTCCACAACGTAGAGCGACCAAACTCGTTAGAGGATTGTTTCATCTTTCTTACCAACGCAGACTGCAGTCCCTGAGATTGTACAGTGGTAAATTTCGACGTAAGAGAGAACTCATTACGGTTTACTTAATATTGACGATCCCAACTCACCCATGTCGCAGTCTGTTGCAGCTGAGCCAAACTACAAATCTGAGTGGTCATCAGCACAAACTGGCTATGCACTACAGTCGACTTGATTCTCGATGAAACTTTTTTCCCTTCGCGTGTCCCCTCCCTGGAATGCTCTTCCGACTCAACTTATCCTTGCCCCTACATTAACGCTTTTCAAAAAACGCCTTGATGAAGCGCTTTCAAATTTGTATAATCCGATATAGTCCGTTCCACTTGGAGGACGAAATAATGCCAAACTAACCATGTGCTTAACGGACCTCTCCTCAATGTGGCGGTAGGGATACATGCAGAAGTGTCCATGTGAGTAGCCTAGATGTATCTAAACATACCACATCTGTCAAATTAAGAAAAATATGAGTGAGTTGTCGTTTCCTTTTTATTGCTCACGCATTTCCTGAACTATAATAGTTCGCTATACTATCCTGTGTGTGTGTACATCCCATTCCTACTTCAAACTATCGTTATGCAATAGTGCATCTAACTCGGTGGATGATTAAAATAACGATTTACTTATTCGATTAGCCTTTAAATTTTAATTTTTACCCTAACCATCCTATGGTCCTTGTCAAGCACTTGTTTTTTACCCTCGATAAATCATTGTTCATTCGCTGTAATTTTTGGTTTCTTACAATGGTTCGTGATATAATACGGAAGGACATGACAACCATCTGGCTGGAACCATCCAAGGATGTGGATTTTGTGAATTATCCTGTAGGATTTCTAGAGCGTGGTGAAGTTTGTCTGACCGCAAAACCATTGATATTCCGGAAAAGATTGTCCTCGAAGCCTTGAAAGCCAGCAATCCGCATAGACAACAACTACAGAGATGCTGTCAATCGTCATGCGATATTGAGTTTCAGCACTTACAAAATCACTGTGCATACGTAGCCAGGATCTGGTAGTTCTCTAATGTCTTCAGCTGCGCCGCTTTTCAAATTTGCATTTCACTGTCACTGCGAATAGCCTCGGACGCCTACGGAAAAATGCTTTGTTGCTTGTTCCGCGACACAGTCCTCATCCGCATGAGCCTTAGGATTATGACCGGAAAGCATGGGATTGGAGAACGTGATTGATGTTTGCCTGTCACCCCTAAAGCGTTAGGAAGCCCTAACCGCACTGAAGTGTGGTAAACCACCACCTACTTGACATGCAGGTCCCTAATTGTCACCGCTCCCGTGGATCTTCGAGCCACTGAACAAAGTTGCCCACGTCTATACAAATGAAGGTACTTTTCATGGATTTCCCACACATACAGGATAGTTGAAAGGAGTTTGGTTCGTTCACGGTCCCGCGTGTCTTACTCGCTGGATGCACTACGAAGATTGCCGTCCACCAGAGTAATCTCATCAGTGAGAGGAATGCGAAACCTCATGATAACAGTGAACACAGCAGGAGTGAGAATGATCGACCTCCAAGAGGAGAGGTTGTACTGGCATAGCCGGAACTAACACGAAACTTGACACCTTCGTACCTATGGCATAGGTAAACTGTCAACGTCTGACACGAAACACGTATGAAGTGAGCTACAGTGTGGCATTTGACTTAAGACGCAGCAACAGGGAAACTCCAACGTGGTTAGATCACACGTTGCAAGAACCCGAGGTGCAAGCGAAACTGCTCACTATGTCGCACATAGCTAATACTAACTGCATCCGTTCCGACAAATGAGACATTCATCTATCTTCATCATCCCGGTTGGGGATTGCATGACACAGGTTTCTTTCTATGTCTAATAGTTGCGTCGTGTGCATTGCTTATGCGTCCATTCCTCACGCGCATGCAACCGCTGTTCCAAAATGTTCCTTTGCTTTGAGGGAGTCATTTCGGCCTGCTGTTGGTTGGTTGCTGTTTCACATCCTTGCACCACACTACTGCTAACTGGCGCAGTACTGTTTGTCTTTAGTCCATCACAACCTGACTGGAGCATTACAGCTGTATGCGCGGACATGTTACTTCTGGCTCAGCAACAGTGGGCGCTGCACGGCTCGGGCTGTTCCGGTGCTCAGGGGCATTCTTATAGCAAAAACTTCGCCTTTTTGCTGTTCGCACTAGAGCTACTAAAGGCTTGACAGTGGAAGCCAGTTTAATAACGGCGACAAACAAGCAGGTCACCTACGAATCACACCTGTTTCGCTGTCTTGTCTACTAGTACAGTAAAACCTCAATGTACTGGACCAAAATAGTTAACATACATACGTGACCAATATAACTAGGTCTAGTTCCATAAGGTTTATATGCTGAAGATTCAAAAAAGAAAGAAAAACCGTTCAACTTCGAGTGCTCTGGGTATAGGGGTAGTCAAGGTCGGAGGTTTTACTTTAGTTTATCTAAGGATTGGTTCCGATGTTTGACTGACTGCAGCATCGGCATATGAGAAATCTGTCGTTCAACCACCTCGAAGACCGTCCGCTTCAAAGAAGGCTACTATCAGGGAGCTCTTCACGATCAGATACATGCATGGTGCATCGAAAGGGTGACTGCGCAATTTGGAGTTATCCCATTTGCTACGTTGTGGATGTGGGAGGACTGCGTATGTGGTATTTTGGTCGGTAAGCTCTCCAGTGATACGTAGGTGGACAAGGGACGAGACAAACGCGGCACATCGTCTTCACATGTGGCGATGCTCAAGCAGCTGTTGCTCACTCACGTTCTATTTTGGCGATGTTTGCTGTGTCCCCAAAACATGCATACAAGGTAATAGCGTTATGATGAATCTTGGACTGCTTGGCTCAGAATCTGCCGACCATGACTAAACTGTTTGTTTCTCTGACTATACTGAGTCAATGCATCAATGGTATTTGAGGTAATAGTATCGGCCTCATGAAACACCTGATGGTAATCTACTCAACTGGATGCCAGTGAACGGCCGCATGTCTGTGATTCGACTTCAAACCTTTATTGAGGTTACTAAGCACCTCTTACTGACTGCAGTTCAGAGGATATCACCAACAATTTCTACCACTGTCTTTTGTCTATTCTCCATATGACGAAGAAAACTGACATCGTGCATGTTGCTGACGACTCGAATGCCCAAGTGGCTCGTCTTTCATACTCTGAACAACAGGTGGGATGTCGCTTCGGAGTCGATGCACACCGAACAGGCAATGGTGCTCGATACCCACGACTATGCATCGAACACAATCTATAGATTAGTAGCACTGCTTTCCAGCTCGAATGTTCCCATCGTTTTCCTTGGCGCCGACGGAATTCCTGTATGAGCTGGATCCAAATTGACCCAAATTACCATCAGCTACAGGTGGCGCACATCAGTCCAAGACTGTCGGTGAATTTGGAGTACGTTTCTGGATTCCAACCATGCTCTAGTGTGCCCACGTACGCTTCTCGCTTCCCAGAAATGCCCATCTTCTAAGTTCATCACTTGTAGCGTAAACGCGCAGTTCACAGTTCAACAGTATCCTGACGAAATTGCGCATCAGTTGTCAGTGATGAGGTTGGTGGGCCGAACGCTGACTGGGATCGTCTCAAGTGTGCCATGCAGAATGCTTTTGACGCCTGCTTTACACCCAACTTGAGACGTCGTAACTGTGAATGGATCACTGAGGTATCGACTAGTTTGATCGAAGCATGGAAGAATTTTCGTCCCCTTGGCAAAGCGCGAGTCTTTGTCGAAAGCTTTGAAACAAATTGTCAACGATTACTTGCTCGAACCGATGCAGTGCTTTCAGTGGGTTTATCCTCCTGTTGTAGTTCGAAAGAAGGGCGGATATATACGTGTTTGTACCGATTTGCAAATAGTTAACAAGCATATAATTGTGCATAATTTCTCCCTTCAGTCTGCCAATGACCAGATGGCCAAGCTCTTCAATGGGAGGCTAATCTCGAAACTAGATCATCATCATCATCATCATTATCCACCTTAGCTGCAGGTGGAAAACACCTCAGCTATTGTGCCGCAATACAAAGGGCAAGAAAAGGAAACCAAACAGTAGTCCGCCGGCTGAGTCCACCGTAACCGACGGATATTGTTCCGGAGAGCTAACAGCTTGCTATCGTGCCGTAAAAAGCTAGTTATATTATTTATGCCTAACGAGTGAGATCGTGATTGGATGGGATGCTAAGCAGGAGGCGATGGACAAAGGAACTCACAGCACAAACGCCACTGGGGCCGGCTCCAAGCCATATCAGCAAGTGTGTCCAACCAAACGTGTTCACCGTCCTTAGAACTCCAGCCAGGTAGTCGGGACGCACCAACCGACGCCAACTTCGAAGTGAGGGTTTTCATCTCTCTCGACCAAGTCATCGCTTGGCCTCCCCCCTCTTCCAGCTGCACCCACAACGCGCCAACAATGCACGTTGCGGAAGTCGGTGTGCTGGCATGCGCAACACGTGGCCCAATCATCGGAGCCTGGTGCGTGATATAATGGTGCTGAGCGGTTCACTCGCTCTTCCTGCACCAAATACGCGAAGCCGAACACGCTCATTGTTCACGCAGTGCTCCCACCAGACTTGAGCTAAGCTGCGAAGGCAGCGATGATCGAATATGACGCGCCTCTTTATGTCTGTCGACCTGATTGGCCAGGTTTCTCGACCATATAGGAGAGTTGAACGGACGGCTGCCTTATAAACTTTGCCCTTCAGGGCGAGAGTATTGTCGCGTCTGCGCCACAGATCGCAGAGGTTGGCAAAAGCACCTCGAACTTTTGCCATAAGGTTCGTAACCTCATCTTCAATCCTACGGGTGCTAATATAGCTGCCCAGGTACTTGAATTCCTGAACGACTTCTAGCAGATCACCCCTAAGCATTAGCGCAGGGATGGGTCCCTGGCAATCTTGAAGAAGTACTTTGAATTTCGATGTAGCAAAGCATAGTCCAAAACGCTTGACAGCCAGTGCTAATCGGTCCAGTGCTGCTTGACATGTTTGGGAGCTGTCAAAGATTACGACAATATCGTCCGCATACTCCAAGTCAAGAAGTCGTTCACCAGGAAATAGCTCCACACCTTCTAGGTCGTGTCTAGCGAATGCTGTTTTCACGACTTCGTCCACTGCGAAGTTAAATAGGAAAGGTGACAGCGGGCAACCTTGTCTCACACCGCTGGTGATACTGAAGGGTGGCGACAGTTTGCCATAAATCCTCACTCTGCCCGAACTATGCGCGTACAGCGCTTTGATAATGTTTACATATTTATCAGGCACACCTTTCCTCAGCAGACAGTCCCAAAGGTCACGTCGGTCGACTGACTCGCAGGCACCTTTTATGTCAAGAAACACGACAACGGTGGGTCACCAATAAACATGGCGGTACTCCAACAATTGACCAAGGTGAAGATGTGATCGATGCAGCCCCGACCTAGACGAAATCCGACTTGCTCTTCACGAATCTGGCTTTCACGAGTGCTAGTCAGTCTGTGGAGAATGACAGACGCAAGCAATTTAGTGGCAATAGAAATCAGACTGATCCCGCCTTGATTGCCGCATTCCGAACGGGAGCCACTTGATAATTGGGACAATAAAGGAGCGGTTCCATTCTGTCGGGACAGTCTCCTGCTCCTAAAGTTTCACTAGCAACTCGTGTAAATCATCTATTAGGGCATGCGCCCCGAATTTGAAGAGGGCTGGGGGATTCCTATCTACCCCTATCTACCCTACCCCAATTTCAACAGCCTTATCTCACATTCGACGTCTGCGCGTGAGGGCGAATCCAAGGAGACGGCCAAGGGAGAAGGGCGCTCAATGCCCGAAAAAGAAACCGATAACTCAAGTTAGTTGAATTGCCTTGCGACGTGTTCAGCCCAACGCTCCAAGCGTTTTGACACGCTGTGGATCGGCTGTCCACATTCGTCGCGTATGGTTTCGCTAACACCAGGTCTCCTGCTGTCTGTTTGCCGTAGGTAATCACAGTGCTTACCACCACATGCCACTGACTCTCGACTTTTGATTGCATTTCTCACACAACACGGGTTGTATCAACCCAAATTGTCACCATTAAGATTTGCAGTACACCAGTTGTTTGGCAGAAAGCCGTCACCTCATTTTTATCCGATCTTAAAGGATGTATTATTCACATGAATGATATCTGTGTTTTTGGTTGCAACGCTATCTCAATCTTTGCATGAATTTCAGCAAATCTCAGTTCTCCGTGACTGATGTACATCTCATCGGGCATGTGATTTCTGTTCGTGGTATTAGGCCAACTAGTCAGAACAACAGTATATCTGTCAATAACAGCCACAAACCGTGCAACAACACAGGTGAAAGATTTCTTGGATCTGAGTACTTACGATCTCCGGCATTTGCCAGTTTAGCGACCACTGCTAAGCTTCTGAGGAAAGTAACACGGTAAAATAAGAATTCCACTGGGCCGCTGAACAAGAGGAAGCTTCCACTTCTTCGGTAGCCGCCTTGAACGATCATTGTCATAGGTTCGTCTCAACAAATGCTTCGGATGTTGGTTTAGACGCAGTTTTGTCCCCGTTACATGAGGGTGAAGAAAAATCAAAGTCATATGCCTCATGAAATTTGTCGAATAAGGAAAGAAATCATTCTACTGGTAGGAAGGTGGCTTCGGCTTGCATTTGGGCCTGTGGGAAGTGGCACTTGTAGTTCATCCGGCGTTCATTCGTTTTGCGTCCTGATCACTCCGCTCTTGCGACTCTACTGAACCGTGGCAATAAGGGTCAAAAGCCGCTGGTACTCGCGCCTACTTCACTTCAACTATGAAATCAGACAATTACCGGGTGTTGCCAACCAGGTTGCCAATGCACTTTCAACGCTTTCACCATTAAACGAAGGAGAGAACGACGACTTAGATGAGGTGAGAATGGTTTCATATCTCGCAACCGGGGCACCCTGGGCTATACTGCTCGACTGGATACGCGAACATACTGACAAAGATCCCAGTCTTGTGCAACAGGATGTAACGGCTTAATGCGTGGTCCAGTTAAACCGGAACACAACCAGAGTAACTGCCATACGATACTCTTCACCGCAGTCTATCCATAGTGAATAATTGCATTATCAGAGACGAACAGCTCGTAATTTTACATAGTCCTGTTCCAGCTGCGATCAAATGCGCGCATGAGAGTCATAATGGTATTGTGCGGACGAAAGCCCGAATACGCGATTGCCACTATTGGTCGAAAATGGACAGTGGATCCATTCTCAGCCGCGTTGATTGGCCCGTTGCGCAGAACATTTTGAAGAGCAGTTCAGCACGTCTGCTGCGACACTGCCGTTCGCCTACGCACCTGAGCTGAGGTGGGAAATTGCTGTCACACCTCTTACTTTTGAAGAGATTCAACATAGCCTAACCTTTTAAAATGACTTGATGTACTGGTAGCCCGGGTTGATCGTTCTTGGGTTCAATTGTTCGCCGAGCTTCGTAATTGGTATGCAAACGTTTCATCACCATGCGAGGTGACTTCCTCAGTGCGCTGCAGGGTCAAACGTAATCCGCTGGTTACGTTTGACCCTGCAGCGCACTGAGGAAGTCATCTCGAGTGGTGATGAAACGTTTGCATACCAATTACGAAGCTCGGCGAACAATTGAACCCAATAGCCTAACCGTGTTGGAACGTAACAAGGCTTCTGGACCCGATGATCTTTTTCCATCTTTACTGAAAGGTACAGGTTACTCTCTGTTCACTGAACTTGATGCTCTATGCAACACCATTTGGAGCACTGAAACGGTGTTTTCAGACTACCGACTGCTAACTAACGTGACTATCTTCAGGTAGGTTCAACAGACTAGGTGGGAAAATCATCGAGGCATTAGCCTTATCTCCATTTCCCCTAAACTTCTCACAGGAATCATTCTCCGCCTACTTACTGGTCTTTGTGAGAGCGGAAACAGTGAGAGGCTAACGGACTTCCGCTCTGGCCTTGACTACAACGACCACATATTTATTCTTCGCCAAGTGTTAGAGCGGAGACACGTACAGATGACAGACTATGGGAGTTCCTTTTGAATTGTAAGCCACCTTTGACTCTATTTACTAAACCAGTTTATGACACTGTCTATCTTTGAAGAATGTACATGTTAGACACCTTTTCATGTTGAATTCTACCGCTACTCCCGAGGCCGTGAAAGGGTCTACGGAAAGCTGTCTCATGAGTTCCCCACGACAGGTGAGATTCACCAAACTTGTCCTAAACCTCATTTCCTCTTCAATTTGTGACCGAAATGACCATAAGTGATTTTGTGTTTTCAGTCTCTTCCGGAGTGGATGTTATGGCAGGCGACCGACCGACAAACCTGGAGTATGCAGACAACATAACACTACTGCATAACGATAGTTTGAAGTGGGAATGGGATGTGCACACGCAAAATCATATAGAAAGCTGTTATAGTTCAGTAAGTACGTGAGCAATAAAAAATGGAAACGACAACGCTCACTCGTTTCTTTCTTCATTTGACAGATGTGATATGTTTAGATACATCTAGACTAATCACATGGACACTTCTGCATGCATCCTCAACACCACCTTGCGGAGAGGTCTGTTAAGCACATGGTTAGGTTTGCCTTGTTTGTTCTCCAAGTGGAATGGACTATATCAACTAATGCAACTTGGAAAGCGTTTCATCAAGGCGTTTTGTGAAAGCGGTAATGTAGGAGCAAGGATAACGTGAGTCGGAACGGCTTTCCAGGCACCGGACACACGAAGAGAGAACATGTTACGTCGACAATCAACTCGACTGTAGTGCGTAGCCAGTTTGATTTGATGGCCACTCAAATTGGTATTTTGGCTCAGCTGCAACTACTTACACCGTGGATGAGTTGTGTTCGTCAGTATTAAGTAAACCATGATTAGGTCTCCTCGCTGACGTCGATATGCACCATTGTACAATCTCGAGGACTGCAGTCTGCGTTGGTAGGAAATATGAAACAAACCTCTAACGAAAACATTTTTGTAGTGTTGCTCATCCCAACACTGGCACCCCAAGACCGCGGTTTCGTCCTGGTTGGGACTCATCAGTTGGAGATAGCCAGAGTTGGGCTGGAACTCAGAGCCTAGTGGCTCATGGTTGACACCATGAGCACTATGCTACTGAGATCCGCGAGCAACGCTTGGTACAGCGGAAACGAATTCAAAGGTGGACTTGGAGAATCCGCTGATGCTTGGGTTGCTACAAGCAACCTCTATTGAGACCTCGGTTCACTTGAGGTGGACCTCGGTCATTCCGATCTTAAAGACCGTAAGTAGAGAAAACATTTTTATAGTGTTGCTGATGAGTCCCAACCAGGACGAAACCGCGGTCTTGAGGTGCCAGTGTTGGGATGAGCAACACTATAAAATGTTTTCTTTACTTACAATCTTTAAGATCGGAATGACCGAGGTCCACCTCAAGATCTCCGAGGTCTCAATAGAGGTTGCTTGTAGCAACCCAAGCAACAGCGGATTCTCCAAGTCCACCTTTGAATCCTCTAACCAGTTTAGTCGCTCTACAGAGTAGGTGCCGAGCGGTCGCAAAAAACTGTCCTCCTGCGTTATTCTCCTCCAAATCTTTGGATTTATTCCCACAGAGACTTACATACCATCATTCGATTTGGCTCCGCGAGCTTCTCCTACCACTGCTCATCTATTGCGTCTATCATTCACAGATCACCAGCAAACTGCGCTCTTGCAACTTCGAAGTCAACCGTATTTGAACTCTATCGGAGGTTTTTTTCCTCTCGTCGCATAAGGACTCTTGTGGTCTTATTTTAAAGATCTTTTTGAGAGCCACTCGATCAGCTTACTACTATTCCTTCAAGTCGCTCTACAATGAGGTAGTCGTCAATTTGATCCGCCCTTGGAACTGCCACTGTCATCATTAAACAGTATTTTCCAAGTCACCTTGCTTTGCCTCAGTCCTACGTCGCATCGTTACCTACCCTCTACCAGCTGAATCGATAGCATGCACGTCGCAGATCTACTCTAAGGAACGTGTGACTCGTCTGGCCGCGACACGCCTGGACCCACTGACCTCAAACCAGCGCCGATAGCCACTCAACGGTACGTCAGTATCTCTATCCTCCTTCAACCCCTTAAAACAGCACCCTTACTGAGAACATGTCTCGTATGAATAGCAAATGCGAATCGTGTGCCAACGTGGTAAAAAGTGGTCTGGTGTGTACCATGTGTTTGAAATCCTATCACACTACCTGCCTTGGGAAGGAGTGTACGAAAGCAAACACTGCAGAGGAGTTTTGGTTCTGCCAAGTATGCAAGTCTATTCCATTTGTTAGCTGCCTATCTGTGCTCCTGAAGAAAGCTTAACCGAAGCAATCGAGCAACTGGTGAGCTTCCGTGTTACACCTATGGGAGGAAACGGACCTGCACTTGTGAGTGAAAATAACACCCCGAATTCCCTAGTCAGGCCGAAGAAGCGTGCCAGGCGTCCCAACCTAACCCCAACGACAGCCTCCAGCAGTATCAGCTCCATTCTCTCTCCCTCCTATAAGTAAAAACAGTGTCTGCAGCGCGCTTGCCTCAACTTCTGTACTGTGTGCTGCACCTACTAGTCTGTTCGCTACACTCGAGACTGTAACCTACAGTCAACCAGCAATAGTGAACAACCCGGAAACGTACGCATCGGTTGCCGCCAGGCAAACACCGGAAAGAGCACCGGTAACCTTTGTGCCCGAACTAGAGAAAACAAAACTGCCGCAGCACGGATGGCACACACCAGTGCCGTTCACGAATTCAACAAATACACCGGATACTCAGCCTCCAAATCCAAAACCAGTAGCCACCAGACGCAACCATGGTACCCCAAACATTGTATGCACAAATGTCCCCGAATTCAAATCCAATACAATTAAGGGTAAGTTGACGGACGATCGAAATCAGTGGGGTTCCATCTATACGTCGATCGGTGTCCATGCTAATCCCACGAAATAAGAAGGATCACGCGCCACCCAAACGCGTTGCACTACGGCAAACGCCGGTTACTTCGGGTAAAACAAAACTCGACAGACGAGACTGAGGCAGTTCTGCTGTCTGCGAATCGTCTCCGCAGTGACTCAAGTGGAGTGCGCATACTACCCGAAATCCCGTGGAAATAACGTTCAGGGGATCCCGCCAACAAAGATAGGTCCAGAAAGAGCCAAGATAAGCAAACAGTGATTGTTCACGGTGTTTCTGAGTTTACTGACTCCTCTTCCGACGATGCTCAGATGCACAACCGCGAGCAATGGCACTACATCCGGGAGGCTCTTTCTCTCGAAAATGTCGTGGTCACCTCGTTGACAGAAGGTGCGGTCCCAGGCTCTTAAAACTTGTATTACAGTCAGAACTAATGGCACAAACCCTACCAGCGTACTGGATTAAATTCCGTTGCAGATTGCCAACAGAAATTCGGTTGAAAGCAGCAGGAACCAACACCAACACCTTCTAATGACAATTCAGTAGAGGCACAACTCTCAATGAAAACGCCAACTGCAAGACCCGACTCGGGGACGGTTTCAAGAGTAGCCATACTGTCCGGAGGGGCACAGCAGAGCACAAGCAAACACCGGGATTTGGGGCATCTGATACCTGCTTATATATCAAATACCTCGCAAGTGTATGCAACCCATCCAAAAAACGATTAGTCGCCGACCCTTTAATAGCCGGCGTAAACGCATTTGCTTCATCCATCCAATCTAACACACTTTTGGTCTCTGAGAAACTCTCACGCATGTACACAAATGCCCAAGGTCTACTCGGCAAATTAGCTGAATTAAGACTTCGACACGCGTCTGCAGCTTGGGACCTCATCGCTGTCACCGAAACGTGATTGCACTGCGAGATAGCAGATGCTGAAATTGCACTAACTGGCATGTCCGTTGTCCGGAAGCATCGAACCAGCAAAGGTGGTGTGGTAGCCCTTTATTTCCGTAGCAACATGCAATGCGAACACATAAACGATTCGGAAACTGACGTACCTGACGCCATTTGGTGTAATTTCCGGCTGAGTGGGAACGATCTTGGCCTACTGGTTGTTGTTTACCGCCCACCATCGTCTACTCCTGAGATGGACTGCAATTTGATGGCTGCGTTGAGGCAGGTGATAAACAGGAAGTACAGTCACATTCTAGTCACCGGTGACTTCAACTTACATGCCCTCGAATCCCAGGCCACACCAGCAGAGCAATTCAAAGCGGATTTGCGAGATCTGGTTTCAGACTGCCCTCTTTATGGATACGTCACTACGCCCAACGGATTCAGGGGAACTAACAGATAATCCATCTTGGACCAAATATTCACTAATGAAGAACTGAGAGTGGAGATGGTGATAACCGATACTCCTTTGGACCGCAGCGATCATGCGACGCTATTGTTTCATTACATGTGCTACGCGGATTATCCTGAATAGCATGCCGAGGAATATCGTGTCGTAACCAATTGTGAAGACCTGTTCGACTACATTGATGCAACCAGCTGGTCGTTCTTAGCTAAAGTAACCTCTGAGGTGGCCTGCGGTGAATTCATCAACATATTTACCAAGATGGTGGCAAAGACATCTGAAACCAAACTCTATCGGCCTAAAAGGATGAAGTCTTTCGTAAGGAGCAGGACACGTAAGTGCATGGCATTAAGGGACTTGGCATGGCACACCAATATAGCCTCCCCGAACGACCATACCTGGGATGTCTACACAATACAAAGGAACCACTGTGTCAAACTCATCCGGGAGGATAAACTGAAGAATCAACAAGGTTTAGTGGAAAAGTTTTGCTCCAATCCCAAACTGCTATACAGACACATAAACAATTTGCGCCGTGTTAAACGCGGTATTCCTGCTCTGCACACAGCATGCGGGCTAGCCCAAACCGCACAAGAGACAGCCAAGGTCCTTGGACAACAATTTGGCCGTACCCTCAAAAGTTTGCAACCATCATACATCCTGCCTAAGAAGATAACGCCGCCATCAGGGCCTAATCACATATGGTTCACCTCCGCAGCTGTACTGAAGAGGCTGATGTCTGCGCGAGTTCAGCTCCCCGGGTGGGGACGGCTTTCGTCCGAAGGCGTTGAAAGTTGCTGCCATGAGTTTGGCAGGACCATTAGCAATTTTCTTTCAACGATGTCTGGTTGAAATGCACGTCCCCACGATGTGGAAGCACGAAATCATCACGCCTATCTACAAAAGTGGTAGCCGTACTGAACCAACAAATTATCGCCCGAGAACACTACTTCCTGCGATCTCCAAGGTTATAGAGTTGATTGTAGCTGAGGCTTTAATGGGGTACCTGGAGAACAACAAAAGTCTCGTTCCGGAACAGCATGAATTTCGCCAAAATCGCTCCTGTACAACTAATCTCTTGATTGCTCGTGCAAACTGGACGGAATCTGTGGTCGCTGGTGCAGGAGTCGACGCGGCCTCTTGGATTTCTCAAAGGCATTCGACCGTATAGACCATCGCATTCTCCTCCACAAACTCCAGCAATATGGAATCGGCGATCCTGTTCTGGGCTGGATAGGAGACTTTCTCCTACAACGTCACCTGAATGTTAGGGTTAGAAGCAACCTACCAGGAGCCATCGAAGTTCAGTGCGGAGTACCTCAAGGCTCGGTACTTGGACCCCGCCTGTTCCTGGTCTTCATAAATGATCTCGCGAGTGTGCTATCTTCTAACTGTTTGCTATTTGCTGATGACCTAAAGGTATGGCGCACTATAGCTGCAGTGGATGATCACACATTCTTACAGGAGGACCTGGACAAAGCGTACACATGGTCCATCGAGAACATGCTGCATTTCAATGTCACCAAGTGCAAAGTTCTCAGCATACGGCACACGAGTATGCACAAGTACCGCCTAGCACCAAAACTTCTACAGCGGGTTTCTCACGAGTGCGATCTCGGCGTGATAGTTCAAGATGACCTCGGTTGCTCGAGGAAGACTGAAAAGGCGGCTAAGAAAACGAACCAGTACCTCAGCGTTCTTCGCAGAGCTTTCGGGAAGTTTGACCCTTCGATCTTTCCAAAAATGCTTAGTGCGTACGTGAGGCCGCAAGCGGAATACGCTATCCAAGCGTGGCAACCCTGGTTCAAGCACCATCTCACCGCGCTCGATACTGCACAACGTAGGGCAAAGAAGTGCGTCAGAGGTTTGACCAGCCTCCCCTACCCACTCAGGCTGAAGACCCTCAAAATATGAGTGGACGTTATCGAGATCTAAGGGGCGATCTCATAATGGTGTACCAGATCCTGAGAAACTCCAACCACCCATGCCATTCCCTTCCAATACTCAGTCAAAACACCTCGCTAAGAGGTCACCAGTTTAAGTTAGTCGCGCAGTACAGCCGCCTGGAATGTCGGCGAAACTATTTCTCCCTTCGAGTGGTACAGCAATGGAACGCCTTCCCGGAACATGTAATTAATGCACCCACCCTATCCCTTTTCAAAAAACGCCTTAACGATACCCTGTCACATTTACACTACTTGCCATAGCACATAACCACCACTAATGCACAACAGACAGGGGATAGTGCCATAACCCTACTCGAGAATAAGTCATTCCAAACTCCCTGCAAGAAATTTGATAAACGCTACTACTACAGAAACTGGATTACTGTATCCTGTCGACCCAAGATATTTGCACACGAGTAAGCGTTGTCCTTGCTACCTTTTCATTTTTCTCGCCTATGATGTGAACAATAACCACTCCCCTGTTGCTTTATGTGTGAACATTCTCATTTCAAACTCCCTTTATACGACAGTGCAGTTATGTCTGTAAGCGCCCGAACTGACGACTCCATTACGCTTTAGCTCTCCTTTGTTGTCACCCTAAACACCCTACGGGACATGTCAAGTACCTGCTTTTTTACCCGTCATAAATCATTGTTCATTGTACGTTATGGAGCTTCAAGTGCATTGAGGTCACGCTTGCGCCAGGGACGCCAGGCCTGGATCACATATTCCACGTGTAAGCTCACGTAAGCGTTCAGCATTTGCGGCGACTCAGACTGTTGAGTTGTCCCCAGCACCTTGCGGCCAAACCACAGCTAAGCAAGTGAACTTTGCTTAGTGCACTGCTGCCTCTACTGTGCAAGCAGCAATAAATCCTAACGAGCTCTCCTCATAACTAATGTAGCGCTATCATGTCGAGCAGAGCAGTGTACCATCTGATCTCTCCTCAGCACACGGCGGTAGATACCGCGCAAGCCTCACTGACACTAACTGAGTTTCCCTCAGGACACTACCACTGGGTAACAACACGTGCATTACCATGCTATTATATTGAGCTTGTTTGACAGTGGACTGCGGGACTTAGTTGATGTCACCTGTCAATATCAAAGGTTGCGCATCAATCGTTCTTTGAGAATGTGCACGTACCTCGGGTAGCAGATGACCGGACCCATGGGCGACACGGAGAGCCAGAAGTGGAAACTTCATCACATTCGCATGCTGTGCGATCTCCCCCATCAGCAGGGCAAAACAGACTGCACATGTAGACGGCAACACCTAAATACACACTATTTCACTGTTCCAATGGTTTAGTTATCCTTCTACCTAGCATTTGCTTCATTATTGCTATATCGCGTTCCTTCAAATATGAATACCCAAAATTTTAGGCTGTCACATCTAAATGTTGAAAAAAACATCAACAGTTCGTATTGGGTACTTATTCTTAAGCCTGCGAAAGTAGTTGTTAGCATGACCTCCAAACGAAACCCATACACGTTTGTCGTACCATAGATCACGAGGTTTAAAGTGTCTCTATCCAGCTTGTGATAGCTCACATTTCAGTTTGGATAAAAGCATGTGCTTCCGTCGTATTCGAACTGCCATCGGGCAGGGATAATCCCAATCCATGTATATATCGTATATCGAATGAATTCGACGAGGCTACTCATATCGCTTTTGTACGATCAACTTAGTGCAAGGAAATGGCACTCGGGCAAACCGAAACTAACCTTATTAGAACACGAAGAAGGTGAGTTTATGACAAACTCATGTTGATTACAGGTGTAGCCAATCTAAGTCAAATTTTGATCAACGCGAATTCCGTGTACTACTATAAAGGGCGGTTGCTCAGGTGCAGGAGCAGGCATTATTGCAGGTGGAATAGAAACACCATGAGTAGGTTCCCATTCCATTTACCAATACAGGCCAATAAGGCGGCGTATGTGGTACGTTTGCCTGTGTGGCGAGTAATCTTGCATTTCAGAAGTAGATGTCTTTTGAGCTCCCCGCTGTGGCTGCGCCTGATGGGAATGTTGACAACGTGCCTACCTGTCTATTACACAGCTGTTTATTACTCATCAATACTGGCTCCAGGAGACAGTTGATTGTTGTTGGTGGGGACGGGATACACCGTCCTCTTGACGGTGTTAGGCTCAAGAAGTGATTCCCTCCTGTCTGGAAAGGGGCTACGGTCTAGCCACCGCCATGTGTAGTCTGGTGTGTATGATTTCCCAATTAGGCCGGAATGCTTCTGTTCTCCTTGTTGAAGGAGTGTGGGCCTGCTCCGTTGATGAAACGTGGCTCCCATTCCCATGCCTCTCGTTCTTATTCCTTTAGGTTTACACCGGATATGGGGTGTGTGGTTGGAACTGTGGGCGGTGCAGCGCAAGCCACCGATGGCCATCTGTAGGCGCAGGTGTCCTGTGACTGTCCCCATGGAGGTCACAGTCATTACCGGATGCGGACGCTGCCAAATCATATTGAGCTATACATATGCTGGTGTAGAAGGGATGCTTCGCCTTAGATGAGTCAATAAAACAACTCCTACCAACGGTTAGCCTTTCGCATTTGGATTTCAGTGCAGTCGTAGGTTATTTCTTTTTCTTCTCCAGTCTCAGCTCACATGTACGTATAACTCCTGGGTCAGGTTAGCCCCGCATGGTTCCCAATTAGATTGGCTAGTCTGCGCGTGTGCGGTACTATCTTTGTAGCGCGTTCGTCCATTTCCACTAAGAGCCGAAATAACTAGGATGCATTATAACAGCCTCACTCGAGGGTTTTCAGAATCCTACATGGTTACGATGGCTTGGCCATGTCCTCCGTATGTCCGTTGACCGGCTTCCTCGGAGTGCATTACGACGTGGCTGCTGCAAGTTGCGTGAAACTGTGTCATGTCTGGTGGTCACATCACTGTGCAGGTAGCTTCGTGTATTAGCAAGGCCCGTGTGGCTTTCCAGTGACTCAACCATCTATGGAGACGGCGGGATATCAGTCCGTCAGTGAAAGATAGGGTGTATAACGTTGCGATAAGGCCGGTGTATGGATCAGAGACCTGACCAGTTCGCAGTGTTTAACCACCGGTGCTTGCGAAGTATTGCTCAACTCTGGTGGGAACACCGGGTGAGTAATGCTGAGGTCCACCAGTTGGTTTTTGGCAAGAAGCCTTCTGGTGCCTCTCCCGAAAGTTTGCTGAATCTTAATCGCTGACGTTGTCTAGGCCATGTCCTCCGTATGCTCGTTAACCGGCTTCTCCGGCGTGTAGTATACGCCGTAGCTTCACCGGATTGGGCGAGATGACCAGTGCATGAAGAAATTTACTGACAGACATGGTCTGGCTGTTGCATGCAGTCTTCTTGGATGTGGGCCCCGAGGATGGTCCACAGCATTCATTGGAGACCCTATCAGGCATAGCGCGGTCAGGAAGTCAGTGGCGTACCTGCGTTTTGTTTATTGTAGCTAGCTATTAACCTTCATTCCATACTTATCAGTTTTGTGCTCTAGTCTCCTGCTTCCATTTTCTTTATAATCTGTTTGCTTTCAATCTCGTCTTCTTGCCGTTGTTATTTATCGTTATTCTGGTGACGCGAGTCTTGGCATCTGTGTGCACCGCGCTTCCGTACAAAGATCATAGTTCTACCACTGAACTGATTTGACTACTTTTGAGTGGACGGATTTAGGTAGGATTTAGGTTGGCTCATTGCATTTCGATTGCAAACCACGAATATGAGCAACCCATCCGAAAAAGTCCCAGACGATCGTTTCGTCCTATTGCGGCTTGTTAGTGGTGCTCATTCCCTCAGTATCCTGCTGGGGATCGAACCCATGCCCGCTAGGGACTTGCACCATTAGCCAGCAGCATTTGTCAGTGAGCCATAGGGATGCTATCTAACCATCACGCAATAAAATGCAACTGTTATGTAATCCGATTCATCCTCCACTGCCATGCAGGTTACTGCCCGTGCCGAGGACAGTGGTTGGTCGTCCAGGTCAAGAATTCACTTGCGAGTGCTGTGAATTCACACAGCATTTTGAGGAGTGGTAAGGCGTAGTTTCCGAGTACTAATTAGTAGTTAGTTCTTTCAAGAATTTGAAAAACACGGAAAGAAGGTGAAGGCTGGTAGGTGCATGCATTTCTTATTGTCTCCTCAGTAACATTAATAATAACCGATATGCATAGATATAGCTAAAAGTGGGTGCAACCAGACAAACTTGAGGTGCAGAACGAATGACGGAAGTTTACACCTACTTCCAAGGCAATTTTAGACTGAAAACTAATTGTTTCTGAACACATAAGGCTGGCTTCATCCGGCTTATAGCGACAGCGTCAGCAAAGCGAAGGAAGCGGGGATTAGTGTGACGTAACACCACTTTAAACGCTGAGCCCAGCTCTATCCGGTGACCCGAGTCTAATGGGTATTTGCCTATCGAGAAAGCTGGTGGTGTGCGCGAACACGGAATCTGACGAGAGTACGCAATCTGAGCAATTTCACGCTGAACCCCTCTTTGTACATTCTCCTTTATTCGGAAGGTCAGAGGGCTATCAGTTCTGCCTATATAACTGTTTCCTCAGTCACATACAAATTGGTATACACAGTGTGAGTCGGCGTCAGTAGGCTGAGCTTCCTTCGTTGGAGGTATGGGCACTTTTCTGGTTCGGTTGATGCCTACTTGTGCCGCATTGTCACTTCTTTGGGTAGCCGAAATTATACGCCTTGTTATCTCCAGCGTGGCTAAATCACCTTTGACAGGTAACTCCACATGCAATTTCTTCTTGGCTGCCGTGTGCACCAAATTCTTTGGCCCTCGCTGTTGGCTGTGTTTCTCCATGAATCTTCGAGGGTCGTCGTCCGCCATTAGTGTTGCTGTAATTAACACTAGCTCATACTCCAGACGTTTGCCAGAATAAATCCGTCTGGCACGACTGACTACAGTCTTCACAGGTGTCATTTTGTACCGCACAGATGTGAAGCTGGTGAAGTGCAGGTACTGACAGGGGCAATTTGATTTTCGGTAAATGGACCTCTTACTCAATCCATCAGGTCCTCGACCTATGGGAATGTCCAAATATGGTAGAAAATTCTTCCGTTCTACTTCGCATATAACCCGTAAGTTAGCATGTGCCCCGTTGAAGCGTTCTACCAAATATGTGAGCTGCTGCTCCGACAAACAGAAAACCAAGATATCTGCTGAATGCTGCCTCTTGAATATGTCAGGTTCTAACAATGGGATACCAACTCTCCTAGTCGGATGAACGAACGAAACACAGAATTATTTCTCGCACAGCACGGTAACTGACAAATCTCGAAGTCTGTGGGTTCTCGGAACTTAGCCGCGAAAGATTAATTCACGCGAGTCGAACGGGTTCCTAGACCGAACGCAAAGTTTCTACGCACGATTTCCCAACCCAAGAAGAATCAAGAACAAGACAGGCCTTTTTGCCACAGGCGCTTTTACTGGCCAAAGCTAAGGCGATTCTAGCGTTGTACAGCCTCATTTTTATATCACGAAACGGTGATGAAGGTGGGTTTTCCCTTGGAAGGGTTTGCTTACGCAAATCCTGGAAGCAAGAAACATGGTTTTATGTAAATATGCAAAAGTCCGTAAACTGAGCAGGAATGTTGGAAGTTTGGCGAGAGTTGTCCGGAAAATAAATGTTGCTTGGGTACAACAATGAGTGTTTGCTTGGAAACGAGACTTTTTCTGGGTGCAAAGGCTAAACCAATGTGAATGTTTCACGTGTTGGAAGGCTGATTGAACATGTGCGTTTTGTCTGATCCGAGTACATGTGCACTTGTGTGAATCGGGTTTTCAGCCTTCTGTAATTTAAGCCTGTAATAATTGTAGGGAAGTTGGGTCCCCATAACAATATCATCGATATATTGTTTTTAATAAAGCACCTGGGCAATTTCCGTAGAAATGCTTCTTTATACCAGCAGCTTGAAGAAATCAGTGAGAACAGAACCTAATGTGCTACGCATTGCTACGCCGCCAATTTGACGATATGGTGTATTCCGGAAGTGAAAAGCTCATTCTCCGTGCACAATAAAAGAGTCTTTCTCAGCAATTCAGTCGTAATTGTTAGCGAACAGCCGCCGTTTACAGCTAATTCGCACACGTAATCAACCGTCTGATGTAGCGGCACGTTGTTAACTTAGAATTTTACATCCAAGGAACATTTGACTTTGCCTGACAGGTTGAGTTCATCCAGGTCATCGATGTGTTGAAACGAGTCTTTAAGACTGTACGGATTGAACTGTTGTTGCAGCGGAAATAGCAACGTCAATAACCAACCAGCGAGTTTATGCTGGGGCGCGCTCATCATTGAAAAGATTGACCTGAGTGGCATTTCACTCTTATGTGTCTTTGGGGACCCATACAACTGTGGAATAATGCTACCACGCGGCTTCAAACTTTTAAATGTATCACAGTCGATCACGCGGTGGAGGAGAAGCACTTCCAAGTGACAAACAATGCGCGTTTCGACATTGGTTCTGTGTGTTCAGAAACAATTCTTTGTCAGCCTGAAGCTGCCTTGGACGTAGGCGTGAACTTCAGTCTTTCGTTCTGCACCTCAAGCTTGTCTGGTTGCACCCACTTTTAGCTATATCTATGCATGTTGGTTATTATTAATATTACTGAGAAGACAATACGAAATGCATGTATCCGCCAGCTTTCGTCTTCTTTCCGTGCTTTACTAATTAGTAGATGGATTCAGAGATAATTTTTTGGTTTGATTTTGCGACAATGCTCTTGGTTCCAACATTTGGATTCTGCAGATCCGGTAGGCAGACGAAATGAGAGAACCGTGAGTAATCTCCAAATGAGCCAGCTAATATTCCCAAGCTAAGATCCCAATCAACCTCTTTTGACTCTTTTTGGTGAAATAACTAAACCCCATTATTCTGAAGGAGACTGCCGTGTAATGCTAACTCATATAGCACTTAAGTCGCGAACTTACTATCATTTCATTTCAGTGATATCGCATGGAGTGCCTTTAAGCCTTTCACCACTATCCACATCAGCACCTCTGCTTCGTGCCGGACTTATCGATGCTTGAGGTTCGGATACTAAGTCCTCTGATAGCTTCAGATGACTCGAGGAACAGCTCTTGTAAATATTAGCTTGGACTTTTCATAAGCGCAGCCTACCGTTAACTTGACAAATGAACAATCCCAAGTTGCTGCCCTAAGTTGAGGCTTCTGTCATCGGGCGCTTAAAGCCAAAACTAAGCCAACTGATTGAGCCTGTTGTTAACCTTGCTTTACTTCGGTAAGGCTCGACAGCTTTTCTGGTACAAATGCTTATGGATTTCTTGGATTGATCCATAATTCCCAACCGTTAGAAATTTTCACATGTAGTATGTAGGCGGCTGCAAAGAATGCATCAACCATACTGAATGCAGATCATTCCGCCGAAATGTTGCTGATTTTTGCGCTCTTGAAATACACAAGTTATTTAAGAGATGTGCAGTCTACCGCTAAATATGGCTTTCTTAATCGTAAGCCTATTGTCCGTCTCATCCAACAGAGATAATGAAGTTATAGTTGATCTGGAAATAAGTATTGAGATGATTCCCCAGTCAAGGTTACCGAATGGCTGTTTCATCCGGCTAAGTCGCTTCGGTGGAGCACAAGTCCCTCGAGCCTTGAATGTTCGACTTGTAGCGAGCGACTTATGTCATTAGATAAAGGGTGACCGTACTGATCGTCATGATCGATTACGGTTGCGATCTAGCACTACGCTTCCTTGAATGTTGTGCAGGCTACTAACATACAGAGGGTAGGGACGTCCTCCAGAGCTCAGACTTCGCTGTCTACGCCACCGACCATTCAACATAGTTATACTTCTCCTGGTATGACTATTATGTAATTCCTGACAATATTCTTTCAAGATGGGTTCTAACAGCCTGATTCGGCTTACAATTTTATCAGATGATTGGTGGCTCAGCAGGAGAACTTGGTGTTCTCCGTATCACCCCCGCCCCTTATACGTTAACGATATGTACCACACTAGAGGATAAGTAATGAAATAAAGTGAACGTTAATTGACCATGTCAGTTTACCGTTGTCACCGGTGATCCGGTTGCTTAAGTCACTTGCTGCAAATGTATCGGGCAAGTGTTCAATGGGGATACATGCTGCTGAGGAGCCCCAGTTGGACTGTAAATTGCAAAATTGTTGGACAATCTGATGATTGGTCATTGGACGTTGATTGTCAATATTCAGTTTGTGTTGATGCAGCGATCCTTAGCTGACAAAACGGTAAATTGTGCGGACTGAGAATGTTACCAATTGATTCCCATCGGTGGTTAAGCACCCTAAATGACCTGGCACTGTTACATCTGTTTGTATGGTTTTAATCGCCAATACTTTCCGTTTGATAATGGCGCAAATTCTCAACCCAATTTTTTTCGTCTGCTATGAGTTAGTGCAGCCATGACAATATGATTCCTCATGTCAGTCGAATTCAGCCAAATCTGACGAAGTGTTCACAGCTGTAGTACTGAACGCAGCTGACCAACGAGCTACGAATGGAACTGTGCAGCAAATGCGGCGTACGATCAGATGTACCGCGTCCTCTCTCTCTTGTTTAAGCTTGTTTATGGCAATTCTGATGACACCGAGTTGGTTGTGCATTACCGCTTCAAGCATAACCTACTTGTGATTATGTTACACCGAAGTCAGCAAACAGGAATTCACCCCTCTCCCCGCACTGCTCACTGGGTTTAGCAACTGCCGCTAACACCTCCAATGATTACTATCTGAAAGCCCAGTGCAAAGATTCGTCAATTGGCATAAGACAATCTCACAGTGATCGCTTTGATAGCATCAATACCTAATCCATGGGGAACATCAGTAGATAGAACTTAACGGCCAGAGATGGTGTTTCATGTTCCAGATGTTATAAGCGATTTCATTGCCAGACATCTATTGTGTGTCCACGACAACGTGGTACATGGGATGCTCTTGCTTAGAGCAAGTGCAACATCTCATAGAGGATGGCAAACCGTTACCTCATTTTGAGGTTTTACCACTGGCGTTATTTTATCCATGTTGTTTTTCGATGGTTATTTGGTTGTTTTAGTTCAAAAATAGCTCTGTATATTTGTTGCGTTTAAGAGTAAATAGATCTCGCACGTTTTTCATTTTGTCACAACCAGTGGCGTCTTCATCTTTTCCCTGTGAACTTGCCCATTACGTATCAAGATCCTGATTGCAACCTGTAAAAAGATCAGTCCTCACTATGCAATTCAAATTGCCAACCGCGGACAGACAAGTATCGTGGGAGAATCTGGACATGTTTCATAAATCCTTTTCAACTTCTTATTTTTTCCAGGATATCCAGAGTGGCCCGCTATGGTTTATTACAACAAAAATGGCCGATACGCTGAATTCAATTGTCGTACGCGAGAAGTGACACATTATTACGTCGTGTTTCTGGATCCGACTCGATCCACAGTCAGCCGAATCCGCTCGAACCGACTGCGGCGCTACACCGGATTAGAGGATCACGTTTCATCCCAAACTGCAAGTCCCATATAGTAGATGACATTTTAGAGTATACCCTACCTTATTTTCTTTTTGGTGTCCGACCACGGTGCGAAAGGATGACTACAGAACATGACGATGCATCAAATGGTGCCTTTTATCAGCACGACTACAACAATTTGCTTCGATAATATATTCACCTTTTTTAGGCCATCACTTTCTCCACCTTTGCCTCCACCAGTTCAGTACATGTCAGCTGTTTAACAACTACCGTTAGCGCACTATAACGCATTGGATCCAGTGACCTTGCTTCCGTCTAAATTCACAACAATGACCTAATAACAATATGTTGAAGATGAATCAAGGAACAAATTGTACCAGAAGAATCCAAGAATTGATGCCACCAGTTATTGTGCCGGTCCTTATATAGATTTTCCATGACACTAAGTGCGATTCCTCTTGATTGGTTATTTATCGATGTACCCAGTGAGGTTAAAGCAATTCTGATTGGTCGCCTGAATAAAGTTCCGACGTAGGGAGATTCGCATTTCATTCGTAAATCATCTTGTTTGGTTGTCTATCCATACAGCCAATGGGATTATGTTGACTTTGATTAACTGCAAGAATTATGTTCCGACGTGGGGAGATTCTCACAATTCTGTTGACTTATGAAGCATAGTGTCCATACGCTATATTCACGGTCCGTTGTCTGGGTATTGGCTTGTTCTGGTTCAAGTAGCGTCTGGAATTTCGTCCGATTGCTTTCTGTCGGAGTGGTTGGTTTGCTGAGTAGATGTCATTAGGTATGCTTATGACATTCTTCAAGGAGAACAAAGCTACTAAATACTCCCTTTCTCTTATTGTATGCCTCGTGCCATTCAAGACTGTGTCCTGCTTCGTGCACGTGCATTGAAACAAGGGTTGATGCCTAATGCTCTTCGCAGGCCCCTTTATACACTTGTGTCCTTGTTGCTAATTTTATTTCTCTTTGGCCAACATAGTCCGTTTCACAATCTCCGCTCGTACATCTTCCCACTGAAAGAGAACTAGGTTGACAGACACAACTGGAGCAGTTTGCATACATGTTCGGTCATCATGTCCCCGATTGTTTGCTCATTCTCCTTCAGGCTTGTTGTGATGACCGCTGTTGCGATCTACAAGTTGACAGACGTAAAGAGAGCAGACAGATTGAACAATATCGTTGTTTCATGCTTATCTAATCACAGGGCTTTGATCTTTTGTTGAACTCACTGGGGGCTGGTTATGGAATATCGCGATCTGATGGTCAAACGCCTGAAGGCCTCTCCACAATTCTTTCGCCAATTTGTAGGCGGGTGTTCCCAAAAGTGACACAAACTGGGGCAACGGCGCACCATCTTTGTGTACCTATGGGAGTCCATAAAATTGCGCCATATTTGAGTATCAGGTTTTTATTCTGTCACGCTCATCATTCGTGATTTACTCAAATCATGACATTTTTCAAGGGTCTGTTTATTTTGTTTGTTAGTTGCCAGATGGGATCGGTGTCGATGCATCTGTAGGTTCTTGTGCCGTACTCAGGGTAATCCTCTCTATTCATAATGACGGTTATCCGACCCTCATGATCTGATAGGATACTGATCGATTTGTCAGACCTCGGGGTTTTTATAACCATTTTCTTATCAGGGTAGTGTGTTGTATGGATTGTTGCGCGTTACAACTGGAACAATTGCATATCCTATTTGCATTTGCGTCCTTTCATAAAATCCATTGGATTGTGAAGTGTTCCCGAACGCTGCCTGAATGTCTGTAGTTGTTGCATCTCTGAAGTTGTAGCTTAATCCTTTGATAAACTTACTGTTCGGCTTGGTTAACTGGTCGATTAGACAGGCTTCTGATCCAGCTGTCACTGGTATTTCTGTCTTTAAAGGAGGTCAATTTTGATAACTTATCGAGAAGCACAATATTCTTCTTTGTTCCGGTTTTTGCTGCCCGACGTGCGTTTACAACGTCTAGTTGCTTTCTCGGTTGTCGTTCAACGAGTTGATATAAACCGATGTTCGTCCGGACATCCTTCATCTTTTTTCAGCCGATTTTGAGCGTCTGTGATCAATGGCTGTATCATGGGCGTCTCGAATTGTCCAGCGGCAGCCCACGCTTGCGGATGTTTGCTCGGCGATCCGTAGCTAATACGGCGAGGAAGAAGGTCTCAGGCATTCATGAAGAAACAAGAGCTGTTGTCTTGCAGAGGCTTGTCTGCACTCAAAGACCACCTAACAGCTAGCAAAGCGGTGCACTTAACGCATGTGGTTGTGTAAAATGTTCAGGAATAACGGTAATTCGGTTTGGCGATTCGATTGTTCATTTGTTCGCCGAGCTTGGCAAAACTGGTTACAGACGTGTCATCACCAATAGGGGTGACATCATCTGTGCAGAGTTGGTTGTAGTTTGGTCGTGGAAAATCGTACCATGCAACCATAGGAATGGACGCCATCAGTTACTGTGCAACCATAGGGTCACCGGTTTGAATCCGCCTAGGGGCGGGCGTCCGCGCGGTATACTCAGCGCACGCGCCACTGATTGTGCTAGTGCGGCAGCGAAGCGCGTTTACGGCGTACAACTGACGATTTATTTTTTGTTTTGCAGCTGACATAATAATTAATTAACTAACAAGGGTGTAACCTGCGCACTATCCGGTTTGGGTGCTTACCGAAGTACCGAAGTGATCAATGTGCAAGTCATCTATGTCCCCAACATTCCTCCTCTGGGGGGTGTTCACACAGCGCTAGTTCTGCTCATAAGTTGTTTCGTACTTGAACCGTGTGCACTGTAACGGGCTAACTTAGACCGTCTCATTACGGTGTGTTTCTACCAACACACAGCGTTCTGCATGCACTTACCCATATTGTGCTTTCTTTGTACCTAACAATTCGGTTGACCAATGTGCCCTTTGGAATTGTCTACTCAGGAAAGGTGTGCCCAAGAAATATGTAAACATTATCCAAGCATTATATGCGCGTAGCACGGGCAGAGTGAAGGCTTACGGCAAGCTGTCGCCACCCTTCAATATCTCCAGCGGTGTGAGACAAGGATGCCCGCTGTCACCTTTCCTCTTCAACTTCGCTATTGACAAAGTCATGAAGATTGCATTTACAGGACATGACTTGGAAGGTGTGGAGCTACTCTCAGAAAAACGACTTCTTGACTTGGAGTATGCAGACGAGATTGCCTTCATCTGTGACAGCTCCCAGACGTGCCAAGCCGCACTGGACAGATTAGCACTGGCCGTCAGGCGCTTCGAGCTTTGCTTCGCACAATCGAAGTGCAAAGCTTTCCTCCAAGATTGGCAGGGATCGCCTCCCGCACTGCCCCTTGGTGGGGATCAGCTAGAAGTAGTTCAGAAATTCAACTACCTGGGAAGTTGTATCAGCGCTCTTGGGATCGAAGACGAGAGCACGAACCGTATATCAAAAGCTCGGCGTGCTTTTGCTGACCTTCGCCACTTGTGGCGACGGCGCGACATTACTCTCGCCCTGATGGGTAGAGTGTACAATGCAACGGTACGTTCGACCTTACTGTACGGTTCCGAAACCTGGCCCCTAAGATCAGTGGACATAAAGAGGCTAATTACTTTTCACCATCGGTGCCTTCGCAGTTTGGCTCACATCTGGTGGGAACACCGAGTAAGCAACGAGCGTGTTCGACGTCTTGTTTACGGCACAGGAAAAGGAAATGAACCGCTCAGCACCGTCATTTCACGCACCAAACTTCGATGGCTGGGCCATATGTTGCGCATGCCAGCCCACTGACTTCCACGACGTGCATTGTTTGCTCATCGAGGATGTGGATGGGAGAAGAGGAGGGGTGGCCAAGTGATGACTTGGTCCGAGGAATGAAGACCCTCACTTCTTAGCTGGCCTTAGTTGGAGCGTCTCGGCTCCCTGGTTGGGGTCCGAAAGACGATGAACACGTTTGGTTGGACACACTTGCTGACATGGCTAGGAGCCGACCTCAGTGGCGTTCGTGCTGTGAGTTTATTTGTCCCTCCCAATCCCTTTTAGACTACCCCTCTATCGACGATCTCATTTTGTAGGGTAAAACAATAATCTTCCTTTACGCCTATTAGCCGATTGGTTGCTTACCGGAACGATGCATATCCGTGGCTGGTAGCTCAGCTGGTATGCAACTGTTGTATTTATTTTCCTTTTTCCTTATGTATTGCGGCACAGTAGCTGAGGTGTTTCCCACCTCTAGGTGACCTATATAATGATGATGATAAGCTAACAATAGAACAAAGGAACAATGGTTTTATACGGGTAGAAAAGCTGTAGCTTAACAGGTACCGCTGGATGATCATGGTGAAAATTCAAAATATTGAAAAAAGTTGTCAGCAAATAAAGGTTCACACCAGTGGACTAACCGCGGTATTAGTAAGTATAAATCCACTGTTATTAAAGTTATGTTCGATAACACACATATGTACCTCAGATAACGCAGATGTCATCAGGAGGGGTAAACGATCAACACCGAGGCTTTGGGAATTTAAAGCATTGAGTTCCCTTTATCATTCTAAATAAGACAATAAGAAGACTGGTATTGCGAGATGGTACCATTTCGTGTTATCTGTTCACTCGCAAACTAACAACAGATAGATGAATCACGTGACAGAAAAAAATCGAAGATTTGAAACTGGTCACAAGGGAAAAATTACGTAGACACAACAATGACAGATTAGCATCCTGATCTTAGGGTCATGAGCCCCAAGGAAGCTTCAGGGAGACTGTTAATTGTTTTTGCACGCATAGGATAGGGCGATGCCGGTTAAATGCCACGGCTTCGGCAAACCTCAACACTTTTGGGTAGTCATTACGATAGATAACTGTAAATGTTGACCTGGGGTCAACCTGATGGCCTGATCCCCGTAGGTGTTTGGCGATCGATGAGGCCGGCATCTTAGATACCTTTTCTCGTTCGCCTGCTTCTTGTGTCGACAGTTTGGCAATCCATTTTGGGATATGCTCTCCAATGCGCTTACCCAACGATCGATCTGTTCTGCCAATATAACTACTACCGCAGTTACAAACGAATTGGTAAATGCAATGAGTTGTGGCGGAGATCGGTTGAGTAGGCTTCACTGGAGGCATAGGTAACTTTCTGGTCTCCCAAATGGGACAGAATTTGGCTGCGTTGAATGCCCGCCGAATCGCTGTATGCACACGACTTTCGAGTTGGGCGGCCACGATATCACCTTTGAAAGGTAATTGAAGGTAGACAGACAATTTGGGCACAGTAAGTACCGTCGGCCTGTTTTCCTTCAGTTGACCGTGGAATCGAATAAACGCTTCTGGATATCCGTTGGCTCGTAGCGTCTGTGTGATAAACAGCAATTCCGATTCCAAACAGTCGTCAGTGCATATTCTGCGGGCTCGATTAAACAGCTTCTTGACTAAGCACCACTTGTGTTGTATAGGGGCGAAGCTGTTGAAGTGTTCATACAATCCTGTCCATGTAGATTTCCTGTGTACAGAACGCTTAATGGAGCCATTTTCTCGTCTGGTCAACAACACATCCAAAAACGGAAGGCAATTGTTATCCTCCAGTTCGCAGGTAAAACGGGCGTTGGGATGTGTGTTATCAAGCACGTTGAGGAAAGATAGAACAGCGTCTCCACTTGGGGCGATCACTAATGTGTCATCTACGTATCGCTTGTATAAACACTTTTGATTGATGTGTTGCTCACATCTCATTTCAACCATCGTCATGAAAATGTCAGCCAATACCGGACCTAGCGGACTTCCCATAGCTACACCATCCACCTGTCGATACGGCTTGTCTTCAAATAAGAAATACACATTTTCAGTGCAGAGTAGCAGCAAATCCCTAAGATATTCCACGGGAATCGGTAACACTACTTTATTACTCATTATAAACACATAAGAAATCCACCGTTTCTCTTAATGGGATGTTAGTGAACAAAGACTGCACGTCCATTGAACACATTACCTTGTCAGCGATATTCATGTTTTGCACACAGTCAATCAGGTCGAATGTATCCTTCACTGTGTACTTTGTCATCATTCGTTTCACCGGTGTAAGTAGATCAACTAGCCAACGTGCCAACTTGTGGTATGGTGAATTACACATAGATAGTACAGGTCTTAAAGGTGTGTTGGCCTTGTGAATCTTCGGTAAGCCATGCAAGTTACGAACGTTGCAGAGGACAGGGTTGTCCCCGAAAGACACGACGTCCACTAACGGTAACTATGTACGACATAGCGTCTAGAAACTGTCAGGGCGGATATATTTTGAGGTACTCATGAGTAGGGGATTGTGATGTAATTAAGGGAGATTCATCGCAGCCAGTTTCCAAATCACATAGTGGTCCACATAAGACGCACTATATCGCAGTTAGATTGTAACTCATGACGGTCCGAAGCTGTCCCCCGTGGCCCAATGGCATAAGCTGCTGACTGGCAGTCCAAGCCGCTGGTGGTCATGGGTTCGAATCCTGGTGGATCCGATGAATGCGCACTACTGACGATGCCCAACATGTTGAAACGACAATCTAGTGCTTTTCCTGACATTTGGACGACTATCTGATTTGAAAACTGGCTGCGATGAACCTCCCTTAATTACATCAAAATCCCCTACTCATGTGTGCACACTTATTCACCTGGTCTGACGAAGTGAAACGTTACCAAACAATTATACCAGCCGATTGTTACCAAACCTCTCTGAACACATGTGCATGTGTTCACCCACGTATACATATCCGTTTACACTGATTTCGTGGGATTTGGAGAGCACATAATCTGTCTGTGCCCTGTCGTCAATAAGTGAACAGAAGTCAAATCAGCTAATGTATGTCTTGCAATGCATAGTCGGGCCGTTTTTAAAAAACAGGTAGTGTGGGCAGCCACAGGAGACACATTTCTGACGCTCTGCCCAACATTCTTCCGCTGTTTTGATGCAGAGCCTAATGGAAAGTTCCGGGGTTTGCTCAATGTCAAACTTTCGTCAAATGAATCAACTTTGGTCTTCGTCATTTCTTCCATGATTGCCACCAGTCTTTCCCTTTCCTGCGCTAGTTCATTCACAATCTTTATCAGTGAGCTGACTATACATACTTCACAGAACCATAGATAATCTGGTTCATTAGTATGTATCTTCATGTGAGAATTACACATGTAGTATGGAACTTTCTTCCGCATTTCCTACATTGAATTCCGGTTCGTACGTCTTTATGGCATGAAGGAAAACCACATACTACTGTCAACCTCGGTGTAGAATATGGGGCAACAGTTGGTTGGTCGTTAAAAACCATTGCATCGATTGATGCCTTTTCCGTCAGTGGTGCGCTTGTCTATCTGGCTCTGTATATTCAAGTTCAACGCGTTCGGTGCGTGCACGGATGGCAGGGTAGGATTGAGCGAATGGATTGTTTACTCGTTAAGCTCTGCGTTTTAAATATAGCGAGTAAGCGACGGGGACAAAATGCCGGATAGCCAATTCGCTTAGCGGTTGACAGCTGTAGCTAAAGGCTCTTCACTTAGATCTCTGAGTTGACTTTCGTTTGAGACCAACAATACTGCTTTGTTGTCTGGAGCCTGGAAAATTCCTCGATTCGCTTGCCGCGAGAACAGTGCAAGAATCGCGATATTGAAATTACAGGTAATCCACACGAGATAGATCCGAGAGATGGAAGGCACTAAATGGCGTTGATGAAGCTGGATCAAATGAATGTAAACACGTGTGTGTATGATGAGAGGTGTGTCAATAAATCCGATTAGAGTACGAGACCCCGGTTATTTTACGTCCGCGTGGTGACAGACAAGAGACCAGTTAAGCTAGCTACTCGACCCTCCCTACTTTCCCTTAGAGATGACTTAGTGTCTTCCACTTGATCATCGCTATCTTATTGGCCGACAACTCTGTTGTCATTGAACCAATCAAACGGTTAACGTGTGCACTAGCGTTACCAACCCAGTTGTAATCTCTGCACCTCGGAATCTAGTTACACCTGATGAATGTAAATGGACACTAGATATCTTTTGAAGTTCACTGTTGCAAGCAGAAGTGTAACACCTACCTGGCCTATTACTACCTTAAACCGAAAATATGTATCGGACAGATTGACAAACTTCCAGGGCGAAGCCTATCCACAAAGGGGGAGGATAGTGAGCTTCAAAAGCCGGCGCAATACTATTACTATCTGACCCCGTAGTTTGAAATCTGGTCCAGGTTGCCTTCAAATAGTATGTAAGTATGGCCGTCTATTTTATTGTCGGCGTTTTATTAACGGACCAGGATATCGTATATTAAACTTAACAGTATCATCCGGGTTGCTACGACGAAAAGCTTTGTCGACGATTTCGTAACGTCTCAAATCTTTGGCTTGATACAAAGAGTTTATTTTCATTGTATATGTCAGGACCCAAGAAGTCAAGTAGTTACGGTCCATACTGCGTCACTATCTGAGAGGTAGTCGAAGCATACGCGCGTGCAGACTTTTGGGCCGCAGGTGTTGGGGCAGCACAGTCGCCGACTGACCGTTTTCTCTCCTCAGACATGACTGCTGCAATTTGTCAGTAGCTGCTCAAGAAACGTATGATAACCGTGACGTTGTCGGCGGCCCAATGACGAAATCATCTCCAGGTAATTGCACTGCAGTAGGGGTATAGAATTGGAGTATGTCATGCATCATGTGCCACTGACTTAACGAATTAGACTACCGCGGTCCCCAGTTGCCTAGCGGATTTGGTTCATTCCAAAAAATCTACATTTCCGGTCTCGAAGGATCCCGTATGGGAGGCAGTACTGGCTCTTGTTTGGACCCTGTAAGACGAAGCGATGCATCAACAGTAGGTCGGTACGCACTACCGACGCTTCGCTGTTGCGCAACCACCACCGGTTGAACGTGGGCTAAGGATACAGCGAGGGTCGCCTGGTCCCTACCAGCCTCGAACCCCTCGCCTTCAGATTACAAGGCAAGCTAGTTATCCTTAGGGCTACGAGCCGGTAAAATAGGACGAAGCGACCTATCGGTGCTTTTCTGTATGGTAGTGGCTCTATGTCTGAGTTTAGCCATAATGAATCTAATCGAAACTTACAAAATAATTCAGTTGCTTCTCACTTAATGTTACCCTTTTGTTCACTCTGATAGCATCAAAGGAAATTTCGAAAGCGGATTGAAGCGGCAGCCGAGGAGGCACAAAACGCCCTTCTCTTACCCATACAGGTGAGTTGGTGTTTCCTGTTTTTAAAAAGATGTCGCATCAACAAATTGCACAGTAGTGACGACTTCCGAACAACCGAAAGCACATTGTCTCCAACCGTTCCACCAGCGTCTTGTTGTTGCAAATAGTACAGTGAAATACCAGTATAACGAAATTACGGGGACTTCCCAACTTGAGTGGTTATAGTGAACTTTTTACACTGAAAGAAGTCAATTCTCTAGAACTCACCACTTGCTATATCCACTATAGGATCCACCTTACTTCAGCATAAATTTACAGACAAAAAGCTTAATATTTATTATATGTGACGAAAGTTATATATATATATATATATATATATATATATATCCAAGAAATGATATGTGTACCGTAATTGCGAGAGGTTTTCTGTACTTTTTCGTCATATCAAATGTTTACCTTGTACACAATCTTCCGGACTTTTATTTTGGGAAAACATCTGTGATTTTCTTCTGAACACTCATACACCAAAGGCCGTTCAAGCTAGTCACCAGCCACCGCAAATGTTCGTTGCCTACAATGAATCAGTCAACAACAGCAGTACATCAGCCATTGGAACTGATGCTTCGCTGCCATACAACCATGAGGACAAATGAAATAAAGAATAAGAAAAGATAGAGAACGGGGACTTACCTGAAAACCTTAATGCCCTAAACAAACATTCAGGATCAAGGCGCCTACAGCTTGTGTTAACAAGATACCGTCACAAACAGCTGGCTATCGTGCAAAGGAAAGGCGGTATCAGCGAGACAGCTTCCTCGCGCCTTTCACTACCCCGCGTCATAATCAGCCATTACCTCGCAGATAACTCAGCACCAAACACACTTTAAACAGACAATCCGATTAGTAGACGGCAGCAGACGCGCCACTGGTGTCGGTTGCGAGCCATGTCCTGTAAAGTCTCGAGCCAAGCACAAGGCGAGTCACGTGGACTCCAGCTCGGAAGGCGAGATAGACCATTGGCACCTAGTTTGGTCGTCAGTGACTTCATTTCTCGCTGTCAAGTCAACTTCTGCCCACCTCGAGCCTTGCGCCACCCTACAGCTGGCAGACTAACCAAGGCTCTCCTAGGTAAGCGGTGACCAGGCATACGTAGCACGTGCCCGAGCCAACACAACTTATTCAGTGCTATCTGTTGTTTTAGGGAGCTAGCATGATTATCACTACCTAGTACTCGCCTACGCACATCATCGTTGGGGACACGCTGGTGCCACCCGACTCCAGCAATGCTCCGCAGACAACGATGATCAAAGACTTGAAAGCGCCTCAGATCTTCAGACCGAAGGGGGCAAATCTCATTGCCATAGAGCAGAAAGGCCCTCACTGTGGCCTTGTATACACGACCTGCACAGGAATCAAACTCTGCCGACCACTTTGGGGCACTTTTTCTTCCGCCTAATCAGCAAAAGGATTTCCATCACTCATAACACTTTCCAAAATCCATCATCCGTGATTTATTTTTGCACTATCACATCACAGTCCACATTGAGGTAGTCAGAAAATTCACGCTAGTTGGCCCATTCGACTGTTTACACAGACGCTTCTGTTTCTGTGTAATCCAACGCTTCATTTTCAAGGATGTCGTCTTCTGCATGAAGAACTCCGGCTTTTCTAAAGCAGTTTGCGATGATTTTTCTTTCAGTGCTCTCCAGACAGCACTAAATAGCTGCATTGCTTCTAATGTGTTCGCATTAGTGTCTCTCAACGAGGCAATATTGCACAGCATACGCCGGACCACACGAGCTCTGTAATGCCGTTTTACTATATGAGTTACACCCTGATCCAGCGGCTGCGGTCGTTTGGGGGCAAAAATGAAACTTTCACATGCTCTAAATGGCGAGGCGCACAGTTATGATAGGAGCAATTGTCAACGATGAGAAGAATTCTCCTCTTTTCGGCCTTCATCCGACGTCCCAGCTAAAACGACCACTCTTCGAAAATTATGGATGTCTTTTATGCTGTGGTGTTGTGCCTGCACTCACAGGGGAGATATTGCACGCCCTTGAAGTCCCATCGGCTTCCCAAACTTCGCAATTATGCGATGCTTCAGTTTTTCCGTCCCCTTGGAGTTCGTGCACAAAGGAACAGTTATCCGTTCTTCTGAACTTTATCCCCCCAAATACTTATTTCCTTCGAAGTCAAGGGTTTTGTCCGGCAATAATTTATAGTATAATGCCGTCTCATCTGCATTATAAATGTCCGCTGGCGAATATACTTTCAAAGCAGCTGTTAGGGTCAGCAGCCGCCAAGAAGACGGAACTTCCTTTGGGGCATCGTTAGTTTCACCATTTATCGTCTTATGGTAAATGCCATATCTTTTCAAAAACCTATGAAGCCAACCAGTACTCCCCATGAATTCAGCGAAACCAAGCGAATATGTGAAGGATCGCGCATGCTCACATAATATTGCGCCATTTATAGGGATGTTTTTGACCCGCATTTCAACAGACCACTTATGAACTGTTTTGTCCACCGCCTCGTATACTGCTGTCCTCATCTTCTTTCTCTGCGGGCCAAGGGCATCGGCATCAATATTCTTCTATATCTTACTTTCCTACTTTAGAAAAGTAAATTTGGAAGGCTAGTGCCATACTTCTTCGCTATTTATCCATTGTTTTATCCGGTCTCAACTTCCAAATATTTCGTGGTTTTCTTCCAAAGCCAACAGCTGTCGTTTCTTTTTATCCATATTGTCGTTATTAAGTTAACACGTACACAACTTTACACGCTGCGGAACGAAATGAGCGCGTGATGCGACAAAGCGAGATGCGAGGTGAATAAACGAGATGGTAAGACAGAGATGTGAAATCGCATCGCTCATTGGTTGCCTTTAAACTTTGCGCTCCTACTTAGCCAATAGTGTTACATCTTGCACTGGAAGATGCGCAAAGCATATTTAATGGCATAACCATTGGTTACCTTCAAATCACTATCCTGCTCGACCAATCGCGCACATGTATGAAAAATGTCTACCATATCATCTGAATAAGATAATATAATAAGCAAAAAATATATATTATAAAACAGGATGAATTTCAAGTATATTTAGAAAAAGTTAAGTTAAATATAGGAAAAAAGGTAAACTTCTCATTCATTATACGGAAATTTCGAATCCCGTTACATTGCAATGTTTTAACATACAATAACTAGGAAGAAGGGGATGAGTCTCAAAATAATTCCGCAATTCTGCATATTTCGTTATGCTGGCGTTCGTTATAGCGACATTTTACAGTACTGAGTTTCTCTGAAACCACTTAGTACTGCGAGCTGAAATACTGCTGGAAATGTGTTGTTGCTGTAGTACTATCGAACTAGCATGGTAAAACTGTCCTATGGGTAATGAAAGTGACCGCTAAGTCCACTGTCCACATAACCCAGAGGTAACCCGATAAGCAAAAGGTGCAGTACTGTGTACTTTTTCCTTGGTGCATTCCTACTCTCTAAGCTTGACTGTGCCTTAATAGAAAATGTTCAGAGGCATGGCTTTCAGTTCGGATCTGGGCTTCGTGATTCTCCTACTCCTCCGGCTCCATGAGAGAAATCTCTATTTCACGGAATACCGTAGCCTTCGTAGAGACCTCATCTTTATCAGGCGCATACTAAGATGTGAACTTGGGAGTATATAGTTGCAGCGTTTCCGGTTTGAGATAAGTGGCTTGACACGAGACCGAAACTGAAAGCTGCTCAAACCGAAAGGGCCCAAGGTCCGCTAAGCTGTCTCCTCTACCCACTCGGGTGGTAAACAACCTCCTCATCGTGCCATCTTGGTGGTTTAGGTAGATCTTGTTCCAGCAAATGTTTCGTCGACAATGTTCCGGGACGCGCTGCATTTCTATCTGGCAAGTATTTTCCCTACGCATAGCCACAAATACTTGTTTAACAACAGTAGGAGTTGGTGGATAAGACTTGCTGCTAACTAGATTCACTGCTCTCTGGCTGTACAAATGTTTGTACCCAATCCGCGGACGTCACTCATCCACCTGAAAGATTTTCATGGATCCCTTCTCGCGCTGACCTTATTCAACAAATCGGGCACAGCGAAAATGACATCTGGGCAAGGATGTAGGACCCTAAACATAAATAACTAAGTCCGTTCCATAACTAACGATCCTGCTGCACTCATGAGGTTCCTCCTTGGAATAAGTTAAAAATACCGCTCCAACGTAGCCAAATAAGAACCAATCATCGCGTACTCGAAATATGCTTAGGCGCCCAATCAAATGCTCTGTTCGCTTGCAGCAAGCCAGCCGCCTTCCTTTCCATGTAAATCCGTATCGTTCTTTTGCTTACACAATCCCATCACAGAAACCACTGAGACCAAATGTCCGGTTTTCCTGGAACTGCGTCAGTATGCTGATTTCTTGGGGGTAGAGCCTATGGTGTGTTTAAGCTTGGGGTGACAAGATCCTTGAAATCCAACCGATATGAGGATCCGTTTTTGGGATTGATCACTTCGATTGTAGCCATGCCCTTCGGTTGTAGCTTGGAGCAGTCCTACATGCGTAAAACCCTTGTTCTGGTCGCACAGGAATTCGTGCACACCCGCTTCGCAGGTATTATCTTGACGGTAGCACCGGTGTCTAACTGGAACTAAATTATTTCTTCACCAACCAATTAACTCGCGTTGACACACATCTTTGGCCCCGTCAGCGACACATTGCTGATTGAATGATCCGTGTTGGAGGGGTATTGTGTCACAACTGAGTGCATTCACTTTTGGAGGACTGGCCGCACCGAGCGAAATGATATCTTTTGCCACATTTGGCGCAAATTCGACCCCACGCCGGACATTGATCACGATGCTTCGGGTGTTGCGCAGTGCAGAATTTTCAAGTTTATTGTGTTTTGGTAACAGGCTTCGCAATTTTGTCAGGTAAATTGGACATGGCGCATGGCTCTGCTTTGGACGACAACCACATTTGCTGGCTGTGGGATGTAGCCGACGATTCTTTAAAGCAAATATCACGGCATGGCTTTAGCGATAACCGCCGTTGCCGCAACATCCGCTTGGTGATGTCTTCATCCCTGGTCCCCAGCATGATTCAATCTCGAATGAGACTGTCACCCTATTGATTGCTAAAAGTACAGGCACGAGCCAGGATCTTTATCTCCGTAACATAGTTCTCGATAGATTCATTCGGGCGCCTGTTTCTAGTAAAAAAGATACCGTCGATACGGCTCGTAGTCTGGCCCAAGCAGAAATCGCCGAATTTTCGGATGGCTGTTTCCAGATCAGCTGAGTCTTTGTCCTTTTCATACTGCATCGTTTCCAGTTCGCGGCGTACTTCATTTCCGATCGTATGTCGAAACATCGCCAGGCGATAAGCCATCGGTTGTTCATGTGGACCCACCAGTACGCGAAAATCGATCCGCTTGCTTTTCCAGATTCTTCACTTGCTGGTCAAGTTGTGTTCTTCCATATTCAATGGGGCAGGTGTTTGGATGGCTGGCTGCGCTCTAATCGTCAACCGAACCTTGTTCGGCGATCTTGCCTTCGTCTCTTACACCATGTCGCAAAGCTCGGTGCTTCAGAGACAAGCGGTTTATTTAACAAAGGAGGATCAACGAATGTCGGCCGGTGGCCGAGTGGTCTGCATGTTTGCTTTGCAACCATAAGGTCACCGGTTCGACTCCGCGTAGGGGTGGGCGTCCTCGCGGTATGCTCAGCCCGCGCGCGACTGGTGGTGGTCGCGCGGCAGCGAAGCGCCGTTACGGCATATAAGCTGACACCTTTCTTCTTTCTTTCTTTCAACGAATGTGGCAGCGTAACAAGCATGTAAGAACTCGATGTAAATAACCGGGTCATTTCTATAACTAACAACGTTACTGCATTCATGAGATTCTTCCTTTGAATCGGTTAAACAAAAAGTGCTCCAGCGTAACCAGATAAGAACCAATCAATGCATATGCGAAATATGCTTAGACGTCCAAGCAACTGCTCTGTTCGCTTTCGGCAAGCTGGCCGCCTGCTTCGTCATGTATATCTGTATCGCTCTTGTGCATGCACAATCCAAGCACAAGTTGTTGGTTCATGGCTCAGTGTCTTAAGCTGCTAGCTAGTATTACAAGCCACTATCTTTCATGGATTCGATCCCCAGCAGGGAACGGGTAGAATACACACTACTGACCAATCTGATGCTTTTCCGGATTGGTGACTTAGCTATGCGGCTTGTAATCTGGTTGCGATGAACCAAATAAAATCATGGCCAAATCTATCTACTCATTAGTAATCAAATACTAAGCCTTACCACTCCTCGAAGTGCTATGCGGATTCACAGCACTAGTAAGAAAAGTCCTGACTCGGACGACCAACCTTTGTCCTCTTCACGGGTAACAACCTGCATGGCAGCGGATGATGAGTCGGGTTGTATCGTAGTTAGACTTCAAGCCATGATGGTCAGTTATCGTCCTCAAGGCTCAGTGTCATAGTCTGCTGGCTCCACGGTGCAAGCCACTGACGGTCATTGGTCGGTCCTCGGCAGGCAAATGAGGTAGTGCTCAACACTGACTAGCCACGAAAAAGCGAAACGATCTTCTGGTGCTTTTCCGAAATGGTAGTTTGTCTATTGGGCCTATAAGCCAATTGAGAAGAAATAAATTATTACTATCGATACTGTTAGTGCCCAAGGTTGACATGGGGCTTTACGAAAGGTGGTACCAACACTGTGTCACTGCTGGCTTGGTACACGCGTTGCCTCGTAATGCACCTCGGAGACCTTAACACAAGCCCAGCAGAAGACGTCCAGTTGGAAGACGAGGTTGGCCGAAATAAGAGAGCATATGTTCACTCGTATATTGTTATACATCCCATAAGCCTCACGTCCAGCCCAATATGAAGTGCGCCCACTAACCTAATTCGGAACGAAACACGGACATGGAGTACAAACAGCTAGTTTCTGTCCGATGACGAGCTGAGTAGTAATAGGGAAAAGTACAGTCAGTGACAGATTTGTCAACTAGCTTTGTTTACCTCATTTTCTGTGAACCGTGCTTTCCTGGCAGCAACATCCGATCGTAACAGCTAAGCGTAAATCGTAAAAGGCGTGCTCGTTGACCTAGATTAGCGACACACAACTGGACTCTTAAATGGTTTGAAACAATTAGTTCCCTTGAGCATTTTAAACAACGCTGTGAGAAGACGAAAGCTGGCAGATGTTGACATTTCGTATTGTCTCGTCAGTGCCAATACAATAACAGGAAAACATAAATAACAACAGCTAGGATGTGACCGGATAAGATAGAGACATGGTGTGGTACAGCTTTGCCACCCTTACGTCGATGGGCGCTTTAAGCTTACAAACAACTGCTTTTGCACACAGAGTGCCGGTTTGAGCCTGCTGATCGCGACAGCCTTGACGAAATGAAGGATGCGGCTGTTAGCATGTCTCAACAAGATTGTGAACTGCGTCGCAGGGTCGAATGCATGACAAGGGGACAATAAATGTCTACCTATGGATGAGGCAGGTGCCTTTCGTGAACAGATGGTAGACGAAGTGGAAGACTGGATAATTTCACGCTGCATCCACTTAGGTACATGTTTCATTAGTCTGGAATTCAACATTCTCTCGGTACGGCCTACGTACCTTGACCCGAAGCTACAAGTGAATTAGTAAATGCAGTGTGTACTGGTGCCGAAAGGTTGTCTTTCCTTCGTTAGGGGAACAGGCACTTTGTTGGTTCGGTTAATAAGGACAGCTTCGGCAGTGAAATAAGTCCTGTGAACAGCGGAAATTAATCGCTTGGTTGTCCTCATGGTGGCAAGATCACCTTTAAACGGTAGTTCTATAAAGATCTTCTTTTTGGCCACAGTGAGGACCTTTTCTCTGGCCACTCTCGTTTGGCTATGTTTTACGATAAACCGGCGAGGACAACCGTTTTTCAAGAGCGTATTAGTCAACAGCTCCTATTCCTCTTCCGGGGCTGCATATTCCTCTTGCGCGATTGAACAAGGTCTTGACTAGTGTCCACTTGTACCGCATTAGAATGAAGCTGGTAAAATGCAGGTACTGCCCGGACCATGTTGGTTTTCGATAAACAGATCGTTTGATGAGACCGTTTTCTCTACGACTAATCAGTAAGTCCAAAAATGGGAGACAGTTGTTACATTCTATTTCGTTGGTTACTCTCAAATTTGTATGTGCACTATTGAAATGTTCGACAAGACGTGCAATCTCTGTTGTTGACCACTAGAACACTAAGATATCGTCAACGTAACGTTTGTAGTAGGAAAGGCGGGAAATTTATGCACTCATCTTTGTCTCTACCATGGACATAAAGAAATCCGCTAATACGGGACCCAATGGACTCCCCATTGCTACACCATCTACCTGGCAGTATGGGGTGTTTCTCTATTTTATCCGGTCACACCCTAGCTGTTGTTATATATATTTTCCTGTTATTGTATTAGCACTGACGAGACAATACGAAATCTTAAATAGTGGTTTTTTGCAAGGACACTACTAATCACTGCATAGTAGTTAGGTGCCACAAGAGTCTGTGCGAGCTTGACTCCATTCCATGCGATTACAGTGCAGAGGCGCTGTGAGTTTTTCGAATCACACATGCTGCGCGAATGCTACCACAGTATTCCGCTTAGTTGGGACCGATAAACGCAGACGTGCTCCTCGGGTCCTCTATGTATGTGACAAAAGCCATAGTTTGGAATGATTCCAAGACGACTTTCGGAAACGATGAAAAGTTTACTGCAATCCTGAAGTGTCTCAACCTTCCTGTAACGCGTGAAATTAAATGTAAAAAGCACATTTTTATCATGACTTCACTGTTTCCTATCGATGTCCGTATTGTATACCTGCACCCGATCACAAACACTGGAGTCTCACTTTATGTTCCCTTTTGGTTTCCTTTTCTATAGATTAATAAAGCCATTACACAGCTGAACGGCACTCATCTTCATGTGCCGCCCAGGAAGCGTGGTCGGCCGAGGAAACGTGAGATCTGCGAAACGGTGCAGGATTTATTACCCTTGGCGTCCAACTTGAAGACACACTGGGTGAGACTGCCGCATTTGCTTTTCACCCATTCTGAGTGTGGATGAGGATCAGGGCTTTGGCGTTGGCTATAATTGTAATGGACTAATCGGAGAAACCGAACGTGTAATAGCGTGAATCCATACTCACACACAACATTCTCCTCAACCAACCACGTTTGTGACCGGCCCCATCAACCTCGGAGCAGCTATAGGGCACCGGAGCCCCCGCCACCAACTGATTCCCCTAAGCGCTCAGTTTCAAGCAAAAAATCATCCTTATAGTTTTAGACAAAAAGCTTGAAAGCCGTAAGATTTGAAAAGACACGGTCATGTCCTGCATTCTAACCAGTCGCAAACGTACAGCCAACTATAGACATCTCAAAAAGGAGACCACACGCGATCGATAAATGTGCAGCCAATGACCAATCACAGTCTACTGGTTCCGCACGCCCAGCATTTACCACTGCTAATCGATGACAATGGCTTCCAGCAGCCAGCGAATTAAGGGAAGCCGATTGCGCATAGGAAGTTGAATGAATCATCGGTGTAGCCTTGTTGGGCAGCACCTAGCAAATGTCATGTGACTACCGAGGCAACTAGATCCCTCGATTCCCTTAAGTTTGGTGCGTTATCCATTGATGTGTTCATTGATTCTATCACCTAAACGAGTCAATGTACGGACGTAGCCATCTCCGAAGCTGGAGGTACATTTGTATTGATCTTGAGATGTGTACTGTCCCGTGAAAGATTTATTAACCTAAGCATAATAAGATTGCACTCATCGTCCTGATTACCGCTGATGATTCACCGTTGTCATTAGCCTAGGCATGACGACAAGCCCCATCAATTTCACATCCTGCTAACCTACAAATGCACTAAAGCTTGACCGAAAATGAGTCTTGCGTTTCCTGATCGACTGTGTCTCCAACCGAACTTTCCTTCATCGACTACCATGGAGTATAAAAGGAAGCCTGATTCAGTTATGGTGCGGGTATGCCATCGCGGCCTTCTTTTCTCGATCATTTTTATTTCTTATCTGGCCTTGCATTTAAAGGCGAAATTGTACTGGCCGTCCTCGCCACACTGTTGCTTGTCACGGTAGCTTTTAGTCAACCATCATCTGTCGCATTGCTTTCCTTCCTACACTTGTGATCAACTACTCGGGTCCGAATCAATTAGTCCGTTGACAGTGAACGCCTTGTCTGAAGATATCATCAGCCGCCACAAGGTAGCCTCCGAATGACAGATATACCTCCATGTGGAGCACATAGTGCTCCGGTCCAGTGTACAACGTTTCTGTTGATAACTTGCATCGACCGAATGTCTAGTTATTGGCCAGTGGCTTTCCTACCTTAAACATCATTGTGGCCTACTCTACAGCTAAGTATTTCCACTGTTTTTTAGGGGACCGCCCATAGAAGTCATTCATTTCCACTTCAGCTGTTACGTAAGATTAGTGACATCGATTCCGGCTAGCCAACGTATGAGATATCGTGTTTTGGCCAGAAGCAGTCAACGAGAATGCAGACTCTGAGAGCTAACCAATGAGAGCGGCTACCAACGTCAGACGATTTTGACCTGAGTGTTCCAATCATGAATGTCGATTGTCTAGTAAAAGTACTCAGAACCAGTACAGAACTATAGGTTGTGTCTCACCCTGGTCGTACTGAGACGCGTTGGTAATTTCTTCGTCTTTTGATTTGGAGAGCTCTTTTGGGCTGGGATCTGCAACATTTGTATCATGTAAACTGTATCGTCAGCAGGTACATAGCAGTTGCAAGTAACTTAACACTTGCTTATCCCCTTTCGACGATCAGATTGTGGTTCACAGTAGAAATTTATTTAGTCAGCCAGAGTAATTAGGCAATTATAAGCTTACACAGGGCCACTTGAACGGCCGTTAGAACGAGTTTCAATCGATTCCATCACTGCCAGACTCGACCGTGCAGCTACCACTAACCAACAAGGCGGTGCACCTACATCCACTTCAGATGGGGCTCGTCGAAAGTCCGCGCTTGCCAGTGGATCATTCTGCATTCGACATCATTACTGCTCAACTTACAGTTGGCGACTTACACTACGCGGTTCTGGACGCAGAAGTTGTCCACGTGGCCGAATTAACAACCAGGATATAGTGCGTACCATGCTCCAGTTTTAAGCAAATTTAGTATGATTAAGATCAATTTCTGCAACTAAACAGTTACTATCATCAGGTACGACAAAATGGTCTTTTAGGGAGAGGCATATTTTGGGATATTTGCGAAGAGTAGAACTACCGTTTGAGTTCAATGTGGCGTACGGAAATCTAACCGAAACGGGGAATCCGTTTTTTTCATATCAGCTTTTTTCCAGATCCACTCAGGCTGTGACCGCATAGCCAACCGTCGGTGAGTCACGCGTCCGTGAAGCATATAGTGTAATTGTCCGTTTGGTAGAACTTGGAATTAAGTACACCATTACTGTCTGTCCTATGCACCACACTTTGGTATTCTATCTACCTACTTGGATTATTTCAGGTCATAACATTCCGGATATGTATACCATGTCATTAGCCTTGGTCATCGGTGCTTACGCTGGAGTTATGGATGCACCAGTGCACACACCTTAACCGTACTGGTTAGTATTTCCTAACAGTTGTTGCCCGCTATGTGGCCTGTGATGGGGGCTGGAAATGCTGGCGGTTGGAAATGCTATAATGCCGATCGAACGTCACAGGCCAGACCGCTAAGGAGTGAGCATGTTGCCGGAAGAAAATTGGTCAGCTAATCAGGAAATAGTTGGCCCGTAATCGCGTCCAACCTGAAACAAGCCACTGAACGTGCAAGTGACCAATTAGGCGCCAGCAGGCGAAGGAGCGCATACTCGTGCACCCTTGAGCCAAGGCTTGTGGCATTTGGACCGAGGGAAGAAGCGCGCGGGCTCAATCCCGCCAATCGTACATCCACTAAGAAAGTCAAGGTGATTTAGACAGAGTGAACGTGGCGAGCAAGCATAAACCAATGGAAAGGGAGCCAGCAACACAATGCAAATAACAGGGATGAGCCATTGAGACGGACTGTTGTAAATAGTGTACATACTCTATAAATATTCGAGCATAATCTTAATAAATGACTTCCTGATCGCGGCCCACTTTTCTTGCTTCCCGGAGGGCTACACGTCACGGCCGTCGCTCAAACGTCGACTCGGTCTACTGAATGGTCCAATCGTTTTCAATCCGATGTGACCTTGTCACTAGAACAAATTCCCATCGTTCATGATCGCCTCTCGTCATGGAATACTGAGCTAAGTGGGGACTTGCTCTTGCTTTACGTGCTAGGATCTACTATCTTCCTACGCATCAGTGTTCCTAGGCAAATATGATTTATGAGGGGACGAGACAGTCAAGATATATAAATGCCTTCTGCTGGATGTCTACACCTAAGCTTTCGACATCTAGCACAGTGGGTTTCTTTGTACAATCTACCTCATTCTGACCAGGCATACATAATAAATTACCACACAGGTCAGAAAACCAAAAAAACGTTACTTACTTAGATGTTCCATGGAATCTCTTATCATGTTTTCACTGTGTACAGATCTGAATAACGCTTTGATTGCATTTTCAATTAGAGCAAATTAAGTTTGCCTACTTGTATGTACAGCTTTGACCGTCCAAGGTAATATACTCTCGACTATAAACGAACAAGTCAGAACGTTTTAACGTGGCTTAATAGAAATGTTAGACGAAGACGTGCATATCCGATTGCCTCTGGTGCTAACCTCTGGTCCCCACATGGTCCTCAATGTCAAACAAAACCGTTTTCCGGCATTTTTTCCACATTGCCAAACGTCAGATTTTGCAGCATACAACTTTATAGGGCCTATAAGGTTCATTGGGAAAAGATTAGTCAGTGAAATGCGTAGGATGCAGAGCATCCAGCTTTCTGACACACATGTTGTCGAGCTATACCACAAATCCGCGATACCATCACCAAGAATAATTAAAACAACCGTCAGGTAATCGGCTGCAGAATGGCGAAACCTTATTAACCAACCAGCCGAGCAGTGTTAGTGCAGTTCGATCACAGTGCGGCCAATGTGAGGGTCTGTTCGGTTAGCCTCCGATCAGTTGCGTAGATCTCCTTCGCGATCCATTTTCTTCAGTTTGAGTGGCTAATACTACTATACGGATGCTCCATAATGCACCGCCCACGCCTGCTGTGAACTTAGATCAAAGAAAAACACGGAGGTCCGAATCAGTGTCTGGCCTACTCAGGTGATTCACTTCTACTCGGTCCTACAAAATCACAACCCACTAACCTGCGACGTTCAATTCACGTACAAAGTTTTGGTAGTGAATTGGGCACAACATCAATGTTTCTTTCACTATTTGCCACTTATTTTAAGCATCCATACTGATTTCCAGATTTACGATCACCAATGTAACATTTATTCGTAGACAACCTTGCCCTTAAATTGGCCACTTCCTATTCACTGCAATATCGCACTTACTTTATCTGCTGCGGATTTATCAGTTTCCAGGGAACACTTTGACATTTTCTTTCGATAGACTAGTTACAAGGACAATAATGCTTTCCTACGCTGAGTGTTGTAAATGGACTTTGAGATCTTGCATGTATCCCCTAACGTTGTCAGAAGACATTTTGTAACTTTAGAAGCCCTCGTCGGGATCGATAAACTGACTAGCGGGGTGCAGATTCGGGATAATTTATTTGAGTGGTGTTTGCAGTCCTAAAGCTATAGTTGCAACTGCAATTTTGCATTTTTAATGATGTTTACTTAAAACATCCGCAGTGGATATTGTAAAATGCTGAAATTATTCCCTCTTATGTATATAAAGCTTATATTTACTTGAGTTGACCTTGCCACCTAGTACTTAGCGTTTGGCGCGGCGCCTGATTAATTCCGGTGAAGAAGTGAGTGTCTCACACATCTGCGCTGTATGGTCGTGGTCAAGTTTCCAGCAGAGGTCGCGTCAGGCGCATTGTTCCACATGCTGAAAACAGCTGTGCGCATTTTTTGGGGTGGCCATTTTTAAGAGGCATCCCACACGCGCCAGACTGGTTCAAATCGCAATTGTGATTAAATGAGGTATTAAATGAGTCTTTCAGGGATAAGCACTGCTGGGAGGGAGGATTGAAACTGACAGAATCTTCTGGCTTAAATTGAGAAAGCGGAGACATAGTTCCCACAACGTTTCTGTGGGAACGAACGTTTACGCTCACAACTTCGATTGTATCCGGGATAGACATATGCTCAATGGGCCGTGTCTCCCAGAGTGGTGAAATATACCAGTTACTTATTTATTTGCAATTCTTTACGCTCACACTGTGTTTGTTTTCAGGTGTCAGAGCGGACAAGATGCATCACACCACTTGCAACGCAGTGCGCCGTTGAATCAAAGGATCAACAGTCCGCCACATCAAAAGTCAAAGATGTATTCGAGAACTCATGGGAATACGATGCCCTTGAGTCTTCCGAGCTCCTGGACGATTCTGATATCCAATCACCACTACTATTGCAAGCTGTGGATTGTGATTATGTCAACCAATTCTTCTTGACCCCCGGTGAAAGAATACCTTCGCATAGCACCTGCGCTTCAGGGTCTCACACAGGCTGTGCTGCACCTTATAGCTCAGTAAGCAAAACGGATTATCTGAAAATGGCTTTCACTGACCTACAATTCTATGCTGTGCAGCCGCGGACACAAGTCGATCAGCATCCGTACCATGCCAGAGCACCAAGCTTGTCGTTTTCAGTACAACAGATCCCTTTTCATTTGCAAACTTTACCCAGTTGATTCAAACGTGATCGCCGTTTTATCAATTCTTCCTGCAAATGTGGAACGATTTCTATGTTTCTGTGTTGCCGTTTCTTCTTGAATTGTTTTCTTCTACCGTAGTTGAGTATAATTTTGGATTCCCTAACCACCGTTTCGGATACTACTTTTTTACCTTATGTCTATAACGAGACGAAGGTTTTTCCATTCCACGTATTCGTACCATGTGGGCCGCCAGTTTAGCGAACTATATGAATTTGGTTGGAGCAGTATTTTCACCATAACCGGTTGTCACCGATAGTTCATCACTCATGAATAGAGAGATTACGTGCGATCCATTTAATTCACCTCATTTAGATAACAGGCCAAACAGATGACCTACCACTCTGGCAAAGCACCAGACGTTCGTTTCGTCCACTTGGGAATTATCAGTAGTGCACATCCCCTCGGCTCACTTCAAGGAAGCGCTAGAGGTGTTTACCACTAACTAGCAGCGTATGCCACTGTAACATGGAGGATGATAAGTGACCATCGTGGATTGGAATCTAACTGCGATATAGCCCGACCCATCCTCCACTGACATGTGGGTCACTACCCGTGCAGAGAATAGTGGCTGGCCCTCGTCGTCAGGACTCCCCTCCCATTAGCCCCACATCCACACAGCATGTTGAAGACTGTTATGATTGGTTTTTGACTACTCATGAGTAGAGTTCTGCACTTCGTTAATGCAACTGTGTGCTGACCAATTGAGCCCATCGCCTTGAACCTAAACAAATCTGGACTGTCTTTGACACAGATGGCAGTTGCTTAAATCCCCCTGAACGTTTACAATGCCATCCGACTTCTCTCAGATTTTTCCAGTGCAACTAGACCCATAACTATATGCACAAGAAAATTCCCGAACCTGTAATCTCACCATCTCCCCATCTTTTTACCAGAGTCTGCACTAGATCCTTGCACCAAACAACCACTTAGCCGTTCAAGCTGTCCTTACCTAACATCCTCTGGTTATGTACCTTTCTGTGTGTCTATCCTTTCGCTTGTCTTATCCATCCACCTATCTGCCCATCTACCAAGGTGTCTACCTGCTGCCATCTGTCTGTCTATCATTCGCCATGCGATCCACTTCACTTTTGGCATGAGTGACGGTCTCGTCTCCTCAAATGTCCTGTTTGTTTCGATCCACGCACGGTCGCCTCACCACCGCCGCTGGTATTGCATAGCATGCCTACACCCTTGCGTTTCATTTTATCTAACCGGTTAACTTATTTTTAACTAATCTTACTGTGATCACCATTGGGTTTTCAGGTACTCACGTGCATCTGGGAAACAACACACAATCTTCATTGGGATCACAGTTTACTTTAAATTGAGTCCTCGTCACATCGATCACTGGGCTCGCATCCGAGTTTCGAGACTGTTAGCTCCTAACACTTTCCTCAACCATTAGTTTTGTCTTAGTTTTTACTATTTACTTAAACATGGCCTGGACTGTGTTTTGAATCTGGCACTCATCGGTTGACAGCTTGCGCATTGGCCACTAGGTCATTGAGTTCCACGAGCGGAGATTAACAGCGATTCGAATTTGATTGTCGGACTTGAACTGCTCGCTTTGATCCGAATGGTTTTCACAGCCGATTAGCTTTATTTGCCGTACCCGTCGGTGACCGATGCACATACAGTGGTTTGTATTTTAGGTAACAAAGCATAATTGATTCTTTCCATTCGACCTGTTGTAGAATTGAAGAGTCCATAGTAACCGCATGCTTCGCAAAGAACGTAGCTAGGTCACGATCTTCGTTGCGACATGTATTTCTACGTACTATTGACATCCAGTAGTTCCTGTATAGGCTGGCTCGCCGAACAACCTCCTCATGGTGCTAGCTGGATGGTTCGGTTTTAACCCGTTCCAGCAAATAGTTCGGCGGCAGTGTCTTCCAGGAGGTGGTGGGTTTTCACCTGGCAAGCGTTCTCCCTATAAAAAGCCACAAATGTCTGCTTACTAACACTGTACCACAAATTAAAGTCACTGCCCCGTGGATATCCGGATAATCGTTTCCAACCCACGGACAGCAATATCCTACTCCCACAGTGCCGGCGATATCCAACATTTAAGAATGGAGCAGCACAATAACAAGCACAAACTACACAGCTGCATACACACACACAATTACATACTTATATACCCCCTACACAAACATAAACTGCTATGGCAAACACATTGGATTTTTACACATTTTTGGTCAAGCGTTGATATGTTAAACTGGTCATGCCTGTAATGACGTACCTCGTCTTGTGGAGAATAAAACCTTTAGTTATTTCAAATTCTTGGAAGATACTAGTAACCGATCGAGTAGTCATGAGTTCATAGAAGTTTGGAAACAATCGGTTGGTAGAGTCGTTTGGTAACGTTTCTCCTTGACACAAGAGTTTCATCAGATCAGGTGAATCAGTGTGCAATTGGAGTGTGATTTTATAACGAACAGGGGCGATAACCACGTTACCCGAGACTAGAGCCAAGGTGTCATTACGGTAACAGTTCGTGATATCACCTCAAGTGGTTCAATCACAGTGGGAATAGTCCAGGTGTTCCTTTATGCGTCATGCCATTGACGCATAAGCTCATAGTGCTGACAGTGGGAGTCGGTTCGCACTTTCAAATCTAATCCACACACCAGCCTGAGGAGCATCGGTTCGTGGATCAGAGTGGAAAGTGCAAACCGACTCCCATCATCAACACTATGAACTTATGCGTCAATGGCATGACGCATAGAGGAACACCTGGACTATTCCCCCTATGATTGAACCACCTGACGTGACATCACGAACTTTTACCGTAATGACAATTTGGCTCAAGTCTCGGGTAACGCGGTTATCGCCCCAGTTGGCTATAAAATCCCATTCCAATTGCACACTGATTCACCTGGTCTCACAAAGCCCTTGTGCCAGGGGCGCAGCGTTACCAAACCACTCTACCAACCGATTGTTTCCAAACCTATCTGGACTTCATTTATTTATTTACTCCGGAGTGGGATTGAGCGCCTGCGACGATTTTGCTTTGAGAGCACAGAAGCGAGGGCCACACGATGTGTATTGACACATTGAACACAATACTGGGTGAGACGGGGTGGAGAGCACACCAGGATCAAGTGTAATAGGGTTGAATACACATTTGGTTAAACCGGAACTCAGAGGCCGGATTGGTATGCGTATATGTGACCTTAGTAACTGGAACAGGTATTTCACAACCGTGAAGCAGGGTGTTCGGACTGTACGTGGGGGTTCAATAAATATTTTCTCTGGCCAACTTCCCGTGCACCGAGAACAGCTAAACGCTGCACAGATATTAGCCCTTCTCCACATAGGTGCCACCCAGATTTACACATTACCGTCATCGTTTTCTGCAATTGGATAGACCACGTTTGTAGAAGTACTCAGATTGGGTCACAAGCCATGAACTGACCTCAGTGATCAGAGTCTCATCGTCAGGAACAAGTTTTCCCCTCAGAAATGACTTCATATTTGAAACGAGCTGAAAGCCGGATGATACAAGGTATCAAGAGTGTGGGGTATAATAAGGTATTTCGTAGCTACAGGCAGGCGCTTCTGTCTGAGCGACTTTTAAGTTTTAAACAGGGGCATTCTCAAAGACGAGAAGGACAACTCTGACTAGCATAGCTCACCTCTCTTTCCTGATAGCCATTCTTAGTTGATGTACTAGGGAATTATAATAGGCTCAGGTAGTACTGACACTTTAGGGACGAAGTCCACCATTATTGTTAGCATGACCTTGCTGGCTGAAGGTTAGACGCATGCTTACTTTGAAGGTGGACAATCAACATGTTTTTGAAGCTGTCCGCCATGACGACGCTCAAGTCCTTTGCTTTATCCACACACTGCAAAGTCAGGGACCTATTGAGGGTCTACATCGTAATCCCGCTGTTGTTTGATGTCAAACGTTCACAGTTGTTAACATTTCGTAGTAGCGCCGACGATTCCGACTACCAGGCTACAGTACACAGGCCTTTGGACAACATGTTTCCATGTCCTCTACTGACAATGTTTACGTCATCTGCAACCACATTACAAAGGTCCTCAAGAAGTGGAGCAAGTTAATTTATAAACATAGACAACAACAATGGTCCTAGCACAAGACCCTGCGGAACCTCAAGTTGAGCAGTGCCCATGCCGGGTTTGGCCTCCTCAATCCTGACATGGAACGTCTTGCCCCAGCGAAAAGCGGACATCCAAGTCATTAGTTTGGAATGCAGCACATGGCAAAACAATTTCTCTAGTAAACACTGATAATTAACCGAGTCAAATGGTCTACTAAAGTACGGGTAGCAGACCTCCACTTGAGTCCAGATATCAAGGCATCGAGTTATTTCGGCTAGGGAACAAACAGCTTTTCGCCCATGGGTGGGTTGTGTGAACCATATGTTTACTATGCACAGTATTGCGGATACCGAGCAGAATGCTCGGTAAACGCTCCGACCGATGGATATCCGATTGCGCCGCGGTGAGTGCGGTTTTGAGTTGGCGGTGAAAATACTTGACTAAACCGTTAGAAGTCGGATGATATGCTGTTGTGGGTAAATGAGAACAGCCAAGCATGCGGTTAAGGTCGCGAAACAGGGCAGAATTACATTGGGGTCCTCTATCCGTGGTGATAGTGGTGGGATGCCAAACACAGATATCCAAATTTCAGTGAAAATTCGTGTCACCGTCTCGGCTGACTTCTCGCAGCGGCACGGCGTGTGGCCAACGTGTGAAGCGCTCGACACATGTCAATACGTAAATATAGCCGCTAGATGGCAGTAGAGGTCCAAAGATGTCCATATGGACATGCTTTAATTCAGAGTCGGACAGAGAAAACGCTCCATTAACAGTAATCGTGTGGCGATGTATCTTGCTATTCTGGCAGCTAATACAGTGTTTCGCCCACTGCTGGATATCAGAGCGCATGCTGGGCCAGATGTAGCGATCCGTAATCCACTTGATGGTATCGCAGCTGCTCGGATGAGAGATCACATACAAGTGGTCAAACACAACTCGTCGATACTGTTGCTGAACGAATAGTCGAAGCTTTCCGGTGGATATAGCACAGTAAATTCGCGAGTCCGCGTTGAGAACAGGCAGTTGAGAATGTTTAATAGAGGGATTTGATTGCAACTGCTCAAACCCAGAATCTGTTTCTTGATGGTCAGCGATGTCTTCTAGCTTAATTGCTTGGCACGAAACCACGTGAAGACTGATGCCGGACAATGCGTCGACTACAACACTGTGAGTTGCATCAACGTCGAATGTCAGTGGCAAACCGTGATATGTAAGTCAACTGACGAATTTCTCTAGGTGCGAAGCGATCAGAAGAACCACGTGAAGCAAAATTATGGGGCTTGTGATCCGTAAGGATGGTAAATGCACTTATTTTAACGAGTCGTTTGATCGGTTGGATATGCGGAGTATCATTGGCGTATAGGGCAGGTATTCTTTCCAGGTTTATGGGTGTCGGTGACAGTTGATTCAGCTGAGCGCGCGATAATGCATCAGCAACAGTATTGTTGGGACGTCCACACAGTAAGGTTTGCAACTTGGATATCTGTGTTTGGCACCCCACCACTAGCACCACGGATAGAGGACTCCAATTTAATTCTGCACTGTTTCGCGACCTTAACCGCATGCTTGGCTGTTCTCATTTACCCACAACAGCATATCATCCGAATTTTATCGGTTTAGTCAAGTATTTTCACCGCCAACTCAAAGCCGCACTCACTGCGGCGCAATCGCATATCCATTGGTCGGAGCGTTTACCGACCATCTGTTCGGTATCCGCAACTCTGTGAAAGAAGAAGTCGATTTTTTCCACGGAATTAGTCTTCGGGACAACAATGAGACTTCCTGGAGAATTAGTACTAGATTCCGGGGTCACGGGCGAAGTTGATCCTACGTCTGGAACAATACTTCAGCGCCATTCGTCCAGCGCCACCGCGATGCACTTCTCGAAACTACCACATTCACCCCGACTTGCATGTGTACCCCTTTGTTTTCGTACGCATCGATGCGGTTCGCAAGCATTTGACATGGCCTTACGAAGGTCCTTTCAAAGTCCTCGCTTGCAAAGTGATGTATTTCGTACTGGACGGAAATGGTTCTAAAGACGCTGCCAGTATAGATCGCCTGAAATCAGCCTACCTCTAATTCCAGTTACCGCAACCGACTCCCGACACTGACGCTGAACAAACTCCGTCACAGAACACTCCACCCACCCAACCGATGTGCGGCTCCAGTGTTCCCTCTCCTCCGCAACCATCACTTATCCCAACTTTAAACACACAAAAGCGTACACGTTTAGGACGTGCAGGTATTGTTCTTTCTAAACTATCTACTCATGTCAGATGGCACATATCGAGCGTTCATTTTTTGACTCAAGCTCTAGAGGGGCGGAAATTCTATAGCTGCTACGATTTTTGACGACTTACATGAAAACGGATGTCCAGAGAAATTCACAGCACGGCACTTGAAGGTGAACACGAATACTAGGAACGAACGGGTGTCCGACGTCCCTAAGAAAAATATGTTCATAACGCCACCATTCAAAGGCGACCAAAGTGACAAGAGATTCCGATACCATCACCACCAATCCATGAAACCGCATTATTACGCCGATGAGCTTGTACTTTTGCATCAAGTTAATAAGTTGCTGTTTAAATCCAACCTGGGCAAACCAGACTCTCGAGTTACCGCCTCAATCATTTAACTGTTTCGCTGTACTTGCGGTAGCGAGTACGTTGGTAGAATTGAAGAAACACTGTCCACAAGGATTTCAGACATAGTCCTCGAGACCTGGTCGCGAATGGTCAAACGCTGCCTGCCAGTTCGATCTTCCAACACACACTTGATTGCTTCATGTGTGAAAGCCCTCGTGAATCAAATAGCATAATAAAACAACAGAGAGTCGCCCGCCTGCTTCAGTTCACTGAGGCTTCTGCGATTTGGCGGCTGAAATCCAGTTTGTGTAAATAGATCGAGTTTGTCACCAGTTTTGCCCTGCGTTGGTGAGGCTGGTGGCCACATTCCTCTCGGTGGTGTGCTGGTCAACATCAGATGAACTTGACCGTAGCCTGCTTTGATGGAAGGACTTACATCCGGGTCGTATGTATTGATTATACAGCAAATCACCGACGCCTATGATAACCGGTATCTATGATCTACTCTCAGGAACGTGTACAATTTTGTCTAAGTTAGTTGGAACGGCGTGTGACATGTCTTTGTAATACCGGTAGCTCTCAATATATCACATAACGACCGGTTAACAACCCGTGTTCCACCACTGCAGCGAGAACTCACTGTAATCGTAATTTACAGGAACTATTGCTATCCCCGGGTGACCCTTAGCAGAGCTAGAGACAATTCCAACTGAAAGAAAGGATGTACCCTACTCGGAGGTGGCCCCACATTGATTTTAAGGAAAAGCACCGGTAAACCTTAACAAGAAATATATCAGTGGTTTTAAACGGATTACCGATCGAGTATGTGCAAAGCGTGTGTATAGGTATTTCATGCATTCTGCACCGTTTGTTGACAGTGGTGCAGCTTCACGCCGGCACGTTCTTCTGCAAGAACCTGCTCCAAGAACCGCATCCTCCATTCAGTCTTGCTCAGTACGCCATCCGGATCCTCTCGAAGCATCTTGGAATATCGCCGCCTCATGTTTTATTTAACGTAGGCCTTAATGATACTCCAAATGCTTTCGAGTGGGTTCAGTAGTGGAGATTACGGTGCCAGTTGTATAAGTTTTCCTGAATTGTAAGGCTCCTGTTATGCGGACCCAAAGTTATAATTATCAAAGGCTTAAATTACGGAAGGCTGAAAACCCGATTCATACAAGTGCACATGTACTCAGACCAGACAAAACGCACACGTTCAATCAGCCTTCCAACTCGTGAAACATTCACATTGTTTAGCCTTTGCACCCAGAAACAGTCTTGTTTCCAACAAAAAACACGTATTGTTGTATCTAAGCAACATTTATTTTCCGTACAACTCTCGCCAAACTTCCAACATTCCTGCTCAGTTTACGGACTTTGCATATTTACATAAAACCATGTTTCTTGCTTCCAGGGTTTGCGTAAGCAAACCCTTCCAAGGGAAAACCCCCCTTTATCACCGTTTCGTGATATAAAAATGAGGCTGTACAACGCTAGAATCGCCTTAGCTTTGGCCAGTAAAAGCGCCTGTGGCAAAAGGCCTGTCTTGTTCTTGATTCAGTCTCGGGTTGGGAAATCGTGCGTAGAAACTTTGCGTTCGGTCTAGGAACCCGTTCGACTCGCGTGAATTAATCTTTCGCGGCTAAGTTCCGAGAACCCACAGACTTCGAGATTGTCAGTTACCGTGCTGTGCGAGGAAATAATTCTGAGTCTCGTTTCGTTCATCCGACTAGGAGAGTTGGTATCACATTGTTAGAACCTGACGTATTCAAGAGGCAGTATTCAACAGCTCCACTTGGAAGTAATGCTTCAGATCGATGTGACAGGTTCGTCTCATCTATCCATACCGCTCGCCGTCCTTCTCCCTCCAAGTTCATCAACTTAAACATGTACGCCTTCTTTAGTCTTTTGCTATCCTTCGTATTCATGGATTGCGGTATTGCTTGTAATTTCTTCATTGCCATGAGACGGCGGCTTAGGTAGCGAGCGACTGTGCTGACACTCAAGTCCACCTCGAACTGCACCATCAGTCGTAACCGAAGAGTTTTCAAGGTAACCGTAGGGTCCAATTCCTTTCCATTTCACCAACAATCCACGTGACTAGCTGACAGACACTTTCGGCGTGACATGCTACCATCTCTTGTGGGCTCATCCAATTATAATGTTCTAATCCAGCTTCTACATGTCTTCACATTTACCCGTAACAGAGACGCAATGCCCTACCAGTTGTTGCCAACTTCAGGATAAGAGCCTTTACATCGGATGGATGACGGGCGTACGTTCCTCTTCTTCCCATCGAGCCTAATGTGATCTAAAGGTTAAAAAACCATATAAATCAAATTAAAGACAAACTTGGTAGGTGAACAATGAGGAAGATCTTGTGTTCGCCTTGCCCGCCTCATGCGGTTCCCGTTCAACCAAACAGGGGGAAAGCATAAGTGACAACTCCGCTGACCAGAGACGGACTATCGGAGTCCTATGGACCTTTCCTCTTATAAGTTAGATGCGTGAATTCAGCTTGACGTTTCCGAAATAAACTGATGCCCCCGTATGCCAAGCGCGTGTGATGTCCACCGTGTGGCTATCACGTTGTCTAGCTCAGACCATTGGGCGTAATGGCCCCGAAATTTTGCACTGCTCACACATTCCACACGTATGCACAATTACGCAAGGTCTCTCATACGAGGTCCAAGGCGGACTCCTCAGTGCGATCTGGATAAAATTTAGATGGGTATTCGATTAAATTTTCTGCATCACGGACGAAAGCTGATGCGTAAAAATTAAACAGATTGCGTTAAGGCTGAAATCAATCGAGAAATGGTATAGATCGGTCCATCCTGTTCGAACTAATTACGCTACAGTGTTACCATGAAAGATGCAAACTTTTCCCGTGCCCTGTACTCGAACACGAAAGGCCGCGTCAGGGCCTACAGTGACTTATCAGATATCTTTCGGACCGCAAGCGGCATTCGACAGGATGCACAATTTCCCATTTTTATTCAACTTCCTCATATAATCCATCATGAAGTGTTCTCCTGCGGAGCCTCACAACGTCAGCGTCGAGTTATTGGCTGGTGATTAGCTAGTTAAACTTGCCTTTGCGGCCGAAATTGTCTTACGGTACAACGATGTTCGGGTAGCTTAGTCAAAAATCTATAAACTCTCAAATCGTCCCATGATTTGACATGCCTTTCGCACTTTCAAAGTTCAATGTATTGTTGCAGACTACCAGACGACTGATAACACCTTGACCCCTGAATTTTCAGTCTGGTTAGCTCGGTCCAGCAACTTTTTACTTCAGCGATCGCTACTGTTTTGTTTTCTCATCTGCTTTATATCCTTTTTCCGTTTCTAACGGTGAATGCTTCAGAGGATAAGCCATCCACGTATATGGTTAGTGTCGTAGAGTTAGGCTCCCCACCTTTCTAGGAGAATGACCCGTTAGTATGATTTGCAGATGTAGGATCCACTTTTTACAATTGCAAAATTCCCTCTGATCCCGCTAAATATCACCAACTTAGGTTTCGGCTTCCGCAAATTGTATCCTCTCAGGTGAGAAAGATCATCTCTTCTCCCCCTCCGGATGCGAAAAATGAGAAGTTAAAGTAGACGAACTTCCAGCGAATCAGCCCTCTGACAAGGTCCGATGGCAGCGACTATTTAGGGATCTGAAACTAGGGGACAAGATGCAACAGCTCTTAGACACCTCCAACATGGAGGCGGGGATTCGTTGCAAAATCGCCTGCGTCGTACCGATGCACGTCACATGCGATTCGATTGGAGGATCGAGACAAACATTACTAGCTCAGTTATCCTAACATCCACCATCGTGGGCACATTCGAGTATCTAGTTGCCTCTTCACCGTAACATTCTGTCAGAACTTAACTAAGATCCGTGCTCCTTTCAGCTAGCTACCGAACCGGAGGCTACTGCAGTCCCTGTCCAGGACGAGAACTGAATCTCGAGCACTATGACATCCTCTGACAACTTAAACACGCATCTAACCAAAGTGACATGCATGACCCTGTGCGACACAGTATCTACTATCAGTTCTCGCAGATGGTATGGCGGATCTTTTAGATACTAGCGTAGAAACTGAGCACACGATCAAGTAGTATGGTACTTCTTAATGACGCGCAACCTATAGCTGATGCGTCCATGACTTGCGGTCCGTACACGCTTGCTGATGATAAGCCTGGAACTTCAGCTGCCACTGGCATACACGCAATCCTTAGTTGCAGTCATCGCATCTTCCGGTTCAGACTGTTCCATCGGCAGATGTGCGCTTTCCAACTTCCGTATCAACATAGCCCTGCAGTAAGGCCAGAGGATCTCAGCTCAAACTCAAGAGGTTATTCTTCTACACTTATGTCAGGTTACTATCTTGACCTTTACGTTACACGTCAGTCAATATGTCGCTTCACGCACGTCAGAAGCAAATCAACTTCTTCGTCGTTGCTGACTAGTCACGTATAGACACTCTGGCACGTCTGCACGATAAGACACGTGACACGTAATCTATTAGCTGAGACGATCTGGACACACGAAGCTTCAAGACCCACGCAAGACTGCCATGCGCTATTTCTTCCATACTCTCATGAAATACATGAGAGATATTTCGCGATCAAAGACGCAAGTTCTTAGTTAGATCTGCGGCAGCGCGAGAGGCGGTTCGTCAGCATCACACTGGTGGATGGGGGGGGGGGGGGGGGGGGGGGGGGGGGGGGGGGGGGGGGGGGGACGCCAACCTGATCGGGTCATCCAGGTTGAGTCCTATTTTTTACGCGACATCACACTCATTTGTCACGGCTCAATTCAACTTTATCGCCCCTAACATAGAGGAAGGGTCCAACTACGAAGCGATGCTGCACACAACTGGTACATGTTGAGTACTTTTGAGATGAACGAAACCAAGTCCGTTCCAGTCTTCCATCGGGTACTATGCTAGCACTTCTGGCTGTATCTAGCGCTAAGGTCTTTGCGGTGAGTCATACAAGCTATGTCAGCGCTTAAGACTGTTTCACCCGATCTCGACACACACGCTACTCACAGGTCACATGTCTATGCCTATCAGTCGTGCTGACAAGAATAGTACGCACTGCGTTATATCGTCTGCTCATGCCATCAGGAAGTGGTCATTCGTGGCTTGGGAATCATCTAGCGGCTTAATGCGTGCGAGTACAGGATGAGCGACACAATTGAAAACGTCCACGACAGACAATCGACGCTGGCAACTGAACATCACGCCGACCACGTGAAGCGGAGATCATCCAACATGGCTATGCACCACTACTCATCACCACTAGATAGCCGTTCTAGGTCAACAGACAGTTTCCTATCATGCATTTGTCGCTCATAACCCCGTGACGCAGTCTCGAGGCAACCAGCGCCTACTCACCTTTGACGTACTCTCGACTCTAGCAATACTTTAACATACTTTACCTAGTCACTGATCTATTCTAATACTTCTTCCACAACTGATGCGCACACCTCAAGACTCTTTAGTACTCGTCTCTCCCTCATCTAGCGATTATCACAATAGGCTCTTATGCGACTGTGTATCACCTAACGCACAGTTGCGCACCGAAACGTCACTGCGGTCGCCCATACACACGCGGTGGAGTCCCGCGTCGTACGTCTCATAACGATTCCACTTGACCAAGCGCATCTGTGTAGTCTACCTGAGAAAGTCTATAGGTTGAGCTGACTGGGCTACTCACTTACTCTTAGCGATCAGCTGCCTCCGATAGCACAAGATTGTAACAAAATCGCAGTCCTTAGATCATCGACACGACATCTGTACTTGGTGTCTGCTCATTGTAGCGGTGTTCCGCAACCCTCAAGCTGATCCACTAAAGACGGTACCACGTAAGGCACACTGAGTGGTTAGACTACCGATACATATTTGAGGCGTTGTGATTTTCTATCTTAGCGCACTTCTCCGGTTCTACATCACTACTGATCGAGGCCAGGTTTCTACACGCTACTCCAGATGGGTTCACTCCCATCCCACACATACGCAGGATAGGAACTTGTCATGGCGCCGATAATGATCTGCATAGCAGTTGTAGACTGTTTCTTCAGTAGGCAGTCTCTACAGCAAGCTGCGTATCTGACTTAAGAGCTGCTATCAAACCAGCCTACTAAAGCTCTATTGCTGTTACATCTGCTCGTGTCTGACGCTCACTGGCCTCCCACTCCAAACGCTCGATATCACTTTCAATGTTACTCTGAGTCAGCAAGGTAATATGGAAAGACACTTCACGTCAGCGCATCCCTACATACTGATCTGTACCGCATCCATCCTTCTCTGGCTCCAATGCTAAATGGACCATTCTCTTCGGACTGTGCTGTCATCTGTAAGCGGAATACCCGAGCTCAAGATTATGAATACAGCAACTTCTAAACACTGCTCTCTGACATCAACCATTAGACATATGCAGGGCGAGAGAGCGCTACATGCTCACCGGTCTCGACAGCGTAACTTATAGTTTTCGAGTCTAGGGCCGTGATCGCGCACCAAGTCATATGAGCATGTAGTCCGTAGATGATGACCAGTCTCAGACGGCGAAGTACAGACTCACTGCGGATCAGACAACTCGCACCACTACCTACAGTACTCGTGCATCGTTTACCAATCATTGCTTAGTACTCCATCTGCTACGAATGATCGCAGTATAGACCTAATCATACGAAACAGAAGGATAGCAATAGAGAACTATGGAACAATCCAACTGGCAGTAGTACAATCTTACTCCTCTAGAAAGTATCCTGAGAGACTGCGTTTCATCGTCTGGTATGGAAGTCTCTTCCATGTACAGCGACGACGAGAGCTTTTTTGCATCAAGAGAGTTACACATTAGCTGCATGTGCGAGTGGATTTTGACATGCTCTTCATGTGCATGACTCATGTTCTGAGTGCATATGCTTGGCTATGGTTGCTTATATGCTATCTGCCCTAATACGAACGGCGGCGAGCACGTTCTATCCTAAGCAGTATTGGTCAGCATCGATTAGATCAGAGCGCACGACAAATCGTCAAGCGATACCTCTCTGGTCACTCTATCGCACGCGTTGAACAGAGAACTCGGTGCGGAGTTCGGAACGGGAGGTAT
>OX104060.1:76306654-76479298 GCA_944474145.2 Dicrocoelium dendriticum | reverse complement strand
ATATCCCCGCGGAACCAGATTGTAACGAGCGGCGCCGTTCTACAAACCGGCTGCTTAAGCAAAGCCTACGCAAGGATCGCGAGACATGGTGGTCTGAGCGTGCTTTAGAGATGGAGACTGCTGCCCTCACTGGTAACACTCGCAGGCTTTTCCAACTCATCCGGTCCACTGGCCTCAGGAAGCCTGGTGTCAGTGAGGTCATTTGTGAGGTGGATGAGTCTCCGATCACCAACCAACAGAGGCGTATGGACCGCTGGGTCGAGCATTTTCACTCGCAGTTCAACTGGCCTCCACCATCCATCAGTACATGCAGTACACCTTACTGTCCACCCTGGCTCGTCCCATTGAATCCACCCAGCGAAGCAGAAGTCTGCCTCGAGATTCGACGCTTGAAGCGCTTCAAGGCTGCCGGCTTAGACGGACTTCCTCCGGAGCTATTCAAGTATGGCGGTGTGGCAGTCATTAACCAGCTAACCGCGCTGTTCGCAAAAATTTGGCATGAAGAGAAAGTGCCTTCCTCTTGGGGCGAATCAATTATTGTCCCAATTTTCAAGAAAGGCGCTCGCACTTCATGTGCAAATCATCGCGGGATTAGTCTTATTTCGGTTGCCTCTAAGTTGTTGGCATCCATACTACTTCGTGGACTATCCCCAGTACGTGAATCATACTACCGTGAAGAACAAGCTGGTTTCCGTCCTGGCCGCGGATGCGTGGATCAAATCTTCACGCTCCGCCAACTCCTTGAACATCGCCACATTTATCACAGGCCCACTATCGTTGCATTCTTAGACATACGTGCCGCTTTGGACTCCGTTAATCGACCTGCTTTATGGCGTTGCTTACTAAAGAACGGGGTGCCAGAGAAATATACCGCCATCTTACGAGCACTTTACCTTCATACATGCGGCAGAGTGAGGGTCTATGGCAAGCTTTCCTCGCAATTCGCTGTCAATAGCGACAGGGCTGCCCTATGTCCCCATTCCTCTTCAACTTCGCAATCGAAGACGTTCTGTCGAATGCCCTAGAAGGTTTCCAACATTTTGGCCTAGAGCTTCTACCGGGTGAACGCGCGGCCGACTTAGATTATGCTGATGATATCGCCTTACTTGGTGACGATCCTCAGGGTATGCAACTCATTTTGGATCGTTTGGCGGTTGAAGCACCTAAGTATGGCATGAGCTTTGCCCCATCGGTGTAAAGTACTGCTCAAGGATTGGCTTTCACCTGCACCCGTGCTCACTCTCCAAGGTGCACAACTTGAACAGGTAGATAGTTTCGTCTACCTTGGGAGCTGTGTTTCCGCTGACGGCACTATCAACAAAGAAGTTTCGCTTCGTATCGCTAAAGCTCGATCAGCATTTGTCAATCTGAGGCACTTGTGGCGTCGTCGCGACGTCTCATTCTCACTAAGGGCCGAGTTTACAGCGCGTCAGTTCGCTCAGTATTGTTGTATGGGTGCGAGTCCTGGCCGATTCGCGTGGAAGCCATGCGTCGTCTTTCTGCGTTCGATAACGGTTGTTTAAGGAGGATCGCTCGTGTCCGGTGGCAACATCGAGTTACCAGTAATGACGTTCGACGTCGCAGCTTGGGGAATGCAAGTATTTCCTTCAACAAACTGGTTTTGTTGCGCCAGTTAAGATGGCTCGGTCATGTCCTACGCATGGCACCTGAGCGTCTACCGCGTCGCGCTCTATTCGCTCGTCAAGGACCTGGCTGGAAGCGACCGCGTGGTGGTCAGTCTTCCACTTGGCGGCAGCACATGAAATCGCTGACGTCGCTTCTAGCCGCTGTTGGACCCGTACGTCTTCCAGGATGGGGACCCAAAGATGAGGAGTGTCAATGGCTTAGGACTCTTGAAGACATGGCCCGCAACCGGAATCAGTGGAAGAATTGTGTACAGTGTTGTATTGATTCACATATTTAATTTTACTAATATTGAAAATGACAAAAAAAGAGAAAAATCGGCGTGTGACAAACAAACTAAAAAGGTTTTGTCCTGTATTTTTGCCAAAATATTCCATTTTCTTGCGGCTTATTAGCTGAAGTGTGTTGCCCACCTTCAACTAGCATGCCACGATGATTATAACGCAATGACTCTCCTATCCACTGATTTCCATGGTTTTTATTGGCTCTATGTCTAGTTACTAGACCGCTGAGATTACATACATATACATACCTACCTGCGCATCCATGACTCAATACCATAGCAGCGCAATACATTAACTATACGGAATGGTACATAGTAGCACGACACATGACAGATATGATATAGATAGATAGATAGATAGATAGATAGACATGATAAATACACGATACATGATAAAGTCCTAAGGACATCTCAGTTTGGTTATTGCAGCGTAACGAAAGCAGATCCAGCAATGTCACTGGGGAGACATAAGGTGGAGTCTGTAGGATTTGTGTTGAGGATTAACCATGGTTTCAGTCAGGCGAACTCAGCTATACCTTGTGCTATTTGAGTCGCCGCATCGCGATTGTATTGCTAGAGCGAACTCTACATTAGCCTCGCGAAGCTATGCCATCTCTACAACACTGTAGAAGTTAACTTCTACCAATCCACACCCACTAGTGTGGCGCTAAGCGCGCTGTCCCAAGTGTGGGTCATCTCACTGTTTTACCTACTGCACTTTGAATCACCAAGGAGAGTTCAGCACTTTGGTCGTAAACTCTAACATATGCATACCCATTACATGTGAAGAATATCGGGAACTGTTTGAAACATAAAAATAAAGAAGCACATAGGCCCGACCCTTTCAGAGCATCATTACGAGATAGGACACATTGGCCTATGATAAGCATCATCAACTCACGTAAGTTAGGGCACTGTTTTGACAACGTCCCTTGTTCCATTGGGTTATAAAGACCCGGAAAGTATTCAATATCTCGGAATATGTTTGAAACCGATTGGGATTTAATGATTTCAGAAGGTTTTAAATACAAATCGGTTTTGGTAGGGTTTTATTGTGCCACAATAAAACCCTACCAAAACCGATTTTTATTCAAAACTTTCTGAAATCATGAGACCCGGAAAGTACTTCGTTAAAAGGCATATTCTTTCGGACTATACCTTGGCAGATAAATGTTGGTTAGGCAACATGCGTTTCGGCTTCTCAGGTGGCTGAAGATGAGGCTGCACTTTGGGACTATTCTATATTTAGCAAAACTGTCGCCAGTCACCTAGCAATGCGAGACACTTACCACTTTCGTTGTCGGTCCCTTGTGTCCCTTCTCGCACCGGACCCAGATCACCACCAGATTGTCTGGATACGAGACGTAGTCCGGAGGGGGAGCATGTGTTGTCCAGATTCTCCGACGTTGACGTGAAGAATATACCACACTGTAGGCAATAAAAAATGGGACAGGGTTAGTCAATGAGGCAATGCAAAAAGTCGCTCATCGGATTTCATCTACACTCCCCTGGGGCGTCTGATGTCTAGACGTATGCACGGGTATACCGTCCAAGATTACTCCTAGTAAATCGTGCTTAACCCCGGCTGCGTTGTACTTAGCTGGTGAAGGGGTGGTCGATGCCCTGGCCGAATCGACGTTCTGTGTGGTCAGGGGGCGATTATCATAATAAGTTGGCTAGGCGGAATTCAACCCGCCATCACAGGGATTCTGGTATGAGCGTGTTGTGCATGTATGTGTGTGTGCGTGTGTGTGTGAATCCTGTGACTGTCCTATGGAGGCCGTCATGACAAACAAACCCGTAACCGGGTGCCGCCAACCATGTGCGTTTAGTGCGTACGTACGTGACTGCGCATTATCGCGGATTGCATCGATTCTGCCATCGCACACCATTATTTCATTCTGTACGTGACACGCCGTATGCTTGAGCCAAAGAGACATTCTCGTCTTGTCTAATGCTGTGGCATGGTGCTTGAGACACCACTTCGTTAAACATGGTCAAATAATGTGATATGCATGTGAGGGAACCACGAATTCAACCAGGAACAATTGGCAAAAACAGTCGAGAAGGCTCCATTACGGAGAGTGAAGTTACCTCAGTGTGGATGGATTGCGAAGTGTAATCACCATTTGAAGTTAGACCGCGTCAATGGAGCCTTACCTGAAGCAGCTAGGTGCTTTAACTATTGTCCAAGCGATCAAGTTGTCTAGGTTTCACTTTATAAGGAATCACCGTTCAGTTTGAGATTGCATCTCGCAATCCGATGGTACGCAAGGGGTGCATTCAATAGACACTTCTAATGGGCTTTTAAGAGTTGCGACGAGCGCAGCTAGGCCCAAAACAATGGCTTAGAGATGGGGGATTTGGATGACACCCGAATATCATTGGTTCGAATCGTTTCAGTGCATGATTGCACAGAGGTAAATAAATGTTCTACCCTGAGAAGTTTTAGATGACAAATGGGCTCTCTGTACCCAGATATGGTACAATAAGCAATATTTAAGGTGAAATTCATCAAAACCTAGCGCATTAACTGCCATTGCAACAGAAAGGGAATTTAGAGGCTGCTTTGACTCTCATAAACCTGGCGGTGCACAATTTCGCAAGCTCTTCGCACTCTCGAATTAGTATTTAGCCAATACTCCACCCGTTTCCACCACCACCGCATAATTGCTTATAGTGGTAAATAGTCTTAATTACCAAACTGTCTACGAAGGTTGTGCATATTTGGGGTGGAGGTGGGGAACCTATTGGCTGATGTCCAATTTCGTCATCCGGCATTTTACGTCTTTAGCTTTTGTGGTGTCCGAAGAGGCAGAGAACCGAGGTCAGACTCGAATGATTGTACGAACATAATAGAATTACGGAACAACGGCTTCAGCTTAAGATGACATGACTATGAATGTACGGCCAATTCAGACAATCAGAAACAAGGAAAGACCTAATCCAGTGACAATGGCAATGAGGCTGGTCCTTAACGTGGTGCGATGGTTTGTGTGCCTCAGTGATCCGTTGAGCTAGGTGGTGCTTTTGCACCTTCAGAGTCACTCATACCAGATTGGTCAATGGTTAGAGGCCAGACAAACTCAGCCTCCTGGTCCTCCAAGTTGGGGGTTGAAATGATGGTGGCACGTTATTCCTTAAAATGGACTTCTTTAGCCCAACACCAAACCCGCTGCCTTGAGGTTAGATTTTTGAACCAAAGGCTTTGGTTGAGAACCCTAATCGTTCTCTTGTCTAGGCCTGAGCAACCTGAAAGTATCCTGCCCACGCAATACAATGAATCGCTTCAAACAAATTTCTGATGCTCTGGCCACCGCAGAGAATAATCGACGGTGCCCTATCTGCTGCATCCAACAGGGTGGATAGGGGCTTGGATGCTACTGCCCAAGCCTTCCCGGCTCCTACTTCCCCTCATCCGTGTTTTCACCCTTACCATCCCGTTCCAACTTCACTTATATCCCCCCAGTTTTCAACCCACCCATTCTTGGCCCTGCCCAAACATGATTTGCTAGGCATTTATCTTCTAATTTCAACTAACACGTGAACGCGAAGCGTCACACCTCTCCTGTCGACAAGCCCATGTCCAACCAAGCGGTCCATTCCAGTTCATCGGCTGTCATTTGAAACCCTCGATCCTCCTTCAGATTGGCATGCCTCAATGTACGCACACTGCTACAAATCGGTCAACAGGCAGCACTTGCCCGAACATTGGAGACCCTCTCGATCGATATCTGCTGCTTATCAGAGACTCGCCTGCAAGACTCGAGCACTGTGCTCACTCTGCGATCCCCTTCAGGTGACGCAAGCAGTATTTTCTCATTGCGCCTATCCGGTGACGATGCAGCTTCGAGCACCGGCCAAGCTGGTGTTGGTATTGCCCTGAGTCCCCGGGCTGAAGCTGCTCTGGTTGATTGGATTCCAATCAGTAGCCGGATGTGTGCGGTCCGATTGGCTGGCTCGTTTAAAGCTTCGAAGTCGCGCGGGACTAATAGGTGTCTATTCATCATCGCTGCCTATGCGCCCACAAACTGTAGCGATGATTCGGTAAAGAACGACTTCTACCGCCAACTGACCCAGCTCCTTCGCCACAGAAGAAGCACGGACACTGTTGTGCTGGCGGGGGATATGAACGCACAAGTTGGAAAGTTGTCCACTGATGAACTGCATCTGGGCGGTCAACACGGTGTAGGCTCCCGTAATGATAACGGTGAGCGGTTACTTCATTTGTGTGAAGATGCTCGCTTATTTCTTGCGAGCACTAATTTCCGACACAGCACCCGCCGGAGGGTGACTTGGCGCCCACCAACCTCGAACCAGCCTTGCACGCAGATCGATCACATTGCGATAAGTTACCGCTGGAGAGGCTGCATCCAGAATTGTCGCTCGATTTGGAGCACATGTGTGGACACCGATCATGCACTTGTATGTGCTGACATGCGGATGCGTTTTGGCGGACGCCCACGACGACGCTGTGAGCGTATTGACACCAGCCAACTGACAAAACCAGCTGTTCTGAATGCGTATCGAAGTACGCTAACATGCGAGTTGAGCAAGCGCTCACAGGAGACAATTGATGGTCACTGGTCACATGTTCGCCAGACCTTACTAGCAGCAGGCAAATCCTCATGTGGTATGTCTAATAGACAACATGGACATTGGGTCTCTTCGCAGTCTCTGGAACTTATAGATGCTCGCCGGCAAATCCCGGCTGGAAGCGAGCACAATGAAACTCGCAAAGAGCTCCGGGCAAAACTCCGTGCTAGCCTGAAGAGAGACCGCGAATCTTGGTGGTCTCATCGTGCGTCAGAGATGGAAGTGGCCGCTGCCCTTGGCAACCATCGTAATTTATTCCGTCTGATACGGGAAACGGGTAGCAGGAGAATTGGTGTTAGTGTAACTGTACTTGAGGAGAGTGGACAGCCTATCCACAATTGGCCAAAACGTTTGGAGCGTTGGGCTGAGCATTTTGAAGAACATTTTAATTGGCTAGATTTGTTCGATTCTTAACCGGGCAGTGATCGCCCTGCTCCGTTGGCTGTCCCTTTGGCTCCACCCTCTTGCTCAGAAGTCAAACTTGAGATCGGACTGTTAAAGTTGAACAGAGCCGCCGGACCAGATGATCTCCATCCAGCCCTCTTCAAATTCGGAGCCTCTGCTCTTGTTGAGGATTTACATGAATTACTAGTGAAACTGTGGGAGCAGAAAACTGTCCCCACCGACTGGAGGCGCTCCGTTATTGTTCCCATCTTCAAAGGAGGCTCACGTTCGGAATGTGGCAACCATAGAGGAATCAGTCTGATCTCCATCGCCTCCAAATTACTCGTCTCCATATTCATTCACAGACTGACTGACGCTCGTGAAAGCCAGATTCGTGAGGAGCAAGCTGGATTTCCTCGGGGTCGTGGCTGCATCGACCAAATCGTCACCTTGCATCAGTTGTTGGAGCACTGTCCCACACATTGGCGGCTCACCGTAGTCGTGTTCCTCGACATCAAAGGTGACTACCATTCGGTTGATCGATGTGCCCTTTGGAATTGTTTACTCAGGAAAGGTGTGCCCGAGAAATATATAAATATTATCCGATCGTTATACACGCGTAGCTCGGGCAGAGTGAGGGCTTACGGCAAATTTTAGCCACCCTTCAATATCTCCAGCGGTGGGAGACAAGGATGCCGGTTGTCACCTTTCCTCTTCGACTTCGCTATTGAGGAAGTCAGGGAGATTGCATTTACTGGACAAGGCAGAACGTGTGGAGCTACTCCCAGGAGAACGACGTCTTGACTTGGAGTACGCAAACGACAATGCCCTCATCTGTGGCAGCTTCCCGATGTGCCAAGCCGCGCTGGACAGATCAGCACTGGCTGTCAGCCGCTTTAGGCTTTGCTTTGCACCATCGAAATGCAAAGCGTTCCTCCAAGATTGGCAGGGATCGCCCCCTGTGCTGACCCTTGGTGAGGATCAGCTAGAAGTCGTTCGGTAATTCAACTACCTGGGAAGTTGTATCAGCGCCCGTGGGATCGAAGATGAGATCACGAACAATATATCAAAAGCTGGAGGTGCTTTTGCTAACCTTCGCCACCTTTATCGGCGGCGCGACATCACTCTCGCCCTGAAGAGTAGAGTGTACAATGCAGTGGTACGTTCGACCTTACTGTACGGCTGCGAAACCTGGCCCCTAAGATCGGCGGACCTGAAGAGGCTATTTACGTTCGACCATCGGTGCCTTCACAGTTTGGCTCACATCTGGTGGGAACACCGCGTGAGCAACGAGCGTGTTCAACGCCTTGTTTACGGCACAGGAAAAGGAACTGAACCGCTCAGCACCGTCATTTCACGCACCCGACTCCGATGGCTCGGTCACGTGTTGCGCATGCCAGCCCACCGACTTCCACAACGTGCGTTGTTTACGTGCCGGGGGATGGATGGAAGAAGAGGAGGGGTGGCCAAGCGATGACTTGGTCCAGAGGAATGAAGGCCCTCACTTCGGAGCTGGCCTCGGTTGGATCGTCACGGCTTCCTGGTTGGGCTCCACAAGACGATGAACACGTTTGGCAAGATACACTTGCTGACATGGTAAGGAGCCGACCTCAGTGGCGTTCGCGTCGTAAGTTTCTTTGTCCCTCCCCATCCCTTTTAGCTTCCTCCTCTAACCACGATCTCATGTCGTAGCGTAAGATAATTTTACATATTAATTTTTCTTTTCGCCTAGTAGCCGGCTGGTAGCTTACCGGAAAGATGCCTATCCGTTGCTGGTGGCTCAGCTGGCATGCAACTTTTGTATTTATTTTCCTTTTCCTTTATATATTGCAGCGCTGTAGCTGAGGTGTCTCCCACCTCTATCTACCGTGTATAATGATGATGATTAATCTAGTGAACGTAAACTGTTGGTAAAATATCCCAACAAAGCAATGACAACGTGGACAAGTGAACCGTATGGAGTGTGACCGCCACACTTTGGTACGTTACTGGGGCACCTGTAGAACAACTGGCGCCTAGGCGGAGCAGGTCAGGTTCTTCACACGCCCGATACTGTGGAACTTCGACTTTTGTTGTCTATTAGTGTTGTTAACTGATTCGAGTGGAACTCCGGGATGTAGTAGGTGAGCGTGAAAGGCCAGGGAGTTGCGTTGACGCTCGTTCACTTACTGGATGAGGTGCTTAGGATCGACGGCGTCAGAGATCAGTGCAGTTTCGCATACTTCTGACTCATTCTGTCTCTTTGTCTTTCTATCTGACAGCTGTATTGTAAAGCTATTCCACTCGAAATGTTGTTAATAATATCACTATCATTCCTTTTAGTACCGTTGTTATGCTGATGAGTGATATCAGGAAATCTGACATCATGGTACATGGAAACAATGATTAATGGTTTGGGAGATTGAATCAACGACATTAAATGAAAGGCCTGAGCCTCGTTACGGATTCCGGCAGTCACCTTGACCGCATTTAATTCCGTCGTGGTGATCACTCGTCTGCGTGGGCCCGTGAAAATCTCTGCTGTTCAAGTCATAATAAGCTTTATACACTGGTGGGGGGGCATTGTCAGCGTTTTACGCTAACACTGCAGACGTAATATAATGTAGAATCAATGGAAAGATGAGGTGCAGTGACAAGGAAAACAAAAACAAGTCAGTAAATGCGCGAAGATGATTCTTTTCGATAATTTTCATAGAGTATATTCAATTATGAAGCAAAATGTTGGATGGATGTAGCTAGTGGAGGCTTAGCTAGTTTGGGTAAAAGACCATAGAGAAAGCAACCAAATCGTTAGCCAGGCAGTACGAAAACTAAATAAATGGTTTGATGAATCAGATTGTCGTATGAGTAAGCATAAGAGCTCAAGGATGGTCATATGTCATTCTTGAAGGCTGACATGGAACGATCGAGATAGTTCATGGCCAAGATAATTTCAGAGCATGTAACAATGTGCGCTGTGTGAACATCTTCGGCTTCGGCACCTTGTTTGTAAAGGCTTCATAAATGCTCAACAGCTGTTTCTTGATCTGTTTTGGTTAGTGTTCAGGGATGGTATAAACGATTTTAAATTACTGATGTATCTAGACTTGATGTGCAGTGTCAACCAAGTGTTGTAAAACGGAACTGTTGACGGATTTTACGGTGCCTTTTCGTGGTAACGCGTGTGTTTCCATATGCGACAGTCTGACTCAGCAAACAATTTATTTGGTTTTCATACTGCCTGGCCAATGAGTTGTTGAGTGCTTTCTTGATAGTCTTATACCCAGGCTGGATAAGTCTCTACGAGCTTTATTCTCCAGCATTTTGTTTCATAATTGTATACATTATGAACCATCGCAATGAGGCTGGACCTTACCGTGGTGCGATGGTTTGTGTGCCTCAGTGATTCATTGAGCTATACTGGGTGGTGCATTTTTGCACCTTCAGAGTCACTCATACCAGATTGGTCAATGGTTAGAGGTCAGACAAACTCAGCCTCCTGGTCTTCCAGGTTGGGGGTTGGAATGAGGGTGGCACCTTATTCCTTAAAACGGACTACTTGAAGCCCAGTGCCAAACCCGCTGCCTTGCGGACAAGGTTTTGAACCAAAGGCTTTGGTTGAGAACCCTAATCTTTCTCCTGTCTAGGCCCGGGCAACCTGAAAGTATCCTGCCCACGCAATACAATGAATCTCTTCAAACAAATTTCTGATGCTCTGGCCACCGCAGAGGATAATCAACGGTGCCCTATCTGCTGCATCGAGCAAGGTGAATATTGGTTTGGATGCTACTGCTCAAGCCTTCTCGTCTTCTTATTCCCTCTCTTGCGCTTTTTCATCCTTATCGTCCGGTTCCAGCTTTACTTATATCCCCCCAGTTTTCAACCCACCCATTCTTGGCCCTCCCCCACCTTGGTTCAATAGTCGCTTGTCTCTTAGTTTCAACTCAACCCGGACGCAGGGCGTCATTCCTGCCCTGTCAACAGGCCCATGTCCAAGCAAGCGGCCCATTCAAGTTCATCGGCTGTCATTTGGAGCACTCGATCCTCCTTCAGATTGGCATGCCTCAGTGTTCGCACATTGCTTCAGATCGGTCAACAGGCAGCACTTACCCTAACATTGGAGATCCTCTCGATTGATATATGCTGCTTATCGGAGACCCGCCTGCAAGACTCGAGCTTCGTGCTCACTGTGCGATCCCCTTCAGGTGACACGAACAGCAGTTTCTCTTTGCGCCTATCCGGTGACGATGCAGCTTCGAGCACCGGCCAAGGTGGTGTTGGCATCGCCCTGAGTTCCTGGGCTGAAGCTGCTCCGGTTGATTGGATTCCAATCAGTAGCCGGATGTGTGCGGTCCGATTGGCTGGCTCGTTCAAAGCTTCGAAGTCGCGTGGGACTAACAGGTGTCTATTCGTTATCGTTGCCTACGCACCGACAAACTGTAGCAATGGTTCGGTAAAAGACGACTTCTACCGCCAAATGACCCAGCTCCTTCGCCACAGAAGAAGCACAGACATTGTAGTGCTGGCTGGGGATCTGAATGCTCAAGTTGGAAAATTATCCACAGATGAGCTGCATCTGGGCGGCCAACATGGTGTAGGCTCCCGTAACGATAACGGTGAGCGGTTACTTCCTTTATGTGAGGATGCTCGCTTATTTCTTGCGAGCACTAATTTCAGACACAGCACCCGCCGAAGGGTGACTTGGCACCCACCAGCCTCGAACCAGCCTTGGATGCAAATCGATCACATCACGATAAGTTACCGATGGAGAGGCTGCGTCCAGAACTGTCGCTCGAATTAGAGCGCAGGTGTGGACACCGCTCATGCACTTGTGTATGCTGACATGCGGATGCGTTTTGGCGGACGCCCACGACGACGTTGTGAGCGCATTGACACCAGCCAACTGGCGAAACCAGCTGTCCTGAAAGCGTATCGAAGTACGCTGACATGCGAGTTGGGTAAACGCTCACTGGATGCAATTGAAGCTCATTGGTCTCATATTCACTAGACTTTACTAGCATCAGGAAAATCCTCATGTAGTGTGTCTTATAGCCAACATGGACATTGGGTTGCTTTGCAGTCTCTGGAGCTTATGGATGCTCGCCGGCATATTCCGGCTGGAAGTGAACACAATGAAACTCGCAAAGAGCTCCGGGCAAAACTCCGTGGTAGCCTGAAGAGAGACCGAGAATCCTTGTGGTCTCATCGTGCATCAGAGATGGAAGTGGCCACTGCCCTTGGTAACCATCGTAATTTATTCCGTCTGATACGGGAAACGGGCAGCAGGAGACCTAGTGTTAGTGAAACTATACGTGACGTGTGTGGACAGCCTAACCACAATTTGTCAAAACGTTTGGAGCGTTTAGCTGAGCATTTTGCAAAGCAATTTAATCGGCCGTAATTGTTCGATTCTTCGTCGGCCAGTGATCGCCCTGCTCCGTTGGCTGTCCCTTTGGATCCACCCACTCGCTCAGAAGTCGAACGTGAGATCGAACTGTTGAAGTTAAATAAAGCCGCGGGACCATCCAGCCATCCAGCCCTCTTCAAATTCTGGGGACCTGCTCTTGTGGATGATTTACACGAGTTAATATTGAAACTGTGGGAGCGGGAAACTGTTCCAACGGGTTGGAGCTGCTCCGTCGTAGTCCCGAATTTCAAGGGAGGCTCACGATCAGAATGCGGCAGCCATAGAGGTATCAGTCTGATCTCCATCGCCTCCAAATTACTCGTCTCCATATTCATTCACAGACTGACTGGCACTCGTGAAAGCCAGATTCGTGAGGAGCAAGCTGGATTTCCTCGGGGTCGTGGCTGCATCGACCAAATCGTCACCTTGCGTCGATTGTTGGAGCACCGTCACACATATTGGCGGCCCACCGTAGTCGTGTTCCTCGACATCAAAGGTGCCTACCATTCGGTTGATCGATGTGCCCTTTGGAATTGTCTACTTAGGAAAGGTGTCCCTGAGAATTATGTGAATATTATCCGATCATTATACACGCGTAGCTCGGGCAGAGTGAGGGCTTACGGCAAGTTGTCGTCGCCGTTTAATATCTCCAGCGGTGGGAGACAAGGATGCCGGTTGTCACCTTTCCTCTTCAACTTCGCTATTGAGGAAGTCATGGAGATTGCATCTACAAGACATGACTTGGAAGGTGTGGAGCTACTCCCAGGAGAACGACTTCTTGACTTAGGGTATGCTGATGATATTGCCCTAATCTGTGACAGCTCACAAACGTGCAAAGCGGCACTGGACAGATTATCACAAGCTGTTCGTCACTTCGGGCTTTGCTTTACACCCTCGAAGTGCAAAGCGTTCCTCCAAGGTTGGTCTGGACCGCTTCCTACGCTGACCCTTGGTGGAGATCAGCTAGAAGTCGTTCAGGAATTCAACTACCTGGGAAGTTGTATCAGCGCCCTTGGGATTGAAGATGAGATCACGAACCGTATATCAAAAGCTCGAAGTGCTTTTGCTAACCTTCGCCACTTATAACTCCGGCGTGACAACACTCTTGCCCTGAAGGGTGGAGTGTACAATGCAGCAGTACGTTTGACCTTACTGTACGGCTGCGAAACCTGGCCTCTAAGATCAGCGGACCTGAAGAGTTTAGTTACCTACGACCACCGGTGCCTTCGCAATTTAGCTCACATCTGGTGGGAACACCACGTGAGCAACGAGCGTGTTCGACACCTTGTTTACGGCACAGAAAAAGGAAATGAACCGCTCAGCACCGTCATTTCACGCACCCGACTCCGATGGCTGGACCACGTTTTACACATGCCAGCCCACCGACTCCCGCGAAGCGCGTTGTTTGCTCGCCGTGGATGTGGATGGAAGAAGAGAAGGGGTGGCCAAGCGATGACTTGGTCGAGAGGAATGAAGGCCCTCACTTCTGAGCTGGCCTCGGTTGGAGCGTCACGGCTCCCTGGTTGGGGTCCGAAAGACGATGAACATGTTTGGCTGGATACACTTGCTAACATGGCAAGGAGCCGACCTCAGTGGCGTTCGTGCTGTGAGTTTCTTTGTCCCACCCCATCTCTCTTAGCCTCCCCCTCCAACCACGATCTCATTATTTAGAGTTTTATAATTTTGCATAGCAATGTTTTTCTCTGATGCATAGTAGCCGGCTGGTAGCTTACCGGAACGATGCCCATCCGTTACCGGTAGCTCAGCCATCTTTCACCAGTTTCATTTTTTCTCCTTTTTTTCTGTGTATTGCGGCACAGTAGCTGAGGTTTCCCTTACCTCTGGCTAACGTGTATGATGATGTTGATGATGACACTCTATGAAAATTATCGAAAATAATATTCTGCGCGCATTTACTGTCGTCTGACTCAAATGGGAATAACTTGTGCGCTGAAAACAAAAAAATTTCATTTTCCAGCAAGCAATTGTTCTCGCAATTGAAGCATCACTACTTCTGGGTAGATTAAGAAAAGCAATGGAAAGAACGAGCTTGAGTTATGATAACAAAAGGTACAGTTAAGTAGAACGTTAGCTTTCGACCCCGTAAAGAAAATCAATACTGTACTTGCTGGAACAGTAGGTAGACCGTGTGAGACCTCTTTTAGAATCTTGGATGCCGAATTAAAGCACGCGTTAAAATACTTGGTAACCACAAAATCTACGGGGATTCTCTGCTTAATCCAGAGCATCGGGAAGTAAATTGTTGTGATCACGCAGGCACAGTTACTCCTTTTGAAGAAATCCGGACGAAATAGCAGGTGAACAGTGCAGCCCATGGGGAGAAAACATGCATTTACAAACCCTAGAATTAGTGCACGTGGTACGGAGAGCATTTTGAGTCTAAGTAAGTAAAAGAAAATCTTCCGACGTTTTGTAATGATTAAGAAGTATGTGCCAATCGGGATAAATTCTAAGAGACAACACCGAGACACTTTACCGGCAATAAACGAGGGATGATTTAGTCACGAACGACTAAGGGAGAGATAGTTTAGAGCGAACGCTATCTGTCGATGTGGACACAAGGGAATGTGATATCACAACGAGGTAGGGGACCCGATAACTTCACCAATTCAAGAGTTCGTCTAATCCTCGTTGGGGTTTCGAAGAACCCTCAATTATTGGCACCCTACTCTTCAGGATGACGTCAGCAGTCGATGAAACTGGTTAATATGGGTAAGTACCGGGGGAAAACAAAACCGCTGATAAAATAGTTTTTTGCAAGCCCCAACAACTGGCTGGGATTGCCGAAAACCTTCGACCGTTTAACTGCAAGAAGTGTCTGCAATTCGAAAATACGCGTTACATGACATTACATACGTAGGGCGGAACACCGTTTCCGAACAAATGGTGTAATAGTAACGATCCGCCATGGTTGGAAAGTGCATTAGTATACTCCAGGAATAGGAGCCGCACAAACTTGCATTTTTTTCTCAAGGCGGATGCAATGGCATAGACAACATACGAAACGGAATCCAAGGTAGAGTCAAAGTGTTTGTTCTCATTCTTATGACCGCTTGTAAAACTGCTGGAATTAGTAATTTTTCAATCACATTCAGCCGCCTGACGGTGCAAGCTGTGAGCCGATACTTCTATGAATCCTTCTCAAGCACAGGTGTCATTCTGGCTGCGTTCCAGCTATCGGCTGGCACAGTCGTTAAACATCGGCTGAAAATCTCTGTCAGAAGTGAGTGAAGTGCATCCGCACACTCTATCAGAACCATTGATGACAAAACCCCAGGGCCGATAGCCTTGTTTGGCTTAACTTTTGTGAGTTCCCTGTAAACACTGATGTGGTTAAATGAGGTGGGAAGATCAGTGACTGCAAAGGATGATATATGGAGAATGTGTCTCTAGGATGAGTGGTTAAACTATACGTTGAGCTGATCCACACACAGTACCGTGTGCGCTATTGGTGAGTTGCTTCAGGAGTCTCCATAAGTCACGGCAACTGTAGTTTCCTAATATATACACATTTAAAAGTTGTCTAACACTTTTACTTCCACATTATGGTCAGACAGATATTTGACATAGACTGTTAGCCAGTGTTTCTAAACCTGATCTTTTTTCTGCGCAGTCACTTGAGTAATAGAGATAAAAAATCTATCAACAAGAAGATAAATGGTCTCAAAAGGGTACTACGGATGGGAACAAAAATTTACTATGGTTTGTGAGGTGCTCTGATTAAGTGGACTGGTCATCAGTGGCGAAAACTCAGTAGCCGGTTGAATAGAGTGTCGATTGGTACATTGCAATTTTTTCCTTTGTACAGTTTCGCCGCCTACCAGTTGCGTCATGCACGGCTCAAGGAAAAGTGACAGCTGTCTAGTTGTTACCCCGCTAGACGAAGTTACAGACTACATGGGTCCGAAGGGATGGAATCAGTGTCTAAGCAGAATTTTGTTGTCCACCATTATTATGTTATGGTTTGCTAGCCGAAGCAAAAAGTAGAGTGGAAAAAATAAAACAACTCACAGATACACAGACCTACGATACACTCACTTTGGAAGACAGCAATTTGCAATTCGGCACCAACATGGTGTGTACCAGACTACCATTATTGATTAGTCGCAGTTCGATGGAGGTGGAGGTGAAGACGAATATGTATGGGCAGGAAATCACTGTGGAGCGTTGAAAAACCGGGATGTAGGTTGTATATTGAAAGTACTATAATGTGAACGCTAGAGTATTTGATACCAAGAAATAAGAGCAAACTTAGGCGACTCAAGAAAAAATGATGTGCCCTCTGCGTCTTGGAAATACGCGTGGTAGTGGGCAATGATTAAATGATGTATATCACATTTATTTACGTAGTTGTAGTGACAGCCGTCAAGCCTTGGATTGCGGATTCGAGTAAACACAGGACGGATGGAACAAGCTTTGCTGATAAGTTCTGAAAGACTGAAAACAAAGGTTTGTAAACAAACAACCCAAATTTAAAAAGCTACAATTTCAAGACATACTGAAATCATGAGTCCTTGATCACTTTCAGGTATATTTCAAGATTCTAAAGTATTCGAGCACATCGGAAACAATGTGCATTAGCTGTCCGATCAAGTGTGGCTGGGTGGAATTTGGATTTAAAAATTTGATCAAACTCCTATAATTCACCACTCTCCCTTATGAGTCAGGATACGTCAGAAGAAGCTTATCAAATAATACTAATGAAGTGATGGGAGTGGCCAATTGAAATGGCCGTAGTAGACCACAAAGGGGAACTTCAGAGCCAAGGGGTTTTGAGTCAAATAGACTCGGTCGTTGCTCACGCTGGAGATACTCCTTCATCTTCTCCATACCACTTCATGTCAGACAGCGTTTTGCGGAATCAATGGCAGGAAGTTTACTCGCTGCAATACCTCCAGTGGCGTCCTGGCTTATGGTTGGAGTCCAAATGTGTTTCTTGTGATATAAAAGTAACCATTTCGTCTTTGCACGAGGAATCGTTTATCTGATATGCCAGCATTTGCTACGCCGAGTCAAAAAAAAGTCAGGAATAGGCTGAGAAAGTGTTTCATTGAAGGAGATCATCAGCCAGTGTACCGGGTCCCATCATGCTACGCAAGTAATTAAATTTATGGGAACACATTTAGTCACAGTTGGTTTTCAGGATAATGTGCAGATCCACCTATTCTTCATTTGTGTAGCAATAAGTAAGCATAGATGAAAATATTTTCTCTGATTAATCACGGTGCAGTAGAATTATATGAATCAGCCACTGGGTGGCGGCGTGATGATTTGTGTCGGGCTGTGATGTATGGGTTTGACAACGCAGCTTTAAATCCTGATATGATCGGTGATCACGAGCCATTGTCTGACGGGCGATGCACGTGACTCAGTTTGAATAAAAGCACGTGGTAGGAAACGAGCTAACTTGGTCGTGCGGGTCCACATTTGTGTCGTTTCCATACAATTTCTAGATTCGGATCCCCTCTTGTATGGTTTTGGGTGTGCCTGCAGTGCCTCGGCGAGGAACACCGGTTTAAGGTGGCGAAGCAACGGATCGGAAACATGTTTACGAATGAACAGAAATGAACTAACTCCTCCTGGACTCTGCAAAGCGCCACGTATGGACGCTGCGCAAAAGCTTCCACAACACGTCTTTTACGGTAGCGCGTCCTGCACCATCTGACTAATGAAAGAAGCTTGGGCACCATCGTTCAAGAAATTCTGGGTATTTCATTTCAATTTTCTAGGGCATCAAATGTGGCGAACTTGAACTGAAGGCTTTTGAGGCGAGATTCTGATATCTTGGACCGACGGATTGAACCTTTACGAGTAATTTTTATCCAACTTGCTAAGTCGAGTATACCGTTCAGGCATGGCGTCTATGGTCAAAAGGAAATATTCGTCTCTTGGAACAGCCTCAGAGAAAAGTCACTAAAACAACATGTGGACTATTTGGTCTCAACTATAAGACATGTTTCCGTTGCAATAATAAGTTCTCCTTAGAAAATCGATGGCGTCGCGGAAATTTCACTCTGATATACCGGATAATAACAGAAAAAGATCATCCATGTTACTTATTGCTGACTCCATCCTTTTACAAAAAAGCCGAAGCCACCACCCGAAAGTAAGGTTACAACCCGCTTGGCCTGTAGTATATTTTTATTCTCTTAGAGTCTGTTCACACTGGAATGCATTACTAGCATTTGAGGCGAACGTACCAAACCTAGCCACATTGGCAAATTTAAGAAGCTTTTATCTAACTGATGAACACTATACAACAGCACGACGCAGTGCCATCGTTAGTCTAATGAAGTTTCACGTTCCACGTCGAAGCAGTTTGAGTTGCAGGGAGACAGACATGTCAAAATGTGTAGCCAGCTGCGTCATCTATTACAAGGACATTTGTAAGGATACGTCCTGACGCAAAGATAGTATTGTCCTAGTACTCTAAGTATAGTTGGCGGTCACGGAATCGTAGTCCTGATACGGAAGCAACGGAAGAATTTGGGAATAGACTGTGAAGGAACAGTTCCATCACGAATTTACGCTGACTGTGAGAAGGCTGATTTACCAATGATCTGGGGCTTTGGATTCTCCCAACTTGAGTTAGTGCATAACAGAACTGTGAAATGTTCTTTGAAATACTTTTCCCTCTTACATCTGTCGCCATATATAAAAGGTCTTCTGTTAGCCATCGCCTTGAAAAAGAGATCGCACTGGTCAACGTTAAGAATTTCGTCGTCCTTGATGAAATTGGAAAATATTTTGATGAAGTCTTGAGCGAACTTTTCAGGCGCTTCCTTTGATTCATCACACAAAATTGTGAGGGAAATTTCTTGTCACAGTTCAACTTTCTCTAGCCAAACATTGCATGCTCCAAATTCTTGTGAGAACCTTTTAGCGAATTTTTGAATCATAGGCTCAGAAATTCAAGCATTGGCTTCCCACATTTGTTTGAACGAGGGCAGCAGCGTAGCTTCACTGGGTTCATCATGTGAAGATTGCCGTCTTTTTCGCTGTAGATCTCCTTTTTCATTATTGAATCTTTTGAAGTACCCATGTTTATGTCTGGAGGTTGTTAACTGTTGTCTTGCTGACACCAAAACGCTCAGCCGTCCTTCTTTGGCTATCGCTTTCAAGCAAATGCAGCAGTCTAGTCATTTCCTTCAAAGTCAACACTGAGGTCTTTTCTTTGGGTTATAATGTTGTGTTATTTGTAATGACCAATTCTAAATTGTTCAAAGCACGCAGTAGATCTAATGTTTACGGATCTATTTACGTAACATTAGTTACACAAATAACTAACCTCAATTGGTTTCACCCTCTGGCCGACACCAAGTATAGCCGGATAAACGCTGGACAATTAATATGGGACTAAACCTCAATCTTGCCACAAACCAAGGTGCTAATGAACTGGTGCTTAGAACTGGTGGTCAATTGTGTAGTTAGCACAGTGGCGTAGCAGATGCTTTTGCCGCCCGTTGCGGTGGTAAAATGTTCAGAGTAGGCGCGCGAAGGTCACACAATCGGCTCGGGGTAAAGTGCGCACAAGTTTTTGATGTAATTGATGATTGTTTGGGACACTGAGGTACATGCGGCAAAAGTGACCGCAATGGGGCAAGTGAGTGGATCGTTGGGAAGTACGTTCGCACGGGCATGACAGATAGCGCAAATGTGTTGTTCGTCATACAGAGTAACATCAAAACATTCAGCTCTCAGCTTTTCTGGATATGTTACACTTTATATTTGATATCGAACAATCGACGGTACTAAAAATGCCGCCCCCTGTCCCCTCCATGCTACGCCCCAGCTTGCACGGCCAACAAAGTCTGTTTTGGTATAGGCAGTGAGTTGTCTGATATAACTGCTGTTATTGGACAGTTACCAGAGCGAATATGACGGAACGAATCGACCAGGCGAGTTGAACGGATATCAGGCCAACAGGTCGAAAGCTAACCGATAGCCACGACGCACGCTGACCTTAATCACTTGAGGTGCCATAAAGCACATAATTGATTTAGATTGACACGAGTGAAGCTCAAGTGGAGGAAATACGCTAGAATTCGATTAAATCAATTTCATGCGTGTTGCAAGATGATTTCTTTATTCACGAGGAATAGGTTTTACACGAGGCCCTCGCTTCGCTGTGATTTTTGGAGGACCACACTCGATGCCATCTAAAGCCAAACAGAACCACAAACACACGAAGTCAAAAGAACTAAGGGCATTCTTCAAGTCAAGAGCGAGCTCCAGGATAAGTCGTTTGTGAGTGGGACGGTTCCCAAGTGCCAGTACATCCACCTCCAGCGTAAAAGCCATCCGGACACTCGGAAAATCGTCTGTCACGAAACACAGTGAACCATCGCGTTACGACGCGAGCGACTCTCTTCGTGTCGACTAAAGGTGGATTGTTACCGCAATGATTTTCACAGGACCCCCAGCAGATTTTTGACACAGTATCGGGCTGAGCGAAGTGTTCCCTTGTCAACTGAGTGTCACTGGTTTGATAAGTGAAAGTTCGTCAACAACCTTGTACGTTGAGTTATCGGAAATAAGACTATGCTTGTTTTGTGGCTGACATTTACCGATAGACGTGACCTTCGAGCGCAACACACATGGTATGTTCAAAAATTTTAATGACGTTTCATCGAAAGTATGTTACTTACATTGACCTGTGTCTCAATGTGAATTTTAATACTGCAATCGCAGACGCAAATAAACCCTCTCCTATTTACCATTAGCATCTATACAGAAAGTAACCATTGGCTTTGGTGGGTTACTCTATAACCGTACAATGGGGCCGTTGCACAAAAAGCTGGCAACGGCAATAATCACGGTTACAACCAGTATAGGTGTTGCGGATTAAAACCTGCTGATTCTGTCATTCTTCAACTTTTCGTGTCAACTTTGTGGTGAACACCTGCAACTCTCACACGGGGTGTCATTAATCTCCTATCTATTCGCTATTTTTCGCCTCTTACTTAGACTGTACAACGGTTGGGTTGTCATCAGCGTACACTTACTAAATTCCATCGTACATCCATAACCCGAGTGTCGGCGCACGTCACGACTACGTGTATGGTAAGCAAACACTATGTTTTACATGTATCTGAACAGAACTGAAGTTGACCCCCATTCTAATCATAAATATTTCGTATCGAGCTGATGCTGTGCGCTTTCATTTGCGTTTTTCAGACTAACCAATCTGTTCGGGCTCGACATTCCAGGTGAAGTCGAACTCGGTTCCTTTGTGTCGATCGATCGAGTTGGCCAACGACCAGGGTTGTATGCTTGGACCATGAGCCTCTGGTGACAGCTGTGAGTTCGGCGGACTCGAGGGTGCTGTACACGGACCGATCGAACAGGCCGGAGCAGATGAAGAACCTTGCTCGAACAAAGGCGATCGTGGGTTGGACGTGCTCGATACTGGCGGATTGCTGTCCGAACTGAGTGAGCTAGGCAAATGCATTTTCCTGGTAGAGCAGCACTGTAGTTGTAAAGACGATATTTTTTGAAAGTGACATGTTCCTTAATAATGAAGGAAAGAGACAGATAAAGGAATCATAGCGGTGGCATCAAGGGGGTGCATAGTAGTAACAATTTAGTCTTCAAACAGATTAAAATGGGTTGGATGAAGCATTCGTTCTAGGGTGAACATCGTCATCAAATATTTGTGTGGTACCAACACGCGGGAGACAACTTCAACTTCTGAGATACCGTCGTCAACAGGCCCTTGACTAGCCGCGGTGACAAGAAACCTGCTCGTCCTGCCATCATCCATCCTACAGGATCGTGAACGCGTTCGAAGAGTGCCGTGTTGTAAGCAGACTTCACGGATTCCCTCATCACTCCAACAAGACTATTGCCCCTACTTCGACAGAAGCGAAAGTTGTGATATCATATTCAGATATTTCATCATCTTGTATATATATACAATTCAAGTTAAACTAAGCCTTATATACACACAAATGGGTGCCTTATCAGCACTGTACATTAAAATTGGGGATATTCTACAAGTTCACAATACAGAAAAGTATAAATTAACAGAGAAAAAAAGGAAATTGCGTGTTCGCTCAAGCATGCAGTTGGGCAAATGGTCAAGGTCGAAGAATACGCGCGAACTATCTCGAAAAATGGAATTGCGATATGACGAGTTGCAATCAAGAATAACTTCAAATTTTGATCAAGTAAAAGCAACAGAGACCTTACTCGCGACAACAGTGTGTAAGAAGTGAAGGGGGTCGTTTCGAATCAAGGACGAAAGTTTGAAGCATGTTTCAACTTGCATGCTGAAGACGCAGTAAGGGATTCTTCCTTAATTTAGAACATCTGAAAATAACTTTTAGTGGGTACGCAAAAATAGTGCAATCAATTTGAAGAGCTTTGTAAAAAGATTTTGAGAACCATAGTGTGGATGGGGAGTATACATAGTGTTACTAACTTCATAATTTGAGCCCTGGGTATGAAAAACATTTTGGGCCTGAGAGGGTAAACAGTCAACGGATTTGACAAAAATTTAACAATGTGTCTACCAGGAGATACTGTAACGCAAGCACACACCGAGACAGTTTACAGTGGATGAACGAGCTTGGTTGTAGACAGCCAAGACCAAAGGAGAAGTGTTGTTTGCAAGGGAACGCTGCCTGTCGAGACGGAGAAAACAGAACGTCACATCACACCGAACGGAGTAGTTAATGAAGTGGAGCCGGAAGCTTGACCAATTCACGAGTTTGTTCAAATCTCGATGAGGTTTCGAAGGGCCATTGATTATTAAGGTTATGCTTAGTGGAACGAAGTGCTTTTCCTAGTTACCTCTGATGAAAGTGGATCACGTGGTAAAATTTCCAATCTTGCGGGAAACTTGAAAAGGAGTTGACGTAGATCGTTGCGAAACATCAAGCAGCTTGGAAAGCAGAAGGCTTTCTAGTACAGAGTCAAATGAAGTGTGTACGCCTTGTGAACTAGTCAAGCGCAATACCGCATATACACGGGGGAAGGGTATTTCCAAACAAAGGATTTTGTAATTCCCCACTACGAAGGACCGGAAAGACACAATCAAGAAATAGAAACCGTACGGTTTTGTATTTCTTAATCAACGCAAATCTTGTGGAATGCACAAAATGCGGAGGCGGGGCCTTCACATTCGGCCACGCTCTACCATTCCCGTCCGTTTAATTTACGAAAACAATCGTTCTCATCTTTTAATTGTAGGTTGCAACCTTACTATTTTTATTTATCGCTCCTTTTATGAAGATCTACTCGCGTGGTATGTTGAAATGGATATGTTTTCACGCTTGTGAATCGTACCTTTTCCATTACCCGTGTAATATGAAACAGTATGAGAAGAATAGATGCTAACCACGCGAACTCTACAAACATCAACTAGCTGGATGGAGGGTCGCTATTCGAAAGAAATAACTCGGAGATCTGAAAGTGCATGTATTGTTTAGCGTCATGATCATTTCGCTTTTCGGCACATTGGTTGAACTATCGTACACCACCTTTTCTAAAGCACTTTCGCAACCAGGGTGCAGTAATTTGCAAGAAACCCGGCTCCAAGAAGAATCGGATGATGCTGTCGGATTCAAAGGAGAATTTGTTTTCTATCTGGTTGCCCGCACATGCACGCACACAAACAGAGGTAGTGAAGATTTTATTTACACGAATCCATCTTACTGTATTGTAACAAGGTGCGTCCTTTGTTTCTCTACACACTTTGTAACTGTGTAGTCCTACAAAGCAAGCCGAAGTGTTTGAGTGGCTACCGTCCAATATTGTTGGCTAACATCTAGGTAATCTTCCACCTGTCCTAAACTTGAAACAGAATTTTTACGATGGTTTTACATCGTCCGTCATTGAACACACTGACCGATCTCTATGTATCCTCGCTGCAGATTTCAACAGATCTGACCACTTTGCTCACTACCATCGGGCTAAAGAACTTCGTAAATTTACCCACAAGTTTGGACGCGACCCTGGACTTTGTGTTCGTTTATACTGTGAAGTGGTTCCCTGTACGTCATCGGGCTCCGATTGGCAGTTCCGGCCGCAAAACAATCAAGGTTTCTCCTGTCATTTATGGCAAAACAAAACACCAAGATATCATTCGTTGCAATCATGTAAGCTTCAGGTAGATGCAGTGCTTTTCATACAATATCAACCAACTTCGTGGAATGGTTGCATCTACAAAATTTAATTTATTCTTAGACCCTGACCTTTCCATATATTATGCCAATTTGATTAGCAATCTAAATTGTTATTGTGACATCTGCTGTCTTTGGGAGACTTTCTACTACCGCATTGATAGCTTCTACTCCCACCTGAAGCGGCTGCATCGATTTAAGGAGAATTTGTTTAAAGAAAAGGACGGCATTTCAATGAGGTCTTTTGCTATTCGTATCAACGAAGAGCTACGCCGTTTTTGTAGGCGAAAGAAACGCTTGGAATAGCCGAACAACTGGTAGGTAACCGTTCCGCAACCTCCAAGTTAGATTCAGTGAACAGCAAAAGACCGGAACTGGAACGACCCTGCCAGTACAACGAAAAGCCACAGTGGACGTTGGAATATAATGCTGTTGAAAACAATGAATATTGGATAAATATTGGTCCAAAGCCCTATCAGATTTACAACTAAAGTCCTGCTACTCATGAGTAATATAAAATAAGCATAGCCTCTCCTAGTTTCAAATGCTGTAGATAAAGCGTCTAGTGAGAGGACGTCATCACCTTACAGGCTAAGCATTGTCAGTGACAGTGGTAGATAGGTGGTGCTATATCCCAGTTAGTTGCAAATTATGTAGCCTAGCCAACGTCCCACATGGCTCAGTGGCTTAAGTTGCTGGCTAGTTGGCATCTGCCTCTAGCAGTCATGGGTTCCTTCCTCCTTAGAGGACCGAAGGAATACTCGCCACTGACGAGCCCCAATAAGGCAAAACGCTTCTGGCGCTTTTCCGGACTAGGCTCTGCTATGTAGCTCGTGAACTGTTGGGATGAAACCTTTAGCAAGTATTGCAATCGCAACACACTTCAACGATATCCCCAAAATAATGAGTAAACACAGAAATCAAATATCTGGTTACAAAGACAGCAGAAAAATAAAGCGGCATCAACCTAAAACGCGTAATAATGGTATGATCAATGGAAGCATCAGGAAACTACGGCCAAGGGTCCAATCATAAAAACTAAGAGGTGGGAGGTTGAGTGGGACGAGATACAATTGGGTGAGAAAGCCTGATGGAGCGATAATGTGTCAGTTATACAAACCAAACATGCCCGTCCTGAAGTTAGGGACACGAGCGGTGCAGTAGCACATTGTGGGTCAAACGCATGTAGGGGCGTGACAACGTAAGCTCGATGCGGTGGCTGTGAGCTCGGCGAGAGACTGTGACGTAGCACATGCAGAACAAAGATCGATACGTTAGAAATCAAACAATGGGGAGCTCGTGATACTGTGGTTGTGGGGATGCAAGTAAGAGTTCGGGAAAAAGAAACAAGACACATAGGAATGGGTACCGAGTTGCATGTGGAAAAGCGGTAGGTGAACAATGGTAGGTAATTGTAAGCTTAACAAGGGGAAACTCAGGGAATCGCGTAGTAATCTTGGGTTAGGTGCAGTGTAATTGCAATTGAGAGAAATGAATGTTATAGTTTTAATCAAGTGTATGTTCAGTGCATTCTTGGAAACAGCAGCTGTCACAATCTCTGGAGTATGCTGAAACACCTCAGCGGAAGTATTCGACACGCGCCCTGTTTAAGTACGAATGCTGAAGCATTGAACCATGAGTTCTATATCTGCAATACTAACAGAGTCAGAGACCCTTTCTTTGCCATCGTACCCGGCTCTGTAGGCGCATTGCCTTCATCGACGGCGTAAGTGTGCATAGTTTACTAAAATTCTTACGTTCTGGTTAAGCTAATGGTCCGGACTGTCACCCATCGTACTCAAAATATGTCCTGATATTTTGGCAGCTACGCTTTTGTCTGTATACGCAATGTGCATGCAGCAAACCGAAATCACTGACTATTAGAGTGGTGCCAGCATTACACCTTGCCGAGAAAGAATCTAACAAATACCAACCTATAGCTTACACTTCTGTTACCTTGAAGGTGCTGCATCCATTTGTACTTGAAATGATGCGGTGCGTAACTCACTTTAATGATCCCCTTCAATTCGCTTATCGAGGTTCAAGATCCACACTAGATGCCGTGGCCTGCCTCGTACATACTGTACCGACATCGTCTGACAACAGTACAATGAACAATGAACAAAGAATTTATACGGGTTAAGAAGCGTTGCTTTACAAGTCCCGTTGGATGGTTGCAGGGGATATCAACATAACAATAATGATGATAAAGATAGGAAAATAGTTATACTTTAAATATGAAAATAAGAACTTATCGTTTGCTTCGCTGCAGTCCTGCGATCCTCTTAGGTTCACAGCATCCACAGTTAACAACAAATAATTCCATGGTAAACTCCAGGTGTAGGATGGAGACGTAGTGTTAAGTAACAAAGTGTAAGTGGATGAGTGCATCGTCTACCCGTCTTTTAAATACTGTTAGTGTTGGTGCAGAGACGACCGATTCTGGGAGAGCATTCCACGGGTGACAGACACGGATGGAAAAGAAATTTCTGCGGCACTCCAGACGACTGTATCGTTCTGCGAGTTTTAATGAGTGGCCCCTCAGGTTTGTATTGCTGCTGAGTTGCAGTAAAGGGCGGCACACATGATGTGGGTCTCGCAGAATCAAGTACGCCATAATCAGGTCGCCTCGTAGTCTGCGATATATTCCACTGAACAAATTCACTCAAAGGTTTTTCTGGAATATGGAAACACATTCGTCTGTGTAAAGCGTTAATTTCTGCTGAAAGAACTACTCATTCAAGAAACATATCCCTATATCGCCCAGTTGCTTAGTGATTATTTTGCTGGACGCACTCAGTTGACTCGAATCAGTGGTGGTCGCTCATCCCCACTAATCACCAATTCCAGTGTTCCTCGCGGAGCAAGTCTGTCACTTTTGCTCCTTTATTACTTATGTCAGCTCAGTAACAGCCCCTGCAGAAGCGACCCTAATAACATATGCTGGCAACGTTGTCCTGGGCCTCAATCATCGAATCTCCTGTTCCTTACTCAGCCTAGCAGTCTCTAAGCAACGGACTGCTGTACAGTCCTCTTCCCCTGAACCGTAATCAGCCAAATCCTCATCTCCGTTGTCTTCTCCAACTTTAGTAGAATGCCGGGCGAAAACTGACCGTACCTACGACAGTCAAACAATCCTCATGGCAACGAAAATCAGGTACCACTTAAAACATCTGGTTAAGCAAATTCCACTAGACCTGACATCTAACATTAACAAGGATGTAGCAACCGAACACCAATTCTCGGTATCTGTAGCGCAAACGTCTCGACAAGAGAAAAAGCCCCCGGAACATCAGTTCCATATGCAGAGATTTCTACATAAGCCGGGAGGTCGCCGTTGCGGCCTCTTCTGTTGTAAACACCGTTAACGCGAATAGAGGGACAAACAGTAAACAATCAAAATTTGTCAGCAGGTCAGGATAAACGAGTACTCTGCCTTTTAGATCGACGAAAAGGAATCCAACAATAGTGTCCGGACTGTTGTATGCTCAACTGCTCCTGAATCTATCGCCATCACATTGTGGGATAAGTTATCGGACGACCAAGACAAACGGAACTTATTGTGGGTGCTGATGAGTGTCAAAGCCGTCCACAAACTTATTACGAATTACTCGTCATCCGAACTCGCCACACTATGGAGAACCCAGACTTTTTCGAGTAACACTAGAATCCGTCACCGACGTAGAAACCGTTGTGTTCTCCGCACTCGCTAAGACACGGATCCTGTGGGATACGCATCTATCCTGAGGTCCATTGGTGCGTGCGACAAGGAAAAAGAAACACCGAAGAGGGGCATAGCAAGCAAGACCGCCTAAACGCAATCATCATACATGACGTGTCAGAACATCCTTCTAACCATGTTCAAGAGACCGGAAAGCACGATTTAGACCAGTGGCGGTTCATTCGTGAAACATTTTCTTTGGATAACATTATGGCGCTATCCCTCACCGGGATAGCTTTCTCACCAAATTATAGAGGATGCTGCCCTCGAATGCTGAAGTCGGCCGGTGGCCGAGGGGTCTGCACGTTTGCTTTGCAACCATGTCACCGGTTCGAATCCGAGTAGGGGTGGGCGTCCTCGCGGTCGGCATTCTCCCACACTTGACCTCTTCAGCCCTCTGTGGGGTCCTAGAGACCGAGAGACTGACCTACTTGTATACGGATGCTCAGGGTCTCTTGAATAAACTGACCGAACTGAAAGATCGCCAAGCTTCCGGGTCATACGATGTCATTGGTATCTCCGAGATGTGGTTGCACACGGAAATGGCGGACGCTGAAGTTTCGCTTCCGAGCATGTCACTGATCCGGAACGATAGGTTCGCAAAAGAGGAGTGTTAAGCCTGTAGTACCGCAGTGACTTAAAATGCGAAGCCGTGGAGAATTCAGACTCGCAAATCTCCGACTCTCTATGGTGCGGCTTGCAGTTAAAAGGCAGACGTTTGCCTTATCGTCTTGGTGTACCGCCCCCTAACTCTACACAGTAAACCGACTGTCACCTAGTGACTACCTTAAGATTCAGTTTACAACGAAAGTACACTCACATTGTTTGGAAACTACTACCACGATCGGAGAACAATTCAAAGCCGATCTACAAGATCTCGTAACCACTGTGTCTCTTTACAATCACATCACCTTGCCCACTCGGTTCAGAACAGGTAACAAGCCATGCGTGCTGGAACTTGTACTTACCAACGAGGAGCACATGATTGATGTGTTGGTTTTAGACTGCCCGCTGTGTCGCAGTGATCACGCCGTGATCCGTTCCAACTTCATCTGCTATGCGGAATATCTGAATGAGAACGATGAGACTGTGCGAACCATCACAAGCTACGATCGATCAGCCCAGTTGGCCATCGCTACAACTTGGTTGTTCCTTGCCGAAGAAGATCCCCCGGAAGTCGCTTGGCCCGAGTTCGTCAACAAACTCATTCAGCTGATTGCAGAGGCTTCAGATATAAGTGTATGCAAAAGGTGTAGGTCCGTTTCTTTCGTTGGGAGCAGAACTCGAAAATGGATGACTTGTACGCAACGCAACATGGCGAGTTTACAGGGAAACTCCAGCACCAGGAACTTGGGATAACTACATAGCCCAATGTAACTACTGCACACAACCGCTAAGAGAAGACAAAACCGCATATCAGTAGAACGTTGCAGAAATCCTCAGGGCTAACCACAAACTGCTGTGCAAACACATCAATAGCCTACGAAAGTTGAAGCAAGGATTTCCTTTAGTCAGGACGGCCGATGGTCCAACAAAAACGTCTGTGGAAGCAGCAAAGGCGCTGCGGATGCAATATGCCCCACGTTCCAGAGGCCTTGCCAACAAGCGATCTTCCAACCCCTCTCCGTCGTCTCTCTGCCAGGACTAACCGAAGTCACTTTTACAGCGGTGGCTATATTGCAAAAGCTGACGTCTCCACGCAAACACAGTTCGACGGGTGTCGATACCTTTCGTCCAGAGGCATTGGAAGCAGCAGCAAGTCAACTGGCAGTACCTTTGGCTCAGTCTTTCCATCGCTGCTTAGACCGGAAGTTCAAAAGTTCAGAGTAATAACCCCGCTTTACAAAAGTGGAATCAGAACTGAGCCCCCCCCCCAACTACCGCCTAGTATCCCTACTTAGTGTACTCTCCAACGTTATGGAATCCATAGTTGCTGATGCACTGGTGTGCTATCGGAAAAACTTTAACATCATCACGCTTGAGCAGCACGATTCCGGCCTACATAAGTCATCCACAACGAATTCACTAATCGCAAGCAGTAGTTGGACCGAGTCAGCTGACGTTGGAGAAAGCTTACGAATGGTCTAGACCGTCAGATACTACTCTCCAAGCACCAGCAATATGGGATCGGCTACCCTCCTTTAAGCTGCATTGCCAACCACCGACTTCAACCACAATTACTGGGCAGAGTTCGGAACACTTTATCGGACCCCCTGCAAGTCGAATGTGATGTGCCGCAAGGCTCACTTCCAGGTCCACGTTTGATTTGGTGTTTATTAATGACCGTGCACATGGAATCGCTTCAAACCTCCTAATAGTTGCCTATGATTTCAAGATTTGGCGCCCGATCCAGGCGAAATCCGACCAGAATCTGCTTCAGAGTGACATAGCTACGGTGTATCAATGGTCAACCGAAAATCTACAACATTTTAACGTCAGCAAATGCTTTCCATCCGACATCAGAGTAGCTACTCATACCGGCTCGGAACGAATATACTGCAACAATCAACTGTTAAACGTGATGTGGGCGTACGAGTTCAAGATGACTTGGGTTGCTCCAGACAATCCGATAAAGCATTTAAGATTGGAAACCAACATGTCCGACTGTTGCGACGGGCATTTGGACAAATAAACATTTTCATGTTTCGATAAATGCTCAGTGCGTATGTTCGCCGCCATGTCGAATACGCAACTCAAGCCTGGCATCCATGGCTGAAACACGACCTCAATGCAGTGGAGTAGTCCCAACGTCGGGCATTTAGGACATAATTGGAATGCACAATCTTTCATACGAGGAGAGGCTGCAACGATTGGAGATATTCAGTGGAAGCTATCGCAGAAAAGGTGGCGACCTGATTATGGCATACTTGATTCTGCGAGCCCCACATCATGTGTGTCGCGCTTTGCTGCAATTCAACAGCAATGCAAACCTGAGGGGTCACTCATTGCAACTCGCTGTACAGTACAGCCGCCTGGAATGTAGCGGAAATTCCTTTTGCTTTCGTGTCTGTCAGCGGTGGAATGCTCTCCCAGTATCGGTCATCACCGCATCGACACGAACAGTATTTAAAAGATGGTTGGATGATTCATTCATCCATTTATACTTTGTCACATAACGCTACGTCTCCATCCTATACCTGGAGTTTACCATGGATTTATTTGTTGTTAACTGCGGGTGCTGTGAATCTAAGCGGATTACAAGACAGCAGCGGAGCAAACGATAAGCCCTTTTTTCATATTTAAAATAATAGCCAGCTTATTATTACTATTATTATTATTATTATTATTGTTATTTCGCTATGCCCACCAACTATTCAACGGTACTTGTAAGGCAACGCTACGCAACCCGTATTAATTCCTTGTTCATTGTTTAATATCATCTGAATGACTTCAATATATGGTCCAATGCATGTTATCTATCTCTTAATGCATCAGTGCTGTGATATTCGTTTTTCGCTAAACAAATGAGCAAGCGAAGTGCAGTTATTTACACACATCTCTAAGCTGGTTATGGACGGTGATGGATTACACTCTGGACCCTTCAAGTAAATAAAACTTTTACAAAAGTCAGAAAGTTGTCATTCTGCTGCTCTCCTCTATGAGCCCCCTCTGTCCCCCTTTAGTTGATGGTTCGCTTTGTCAATGCCTGTGTTCTTCCCCAAATGGACGTGATTTTCCCTGGTCGTCTAGGTAAGTCCTCTGAGTTAGTTGTCAGCCCATTATGGCACTTATCCCGATGGAGCGGTGTTCTGATACCTACTTATGTCAACCCAATTTTGTCGACACACCAATTCTTGTAAGCAACTGGCATCTAGGATGCTGGCCGATACAAGTCATCCGCTTCACAACGCTTCATCTGAATGTTTGTCTACTTCATCTACTAAGCAGATATAAACTGAGACCTATGCTGGTACACAAGCTTACCACTTGTCGGTCATCTCTTATCTTTCTCTTTTTGTGCGATACCCCAACTCTGTCGTTTTAGACCTAACCAGCCGACTCACAGTATGATGGTATTACTATCAAATCTGCATCAAACCGTTTTAATGGCAGTGTTTTGTAATTAATTTATGTTTTGGTCCATTACTGAGATCGCGTGTGTGTTGTAGCTGAAACTCCACCCGCTAAAGGTGCATAAGGCGATTTTTGATTTGATTTGACTTGACTTGAGACGGCATCCAGTGTAGGGCGTCCTGAATGATTGACAATAAGCTTGATATCGTCAGTATGACTTCCATGTGAAAATGTAGGGAAAGAGTAACTTTTCATACACCTTCAAGGGCACGGGCGTGCACGCTATCGGCCGGTAGATCTGTGATTTTCTCCATGCCACTTATGTTATTCTATCTGCCTTCCGAATGTCCAGTATCGCAGCAGTCGTTAAGTATAGAGTAGAAATCCCTGTCAGGGATGATGGTACAGCATTCACACACTAAGAACGTTCGCTGATAGGGCATCTGGACCCCTAACTTTGATTGACTATAGTCATGTGAGCTCCCTGTAACCAATAGTGTAGTCCAATATAATGGGTTAATCTATGGTGGTAAAGAAAAAGGGGTGAGTGTGCCTGTTAAACTGGTATTGTGTTTCTCGTGTAGTTTGTCTACATCCACGATACGCAGTGGTCTGCAAGTATGTTTGCTAGAGAGTTGTTTCAAGGTCATCCACAAACCACGAGGACTGTGGTTTTCTGGAACGGCCACAATGTACGTATTGAGTAATCTCCTCACCGAAGCTTTTACAACCATAGACGTTGAACGTTGACAGTTTATAGTTGAAAGTGTTCACTATTTTCCTACGCAGTTGCTTCGGCATTAGCGAAGAAAAGTTATCAATCCACAAATTGATATTCTCAATGAGGAAACATCTATCGAAACGGACGTGTACTACAGTCTGTGAGGTCTCACAAAGAGCTGATAAATCTTCAGTTGTGACATTTTCAAAATCAGTCGAATGGAGCTGCGATTTGAGCTGCGGGCTTTGCTTTTGAACAGTACTGTCCTTTGACAACTTCGGACACTCTTCGTGTTGGCGCGATATAGTCGGCCTTATTCTAAGACTTGGGACGTCTTCGTGATGCATGGGTAGAAACAACCTAGGCGACCAGGTCTTTCTGTAGAAAACAGTTTACTTTTGTTATTGAAAACAAAGATCAGATATGCAGCGAGTCTAGTGGGAAATTCCACCAGATTGGTTAAACCATGTGTTGACGAAAACTGTGTTACAGCCCGCCTAGAACATTGCAATGTTCTGACAAAGCCATCTGCGAAACCATTCCATCGATAATTTCACATCACGCACTATATACACACTTTCGACCCAGACAGATAAGAAACCAATCAGAAACTTTACTTTACCTTGTAACAGATGGTAACTCATTAAAATAGTTGTCACCAGACTTCACCAATGCAGATGACTACACTTCCTCGGCGATGCTTTCCTAGGTGGTTGTATCTAACCTGTTGATATAATCTGGTTTTAATCACCTCATCCTATTATAAAACTATACCTGGATTCACAGAGACTTCACTACAGAAGCTTTGTAAGTACAACAATTTTTCGAGAAGCGATGGTATATAGCTGAGCACGAACAACGGCGTTGTTGACAGGGCACCATTTGAGTCCAACTTGCAAATCAGCACGCTTTTTCACTTTAAATAATTTAGTCTTGACAAATATATATTGTGGTATTGTGGCCATATTCAAATAGAGGGTACTTTCACGCAAATGTTGATTGCCATTCGAACGACCAACAGAGTAAGATGATTACTCTTACTACAGCGAAGTCAGAAAGCGGGCCGATTTACTAGACTAACTTACGGTGTGGGAGGTAGAACTAAGCGCAGTGGGCAGAATAAATACTAATGTTAATCGTGTTTCTAAAATCGTAGTTTTAACCATACAATACAATAGGTTAACGAATAGGTGAAACGATTCGCACGTAACAACTCGGCAGTAAATCCGCAGAGCGTTCAGTCAGTAACCAGTGCGAGAGCGTAACAAAAATTATGGCACAGTAAAACAACGGTAAGAATGATGCGAAATGTCGTAAGTTTACAATTTTAAACAGAAATAATTAGTAACAGAAATTAACTAAGTCTGAAAACTGTCAAACTATAAACTTCAGCTGTCAGACTGCAGTTGGACAAAATTCTTTGATGGTTTTATGAGTGTATTCTGCTACTGTACAAGCTACTCATTAATTGTCAGTAGAAGAGTTCACGGTCGCGAAGTTAGAATTCACACACCAGCGTCATTGACGTCATCCGTAACTTCTTCGTTCAATCTCTTCCAGTAAACAGACTTTTCTCACATCTCTGCGGATTCTTCGTTTGTTATTGCGGACAGTAATTTCTTGAACCAACCCATCGCGCCTCATGCTTGCTTCTTCCACGATTTCCTTCAGCCACAGACCTCCGCCACCAGAACCAAATCGCCAACCTTTAAGTTACGTCTTCGTTTCTGCCACTCTGTCATGCCCGTAACGTACGTAAACATGACTTCAGCCATCTTCTCCAAAACTCATCTGACAACTGCTGGCCTTGTTCGGGATACCTGTCCGCGCCGTCTCTAGGGACCTGTCAGCAGTCAAGGTTAAGAGCTGGCTTGGTGTTATCGTCCTAAGTACATCGGGACGACTGGGTCTAGGGGTTAGAGGTCGCTGATTCAGGATGCGTTAGATCTCAACCATCGTTGTCTGCAGGACTTTGCCAGTAACTAGCTGTTCGCCCAGTAACACTCGAAGTGTCCTTCGTATCGATCGGATTAGACGTTCCCAAACAGCACGAGGACTGCCGCAAGGTGGATTGAATATCCCTTCGCAATTTCTCTCGCTTAGTGACCTTTGTAATTTGCCTTGATTCCATGACTGAATCAATGCTTTCAACTCACTTTCTGTTCCACGAAAATTTAATCCATTATCGATGTAAATCCCTGAGGGGACACTGCACCGTGAGACGAATCGCGAGAAGGCGCAAAGGAACGAGTCTGTGTTCATGGCATGGGTAATTTCAATATGAACTGATCTAACTGAAGGCGTGTAAATGAACGACCACACCGTTTCTCCATTCTCCACCTTACTTCGACTAGTATTGGTCCACAGTAATCAACTCCAATTGCTGTGAATGCCAGTTGAGATGTCAAGGAACGGTCCTCAATCAGTGGTGCCGTCTGCTATTTACATGGCCGAGTGTACCAAATCCAGAGCTTTGCGAACTGCTGAAGTGCCGCGTAATATCCAGTAACGTTGGCATAGCTCAGAGTGTAGGTTAGCAGGACCAACATGCCCATTTATGTGGTGACAGTCAATAATAATCAAACTAGTTACGAAGTTCCGGGATGGGAGCAGTATCGGATGCTTGGTATCGTATGGCACGGGAGCCCAGTGCAGTCTTCCGCCTACTCTTAGAATGCCGTCGCGTAAAAATGAACAGAGCCTTTTTAGCCGGCTATTTGAGCCTTTGAGACGTCTTATCGACTCGTTTACTTGATCTACTTCCAGTGTTAGAATCTCACTTGCAAACGCTAGTTGTTGGACATTTCGCAATATTTCAGCTTTGCTTTTTTAAGCGCGTAACATCAACCCTTTTTCGATCGTGTCATTCGGATATCTACCGGTTTTGCATCAAGAACCTCTTGAACTTGAGGATAATGACGATTCAGTACAATGGATCGGGACATCTACCTACTTTAACCACACTCTCTGTAGTTCTTTCAGAGTGTCAGGCATTTTGGGCCAGCGAAACGAATCGAACTACAAGCAATGGGGACCTACATGCAATTTCTTCAGTCGTGGTTTAGCGCTAGTTCGAAAACATCTAGAAGCTAGATCAGCTGGGCTCTCTGATGTTTCGACGTACCTCCACTGTGTCCACACCACTGTGTCCACCACGGCAAGATATTTGGAAGTCATGTCATCATCCACTTGACCTAACCGCCTCTGGGCCGAGGGGATTGTGAAATATTCGTCAACGCATGCACCAGAAAAATTAATGTAGGCAAATTTGAACAGATCACATTCTGGCTGAATACCCAGTGTAATAGCGCCAGTTAACACTACATTCTCTCCCTTCAAAAGGATTAAGTCGAGGGGTTGATACAATTCTCTAATTCTACGTAAGGCGGCAAACAGCTGCTCAGCAAATGACACCGGTTTTAATCTATCCACCTTGTGACAGTTCAGTGACTGAGATTTTATTAAATTCATCCATTTATCAACCAGCCGCAATTATTCATCGTATGTTACTACTGCGAAGTCAGAAAGCGGGTCGAGTCACTAGACAAACGTACGGTTTGAGCGGTAGAACTAAGCGCAGTGGGCAGAATGAATTCTAATGTAAAACCGTAGTTCTAAAATCCTGGTTTTCTCAATACCATACAATAGACTTACGAATACGTGAAACGACTCGCATGTAACAAGTCAGCAGTAAATCCGCAGAAGGTTCCGTCAGTAACCAATGCGAGCGCGTAATAAAAATTATGACACAGTACAACAACGGTGAGAATGGTGCGAAATGTCGTAAGTTTACAATTTTAAACAGAAATAATTAGTAACAAACATTAAGTAAATCTGAAAACTATAAAATTCAGCTGTCAGACTCCAATTGGACAAACTCCTTAGATGAGATTCGCGAGCCAAGTCTACGAAGCAAACATTTTAGAGTACCGACGAAGTCACTGCAATCTTTGTCTCAATGTGGTAGCGCTTCGAATTGCTACTATCTCTACGCAGAAGGTATTAAAAACAGAGTCCAAATCTAGTTTCAGAAACACTTGATAATCCTTACTCACGGCGACGAACAGGGTAATAGGGAGGAAGTCATTCGACAAGATTATGTTTGGGACCGGAGCAGCAGGCATCCTTTCCCTACCTGGACCATCGACACAAAAAAGAAATAAACAATGAGGCGCAGTGATAGAGTACATTATTTCAAAAAGTTCAGCATTTCAGGAGTGATTCCAGTGCTCGAAGCGATGAGGTTTACTTCAATGAACAATGAACAGGTAATTTGTACGGGTTACGAAGCGTTGATTTATTAGTACCGTTGGATAGTTGGTGAGGATATAGATATAACAATAAGGATAATAATGATAGTAAAACAGTTAGTACTTTCAAAATGAAAATAATGGCTTATCGTTTGCACCGCTGTAGTCTTGCAATCCGCTTAGATTCACAGCACCCGCAGTTAACATCAAATAAATCCATGGTAAACTCCAGGTGTAGGATAGAGGCGTAGTGTTAAGTAACAAAATGTAAGTGGATGAGTGCATCATCCAACCGCCTTTTAAATACGGTTAGTGTCGGTGCGGTGACGACCGATTCTGGGAGAGCGCTCCACCGGTGACAGACACGAATGGAAAAAATTTCTTCAGCACTTCAGATGGCTATACTGTACTGCGAGTTTCAATGAGTGGCCCCTCGGGTTTGCATTGCTGTTGAGTTGCAGCAATGCGCGGCACACATGATGTGGGTCTCGCAGAATCAAGTATGCCATAATCAGGCCGCCACGCAGTCTGCGACAGCTTCCGCTGATACCCCCCAATCGTTGCAGCCTCTCTTCATAGGAAAGATTACGCATTCCAATTACGTTTTAAATGCCCGGCTTTGTGGCTGCTCCACTGCATTGAGGTCGTGTTTCAGCCATGGATGCCAGACTTGAGTTGCGTATTCGACATGGGGGCGAACATGCGCACTGAGCATTTATCGAAACATGAAAATGTTTATTTGTCCAAATGCCCGTCGCAACAGTCGGACATGTTGGTTTCCAATCTTATATGCTTTTTCGGATTGCCTGGAGCAACCCAAGTCATCTTGAACTCGTACACCCAAGTCACGTTTGACAGTTGATTGTTGCAGTGTATTCGTTCCGAGCCGGTATGAGTAGCTGCTCTGATGTCGGATGGAAAGCATCTTGCATTTCCTGACGTTGAAATGTTGTAGGTTTTCGGTTGACCATTGATACACCGTAGCTATGTCACTCTGAAGCAGCTTCTGGTCGGAGTTCGCCTGGATCTGGCGCCAAATCTTGATATCATAGGCAACTATTAGGAGGTTTGAAGCGATTCCATGTGTACGGTCATTAATAAACACCAAAAACAAACGTGGACCTGGAAGTGAGCCTTGCGGCACATCACACTCGACTTGTATAGGGTCCGATAAAGAGTTCCGAACTCTTCCCATTAATTGTGGTTGCAATCGGTAGTTGGCAATGCAGCTTAAATGAGGGTCGCCGATCTCGTCCTGCTAGTGCTTGGAGAGTAGTATCCGATGGTCTAGACCATCGGATGCTTTCGAAAAATCCAGGTAGATCGCATCAACGGCTTCTGCAGCGTCATCTGCCTCAGTCCAACTACTGCGTGCGATTAGTACATTCGTTGTGCATGACCGCTGTCGACAAAATCCTTGCTGCTTAGGCGTGATGATGCTACAGTGTAACCCGTGCGCTGAAATGCGTTTACTCGCAAAGATGACCTCAAAACCGAGCAATATTAGGTTTTAACTTTACCGAAACAATGTTTCAAGCTTAGTGGCCTTCCAAAACGAGCCCTTTACCCAATTTCGTATGATACTATGTAATACCCTGAGTCGAACGTGATAATCGATTGCTGCTAAGCCCGTAGTTCATTTCTGGCAAATCGAGCAACTTTCTGGACTAGCAACTTTTCTGAACCGAGTTTTTAATAAGGAGGAAACTTTTTTGTTGATGCAAACCGTTTCCGTAGTTTTAGAAGACCTTTTTACCTTCATTACTTTTAAAATAACATCTAGTATTTATTTATCCTAGAGGCGCAAATCTATTGAGGAGAAATAATAAACCTTCTGAGTAGGTACATCACAGGCGTTACTGGAGTTAGCTGACTCGGATATCCGTTCTCTGTGGTCACGTGTGTTGTATAGTGGAGCATTTTAGGTGCGGGAGTTATATACATCACATTGCGGCCCACAACATTCGGCGCGAAAGCTCACCGTTACTATCAATGCTTAGGAGCTCTGGGAACATCCAGAAAATAAGCTGGACAAATGTGTTTTGCACACTGATGGAACACACGCCGGGGAATTAACTCAACCACGTGAACTGTTAACTTCCAAGGCAAAACAACGATCGCAGATGCAGTTGAAACCGGCGTAAAACGAATAATCCGAGCTAATTAGGCATGCAATGAAAGTTCATCAAGCTCGACACTTTGCTTGCATCTGCGTTTGTCCAAATCGAAGGTCAGACCTCGGCAACACGCATGATGTCTAATGCGCGATTTCATCAGCATTTGGCTGGACCTGGGCAACACGCTCGCGAGGTATGTCCCAAGCACGCTTTGTGGCGAACACGCGCGCGTTGGCAATCACGTTTCTCGCTCACCTGTCAGTTGGGGCGCCATAGCCTCGGATATACGCAGACGATGATTGACGAGAAAAACTGTTGGAATGTATAGTAAATGCGAAAACAACCAAATCATCTCTCTTATCAAGTGCTAAATCCAGCCATGAAAGTGGAAGTGTGACACCGTAACTTCTGCTGAATTACCACTACGTCTTTCACGGACCTCACCTTCCTCCCTTGACAATGTCTTGCGGACACATCAATTCCCAACGATGGTGAAACTGTGAATAAGAAAAGGAGGCATCTAAACGGACCATATCCAGCTGCGTTCGTGAAATGTGCCTGTTTGTTGGTCTAACCACACTGAACATGAACGAACAAAACATTGCTGTTTATCGGGGAGGTGTCTAGTAGTATATCAGTTCAAAGGAAAGGGTCAAACAAGTGCAGGCGCACCGCACGCACTTCCGTAATGAAATTGTGCTTGAAATATAGTTGAGTCAGACACGTTTAGATGATTCTCTTCAGTGTACAGACAGTGGTTGGAGGTGCGCACAAGGTGTAGCAGTCTACCACAATGCAACGGAAACGAATCCATGTGAATACACTTTCTTGAACCTAGCATAACATAGGATGTATAAACAATAAGCTGTTACTGAAAGATTCCCATGAGTTTCACCTCTTGTTCAATTCCTAAGGGAAAATTTCGTCAGTTTGTCACCTTGGAGATTAAATTTCTCCACTCACCACAAATACTGGTGCTCACCAGCGCTCCAACCTGGCGTTAAATTCTCTTTCCCAGTTACGAGAAAGAAACATTACTGAAATATACAGACGGCGTGGTTTTGAGCATCCAACATCAGTCTATCGTCTCATGTTACCAGACAGTCTGGTCAGGTATATATTGTGGCCCAAAAGTCATGCTCTGTTGTTTGGTGCATAGAGCGAGGCGATATCTGCAACTTCTCACGAAATACTCTGATTTTACATGCTTCATAAATGCCTGCAATCCTTCACACCAGTGAAGTTTCCAGTTAGTCATTTCAGGACAAAGAAGTATTCAGATAATTCATAAAGCTTTAGTCCTACGGTTCCCCTGTGCCATCCCCTCATGTATTCTTCTGCCAGTTGATGCTGCTGTTTGACCCTGCTTGTGTGCTACGTTCCTCGGCATACTGAGTTTTCGGGATAATTCCTGGCGCACAAGGTAAACCTTATGAAAAACTTGGCGGGCGAATAATACAACTGTCTCAATGTAACGGCATTCCAGAGCGGTTGCTTGCTGATTTCATCGTGTAATCAGATACATTCTCATATAACGTTGCTTCAAAAATACTCACCGACACAGATAGTCCACTTCGTGGTGCTTCATCCGATAATGTATCAATTTCACCGAACAGACGAAACTACAAACCCATTTGTGCTAGCACACGTCCCTGCTGTTTTTCCGTTTACTACATCTACTATATTTTGCTGGCTTTCGCTCCCTGCCGTTTATGAGTTTACGCAGCAACACTACGTTGCAACCACTTTATCATCCATGCCATTTTTGGCCAACTCCTTGTATTCGCAAGTATCATGTTTCTATTTTAAGTAGTCGCATATGCGCTTTTTATGTAAACAGTCACCAATCCAGGATGCAGTTAGCTGATCCTTGTCTCGACTTGATTCGGCTTGAAAGGGCTGCCGTTGAAATCTCATGGTTTGCACAAACACTAATCATGCCTCGCAGTAGTAGCCAGTAATGCTAAAAAAATACGTCGTGAATCGCAACGAGAGCGCTGCTGACAACTAGTATCGCCCAACACTGATGCCAACTCACTTGTGAAGCAGAGTATCAGTTCTGGTTCATCCTCGCTCCATACTTCGTGGGCAGAAATGACTTGGTTACGTGAGCTTTCTGTTCGGAAGATTTGTGCAATCTCTCGATTGCGTTCGTCTATCAGATCAAACTGGTTTCGGTGACCCACACACAGCCGTCCTCCGGGAATTCCCTCAACAAAAGTCATAGTTTGAATCGGATCAAGGATGGGCAATTCCTGTCAGGAATAAACATGGACAGTTTTCAGTTATGAGATGCCTCTTGCAGTACATCGTATTAGGGTTCCGTCATCGATGTTACCCAGTGAGGTGTACACAACATAACTTACACGCAGGAATTCGAAACTGTTCGGGCTGTCCATTTGAGTGATCTGGTTCCACGAGGACAACGAGTGCCCAGTGATCATTTGCCACTGGTAGATCACAATGCGTTTGTGTAACACGATGGCCAGTTTCAACGGTTGTACAATACTCTTGCTGAGTGCAAAAAGCTGGCAACCTAAGATGGGCACAGATGAATGAGTATTGGACTGATATAAACTACGGACGCTAAGAGTAGTATCGTGTAAAGTAGAATATCGCTTTTAAACACTAGGTTAGATGACATCAGTGGCACTAGCAGTGGGATGGCCATCAGTCAGGAGTCTCGAGCTGATTTTCGCATATGAGCGTCTAGAGACAGAGTTCATTTACGGAGGAGGCTGAAAACGGTGACCGTAGCGGTTCGTAAATTTGAGTACCAATAACGATCCACGTTAAGCAACGCCTGCTCACAATCTAGTACTCCAACGTTAATTTCGTTCATCGTTGAACTCTTCAGGTAGAGGGTAGTCTAAGCGGGGTGCTGGAACCCATCTCGATAAGCGTCACTGGCGGAGTTTGGTGGCGTTGTGCAAAACCCATCACTCATGAACGTCCGATTTTCGGTCTTGATCTATAATCCACCCAACTCCGTCCGATAAGACCAACCAAGCAACCACGAAGGCCATCGTGGATTGGTGTCACCAGCGAATACTGCATGGCGTGCATCCGCTTTCAAGCGGTCCCCGTGACAGAATAGACAGAGTTTCACCTCTAGGTCAATCATATACTACATTGCAGAACGCCGCCCTGGATCACTACGAAGAAACACGGCTAGGAGCACCAAAAGTGTTACAATGCGGCATTTGCTCTTAACCGGACATTAAATCCAAGTAGCAAATGATTTTAGAGTTTTCTACTCTGTGCCAATGGGTTATACCAAAGCGCTCAGAAAGCATCCCTTAAAGACTGCTGAAGCAATCGCTACTGGACTGGTCCAGCCTGTTTTGTGCAGGCGGAATGCTGTTGCTTTGACCCCGTGGTAATTCCTCATATCCGACACTGTCAGCGTGTAGTCGACTGCGAGGCCAGCCACAGTAAATTGATGTTACTAACGATCCACTCAAACGCTTGTGGCCTAGCATTCTTTAACCAAGCTTTCAATAGCATACTGCGTTGTCACGTAATTAGAATCGCCCGATGATAATTGTTTCAAAGAGATCTCTTTGTTAATTGGATTTTTTAAAGTATTGACCTAGTTCAGGATTTGTCACAATTCATGCACAAACTAGGTACTTCAAATAAATAAACAATAAGTTACCTCTAGACCTTTCCAAGCTGAGTTTTTTCACCTGGCTCCTGTCCATCGGAGAAGACAAATCCAAATTTGTTAAATATACCACTGCCAATCGAGAATCTTTGCCTGTGTGACGGATAGAAAGGGAACGAGGGCTGTATTACGTGGAGCAACGGACACAATGTCGCGCATTCTATTCGTTCTTTACGGGTGTGAAGTATAAAATCAGTAATAGAAAGATTAAAACTTTTCTGTCATACATTTCTACTAGTCAGTGTATGGATGTATATTTAGTTTATATATATGTATATTTAGCTTGCTTTTATTCGTCCTTTTGCACGCAACCACCCAAAGTATTAAACACAAGCACGACATTTGTTTATCTGCAACACTGAGGTTAACTGTAGCATCGCCTTATTGATTATCACGCGATTCACGGTTGACGTGATGTCTGCTGCTCTCCGTCGGATTGTTGACTCAAATTCACTGCTGACCAGGAGTGCAGACTGTTGCGACTGTGTTGTCGCCCAGCTGAGCAGCATTTGGGCTTAATGAGATGAATCACATACTTTGATTCGGTGGTTTTCATCCCGTCCATCCCAAGGAACTTTTCTGTCGTGTTCAAATACTCTGCTTTCTTTTTGCCCTCGATGGCTTATCCTACTCAAACTTCTATTTAGCACTCGTCGGCCTATCCTGTGACCTTACATTTCATTGGTTGCAATTGAAACCTCCATCGATTTAATTGTACTACGCGTGTGTGCAGACACTTTCCTCCATACATACGTTCCGGTGCTGAACAGTCCCCTTACAATTTGTTTCAATCATGGTGTTTTACAAGGAGCGAATCTGCCCCTCTCCATTTTCTTTAGATATAATAATACATTCCGAACGGTTTAACTTTATTGAATGTAAATACGGGTGATGTCATTTTGGGATTTGTTACCCGTACTTTGAGACATTTACTATTCAGGATGGTCTGAATGAAGTTTTGCTCTGGTCATCTTCACGGCCTCTCGTTCCGAACCTTTTCCAACGCCGTGACGTTGCATTAGCGTCTCATGGTGCCGGTAAGCCAAAAGTGGACTTTAATTACTCTACCCTACTGAGGGTGTCCAATTCAAAACAAGGCAGCAAATGTCAAATATTTCTGAGTCGTTTTGTCCCAAAACCTTGGGGTACGCATGAAGGCAAAAGGTATTACTACCCATTTCAAGACGAATACTCTATAACTTCTTAATAACGACAATAGAAGGGAAAGGCGACAAGGTGAGACAAGAGTCATACCGCTGGAGATATGGTGGTGGCAGTTTGCGCGAAAATACGCACACAGTGCTATTATGATATTTAGACATTTTTCGGGCGCACCTTTCCTGAGTAGACAATCTCGAAGGGCGCCTTGATCCACCGAATCGAAGATACCTTTGATGTCGTCAAACTAAGTGGCGATGCTCTAACTATTGGCGTAAAGCCAATATGTGGTTAATGTAGTCTCGATTTCGAGGAAACGCGGCTTACTTTTCACAAAGTTGGCTTTCAGGAAGGCTGACCTATTTGTGACGAACGACAGAGCGAGCAACCTAGTGGTGAAAGATATCAGACTGTTTCTTTTATGCTGCTGTATTTCGAACGTGACTCGTCTTGGAGATCGGTACAATAGCGCAGCTGCTCTAGTCGGTTGGGATAGTTTCCTTCTTCCACAAGTTCACTAATAGCTCGTCAGAATCTTCCACAAGATTTGGTCACCGAATCGGAAAAGCATTGGAGGAATTTCATCCGGTACAGCTGCGCTAAATAATTCCAGCAGTCTGCCCTCAGGTTTAACGTCTGTACGGGAACGCAGATGTAAAAGGAAAGCTAATGGAGCTGGGTGATTACCAGCTGGCACCGAATGTGGTATTTCCGTCCCATGAAATTGCTTTCCAAATTGATCAGCCGAACACTCCTAGAGCTTTGATAAGTTATTGATAAAATGTCCACTCTTGTCGCATATAGTCTGGCTAACACCAGAACCAATGCTACCCGGTTCACGTACCAGACGGAATAGCTCCTGGTGGCTATAAAGGTCAGCGGCTGCTTCCAGCTACAACATAACGTGAAACAACCAGGCTTCGCCGTCTCTTCAGGTTTACACGCAGTTATGCTCGGAGATCTTTAGGAGCTTCGTTGTGTTCATTCCTGTCTGGAATGTATGGGCGAGCTTCCAGAAGTTCTAGAGACAGTGTAGAAACCCAGAGTCCGTGTGCAAAAGGCACTATACAGTACAGCTTAATGAATCATTGAGGGAAGCGAACCATCGCACCGGATAAGGTCCAGTCGCACTACCACAGCCTACTATTCCCAATCGTCGGTCAATAAATGAAATCATCGCAGGCTGAGCATCAAATAGTACGCGCCAAACCATCTATGGTTAACACATACCATAAAATCCATATAGCTACGGCTAAGATCAACATATCCAGACGCTCACGATTCCTGTTCTTGAATACTGCAGCATTATTTATGGGAGCATGCGTATAGATGACTGCAAAACTCAGGATGCCTGCGAACATCATCCACTAAGTGTTTGTTCAGTAAATAGTCCACCTTGCTCTATCGGGATCGTTGTCAAGGGCTTCACCGCGAGTCTAGTTGGTTGAGATGACTAAAACAAATTGATGCTGATTCACTGCCTCATAAATCAAGAGAAACCACAATCGGTATATTTTTGGGCTTCTCGCCAAGACTTGTAAGCTGATTAGGTCAAGAACCAGCACAGTTATTCAAGCCAACTTCCTTCATGGCAGATAGGCTTACGTGTAAAATAGCCTACTAACCACCATCAGGTCTTCTACAAATACTAGATCATTCGGCATTAAACATGGAAATTTTCAGGACCAGAACTCGATAATGACCATGTTTTCCTCAGAAAAAAACTAGGAATATGTAGCCAGTGAGAAAAGATGTCACATAAACTACAGGACTAACAAAAGCTATGCGTTTCAGAAAGTTTTGGGGGCACAGACGGTTCAGAATACCTATCTCACGTAGGTATGAACATGATCTGTCCCTAGTTCATGAGCCTCCTCTAGCACAAACGAGAAATATATGTATTATATATCCCGCGACATGTTAAAATGTTTCTAATGTTTCTAATACCTACATTCCAGTTAATCTTTTATTAAGTAAGCAGGCTAAGGGCTTTGATTTCCTTGACTTAACTACTCCGAAGGCAACACCGCTGTTAGACCCAACTCAGGTTTATAGTAATAGCATGATTGGTTCGCAGCGGCATGGCTGTTTTACAGCATTTGATCGATGCATGCCCAAAACTTTATGGACGAACTGTAACTTGTACCAACTTAATCAACTTAAGTGAAGGTCAGAAGCAGGCGCTAAATTGCTTTTAGGACGGAATCTTAACCATAGAGTCCGGGTTAGCCATGAGTGCGTGCACGCTTGTTCGTGTGGTCGATCGAGCCAACGTGTGCGCAATGCACGTTGGAAGGCCGTCCTGGCCACTGAATCACGTGACTTGTTCACACGACTGGATTCTTCGGTCCAGTAGTTGTGATGGTCGTACAACCACACCCCTTGGTACGCACGTAATGTCACCCACTGGCCGTGATGTCAGGAAGGCCAGACCTGGATTCGACTGCTTTCATTAGCATACTGTTGCTGTTTCAGTCTTATGGGTAGCATTCACACTGCATTGTCAATCATGTTTAGCATACCATCCTTTGTAACGGGCTGAGCAATGAGGTGGCCACAGTTGACCAACATTTATGTACCCCAACGTCGGACTGTGGAAGCGTGAAACTGACGTATCCCAATTCGCAACATGCCTTCCGGTTTACCTCCATGACGTGGTGATTGCCACGGCAACGACACGATTCTGCTGATACATCTATCGATTCTGATACTCCGTCCATTCCAACCCGATCTCATTTGCTCTGTTGACCATATTTCCGGCGTTGGGACTGTTTCGCCCATATCCTCCTGCATGCAGACACGCTCCTCACACACTCACGACAGCCTGTGACCAATCACAGTGAAAGGCACGCCTTGTGTCCCTCATTGCCTAACAACAAGTGGACTTGGGCAGCTCTCGGTCTATCGACCGGCAAGCTCACGCGTTGCTTATCACACCTCCGTGACAATGTGCTTGTGCTTTATGGTTGAGTCGATTTATCAAAATTCGTCCAATGGTGGATTTTAACACGTTAATTTGTTGTAAAATGTACCATATAGTTTGGATGCAAGTCCTGTTTTGAGCCAGTTGAAGCCGCTTGCTCCGTTTGCCTGGACGACTACGTTCGGTTTTTATTTGTACCCCAAGGAGCTAGGGTAGGGCGAGGCATCTGACACACCTAGTATTAGAACTCCAAAATCGTTATAAACTAATCGTGTTTGTAGACGGCGAAAGAGATACCATCAGATTGTTGACATTACAGCTTGACCTTTTTCGAATGTGCCTGCTCATTGCTAATCTCTAAAGAACATTCATGGCATAACGCATCACAAACGATGCATGTTCGTATTGAAACACCAACTGCGATGTGACCTACCTGGCAGTACACCTCACCATATGCAAGTTTCAATAATCATTACGTGCATACCTGCATAGAGCTCTTCTGAGTCCCTAGTCTGATGCAACGACTTCTTTACTAGACAGTCCCTCTATTCAGAAGCTGAAATCTTTTTCTAGAGAACCGTGATAATGTCTATTAAAGCCAACCCACGGAATGAACGTTATCACGAAGAGAAACGTTGCGACGGTTGCTCTTAGAGGTTTTTGAACACGATTACGTGACACTTGAACAAAACCACAACCACTGTCTTTTTACACATTACTTTTTACCACTGTGCTACGGCACAATACAGTCTGGTACCGCGACTTCCTTTTGCGCCAAATATGTGCCCGCAAATAAATGTAATGGTTGAGCCTGCCTCCGAATACTCCCTACAGCAAAGCTTCATAACTATTCGGTGTTATCTTTCAATAACCTTATTGATTGACACTCGCTTGGGTTTAGCGCGGATTGTTTTAACATATCTGGTCTACTGATGCTACCCGTGTGGTAGACTGCGTACGAAAATTACGACAATTCAATTGTTCTTGCAAATCTGGGCAAAACTGGAAAAGCACAATCAGAAACAAGAATTTCGGGTCGAGTAATTGTTTCCCCAGTTGGATCAACCACTGGAAGGCTCCATTAACTCGTCTGTGCTTCCGGATTTCATATACAATACTAATGTGCAGATCGATATCTTGTGGGTCATGCGCATCGATCGTTTTACACTACATGAACAACCTGTAGCAGCATTGTCGCACTGACGCATGGTGATTGTGTGTTCTCAACAGGTACTGCCATTACGCCAAATCAGTTTATCCCATTTGTCTGTACTCGACCTTACAGTGGTTCATGTACACTACATTGACGTCTTGCAAGCAATTGTTCGCGGACGGTGCTTGCACGCAACAGCTGAGTACGCAATTTAAACACATTTGCACATGTATTGCCTGAGTTACTGGTTTGAAACAAAATGCCTACGCCTCTCCAGCGCTTTCCTCACCTTTGTCATAACGGATGACCATGATGTCCTGCTGATTCACCACCTCTAGCTGTCGTACTTCGATCGATCGATCGATCAGTGGAGTGGGGGATCCCTTGTCTGCACAAGGAAGAAAAAGCACTTTTAATTATCAAGTGTTACTTGTGTGAATTGCCACACATTGACACACGGTAGTTGCATCGGGGTGCATCAATCCCAATCAAAACAAAAGGGGAACATAGTTATACCGGGAGGCGTTGCTGTATCTCACTATGCTTAGTAACATCTTAGATACTTTGCCCGACTTCATCTTAGCGCACAGTTGTGAAGACACAAAATGAATGTGATATTTTGGTTAAACTACTCATGTACTTCCGCCTACTTGTGATTTCGAAACATACTACCAAACGGCAAAGTATGATGAGGTCCGAGATGATTCATGAGCAAGACAGACAACTCTCCCAAGAACAAAATTATTGTCGTTAAACATTGTTTCCACTTGCAGACGTACAGTCCCCGTGCCATCGAAACGTGTGGTTTACAGCTTCTAGTACGACAACACTATGTATTGATCCCAATTAACATAGACATTCAACAGTTCGACCAAGTATGAGAAGCCAGTAAGACAGATATAAATCCTCCAACACCGATTCCGGGTTGCACAACAAGGCCCGACTTACACGGCAAGTGAAGCATGGCTGCAGAAGAACAAATCGGACAAAGCACAGTATGCTTCCCTATTCTCTAGGATCTACTGACGGAAGACGAACTGTCCACATGTGGTCATGGATTTCGCATGTTGGTGACCTCAGTGGTTGACCAGGGATCTATTGAAATGATCTTTGCATTATCATGACACATCGAGGAAATGGGAAAACATAAATGTCTAGAAGGAACTTGGTGATAAAGGCAAATCTGTTTTACTGAAGAACATTACATTACGCGTCCTTCAGTCTTAGTAAAAGAAAAGCCGTTTCACGATTATCTATCTTAACTTCCACACCGCTGCTCCATTCGCAGGTAGCTTATTTAGGTTAACATCTTGGCTGGGTTATCCTGATCGGAAATTCGACTACACCGGCCGTAACCAATAATAGGCCCCTTCGGGCTTGAGAATTCGTAGGGTTGCACGTGCGACCAATTTGAATTTTCGACGTGTCTCTTTCATACTTATTAATAGCTAGATGGAGGTCGAGGTGGCTGTTCCTCGTTGTCCGTGAGGAGCAGTCGGGAAACGACTTAGACAGCCGGGACAGTGTGTGCAAGGTTAGTGGAACCCAATATGCATAGTGAAACCACTAACAGGACTATTCCCATCGTTAAGTCCATGTGAAGGCGATGTGCCTATGCGAACGGTGGGCCCAGAAATTGTCAACCGACATGACTCGTCAGTCCACCAATATCCTTCTCGACAAATATATTTGTACACACTTTTATCCTTTCGGAGCACGTGGACAATTGTCACTCAATCAAGCTCTGGACACTTCCTTGGATAACCCCCTTGACAAATTTTGTTCGACTGAAAGCAACCAATTCAACCACGTACTCGACGAAAAGTAATAGGCCGTGAATATAGTACACATTAAACCCTGTGGGTACAGTTTTAAATTTCGGGTGCACCTGGATAACTAACTGCTTGACACATGCGTCTGCGATGAGCAGGAATCGCTTCCTTTTTGAATACAGTTGTCATGTAATAAAAAAGCATGCCTAATGGCACATTTATCAAAGTCAAGAGATATCATTGATCGGATCTGATCTTACCTTTGAGAAGGAAACTGCCTGCCTCACCACTGACGATCAGATGGTCACCTGAAATAATGGGTTGGAAAAAACAGTAAAAAGACTAAATCCACATTCAGCGTATTCACGGTGGACTGGAAAGGGTTTCAGTTCGAATAAACATCAGCTGAAGATGGTCAAGCCACAATGATCTGGACAGAACGAATCTACCAGAAAATTTCCACTTTTTACAGGAAAAGACCGTAAATGATCCGACGAGGTGTGTCTCCCAATTCAAGATCAAGGGATAGTCCTGAGGCATGACCTACCACATTCATATGCGCTACAGTCTTATAGACAGATTACAAATATTGCATAAAACTAAACTCGTATACATTTGAGAAATAGCGACGACGTGCGACGTGACTGCAGCAGACTGAACTCCTAAATTAATCCAACCATGAAAAATATACAATTTCTATGAGAGTTATTGAAAACATAAACGAAATTGTTACACATAGAACAGGGTGAAGTTGGTCTCATCATAACATACCAATGAGAAAACGTTTCATTGATGACCGCGTGAGTGAACTCCGTGGCATCCCAGGTAGCTAGTCGGCTTGCTACTGCTGCGCGCACATTAGGCCTATTTCCGACACTTTCATGAGTGAATCCACCATGGGGCTACGTGTCACTAACTCGCCTTAATCCATATGGGCACGTCGGTCGGTGTGTTAGTTTCATCCCCAAATCGCGAAACGTCATGTCAGTACTTGAGGTCCATAATCTCACGGACCGAACCCATGTCTTGATTGCATTGCTCTCGAGTTAATAATAAGCAGACGGGTCATTAAAAAAGAAGACTCTACCAAGTACTCTACTGTGAAATAGGGATCAAGGATTCGATTGCGTGTATACGATGGTTAGCGCGCAGTTGCTTCATTATGCGATCAGTTTTGCAAGAAAAACTTTCGATGATACAATGAGTCACTGTCGCCGTCAACTAGTACTCGATGCTACTATTAGGAAAGTACACCAGCGCTTCACCCATGCAATTTTTGAACAGCAAGATCATGAGGTCAGGGTTGTAGAGCACGGACAACCCTTGGTGTACGACCCCATTATGACCGATGGGAGAGGTGTCTTGAGCGCCCGCGTTCGCGTTCGTATCACTTTACTCAGAACGGTCGCAAGAAAGATGTTGCCTACATTGCTGTCCAGTTCATGGTGCTCACGTATATGCAGTAGCATGAGTTGTAGCTTCGTGTCGAGCACCGCAGCTGGGTATGGGTCTAACTCGATGGCACATCCCTAACAAAATGAAATGCAGGAGGACAGTTAACGATGAAACGATTGAGCGAACTTCAAGATCCAGAGATCTCACACCATTTTAAGGGGAGGACGGTTAGACCACTGGTATTGTAAGGGTTACAGGAACGCACTGGAACCCTTATAAATACCATTGTGAAGTAATGCTTCTTCACTTAACTCCAAGGTTAGCACTGCAGAGGTCTGTGAAACTTCATCGGAGCTCCGGCATGAATGAAGAGAGAATGCTGGTAACACCAGTGTACTACAACACCCAAAGCTCAAAGCTGCTTTCCGTATGGCGCCTCCCGAATGTAGGCCGCGATGTAAGGTCCCAGCTGTATAAGTGAAACCGTAGGGTTCAACTTAGTTCGACTGTGGAGGCGATGCCTCTTGTCTAAACTCATGTGCTTAGTGTTAGGCGATTGCACTGAGAGGGACCGAACTCCTAAGGGTTTGTTGCTTATACAATGTGTCTGCCTGTCTTCACAGCAGTACCCATTGATCGACCCAAACAGCATCTCTGTGATCAACATATACTCGAGTATGTAAAGCAATCTACTTGAAAGACTTTGCATAAGCCGATGTTGTAAGGTCGATCTAGTGTGTGGCTAAGCAAAATATCGTCGAAATAGTCTAGACTGTAGAAACCCTTCTGAACTAGCCTGTGTATGAGGTGTTTGCGGTCGGTCCTTACCAATCCAAAGCACTCGGAATTTCACAGGTAATGCATGCTGCCTTGTGCGCATCAACGCAACTTTAGGTACACGAAAGGTGTACCGTAGAACCACGCATTTTATCACGATCATAGTAACAGCATTATCACAACAGCACGCGCTTCTACATTCCGTGTACAGCTCAACAGAACGTCAAAGTTGCAGTTTTCCCTGTCAGCAAGCCTACATAATGCTGACTGCGAAACCAAGATTTTCTTTCCGGCTACGAAGCGTAACTTAGTAGTTTCGGTTTTGTTTCTATAAAAGTAAGATTAATGCTGCAGAAGGTAAGTTACTCTGCTAAAACACAAAGTGGATAAGATGCTTAAATATTCAGAATAGACCAAATGCCGTTACTATGGACTGCGCTTGTGCAGTGGGCAACAAAAGCAAATGCAATGATATTGATAGCTTTCTCCTTCAGAAGGAAACACACACCATATACCTTGAATCCGGTTGTGTGTGATAGGTAACAGTTTGAGACACTATGAGTTAGCGAACATTTAGATGCTGTAAAGGTTGTGTTAGGATTAGTAGATTGAGTTCTTGATGAAGCTGAGTAGTATACTTTTCTTCGGCTACAATAGCACTTGCGGGGGGTGCCCCTATTGTCTCTTCTGCATTGTGAACCAAGCCACCGGTAGCTTAAGTGCACATGCCATCCACTGGCAGTTGTCGGTCCCACCGGTGTGGCATTTTTCTGGCATGGCTCGTACGCTGAATGGCTCTTGAAATGTAGTGAACCACAGATTGAGAGAGCGAAAGCCGTTATGAGCGACACCGTCTCCGTTGGTTGTCTGTATACGCATACGCACTGAGTTGGTTAACATCGTAGTACCGTTGCTTGTTGCCGTTTCTCTTAGGTCTTAATCCATGTTTCCGTTCTGGTAATCGAGGTTTTTATATGGTTTTTTATAGTTGTGTATCTTACTGAAGAAGTCAAGAAGGCATCTCTCACAAACATGAGACTGTAAATAGTGAATGCATACCCCAGGAATCTCCGCACACAACTTCCACATGAAATGAAGTATTAAACCTGGTTGGTTGCCAAGGCTGTAAGGAAAAGGTAGAAAAAGAAAGCAATCAGATTAGGGAGATGTTTTAGTCTGTTATTCATAACCAAACTGAGAGTATGATTCAGTAGTTCAAACCCCCATCTGGCTCGGTCGGCCGCTTTGACAGAACAAGCGATTCGCAGCAAACCAGTCATTAATACAGCGAAGGTGTGCTTTGGTTGCCATCTGAATTCAGCGCAGCCAAGCACTCAGTATTTTGCGGTGTACTGCGGAGAACAAGATGACAGCTCCTCACGGGTGCGCCAATCCGAGACAGTGAGCTTTATCATGTATAAGGCTGCAATGCATTAAGGAACGTCTACTGCGAAATCCAGTATAGAACACAATCCACTCCACCTGTTCTTGTCTACAACCGTTACCTGAGATTGGTATACACAGCAAGAAAGCACAAACTAACGTTGTTCCATTTGTGGCACTCGTGTGTAAGTGGATTTCGATACCCATCCTCAATCTGCACCGTAATTCGCTTCTAGACGAATTTCGGTCAGTTTGATCAATGTGACTGCAAATGAAATGGAGGAATGGTTGGAGTCACGTGTTAACACTCCACGACCGCTTTCGCGCTTCGTTGTGGTCTCCAGGTAGAGATGACCCAAATTTCAATCAAGCCCGTGATACACAGCTTACCGACTAACACGTTTATCCCTACCCATCAAATGTGTCGATGCTATTGGATAAAAAAGCAATAGCTTTGATTAACAAGTTGTTTACATTGTCCATTGATGCTCAGAGTCAATCGAATAACAATCACTTCGGGATTATTACACCATAAACTAATAAACCATCGCAATACAGCGCTTTAGTGAATTCAGTACTAACCTGTCCTCTAGAACTTGGCTCTATGAGAAACCGACAAGTTAGAACAAGCACCTAATCGAGACGAGTTGTTAATCCTGATGTTAATTGGGATGCTTTTGCATTGTTGAGACAAAAGTCCTTGCCCCTCTCCAAATTAGACTACGTGTAGTGATAATTAAAAGTCAAAGCCTGCTAACACTACAGATAAACGGAGTATTTTTCAAAAACAGCGGCTATGGCTAGATTGAGTTAGATGATATCATCTAGCCGAGAACTTTCTGGACGATCATTTATCTTAACTGAATTCCTCAGCCCTTCGTAGTTACATTGCTTCTCGAACGCAGTCGAGCTCCTGTTGTCTTCACCTTTGGCTTGAACCCAAAAGACGTTTCTTCTCTCTCTGGGTCGCGAGTAGTCGTGCTTTGTTTGTGTTTGTCTCGGTACTGTGAGGACGAACCGTTAGCTGAATAGGTCACCGGGGACGCGTCGAGCGGAATTCGACCAGTAATTTGTCCTCGCGAGCAACAGACACAAGAGCCGAATCCTTGTCCTTACTAGGAGCGCTGTATCCAAGCTAGGACGTTACAAGTGCTCTATTCTATCCCTTATGGACGCGGATCATTAACTCCCTGCGCTGTACAGAACAGTTGAGATCACTGCCCTTCATTTGCCAGTTACTATACAGCTTAGCTCGTGCCCGATTACTGCAAACTTTGCATCCGTCCAGAAATAATGGTTGGCTCACGGGGGAGCGGTATAACACACGAAGCCGTCGAGGATCACAAGTCGATTTCTAATTTCACAAGAGCAATAACGTGCAATAACCGCCTGAGCTTAGTTGCGGCACCTCTGAGTAGGCAAACTCAGTGGAATCATCTTGTACTGGATGGATGATAGTCCTATTCTGAAGTTACTAGGAGGTTAACTGACAAATACTCTAGATGATAAACAAAAATAGCACAAAAATTGCAAGAAATTTTACAGCATATCTAGTTTCCTTTCTTATGCAATGAATCACACCTCCATAACTAAGGCCGAGCGGTCACATGCAGGTATGAATACACGCCGAATCGCTGTAGTGATTACAACATACCTAACCTCATCCATCACACCGGAGACAAAGCAATTAGTACCATCCCCGTATGTCATTTGCTAGCTCCCGAAAGGCCCGACAGCCACCAGCCGCTCGCCTCCCAAGTAATAGACAAGAGAGGAATTGTTCCCCGTTGTTTATAAGCTGGTTGCTCCAACATCAATTGTCCGTTTCTCGCTTTCACAGTGCCCGACAGCCCGCATTCAGTTGTTCGGATGAATCTGTTCGTCCAGTCGTACGCTGAATAGCTAAAGGACGTGCTGGAGGACGTGAAGATTTAACTGTGCGACAGTATGGCATCGGATGCGCATCAGGTGCGCTTTGGTTAGTGGAACGCAGATTTGTAACTCGTGCACGCTAGCAACCGACTTGGACGTGGCAACTTGCCAAATCAGCAATCGTCCCTTTAAAGTATTGTCTTGATCGATGGATCCACGCTTTATGCCGCCTGTGGCGTACCTCTGAAGTTCGAGTGGTTGTTGTGGCACGGAATAGTCTTGCAAAGAAGCCACAATAGCACTCCTCAGTCAATCGCTTCCATAGTAAGATTTCATTGCAACGTGGCGTAAACATGTTCTTCAGCATGCCACTTAGGTTAGTTCTTGCGTCAAACAAATCCCATTCAGTCGGTGCGAACAGAGGTGTATGTTGTTCGTTGAGTGCCCGATCCTAAACCATCCAAAAAGATGTCGGATGTTTGGGCGACATGGAGTGGCAATATGTCCCTATAACTTGTACCATATATGTGTACGATGCAGAGGGATATGCGTTAAAGGCAGCTACATAGTTCAAAGTCGAGTACATTCATCGTACAACCGAAATGCTCCTTAAAGTCTTCGTGTTCCCCCGTTAGTCACTCAGCTTAACTTAGAGGTCAGTCCAACTGCATCCCGTGTGTGTGCGCACGCACACACAACCGCATTTTCCTATAGAGACAGGTATAACGTGTTGAATCTTGAGTCTCTGCAGTTACGAAGATTGCATTTGATTTGGTGCTTCCTCCAAAATTCCGTGTCGCGGAAATCGTCTGTTGGAAATTGTATACTTCGTACTCGCCAAAATACCAGGTGTAAGATACAAGAAAGCGAATGCATAGTCACAGTGCTCAGATGCAAAATTAACTCGAGTAAAATTGCCCAACTCCTTATGTGCGGTTACATATACAGAGTGTTTTGGAAAGCACGTCGAAATTTTAATCGGTCGCACTTGCATGCTGACGCACCGCCGCACGCTGAATTGCCCACTGCCCAATGGCGAATGTTGGTTCGCCTAAAGTGCCGACACAAGTGGATGACAGGTGTGGGTTCGGGACTCAGAGGCGGGACCTGTGTGTCCACTATCGCCTTGCAGACCAACGGAACCGAGGCCGTTCGGCTGTGAGTATTGAATGTTATTTAAACACCAATGCCGCAATGGAGGTGTCATGCTTCGATCGCAGGGCATCCCATTGGAACCGAGGCCGTTCAGCTGTGCGAAGTGAATGTGGGCCAAACACCAAAGCCAAAGTGGTCGACTGGTGGACGGACCTAATCCAGATGAAACTTACAGCAAGAGGGATCCCTGCGAAATGGTCAGTGCCTCGCTGTTTTACTAATGGAGCAAGAGTTGCACCAGTGTCCTTGCGGACACGTAAAGTGTCGGCCGATCAGCGCGTGCTCATTGTGCAGCTGTATGATGAGTGCAGGTCCAACGATACGGAAACCGCGCGGCGCTACAACATTATGTACTGCATCACGTGGCCCATTAACAATCCGTATGTGCGTCAAGTGTTGAAGAAATTTGAAGAAAATGGCAGTGTTTGTAACGTTAAACAAAGCGGACGTCCTCAACTGAAAATTAGTAAATTGCATTATATCGTCTGTCTATCGTTGTGCATTTGGTTGCCAATGGGATCATTTTTAAGTTTCGATTTCAACAAGACCATTTGGTGAGGAATCGTTTTCAATGGTTCAGGCATGAATTTTTAAGTACTTGCAACCGCTAGCTAATAATTGACGACAATCCCTAATTTCATTTATATTGCCATCTACTCGGTGTTAAAGCACATTAACAACATCATAGTCACTTTTAATCCACTTGTTGATTACAATCTTGACTTCCTCTTTGTTTTGCTGCTTTTGACAGGGGCATCATCTCGGAGAATAACGTGTCATTATTAGACGAAATAAGAAAACCCGTCTGTGTTTCAATGGATTGTGACAGAACCAAGAAAAGAAAAACAGGGTGCCCCACTATTGGGACAGATGAGCAAACTATTGCAGTTAGCTACATTGATATATTGAAAGCTGCGATAGGCACGCACCATATATTTCTGTCACTCAACCAATGTCCTGTTTACCATGAGCCACTTTCGCCTCAGCGTTGAAGTCACCTGTTGCTCACGGCTGCGAATAATTTGTACTCGTATGAGCGATCTACCCTGATTCCTCAGCTAACAGCACTTCGCTATTGGCGCAGTGTTCGTGAGAACTGTAACTGCGGTCTACATAGACGTCATTGGAATTGCCTACACACTAACCGCCAAGAACTGTCATTAACCCTGGAATGCAAACAGCTGAAAGCAAGTGAATTGCTCCACATTTATACTGTCGCTGGATGGCATAAAATACTTTCTGTAACTTAGGCTGCACATAAATCCCGTTGTCCTCGAAATCAATGCGCGTCAAGCGTTCAACATAGATTAGGGCCGCTACAACGCCCGCTACGCTGCGGTCTCTGTACACGGGCTGATATATTACTAAACAGGATTGGTTGTAACTATGGCATTTCATGCACTACTAGTAGGTAGTAGCAAAGATCGATGCTGATGTGGCAAATGATGTGCCTGGTCGTGCCAGTCTGGCTAAAGTTGCCTGGCTGTCGGATGAGTGCTTAATGTAAGAAACCTACCATGTGATATACAATGCATGGCTGCGCTTGCTGTGAATGTTTACAAGGTGTCTGCCTGACTAACAATCACCACCCCGATGGTACTGGTCCTATGATGTGATAAGATTGTGCAAGCATGCGGAAAGCGAACGGAGCAGTTTATTGGACGCATATGCATATTTCGTCTATGCGCTGACGGGTTCGCTGGAGCGGGTTAGTCTAACTGATTCAAAGAAAGGATCGCATGAATGCAGCAGCTTCGTTAGTTATGGAAAAGACTTAGTTATTTATATCGTGGTTCCTACATACCTGTCAGGCTACCATTTTTACTCAGCTTGCTTTGCCGAATAAACTGTTTGTTCCTGAATGACCGAGTTTTGCGACACAGCAGACTGTGAATCGTTGCTGAGGGGAAGTTGTACACAGTCCTGCTGAACGTGCTAGGTGCGCAGAACGGTTGCATCCAGTGTGGAATGGGCTACGGCCCAGCCGCCACGTTGTGTACGTCTATTCTTCATGCTTCACAAATTCGATAGACAGGAATGCTGCTGCTGTGTATGTTGTAGGGGTGTTGTCAGTCTCGATTGATGAAATGTGTCTCCTCACCACATGCCTCCCGGCCTTATTCTTTCAGGTTTACACTGAAAATGGGATGTGTAGATGGAAATGTGGCTGGTGCAAAGCAAAGCACCCACGGTCTCTTTGTAAGAACAGTCCTTCTGTGGCTGTCCTGTGGAGGCTACATTGACAGGCAAATCCGGACACAGATGCCGCCAGTCCATGTCCCGTAGCCACCACGTCGGTTAGGTCGATGGCGTGTATCAACTTATCCCTGACCTAAGCTATGTAGCCAAATTCAGCTATCAGCACACGTCGCAATATACCGTTCATATTGCTCCATCTAGCCTCACCGTCTCACCGGTGTCCACGGTAAGCAGCAACCGTCATATGTAAGATCTGGCGCTCAGGGCCTTTTGTCAACACCTGTTCGAGGTACATGTGACCACCATTCCTCTTTGTCAATTGACTCGTGCTTCCGCAGTGCCGTGAGTGTCCCCCACCATTACACACAGTTTGCCGTGTATAGACATCTATATTCCGCGTACTTTCGCTTTACACTCGCGGAACACGAGGCTGACAGGCATGTTCAGTCTCATGAAATTGAATCGTATCAACAGTGATGTTATTTGCAGTGTAAACAGGTCAGTGCAGTGGAAAATTGGAAAATGCAGGGCACGACTGCCTTTGGCTGCTAGCATTGTCCAATGGTGGAGTGTGCAAGGCTTGTGTTATGGGCACATGGAAGCGCTCACACGGAATATTCATGCACGGAGAGTCAATTGATGCCTACTCACCGCTAGGCCTAACCCTACCACGTGAGTTCGACCATGCATTTGCATACTTGCTTGCGTGAAACTGACTTCAGATGACGTTCTTTCTGACCGGTGCTAACGCGCCGGATTGCACTAATCTGGAACCCGTATTCCAAGAGTAGCAGCAGCTCTCGGGGAGCCTGCTACGTCTTGCTCCATATTCTCCATCACTGAATCCTTTTGAAGGCATCTTGAACATTATAAATACGTGTGTGAAGCAAAGTGTGAGAACACACTATTAGGAGATGCTTCAGGAGGATTCTGAAGATATCCTCTGCAAGAACCAGTAGAGGATGCATTTCCTGGAAGGTACTATGTCGGAGACACGAGACCGCATGACACAGCAGCGTTGCCAACGAATAGTCTAGCGCGCGAGAATTGATTACGCTTGCGTATAGCATCTCATGGACTTGTAAATCGTCTGTAATCCAATAACGTAAGTGTATCTGAAGTGAACTGGTGTTTGTCTCATTACCGTAGTTGTGCCACGCTGCCATTCATGGATGCATGATGTTATTCAGAACCATAGCGGTTGGCAAAGTTTCGCGGTAACCAGGATGGCAAGTACAGTGCTAGTACTGGTGGCAGACCAGGGGTTGTGAGTAGTTGACGAGTTGATAAGTAAGCTATCGCACGGAGCTGGTATTGTGGACCCGCCTACTAAGTTCAGTTACTGATTGCTGCTTCAAGCGGACTATTTCGGGTGGTTCAAAAGGGCTTAGTCCAGGAGCAATAAAAAGACAGGTATGATTCTGTAATCGTTTATGGCTGTATACATTGTTTTGCTCTGGTGGTTCACTGAGGTTTGTTTCAACCTATCATTCCGTTATCTTTATTGGCTGTTTAGAGTCATTATTTTTGCCTTCAAATCGCAGCTCTACACTGACGCAAACACGCTCACTTTCCGTTCTTTGTGTGCACTTGATTGGTTCCTTATTTTGTTCACTGTTTATTGGCTTTACTTGTCCGCAAGCTTTTCATACTCTGGTTGGTTTTCGCGTTTGTACATCATACTACATCACGGTGGTTTCCCTATGTAAAGGATCCATTGGACCCTTGTCGCCGGTCGTCCTTGTTCACGCTATCGTTAGTGGGTCGAAGCCGTGGCGGGGCTCCGACACAACAAGTCCCTTAGGTTTCATATCGTCGTGGATGACCGGTTGTGGTGAGACGTAGACAATCTCAACGGCGTTCGTAACTGAACTATTTCAGAATGCTGAATAGCTGCTTTCCACTTTTCAGATCTCAAGTCCACTGCGTACATTGCAACAGCTGTTGTACCGAAGCAGGCAATATGTTTTGAGTCGTCCGCTGAGTTCACTTAGCTAGTAGCACACAGTTCGAAAGAACAGGAACCGCTTATTCGATCGAAGCAGGTGTCATACCAATTGCTTATTCACTGACCAGTAAGAACTACCATTTAATCCCGACTGCAATCAGCTGAAATCAGGTGGAGTGCCCTACATCTACTAGGGTAATGCGGTCAGCTTAGACTCCAGTTATCTTCAAGCGCAATGCGTGTCCACCGTTTGACGTACGACGTTAGGACCGAAACAGCGCTCGCTGAATTCCGATCTCTTTGTAGGGGCTCATTCAGCACGATGGAGCACAAGCAGTGCGGTGCATTCACTTCGCCAGCTAGGCGAGCAGTGTGCACTAGTTCACGTGACTTGGGTCATGTGGCCTGTCAGTCACCATCACGTGTCGTCTTGCCCCACTCGCACTGTGGGTTCTATACTTCGCACTTGTGTCAAGGCACCTGGTAGCTAGCACATTTAATTAACAACGTTCAGGACTTATTGTCCGTACTCGTGCACAACCCTCTCCACCACTTAGTCCATGCTTCAAAAGTGTGTGCGTCACGCGCGCGTCCTCACCATTTCACTGCAGACCGCAGAGACCGACGCAAACGGTCAACGAGCGAACACTTGTCCGCAGTGTTAACCTTAGGTAGACAGGTGGCGCGCTCAACCCCCACCAAAGGTACCACATGCGTCTGGAAATGCTTGTGGTTTCAGTGTATCCCTTCAGTGCTGAGTTTAAATGTCGAAAGGGTCAGTTTTGCGCGCAAACAGTGCTGCTGATTTGGGATCGACCAGCAACGCAAACAAGGTGCAGTTTGGTGCGTCCACGCCAGTTGATTCACTTTGTTGAGGGAAGAAGTACTTTGAAGTCGCTTACGAAAGCATATGATTTTTCTAAAGGAGAAATGTGGCTGCACTATGGGCGCAAATGGCCGGGAAAAGGTGTAACTTGTCTCGAACTGAGCGTTGTTGCTGTGCAAGGGTCTCTCAGGACTCTCACGCGGAGTAGGCAGTGCGTTAGATTACGACAAACGTCGTGTGCATTTTTAAAAAAATTCATCTCCCTGAGTCTGCTACGAAATGGGACTTCTGAACGTGTTTTAATCGATCGATGAGGTTAGATGGCACGTCAGCGGTTGAAAGATTGGCTCATCCACGAAAGTCCCATTTCCGCCTTCTGGTCAGACTGCGCTGGTTCACATCGGCGGGACATCCGTTTACGGTGGATACAACCCCAGCACAATCTTTTCACTTCACCCTGAACAAGGTGCATGTGTGAAACTGACATGGATCTAACATAATGCGTATTTCCCTCTAATATGTAGAGGGGACTAAATGAAAATCCTGTAACTATTTTGCTCTTTCCCCATGTGGGAATAGTCTCTCGCATCGTCGAGGAATAAAACATTTATTTATTTATTCATTTAAGCTCTGCTGCGTAACCAAAATGCCAATTTGATGCGGCGGAGTCGATCGATGTTAAGTGCACACGGACACAACGGAAACAATGCGTTAGCTCACAAGGAACCTGCTTTGGCGTTATGTAGCAGTCAGTAAGAGACGAATGGTGCCACTTAGGCACTAACCTACTTAGCCGCATGTTTCCCCAATGTAGTGCATTTGCGACCAACTTTCACCATGTAGTCGTGACGCATCGAGACTGAGGTCTTCGCACTTTCTTGCTAAAGAGATTAAAGAGCACCCAGTGTTCCATTTACACATGCTTGCTATAGTACATTGGTCATTGAGAACCTCAGTGATCCAGCAGTGACCGGCTAACACTGACCACTGAACTGAAGGCTAGGATGTTACCAGAGAAAATGGCTTCGAGACATCTACTGAACATTGAACCGAGTCCTCCTTTGTATAACTGAACCCCGGTTGACCTGTTGAGCTACATGGAGCACGTGTATCCGTATTCTTTTACTTGTGCCGCCACTTGTAACCAACCTAGTTCGAGCCATCTCCCAGTGTCGAACCCCTTGCCCCTAATGTTGTAACAGAAGGTTAAAGTAGGTCTAACGTTTTGGCTTAGGTACATTCCCAGTCACTATAACGAGAATGAGGCTTTCACTCACGGACTACGATTTGAACTCGTCCAAAGGTCAAAGTAGCACAACCCCATTTCTTATTTTTTCTACTTTTTCATTTATCGTGGTTTCAAACAAGATGATCAGAAAAAACAGATTGTGGGATGAGACTGCCAATTTGTGCACTCTGTTCGGTCAGTTACATGGGAATAATGAAGGGGTCCCAGAAAGGCCGCATAAAGTCGACTGCTTGATAATAAGTTTGCATTTGGTGTGCTGTGGGAACCTACGGTAAAGTTAGTGACCCTGCCAGTTACTTTTGGACACGAAGCGGTGGGTACTGTTGATCGGTACCACTGGCTTAAGGAAGCTATATTAAGATGTTACGGTGAGGCTGGCTAGCCGAACAACCTCCACGTGATGCCAGCTGAGCGGTTGGGGTTAATCCCCGTTCCAGTGAATAGTTCCACGGTAGTGTTCCAGGACGTGGTGTTTTCGCCTGGCAAACCTTCTCCCTATAAAAGGCCACAAAAGTTCGTTTAAAAACGTTACGACGTGATGGATGCGACCCGCAACCAAATAAAGTCACTGCATCTTCCCCTTCCGGAGGATCTTCACTTCACGAACGTCATCCAGTTCGAAGAGTATCTTTGATCCCTTCATACGATGGCGAACACAGCAAACAAACTCACGAATTCAGTCACATTTCAAAAGTTCACGCACCATGCCCACTAATACTACACTTACATAGATACAGACACACAAATGCAGTATGTGGGTGCCTAACATGTTATATTTTCATACAAATACTGACCATACCTGTTTGTGTTATCATGATCATGCCTTCGCAGGCGTGTCCCACACTGCCGGGAACAAAGCACTTATTTATTTATTTAGTTACGTACTTAAACATCGTCAAGCTGCTTGACCAGTTTGGTTGCATTCATTCTTAATCAAAATAGACAGATAAGTGAATCCGAAATTGCCCATCACGCGTATCGACCAGATCGGAAAGAACTAGTCTGAAATAGGTCTTGGTGCTTCGACGTCGAGGTCAGTGCTTAAAATCAAAGAAAATTTATTTCTATCTAACACACACAACTAGTAATAAAACCCTGGGTTGGATGTTGTCGATTTGCTTTGACTTGGTCAGTATCCAGGCCGTAAATTAGACTGAGAATCAGTTTTGAATAAAAATATGACGAAGTGCTGACAGATAGCCAATCATTGTCATTCATTCCTGGTACGGCTAGTTTCGTTCTACGTTCAAATTGGCGAGATATCATCTAACGGATAGCATCTTAGAATCTAGTAGCACAAAAGTTACGGACAGCCATTTGGCGCTCTGTGGGTTCTGAAACGGTTGTGCACAAATTGTTCCATTCCTGGTTAAAACACACACGGTAAAGTACGGTCCAGATAGACTCCGTTAAACACAACTTTCGATCAACACTTTCAATTAGACAACTCAGAGTACTTACATTTATTTTGGATCTTCCAATCGTTACCGAGCTGGTGGGAGCGTCTCCTCGAATGATTGTGTTTAGCTTCAAGTTCTGTACAAGCAAAGAAGGCAGTGCATCCTCATAATATAGATAACTCAACGAATGATCAGATTAATAAGGCAGCACATGTCGAGAGTTGCAGAACAAGCTTCACTGTAATACGTACGTGTTTATGCACATGATAAGACAGACTTCCGGACGGAACCTAATCTCAACCAAGTGAGGTGTTCAGTAGGACTCTTTGTGTAACGTCTCACTGTAACAAGGATTCAGTGAAGGGAATCAGTGGTGTTCAACAGTTACTTCCCAATGCTCTGTAACACAACGGTTATTGATTTCATGCAGGCATTTCGCTTCACGAATTTCAACAAAGCAAGAAGAAACAACATTCTAACAGAATTTACTGAATGTAGCAATTTCACGTATTCTCCTCAGCTGTTTACATGGTTGGCGGCATCCGGTTTCGGATTTGCCTGTCACTATGGCCAGCCACAATCCGCGTAGGGGTGGGCGTCCTCGCGGTATACTCAGCCCGCGCGCGACTAGTGGTGGTCGCGCGGCAGCGAAGCGTCGTTACGGCGTATAAGCTGACACATTTCATTCATTTCATGGCCAGCCACAGGACACCTGCGCCTACAGAGGGACCATGGGTGGCTTGCGCTGCACCACCCACAGCTCCAACCACACACCCCATATCCAGTGTAAACCCGGAGGAATAAGACCAGGAGGCATGTGGATGGGAACCACGTTTCATCAACGGAGCCGGCCCACACTCCTTCACAGGCAAACACAAGCACGCTGCATTTGGAGAATCAAGTGCGCACAAGGCGGTGACTGGACCGTAGTCCGCTCCACACTGAGTGCATGGAACCGCTCTTTGGGCCTAGCACGGCCACAAGGACCGTGCACTCCGTCCCCTCCAGCAACGACCAACTGTCTCCTAGAGCCAGTATGAACGAGGTAGTGGGTAATAGACAGGTAGGCATCTTGTCAACGTACACATCAAGCGCAGCATTTCGCATACGAGTAGTGGAATACACAGGCTACATATCAGACAATCAAAGGGCGATGTTAACGGCAAAAGATTCAAAGCGGTCGAAGGCCCTTAGGCTCAGGTGACCCGTTCCGAGGACAATGGAAACACTAACCTCACCAAAGAAGGTCTAGCGTGGTCACGAAATCCATTTGCATGCGTAGATTTGGTTTCAGCTGCCGAATTGTCGAGGCCTCCGATTTCTCTACTCGACCACTGGACAAGTGTTTATTATGTTAAATTCCGCTGTAACAAACAGCCATCATTCGAAATGACCGCTTGTAAGGATCCAGCAATTAGTAGAGTCAACTTTACTGAGTCACGTTAAAGGTCGTAACTTATGCCTTGTTATCGCAAGCTCAGCGGCGGCAGAAGACCTCGTCGGAAATCTCACTTGGGTCGTGTGCATTGAGTGCAATCAGCTGGGTTTGCAAGAAAGGCGATCATTCAGTGGCAAATGGTTTACGCAACAACTAAATGAAACAGACAGCGTAAGCGCCCACGGGGCACCCACAGATGCCGTTGCACCACATCCGTGAACATGGACGCCGTTATCGTACATTAAAAATATTTTAATAACTTTGATTTAAATGATAAGCTAAGAGGTGTGATACGACCTTGACAGAACTTTTCAACTAACCAATTGGTTGCGTGATCTGACAAGACCATCTGTCTTTATGTACCTCCCGCTTGGCTACCTGAATCGTTTATGTGGTCTATAACTTGTCGATTCCGACTGACAGCTGCCACCACCGATGCCTCAGCATAAGTCTACATATACTCTCGCATAATAAGGATATCGATCAGTGAAGTGAATGCGAATTGGACGATTGTTGTTCGATGCAAAGTTCCCAACACGACACACGACAGAGGCCGTGTTGCCTTAGTTTGCAGCGTCTTGGTGCTCTGCGCCTTGAATTTCTGCGATGTTTCCCGGGAAGATGAGCAGGATCGCAAGTTGGTACCGTTTGTGAATGGGGTCTACGGAACACCCTCCGTAACAAATTTAACCCATGGACTGCGAAATATTTCAACCATATTCCGCTCCATTCGACCCAAATGCTTAAACACATGTAATGCAGTTAGTTCCCTTCAACAATTTGAAAAGCACGGAAAGAAGATGCAGGCTGGTAGATGCGTGCATTTCTTATCGTCTCCTCAGTACCATTAACAATAATCGATATGCATAGATATAGCTAACATTGGGTGCAACCAGACAAACTTGAGGTGCAGAATGAATGATGGAAGCTCACACCTACGTCCAAGGCAGCTTTAGGCTGAAAAGTAATTGTTTCTGAACACGCAAGGCTGGTCTCATCCTGCTTATAGCGACGGACTCAGTAAACCGAAGGAAGCGGGGATTAGTGTGACGTAACACAAGTATAAACGCTGAGCACAGCTCTATCTGGTGATCAGCGTCTAATAGGTGATTGCCTATCGAGGAAGCCGGCGGTCTGTGCGAACACGGAACCTGACGTGAGTAGGCAATCTGAACAACTTCACGCTGAACCCATCTTGGTACAAGCTCCTTTATTGGGGAAATCAGTTTTTCCATTAGTTCTGTCGATGTAACTGTTTCCGCAGTCACATACAAATTGTTACACACAGTGTGAGTTGGCCTCCATAGGTTGGGCTTCCTTAGTTGGAGGTATGAGCAAATTTAAATAAAGGCAAGTATATATGACAGATTGTGACCAGGGTACACATTTGCTTCGCATTACTAAACTGCTGCTAGCTAGCACCCAAACTGTACACTTGCTTGTACATACAACAGTCAGGTTGTCTAAAATTTTCATTAGAAATAGCTGGCTGATGTTAACATCGAAGAGCTTCAGATGATGGGAGATGCGTCTTGCATGATAGCGAATGTGACACATAGGAGCGCGGGACGCAGACAAAGGTAATATCGTTTGCGGCATACCGCTTGGCATTTACAGTTGTTTATATTAATGAGCACGAAGTTGCTACTTAGAGCAAGAGGTAGCTCGAAGGCTCTGACACTCAGCGGGAGAAAAAGTTTCGTCGACATTCCAGTCGGTTGTTCTGTGTGTGGCCAACTTATACTGATGAGCCCTCAGAGATGTGTTTTGACTGATTTTCAAATGGGAGTGGGATGTGTGATTAAGGCGTGTTGGAATCTGTTACCCTCTTATGAGATCTCCTAGTAAACACCGATAGCGAAGGTGGAACATACCTCTGAGGTCTTTCGTCCTTCTGCGTTGTGCAGTATTGATTGACATGTGGTGCTGCTTCTACCAAGGTTACCACGCTTGGATAGCGTAATACGCATGTGGCATCACGTACGCGCCAAGTATTTTCAAAGAGGCTGAGGCGTCGAAATTCCGGGACTCACGATGAAGTAGGCCCAAGTGATGCCTTGCCTTCTTTGATGCATTTCAGTCTGCGTCAAAGTACCAAGGTCCTCTTGCACAAGCACGCCAAAATCGCACTCATTGGAAGTCCGCTATGGAATTTGTGCCCTTGGCCGGTAGTTGTGCGTACTCTGATGGCCTATGCTCAGAATTTCTTACTTGGTGGTCTTGAACTGCAGAAGCTTCTTTGTGAACAAGGTATACGCTTTATCTAGGTCATCTTAGAGGGCTGAGGAATCCTCCAATGTAGCAGTAAGACAACATACCTTTAGATCATTGGCAACTAGTAAGAAGTTTGTAGATAGCACTCTCCCAAGGTCATTTGTGATGGTGAGGAACAGGCGCGGTCTGAGCGCCGAGCGCCTGAGGTAAGAGGCATTGGATTTCGATAGATTTGGATGGGGCGCTGCGTACCCTCACATTTAGGTGACGCTGAACGAGAACATCTTCTATCCAGCCCAGAACGGGGTTGTAGATTCCATAACCTTGAAGCTTTTGTAACGGAATGTGTTGGTCCAAACACTGAAGTGCCTTTGATAAAGCATTAACACTCGAAAATTTTGTCCTCCATACCTGGGCATACTGATGACGCGGCGTTTAGAGGGTTCGCTCAGGAGGACATTCTACCGAAAAGCAGCATTGCTTGATCAATATTTACATTTCAAGGATTTCTCCCCTATACAACACAAATGCTCGCTCGTCCAAACGCGCTTTCCTCGACATCGCATGATTTGCACCCCGGACACAGATGCGGAGAAAGCTTTCCTGTTCGAGATACTACGATCAAAGTGTTATTTGGTACAGTTTATAAACCGCAATAGCGACATGTCTAAGCGAGATAGTGTGTCAACTGTTCAACAGAAGACGATCTTCATCCAAGTGCCATTCAAATGCGATCATAAAATGGAAATCACAGCGAAGCGTAGTATTGCTTCCGTGCAAGGGCGTACAATGCATCTGAACAACGGTTGTTCACTTCAACAGGACTTCTGGTTATTTGTGTCATCCAGCTATCGATAATGAGGCAGTGCATATCTCATTGCTTATACAAATTCAACTGTAGCTATGGGGACAGCTGTTTCGGGCATACTAACCGGAGTTTAGGTGTCAGGATCAATGAACCCATTCCATATTCGTTACGCAGCCGGATAGGTTCGGCGATGGCAGAATCCGAGGCATTGAGAATTCGAGCTGCGCCGGAACTCATATGCTAGTTGCTGAGCCCCGGTCACCGAGCTGACTCCGATGAGTCATTCATCGTCCTTATGCGCAATCAGCGGCCCCACATTCCCAGGTTACTGGAAGCCATCGTCATCGATCGAGAGTGACCGCTGTGCTGTGTGCAGAAACAGTTAACCGCGAATCTTTAATCTACCGTGGTAGTGTGAAGGGTGACGTTTTGTCAACGATTGGCTAAATATTCCTCTCATATGGTCGCGTTCTTTATAGCTACGGTTTCTGCGTGTTTTGTGATTGAGGAGCTTGCACGAAATGAGTGAGTCATCTCACTGTGTACGTCTTTTGATTTTTCATTTTGGTATTAGAAAGGTTAAAATCCTGGTTACATTTTCCCAAACAAAGTTCCACTTCTTGCTCTGCATTTAACAACATCAATTCTGACGTTTTGTGCGTCGCTTGAGACTAGGTTCTATTGTCCTGTCGATTTTATTGGCGACTATTCTGTCTGGAGTGTTTTAAGTTTGCGAATCAAGAAGTGTTGCTTCGTTACAGCAGCGAATGCGGAGACCATGTAACGTTTGCTGGCTAGGAGTTTCTAGTCACCTTGAAGTTCAGTAGATGTCAGGCACCAAAATTACGATTTCACATCATCTAACCTGTTTATTTTGCTATATCCGTAACCCCATGTGTCCAACTTTATATACCCGCATTCACCAAGACACAAAACGCAGCTTCACGTGATCTTTCCTACCCAATTAACTTGCAGAATTTTGCTACTTGTATAAACTTTCCATGCCATATCAGTCGAACTTAGGTTTTATTGTCTCAGTTGACGACAAACTGTGTACGTGACTGCTCAGTAGGTGTACAACTGATACTCCTCCGGAGCGTCATTGGTATCTTGCAGCCTGGTGTCTGTGTTTGCGTTGAACTGGCATAATCGGGGAATTTCCTTTTTTTCGATACCGATCAAAATTATCGCGTTACGTTATAACCGCATCCACTCACATCAGTTTTTTTCGGAAAACTAAAGACATTGACATTTCGGATTGTATAAACTTAACTGTGTACACTAAGTGTGCATTTTTCCATCACAGCCAGGCCCTAATCAGTCGGACTCTGAGCACCAGGAATAGCATTGGACAGCATTTTCATTCCATTGAGACTCTTCAGTAGTTCGCATCCTAACGACCGTTGGATCAATGCTAATAAGCGATGGTTAGCCTCGGTGCACCGTCTATTTCCTGTTTAAGGCATCGAAAGAAGTAACAACTTTTCCCTTTTGGAGCAAAACGTCAGAGTCCGTTTGTAGAAATATTGTAGAATGCAATCTGTCTTGATAACACCAACGAAGGTTGTCTCTGACGTTGGACCAACTGGAACGTAGTGTTCCAAGACTAAGCAAATTGCGGATTAATTGGTACGCCACTGAAGTGCCAATACACCATGTCCATCTGGTTTGCCAATATGTAAGCTGTTCAATGCAGTTTAATGAAAGGGTTCACACCACACAGCGTTGCCTTTTGGTAACTAGCGTGCTTTCGCAAAAACCCCAACTGCAGTTACTGTCGTTACCTGAAAAGCACTAAAAAGGTGTATCTTGCGCTCATGATCCAGCGGTTTAACTCACGCAAGCTTGCGAGTACGCACGCCAGTATCAAATGAATTAGCCGATGCCACCAGGCGGATGATTACACAGGTCGATTATATCGGGCTGTTCAACATATCGAATGTCCCCTACTAAGTTTGCCACCATCTTCCCCAAGCAATGTATTTTCTAAGAACCCAGAAACACTGTTACACGAATTCGTCTCAAAAATAATGATGCTTCCCACCAGCATAAACCTCGGTCTATGGTCGTGCAGCTGTTTGTTTTCAAAGTAACAGCTGCAGTCACCCCTAGAAATGGCTTTGCATAGACCGGCCTCAATACAACTCCTGTAGAGTTGCGAGGTGTGATACAGCAGGAGTTAGGGAAATTTTCTGGCAACAGCAACATCTCAGCAGTACTCTGGAGCTCCGGTGAAAAACGACTTCACCCACAGAAGCAAACGCATACGCAACGACAATGAACCAAGTGGGGGTCACATTTGGCTATCTGTTGGTCGGTCTTTCCGGTTCTGATCACATCGTGGATGTCTGTGGGTAAACTTACCACGAATTCTATGGGCCGCTTTTTCACGTTCACAAAACACACATCAATTGAGGGTATATGCAAGCGCGAAAGCTGGGGACATCAGCTTCCAGATTTTCAACTATCTGGGTAATTTGCAGCTTGTTCTATAGCTAATACTCGGGTGTGGAAACCTACTTCTACAGAATAAAAGGATTCCAATCAAGGGTCTGCAACACTGAAAAGAATTAGACGATCGATAGACGTAGATTTCCAAATATGCTCATCAGGTCAGGTGAATTCGGTACTTGGTTGATAAAGTTCAGTTACCCACCAATCAGGTACAAAGACTTTGTGTTTGGTTAAACGTAATGCATGCATCAACTTGTTTAATTTCTAACAATACACAGTTACTTATGGATGCGACCCGACAAATTATATGTGATTACTGTGGATACCATGCAAGTTAACTGTAGTGGTGTTTCGCATCCCTGAGACAGATCGTTTGTCGTTACAAAATCGGTCTTTACGAAGCCACACAGCTCCCTCCTCTCTCATGAGACACTCGGGAAATATAATACACTTCTAGGCATAGCAATGTTCAAATCACAGAAACCATCAAACTAACGAAAGGATTCGAAGAAATACTACAGCGCTTCGATCATGTGCTGTACATCCGGTACGAGACTAAACGGCCAACCGTGAGTGTACAGGAGAACACACCAAAATAAGCTACGGAAAAGTCTTATTGAACGAAAGAGGACCGAGCTAGGGCTAAAATAGGGCACCAGAAGAGGGGCGGATGTAGGGCGGATGTAGTTAGGCGTCGAGTGCCTGGACGGGAGGTCGTTCGCTGTCAAGTTGCTCGCCAAAGACGGATATCGTACTTGTGTTTCAAACAAACTGGATAAACTTTATAACAAACAAACCGTCTAATACCCTAATCCATAAGAAAGCTATGATTTATATATATTTTAGAATAATTTACACAGTCAGAAGGGGGAATCTCCAGGTTACTACACTACGTTACAAGACGATGCGAACGCGATAAACGAGTGTGAGGGATAAACCTACTTGGCCGTAGCGTATGTATTCATCAACACGATTTTGTTCTTTTGTAGTAGTGATTCCGTTGAAAGAATCGATGACCGCATCTCCGAAGGTCCTTCGGCTCAGGGTACCAGCCTTCAAGTAAAAGAAATAGGGACTCATAAGCATTCACGTTCGTACAAGGCTTGTGCGAAGTTAGAATACTGTCCGACGGCTGCATAAAAGTGTACAGAAAAATGTCGGTTGTGTAATCGTTTCTGTAGTTTCATAACCTCTAAAGTGATCGATGGGCTAATATGTGGTACTGAGTTAGGTTTTCAGGTCGTCTTGATCAGTTACTTTACGGGTTTGGGGATTTTCGGACATAATTTTAAGGCACTGCGGATGGTCAAGCAGCTACTGGCTGTTACCATCCTTACATAAAGCTAGGACACACAAGTTTATGTATTTTTCTGCTGGAAGTTTATCACCAAGTTAGCAAGTTAACATAACACAAGTCTAACGCAGAAGCCCACTGAGCAACCAGCCATAGTGACGCGATTGCGAACGTCCAAAGGCTAACATTCGTGACTACTTTGATGATGTCCGCACATTTGGTGATGAAAAGATTTCAATCAGGTTGCCAATATCGGCGAGTCTATGCGCAGATGAACAGTCAACCCAATTTAAATAGGGGTTTCGATTAGTTTCATACGTTTACGTGAATCCATCAATGCTAGAGGAGATTCAAGGAAGACATCATCTACGTACCTAGCAGAGGTTTATCTCAACGAACCGCAGATTTCAGTCCATGTTAAGCCAAGGATACTGGTCCAGGTGGCATGTAAAGACGTGATCTCTGTGTTTAATCTATCAGACTTAGTGACTTCGGTTGTTGAAATAGTACTTGTTCTGGAGTGTGCGGCGATAACGGACACCATAATGGCAGCTGGCGTGCCCGGTTACGGGGTCAAGTCGGTGTTCACTATAGCCCAGACTTTGGAGATTTCACTTGCGCATTTAAGTCTCACTTATTTCGATGGGACTTCTTTGCGTCAATTAAGTTCGACAGAACGAGACGGATGTGGTGCAACATCCGATGGTCCTAGGTTGTACCAAATGAGCATGTTAGCAACACTTATAGAATGTAATGCGTATACCGAGTTTGCCTTACAGTGGCTGCAAACGCAGACTAATAATACCCAATTAGGTACACTGGCTGAATTCATTACTATCTGTCTGCTAATGCAAGCATTGCATGATAACCGAATGATTAAGCTTGATATCCGTAAAAAGGTTGCTTTCTGGGCTATGTGAAGTATGCAGTTGCGTTGTTCGTCTCAGTACGAAGCGTACATAGGAGGATCGTGTTACAGGAGGAGTCTTGTTTCGTTATCTTGATTTTATATTGCACAAATCAGGCAGGTATCCAGAAAAAAGAGATAAACTATTAAGTCCGGCCCCATTGGTAAGTATCAACACTCATGATAGGGTCCCCATGATCCTCTTTGATTGACTTTAGACATTAGCAACTATAGCACTCAACCTGCACAATCAATAAGCTATTTATTGTTGCATAACTGAACGAACTGCCTGGGGTACCTATAAAGCCACACAATCGGTGAGGTACTGAATGCTACAGGAAAACTACTTTTATACGTCTTGCCATTATCACATCTTGTTGCTGCAACTTTCAGCCCCCTGATGCTGGATACTTTGTAAAGGCATTTGGATAAATCTGGAGTTAATTTATGGTTAAACCTTAGATAATAGGTGCAACAGAATGCACATTGCCGATCAATTTGCTTAAGGATAATGAGAACATGTGGACATTATTGGTATATGCAATATAAATGTTACACCAGAGGTAGTTGTATTAGAGATGTACATGTCTCATTCGTCCCTACAAAAATGAAGAGCTTTTCAGTTGCTGCTTTACAAGTTAGACGTATAATCACCACTTTGTCATATAGGAAAAATATATCACATACCCCTGCCTCATTGAGATTGGAAGAACAAATGACGTTTAACAACATTTCCAAAGTGCGTTCCCGTTTTTGTGCAAAAACTGGCGAATGAAACGCTGCTTTTTCTCCATTTATTACTGAATCGGATAAGAAACAATTGGTTATCGTGTGTGAAAATCGGCGAGTAAAAATTTTTTGTGACATGTACCATTTACTGAACATAAGTAAACAACGTGCATAAGTAACATCAGACTTAGTCATCAGAGATCATCAAGACAGAATCGATTTCGCTGCGATCAAGCACTTACAAGCGGTCTTGCAGTCATTGGACGGGTACAATTGGATGTGCACCGCTAAAGAAAAATCTCACTCCATAGATTGCTTCCAAGACATAGCAATATATAAGATGCCAGAACCAAAAGTCGAATGACTTTTCGAATGTAAATCAATAGCACCAGGATAATGTCAATACTATACCTACACGTAATGAAAATTATTTGACGAGGGAAATTTGGCATCTGTAATATGGTATTTTATACGGTTCGGTGGATTTTTCTACAAAAGCAGGCGTTAAGCGATGACAGTGACTTCCTTATACATGTGGCAAGATAATGACAAAATCAAGCATGCTTCTTTAAAGCCTAGCAACGAAAGACTACCATTTTAATACTAAGATCATTTAAGATTTATTTTAACGCTTTGTTTTGATAGTCTTATTTGTGGTTAAAAGCCGTTGTTTATGGGGCTTGATTGTAGCCCCCATTGAGGTTATCTCCAAATAACTGTAGCTGATGGGTGATCAATTTGGTCACCAATAATGGGCCCTGTAAACTTGTAGGTGCATGTGCGCTGATTGGTTTCGACAGCTTCCGCTCTTTTAGCATTGTTGCTATTTAAAACTCGATAATTTAGGCTCATGCATACCAACTGAGTGCGTGGAAGCAGTCACCAGGCCAACACAGTAAGCTTCACCAGTAGCTTCTGCAAACTCTCTAAATCAATGATTCCCGTAATAAGCTAACGTTGAGACACTGACATTGCACTGGCTTGAGTAGTGAGCTGGGGGGTCTAAGTGCCGAAATTATAGTTTCAATCTGTACGTGAGTGAATTGAACAGCTGCTTACTTAAAAGCTGATTGTGTTTGTTTGAGTCAATCATGCACTTGTCTGTTACCTAATCTTTCAAAGGCTACCAAAGCCAAGCGTTCCCAGCTACGCATACCAACGCGCATCTACCCTTCTCCTCGTTAGACGCTGCTGCTCTGGAATTATGGCTGTAAGAACTGTAACCTTTTTTTAACAAATAGTTATTTTGTCCTTGCGAGCATCTGTCAACATCCTTATCCGGTTAGTAAACCGTATGCACATTTGGTTTTTAACACACGGACTGTTCGACCATAGTTGTACGGAGGTCTGATTGCTTTCAGAGGAGTTTCCTGCATTTGTAGCTACTCAGGTGTCCTTGGACCTGCGCTAGCATAGGGAACTTATTACAGTGTATTACTTCTAGTAGTTCCCGACTTCGTTGGACTTCGGTACATGCAGTAGAATGTAGGATTAGGAGAGAAAAAGATCCAACCTTTATCTACCTCTCCCGCGGTTCTTGTGATCGAATTGGTCCACATTCGCTTCAACGCAAGTAGCGGTTCAAAATGGGATGACTTGTTGCAATCCACCCGTTCTGTCGCACTTCAACTAAATTGGCACTCAGAAGCTAACGACTCGCGGATTTGCGCTGGAAATATTCTTTTCCTCGATATTAGCGTGAAAACGTAAGAACTCTAGTTACTGTCAACCAGCTTCCCTCGCAAAACCAGTGGTGGTGCGTGTAGGATGGACAGAATCTGCGGATGCTGACGAAGTAAGTGAGATTGTCAAGCTTGTTTTCTCGTATTCCGTTAACTGTCCCGATCTTCACATTTGCATTTACAAGCTTCAGATCTAGGTACTCAGCGATCCTACCCTGCGGTGAAGATGTGTTTTCCTCCCCACCTTAACTGTAGAGTTCGAAGTACGCAATCCGAGCCGATAGTAGTATGGTCTAGCGGCTCATAAGGCTCGGTGATGTGAACAAGGAACAATGATTTCTCCCCGGTAAAAAAGAGATGATTGACAAGTCCAGGATGACGGCAAGGGTAGAACTACAATATCAAAAGATATGTGCGTTATTTGTTGAAGTGTCTGTTGAACAAATGAAGTTAATTCTGTAGTTCGTATGAATTGTGGTAGAAATTACAAGCTCAAAATTTATGTAGCTTGCTGCTGATCTCATGATTTTGAAGAACAGCAGAAGTACACCCGGCCCTACAAGAGCTACCAGGAGCCATCCAACAACCTACGAACGTCGGCTAGGAACGCATCATTTGAAGCAATCACCCAAGGAGGCGGTCTCAAAGCCATCGTAATCAAGATAGGTCTAAAAACCAGTGAGAGAAGCCAACCAACCCGTTGGCTTCCTGGAGAGGTGCCGCGTTGGTTACATCCTACATTGTTTTCCCAAATGTTCAACAGACATTTGAAGCATAATGTGGATTATGCCATCCAGGTCTGGCATCCTAGATAAACGCACAACCGTACTGATGTTTCGGAGATCCGAAAAGAAGGGCGGCTAAAAATGTTGGACCTGGTGCATCTACCTTATCCTGTCGCAACGAGATTGGAGCTTAACGTGGTGCTACGGTTTGCGTACTTCTTTGACCAATTGTGCCATACTGGATGGTGCCATCGGGTTCATTGTGAGCTACTCCCACCAGATTGGTCAATGATTAGAGGTCAGACAAACGCAGTCGCCTGGTATTCCAGGTTAGGGGTTTGAAATGGGTTGACAACCGTTTCTGTAACCCTTATCATTACCACCACCCCACTGTCTTGAGGATAGGTTTTTGAGCCAAAGGCTTTGGTTGAAGACCCTTATGGTCCTCCTGTCTAAGTCCGGGCGTCTTGGCAGTATCTCAACCGACGTGCAATCATGACTTTTTCTTCAAATATAAACTTCATTCTGCTTCGGCCTTCGCGCAGCAAATCAAGGGTTACCTTATCTGCTGCATACTGCAGGTTGAATAAGCGAAAACTTTCTACTGCTGGCGCCTCCTTTCATTATTTTCCACCTGTCTCTTTTACCCCTATCCCGACTCCCATTGTTAACACTCCTTCGAATTGCAACTGGAATCACACCAACTGCAGCCACCTTCCCGCAACACCCGCTGGACACCTATCGACAACAGTCCGTTATAAGTCCACGCTGTCCAGTTTCTCTGGCGGTGTTCGACGTTCGCAATCTAAGAAAAATATGTCAAATAGCCTGCACTCACATGTATGTTGGACACACTGGATATTGATGTGTGTTGTATGTCCGAAACTAGGGTCAGTGACCCTAACGGGGTTGTGGAATTAACTGCGCCCGACTTGTCCTCTCACTACTGGTTGCACGCTTCCGGAAACGCCGATGCAGCACTCACGCGTTAAGCTGGGGTAGGTATCATTTTCAGCTCCAGGACGGGGTCATGGTTGGTTGATTGGATTTCTGTGAACAGCCATTTGTGTGCAGCCCGTTTGACCACATCAATATAGGTTGATTCATGAAGTAGTACAAGACGATGTTAGTTTGTGCCTTCGGCTTTCGCTCCCGCCGACTGCAGTTCCGATGCTGCCAAAGACACCTCCCATCACGAACTGAACACGCTACTACGCGGTGCTAGCAGTTCAGATATCGTTGTTGCTGCTGGATACATGAATGCACACGTAGATTGTTTGGGCTATGCAAAATCTTAGCTAGGTGGTAACTATGGGCTTAACTCCGAACGGACTGACAACGGCGAGTATCTGTGGCAGCTATTTGCGGAGCAGCAGTTGTTTCTTAGTAGCACTGCTTTTAAACACAGTGGGCGCCGAAGCTCCACTTGGCGTCCTCCTGTAGCAAGCCAGCAATGGATCCAAATAGATTACATTGCTATATGTTGCAGGTGATGTGGTTCCATCCTGGATTGTCGATCGTACTGGAGTCCTTGCGTCGACTCTGATCATTCTTTGGTGCGCTGTCGCTCTGTCATGAACTTTACCGTGAGGCGCACTCTCGTTGGGCGGAACACTTTTAAGATCAGTTTAGTTGGCCAACTACATCGGGGCCTTTTGCAACTCAGGTGATGCAGGATAAATCATGGACGGTTAGTTTAGAGACTCCGTCGGAAGCTGAGGTCCGTGATACGATCACAGCCCTCAAAGGTTTTCGTGCTGCGGGTCCGGATTCCGTTCCACTTGCACTATTTAAGGATGGAGGTGTGGTCTTCTGCAAAACACTAACCTCCCTGTTCGAACATAACTGGAAAGAAGCGCGCGTCCCGGTTAACTGTAGTGCATCGATTATAGTTGCGCTATACAACAAGGGCAGTCGCACCAACTGTGCTAACCAATTGAGTATTAGCCTAATACGTTGTGAAAAAATTTGCTGGCATCGGTTCTCGTTCGTCGCCTCACTGCGGAACGGGGGTCCCGGATTATAGAAGAGCAGACAGATTTCCACCATAGACAGGGCTTTATAGACCGTATATTCACTCTGCGGTACATACTGCAGCAGCGCCATAAGTGTCGCAGACCGACAACAGCTGCGTTCCTCGACTTCAAGTGTGTGCTCGATTCAGTCGATCGATGCATTCTGTTTAAATTACTTGCGCGGAAAGATTTTCCCATGATATATGCGAACACTTTTCGTGCCATATACTCGAACACTGCGGGTCTTGTCAGGGTATACAGTGAGCTGTAGGATGGCTTTCTGATAACCAGTGGCGTTCGTCAGGGTTGCCCAATTTCACCAGTCTTGTTCAATTTCTTCGTTGTCTCTATCATGGAGTGTTCCATTATGGCGCCTTATGATGCCGGCATTGAGGCGTTGCATGGTGAAAGATTGGTTGATCTTGATTATGCGGACGATCTCGTGTTGCTTTTCGAAGATGTTTGGGCGGCCCAGTCAATCCCGAATAGCCTCACTAGAGTGATCCCATTATTTGGTATGCGCTTTGCACCTTCAAAGTGCAAAGTGTTGCTGCAGGACCACCAGCCATTTGATGACCACTTGAAGTTTGCTAACGAGGAACTCGAGGTGGTTGATCAATCCACTTACGTTGGCAGCTGCATTAGCAACAATGGCCACGTAGAAACTGAAGTCAGTTCACTCATGGCAAAAGCCAGAACCGTCTTCTTGAATCTGCGGCAGCTTTGCCGGCAGAAGGGTGATCCCCTTCGTCTGAAAGGACGTGTGTACAAGGCCACAGTGAGGGCCATTCTGCCCTATGGTAGTGAGACTTGGCCCCTTCGGTCTGAAGATCTGAGGCGCCTTCAAGTCTTTGCTCATCGTTGTCTGCGAAGCATTGCTGGTGTCAGAAGACACCAGCGTGTCCACAACGATGATGTGCGTAGGCGAGTACTAGGTGGTGATAATCATGCTATTTCCCTGGAACAGGAGATAGCACTGAATAAATTGCGCAGGCACGTGCTACGTATGCCTGGTTACCGCTTACCTAGGAGGGTCTTGCTTAGTCTACCAGGTGTAGGGTAGCGCAAGGCTCGAGGTGGACAAGAGTTGACTTGGAGCAGTAACTGAAATCACTTACGACCCAACTCGGTGTCGTCCGTCCATCTCTTCTTCCAGGCTGGAGTCCAGGTGACTCGTCTTGTGACTGGCTGAAGACTTGACAGGACGTGGCTCGCAGTGGACACCAGTGGCGTGTCTGTTACCTGTTTAAATTGTCATTGGTGCCGACTTATCTGCGGGGTAATGAATGATTATGACGCTGAGCAGTGAAAGCCGCAACTTAGCTGTCTCGCTGATGCCGCCCTATCTTTGCACCATAGCCAGCTGTTTGTGACGATATGTTGTTAACACAAGGCGTAGGCGCCTTGACCCTGAACGTTTGCATAGGCCTTAAGGTTTTCAGGTTAGTCCCCCTTCTCGCTCTCCCACATGATACTTCGTTCCGTAGGTCATCATGGTTGTATGGCAGCGAAGCATTAGTTCAAATGCCTTAGGTACTGCTGTTGACGATGATCTACATTATCAATGTAGATTAGTGGCACTTAACATTTTCTATCGGACAGTGTTGTCGTCGGTGCATTGCTCATATGCTTGTGAACCAAGGAACAACGGAACAATGGTAACATCCAGATAAAAAGCCAAAGCTTAGTAGATCCTATGGGATGGTTTTGTGAATTAAGTGAGTTCAGTGAAAGGAAGTTTCGCCAAAGGGAAACGTGTGTTTGTGGATGCTCCGTAATATCCACGTTAACATACACGTATATCTGTTTAGCCAGATTTCGTGGGGTTTGGAGAGCACGATATTTATCTGCGTCTTGTTCATTGAGCACATTGAGTTCATTGAGTGGTAGAGAGCAGAAGGGAGGTCCCGTATCAGCTCCTTCACTTCCCGATCTTCCAAGGATTGCAGGCGTAGTAGCCGTGTCATAGCTCAGGATGTAATATCAGCCCCGCAGGATACTGGAGTACTCAGTAGGAAGATGTCTAGCAAGCATCTGAAACTTGTTTCTGACAGCACATTGACAATCGGGTCCGGCAGTCGGTTCCAGTCATTAATTAGTCGAGTAGAGAGAGCAACATCTGAGTGGAGTTTGAACCTCCTCTGTTTAAACAGCCTCCAGCTGTGACCTCGAGTCGAACTCCCAAGTCTTAGTTGAAAACTGCCTCAGCTCGTTTCCCAGTTCTCCTCATAGGATAAGTCTAGTATAGATGAGGTCTCCGCGACGTCCGCGATAGTCTAAGGGAAATAGGTTCATCCTCTGTAGTCGGGCGGGGTACGGGAGTTCGCGTAGCCCAAGGACAAATTTCAAGGCACGTCGCTGAATTTTTGCTATCTTGCTACTTTCATGCTTCGATAGAGGGGCTATGGCCGGAAGTCCGAATTCAAGGATGGGAAGGATGTGGGAGATGAAGAGAAGTCTAAATATCTGTGGCGTCATTTTACAGAACGGTCTCCTTATGACGCCCCACATCCTGTTCGCCGCAGCAGTTTTCAAGAGTAGTTTTGAGATCAGAGGATACTATTGTCCCCAGGTCCTTTTCCTGTGTGGCAATCTTGAGTAGGTGCCAGCCAATATGATAGATGCCTAGTGGTTCAGCAGCACCTATGGAAAAGACAGAGCATTTATCTTTGTCGACCGGCAAACCCCACTTGATAGACCAAGAGTGTAGTAGTTCAAGCGTTTCCTGTAATCGGTCGGCTTCTTGTTGTCACACGATGAACAGAATTCAGCTCGAATAATGCAGATGGTATCTAATCCTCCTGGATCCGAACTACTCATATTACTACACATTGAAATCAGGCCACAGAAGTTAAAAGAGAGGTCACCACCATTTACGGTTAGGATGCAACCTAAATGTTTCCCGTCCGCCTGCGTCCCAGTCGTATAAAGTCACTACGACTTCTGTCCTACCGCTCCTATGTTAGCCGTATTTAAAGCAAAACTCTACTTACAGGAGATAACTTAGCCGATGTTATTAGCAACAGCTTAACCTAACTGAACTGAGTCCACAGATACACGTTATCTATTTTACACACTTACTTTTTGACTCTATTCTCCACTTCCACGAGACTTGTTAGGCATTCATCTTAGTACCCGTTATAAACTCAGTGTTTGTGGTTTCAGGTTGGCTAAAAGTTAAATCTGCTCCTATCCTCGAAAGCACAGCGTTCGAGAAGTGTTGATCCCCCTCTGGCCACTTTAGACATATCTCAAGTTGTGCTGAATTGTCCGTTGGTCAGCACAACGAATATCCAGTGGTTACCTCGAGATCTACCCATGTAAACACCACAGCATACACATTACCTGTTCCTTTTAGAGAACCTCATTGTACCAATTGCTTTCGCAGAACTTTGGTTCCTTTCTTCTTCTTCCGTATCTGTGGCATGTTCCCGGATAACTTATGGGAACCTTTATAGTGGACAACAGATCGCCTGTTTTTATCCGACTTGCCTAATACGTACAAATTCTCCCCTAAAAACACAATGTGAAATAAGGTCAGCCCAAAATTTTTAACCACTGAGGAGTAAGGGGGCTCTCTGGGCAATTTGTGATACCTTGATTCTCTTCTGACTTCTTCCACTACTTATAGGCCATAGGTTTTAGTAGATGACTGACAATCCGCTTTGGAGTTCCTTCTTAACAACTCTTCTTGAATCGGAACTAGACAGGATACAAATGCTGCCAAAAAGCCTGGTGGGAAGTGGTGAACACTTTGACCTGTGTTCCGGGTCTTAAAATTGCCCATTGCTGTCTATGGTATAAACAGACGCGTTAATCTTAGTCGTTGAGGCAACGTACGACCTCTCGAAGCAGCCACTCTGTTTACTCATCTGGCTGCTGGCTTGTCGAACAACCTCCTCGTGGTGCCAGCTGGGTACTTCGGGTCCTTCCCGTTCCAGCGAATGGTTCGGCGGCAGTGTTCCAGGACGTGGTGGGTTTTCGCCTAGCAAGCGTTCTCCTTATAAAAAGCCACAAATGTCCGTTTAACAACACTGCGATGTGGCGGATGTGACTCGCCACTAAATAAAGTCACTGCCCCTTGCCCCTCCCTGAGAGGCATTGTACTTTAAGGGTGCGTTGGGCCCCTGGCCCTTCACGGACCGAAAGGCATATGAACCATCTATTTGGTCACCGGCTCCCAAAGGGTTGCAACGCCCTCACATCGCCCTGCTGCCTTGTAGGTTAGGTCTTTGATCAAAGGCTCGGGGTAGGGCCCCCTAAGACAACCCTCTACTTCAGCCTGGGCAACCGGGTAGTATCACGCCCACTGAGGAATCATGGACCACACCGCTTACTACTGTTACTGCTATGCTTATCTTCTGTGCTAAGTCAACCGCTTAACCTCCACTCACAGATCACCCCACTTCCCGTCCTTCACCCACATGTACTCTTATGTCTTCTACGGTCACTGTCACAAACGACCCACGTCTCGCAGCTGATGGAAGTAACAGCCAAACTCCCAGTTTTCATTGTCCTGCGATCGCAACCGTCTGTCACTCCACCGAAGCTCCAGCTCTTCTTCGACCTGGTTCTCCATTCATCCTCGCAGCGTTTAATGTTCGAACTTTGATGCAGATCGGACGACAAGCATATCTGGCCCGTACTCTTGAAACGCTTTCGGTAGACATCTGTTGCCTTTCAGAGACCAGATTACAAGACTCTAGCGCCGTCATCAGAATGGCCTCTCCGGTAAACTCTGACGCAAAATACTACTTGCGGCTTTCCGGAGACCCAGAAGCTGCCGCTACTGGTCAAGCTGGTGTTGGGGTTGTACTGAGTGCCAAGGCTGAATCAGCTCTGCTTGACTAGATCCCAGTCAAAAGTCGGCTATGTGCAGTCAGACCGAGAGGTTCATGTAATATCAGCAGGCGTCGAGAAGTTAAGCGTGCCTTTTTGTCGTCTCCGCCTACGCCCCTACAGACTGCAGCCCGGATGCAGTTAAAGATAGCTTTTACCAACAACTACATGAACTTCTGCGTTCCTCCAAACGGACTGATATAGTCATTCTTGCCGGGGACTTTAACGCACGGGTTGGCCGCCTTCCACCAAGCGAGCACCACCTTGGGGGTAGTTTTGGTCTCGGTGGCAGTCGATCAGACAATGGAGACAGACTGCTTGCTCTTTGCTCTGATCATCGCTTGTTTCTTTCGAGCACTAGTTTTCGGCACTCGAGGAGACACTGCTACCTGGCGCCCGCCCTCACAAACGCAAGAGTGCTCCCAGCTTGACCACATAGCAATCAGCTACAGATGGCGCGGAAGCGTAACGGACTGCCGATCGTACTGGTCAACTTTTCTAGACTCCGATCACGCATTGGTTCGTGCTAAGATTTGCATGCGTTTCGGAGGATCACCTAAGCGCGCCCACTACCGACCGGACGTCGCGAATCTACAAAACCCTGCGATTTTAACCAGGTACCAAGCCTCACTGTCAACCTTGCTTGGCTCAACTATTGACGGTGATCTCGATTCGCAGTAGGCGCATATCAAAGATGCTTTAGTTTCCGCCAGTATCGACACTTGTGGAGTTACCCGTCACCCACCGAAGCATTGGATTTCCGCCGACTCCTTGTCGCTGATGGACAGACGCCGCTTGCTCCCATCGGATTCCAGACACAGTGAAGAACGCCAATACCTTGGTCGAGAGTTGCGCAGGAGTCTGCAAATGGACCGCGAAGCTTGGTGGTGTGAACGTGCTAGGGAGATGGAGCTTGCTAGTCTCTCTGGTAATACCAGAAAACTCTTCCATCTCATTCGAGTCACCGAAGGTGTTCGATCTGGTATAAGTGAAACAATATGCGAAGAGGATGGCACCTTAATCACCAATCTTCAACGACGGTTGGAGCGATGGGCCGAACATTTTGGCTCGCAGTTTTGTTGGCCCCCAGCTCCATCTGCTACCTCTGGCGCTCGCGCTGGGGCCGAGTGGTCTACCCCACAGATCCTCCCTCTTCCCAGGAAATCGAGCAGGAGCTCCGGCACATGAAGCGTTATAAAGCCCCCGGCCCTGATGGTCTTCCTCCGGCTCTATTTAAAGATGGTGGCGCATCGCTGGTCCGAGAACTCACCGCTTTGTTCTCGAAAATTTGGTCGAAAGAGAAAGTTCCGTCATCTTGGGGTGAATCGATAGTCGTCCCCATCTTCAAAAAGGGCCTGCGCACAATCTGCTCCAACTACAGAGGAATAAGTTTAGTCCCCGTCGTTTGCAAGCTGCTGGTGTCCATCATACTTCGCAGGCTATCCCCAACACGCGAATCGTTGCAACGAGAAGAACAAGCTGGGTTTCGCCCTGGTCGCGGCTGCATCGATCAAATCTTCACACTTCGCCAGATCCTCGAGCTCCGCCATGTGTATCAGAGGCCAACGATTGCTGTGTTCCTGGATATCCGTGCAGCCTTCGATTCTGTCGATCGTACGGCACTGTGGCACTGCCTACTGAGGAATGGTGTCCCCGAGAAGTTCGTCTCCATACTGCGCGCTCTCTGACCTCGGGCAGGGTTAGGGCTTATGGCAAGCTTTCGCCTACCTTTGTGGTCTCCAGTGGAGTTCGACAAGGATGCCCTATCTCTCCGTTCCTATTCAACTTTGCCATTGAGGATGTCTTGAAGAACGCTCTAAGCGATTCGTTGAACGCTGGCGTTGAGCTCCTCCCAGGTAGTCGAGTTGTTGATTTGGATTATGCTGATGATATCGTCTTGCTGGGTGACGATCCACACGTCGTCCAACTTGCATTAAACCGCTTGGCGATTGAAGCATCAAAGTACGGTATGTACTTTTCGCCATCCAAATGCAAGGCTCTCTTCCAAGACTGGCAGGTGCCTCTGCCTGCACTCACGCTTGCTGGTGAGACACTAGAGGTTGTGGAGAGCTTTGTCTACTTGGGAAGTTGCATCACTGCTGGCGGGGCTGTTGGAGACGAGATTTCGATGCGCATCTCGAGAGCACGCCTCGCTTTTCTAGGCTGAGGCATTTGTGGCGTCGCCACGACATTCGTCTCTCCATCAAAGGGCGGGTCTATTGTGCAACTGTTCGTGCTGTACTGTTGTACGGATGCGAGACCTGGCCCATTTGTAAAGATGACTTGCGCAGGCTATCCGTCTTCGAGCACCGCTGTCTGCGGTCCATTGCCCGTGTGTGGTGGTAGCACCACGTAAGCAATGTGGAAGTTAGACAGCGTGTCTTGGGACGTGGAAGCCACTCGCTCGAGGAGCTCATCTCACTGCATCAACTGCGGTGGTTGGGACACGTATTGCGCATGCCTGTCCAGCGTTACCCCCGTCGTGCGTTGTTTGCACTTGCTGGACAGGGCTGGAAGAGACGGTCTGGTGGACAGCCTACAACATGGAGAAGCCGCATGAAAAAGCTGACGAAACAGTTGGCCTCGGCCGGTTGTTGTCGACTACCTGGTTGGGGTCCGAGAGATGCGGATACTTGCTGGTTGAAGACCTTGGAAGCCATGGCTCAAGATCGATGTCAATGGCGGACGTGTGCATCGGTTTGTTGCGGTGTCCCTTCTTCCTCCCCCTAAAAAAGAACAAACTGAAAAATTTCAAAAACTGTGAGTGGTAAAATAGACAAAAAAGCATTTGTTGTTGCTTTTTTCTTATCATTCATATTGTTTTCCTATTCAGCCATGATTCCGATGGCACAATATCTGTACCACAGATTGTGTATTATATATATATATATATATATATATATATATATTTATATACTCATCTGGTTAGACATATTGGCTTTAGTGGTTGCACCGCCTCAAAGTTTACCGCGCACCTTGATCAGTGTGGTGTTGATAAATCGTGTAAAGAAGTTTGGAAATTCGCAACCGACCACCCGGTATTTCAATAATAAACAATCAACAATCGTATATGACAGGAAACCACGATTTTTTGACAAATTTCGTAAGATTAACAGAGTTTAAATTATAAAACCAAAGCTTAAGAATCATGGAAAAAGGATGGACGAATTCGGGTTTTAAGCGATTCACAAAGCTATTCACATGAACACCGATGAAAGTTTCGTCACAGTCATTTCGTCATCCTATTCGAACTGGCGACATCACGTAATGCAAATAGGATAGTGTGTCGTCAGGAAGTCTTTTAAGAAGCGTTAATGTTGGAACCAGGATGACATGAGTTAAAAGAGCTTTCCATGTTCTGGATATCCTAGGGGTAAAGTGTTTTGCCAACAATCAAGTCAACTGTAGTGTTTAAAACCAGTTTGAACTGGTGGGCTCTCAGGTTTCAACTCTAGTTGAGTCGCAGTTATTCGCGACAGGCGTGATTTGAGTTCGTCAGTATTAAATAAACCATGCTTAGTTCTCCTCGGTGACACCGATACTCACCACTGTGCAACCCCATGGCTTGCAGTCTGCCACGGTAGTGGACGTATTACAAGTTCCCAACGAAGTTGGTGACTCCACCTTGTAGAGCGTTAGTGTCATGGATGCCAGGCTTGAATCGTATACTTAACGTGGGACCTCACATGCGTATTCAACATTTGCGGAAAGACTGAGGGCTCGAAATTTCAGAAAGCCCTCCGTAAGCTTCCATGGTGCTGATTAGATTTTTGATGACTTTTGGACCTAATTCGAGCAGCTAAGATCAGCCTGCACTATTAGACCCGAGCTGGCTTTCCTTGGAAGCAGGTTGCAAATGCTGGCCCCCAACTCGATGTTCATGGGTAAGCTGATGGCGTACGCTCACAAATTTGCATTACGCCATCTTGAGTTACAGGCAATTTTTGGATGACCATGGATAGGCCCCGTCGAGATTGCTCTCTAGTGCCGTGTGAGCGTCCACTGTCTCATTGTTATGCGAGATCTTGACACCGTATACAAAGAGTAAAAGGGCAATCGGAACACAGAGACTAGATCGTCGTTAAAGACTAGGAACAAACGTGAACGCAGTAACAACCTAGTACACTGGATTTCAGTTAAGCCAGAAATAGAACTGAGGAGTCACACATTCAGCTGACGTCGAATGAAGAAGTTGCTTATACAACCAAGCAAGTGATCACCGATTTCATGGATAAAGAGCTTGTGAAGGAGAATACGGTGATCTGAGCAGTCGAACGCATTTGAGAAGTCCAGGTAGATGACATCGACTCCCACTTTTCATCTATTGATTCGGTCCAGCTTGCTTGGCCTAGCAGCAGGTTTGTTGTGCAGGACCGATTTCATTGGCATCCGTACTGCTGTGACATTATGATGCTGTTGTTCTCAAGCTATCCCATGAGTGCCTCTACAGTAATACTTTCTATTACTTTGGATTCCACCCGAAGGAGTGTGATTAGACGGTAGCTCGAGAGCTCCGCACTATTCCTTCTCTAGTAAATAGAAGTGACTATTCCATGTTTCCACACTGAGAGAACCGGCATTTCATCAGAGGGACTTAGAGAAAGTCAAACTAACAGTTCGGAGATATTCAAGCCTGTTGTCTGTGTGATGTCTTCGGTCTATTGTCATCCTTGCCAGGAGAGCTGTGTACGTGGAAGTACAGTAGTCTTTTCTTCACACTTGCTGTCGTGCACGATACTCGACTTAACGCTGGGTCGGTGGGAGCTGTGTCAAAGGCGGTCGAGATGACGATTCATTCTGGAAAGTGCGCATGAAGTGTTTCCAAAGCGTGTTTACTACCTCGAGTGTAGTTATTGCCGGACAATCTGTTGCACGTGGAACTGATATTCCGCGATGCAATCTGTGGAGCTTGTTGTCGTGCCAGTACAGTAGATAAGAATAATTCTTGCATTTCGTTGCTAAGTCCTGTTGGTGCTAGATTCAGTTCAATCGCAATGGTTTCGTAAGCACTTCAGACCGGCAAACTGGCACAGGCTTTGTAAGCGCGCCAGGCTGAATCACTTACGGTCATGAATTTTCGAGTCGGGCTGCTCAGGAAGTACTTCGTCTGTTGAAGTATAACCTACTGTGGATATTTCGTCTGCTCTGTTGCTTTGCTGGCGGAGTACCCTGGTGTGTAGTTCTTACAGATCCTACCTTAATTGGCTTATCATTGAAACGGTGAAGCAAGTTGGTATTTCACTGTAAAACTAAGGAAGTTCCATTTTTGTTATTTCCCTGGATAAGATTATGGGACTCATTCACATCAAAGGTTAAATACTCACTAGGGTTGGCGTAATTTTGTTGCCAAGAAAGTTTTGTGTTCAGTTCCTTAATTCTGGTCCTTAACTTCTGCTTTGCCTGAGATGAACTCTTTCCCTTTCCCATTGAATCTTTATTATCTGTGATGTCGTTATCATTTTAGTTACATGACTCCTGGGGACTGGATCAGATGTATTTACCTATTGAACGGGACGACCACGATATCATCCAGCGCCACTTCGCTGATGCCTGGAATTGGTCGATGAGGAACACGCTTCCATTCAAGCTGAACAAGTGCTGTGTTGTTCACATCCAACATCCACACGCCTATGTGTACAGATTTAGAGCTCACGATCTACAGATTTTTCTCAGAAAAGTGACCTTGGTGTGCTTGTAGACGTTGTTCCTGACAGACCACATCCGCTACAAAGAGTGATAACAATCATGGTCACTTCCAGAGAGCACCCGGAAGTTTGGATTCATCCATCTTCTTTCTGATGCTCGACTACTGCCTGTGCCCGTACGTCGAGTACGCTATCGAGGCATGGCAATGTTGGCTAAAGTTTGACCACGCAGCGCTATAAAACCTCCAACGTATGGAGAAGGGGAAATGTCAAGAGTTTCCGTCACTTTCCGTACTTAGAACGGCTGGAGAAACTCGGAGTCTTCAGTAGACGCTACCGGCGGTTACCTGGAGGCCTCACGATACTGAAACATCCCATTCTCTTATACCTCCAACTTCGTGAAAGCAGCCCGAACACCAAACTAAGTGGCAATAGCTTGAAGTTAAGTCAACAATGTAATCGCCTAAAGTGTTGAACGATTTGCTTTTCCATCTAGGACGTCCAAACCTGGGACCTCCTTCCCAACGCAGTTATCCCTGCCTCCACCATAGCCATTTTCAAAAACAGCTGGGCTTCACATTTAAAATCCCGACATTTTGTTGTTTAAACGGATACACAGGGGTGTATTCCGGTTCCCTATGGCTGTGAATTAATAATCCACACTGAAGCAAGTACATCAATGAAGGGTGGAGAGTTATGCAATTGTTCTTTGTAATGTACATTAGACAAAATAACTTGTTAACCCGTTCCGCCCGGAGCCAACACATTTCCACAATCCTACTTCACAAATGCCGTTATGCAGTCGCTTCGCTGATTTGTATCTTATTTTGTCCACTTGTATATCTTCGAATTTGCCATTCTTATCCTTACCAGCCTAAAGAATATCTTAAGCCTGTGCTTCTAACACGCGAATCTACTATATTCAATGCGTGGTTAACTTTACTGAGTAGCTGGAAGAAATATGTTTGCCTCTGTCTTCAACTGTTCTCCCAACGACTGTGTCTCACACATTCCACTTTTCTCCCTGGCATTTTATTACCTAGACCCCTTGTGACAGAGTTTCATACGAATAAGTTCAAAAATGGAGAAGCAATTGGACGAAACAAATGCCAGTGTGACTTACATTTGACAAGTAGAAATTCACGAAATTCGTTTGGGTCGGTAAACTCAGCAGGATTCGGCAGTGGGGGTCCGAATATTGGCACTGACTCTTCAGCAAAGACATTCAATCTAATATTTTTGAATGCATGTCAATACGTATATGCTCAAACTTACTTGTATGTGACTGTTTCTTTGTGATATGTCACAATAGCAAAGATGTCTACATCGCAGGAGAGTAAAGGGAAGCATGCAGTTACAGTTTACTAGAAATTCGCTAGTAACCTCGTAAGGCACTATTTAAATACATTCCGGACAATAGATGTCTGGAAAATCAGTACTCGGTTGCATCAGAGAATCAGCAGCATTGCGCATTAACGTGACATAATCACTGTGCTCAATATAACATCCTGGTGAGTTCACCAAAATGTCTTCATTGCACTGAAGTTACTGTTTCACAATTTAGCCACTCTTCCATCGCTGGGATAATTTATGCATTAGCTAGTTTTACCCAAACGAACCTATCTACTTCGAACCGCCGTGTCAAACGTTACTCGCGGGGTTCAATGGCCTAGTGATCCTGACGATAGCCGTCAAACACTACGTGCCGAGTTCCACTCTCAGATTAGGCTATCTCTGTCTGAATGGTCCAAATCAGGACGAAACCGCTCCGCCGTGGAGTGCAGGGATGGGGGAGAGCCACACCGAAGCCCACCACTTCGGTCGGATATGGTCCCAGTGATCGGAATGTCAGAGGTTGGCTACAAAGTCAACTGAGGCCAAAATTGAAACGCGTGTTGCAATCCAAGGCACACAGCGGGTACTCAAAAACCTGAACATCAACTGCTAACCGCTGTGTCACGATGTGTTCGCAGAGCTTAAGTGTCTAGTGAACATGGTGATAGTCGTCAAGTACTGTACGCCCAACTTGGCTTTTTCTACCTAATGAGTCCAAACCAGGTCGAAACCGTTGGTCGTGGATTGCGGGGATGGGAGAGAGCAACACTGCCAGGCCGCACTTTGGTCGGACCTTCTCAGTGATCGGAATAGCTGAGGTGTACTTCAACCTCAACTAAGGATATAAATGAGATTACTTGTCGCAATCCAAGACACACAGCGGGTACTGCAAAACCCACTGTGGAGCTAGAACCCTGCTTTTACGAGTCAGTGGCTAAGATCATTAGACCTAAGGGACGGCAGCGGCCGACATAGTGTGATATAAACCGGCACACTCTTTATCGACCTGCAGGTTAGTCTCATACAGAGGCAGGGTAGCTCCCAAGTGACCACTTATCAAATTAAAGCCACCGACTTTCTGACTTACAGTATGCCGATGATATTGACCCAAGCTGTTTCTGTCCACAAACATGCGAAACTGCACTGGTCGGATTAGCAATGACAGTGAACCGTTTCAGGCCTTACTTCGAAACCTTAACCCGCAAATCTTCCGCACAAGATTAGCAAGTTTGACTCCTTGCAATGAGTCTTATTGAGGATCAACTAGAAGCTTGCCAATGATTTAACTACGTGCGCAGCTATATGAGTACCTATGGAAAGTATCCAAAGTGACAAACCGTATAGGAAACCGTATGGCAAAAGCTCAGGGCACTTTTGTTCATCATTTCCATTTGTGGCTTCTTGGCGACATCACACTACTGTTGTATGGTAGAGTCTATAGTGCCGTCGTCCGTCCAACTCTACTGTACTGATGTATAGACATAAGGAGGGCTAGTTGCCATCGACCAACTGTGTTTCAGAAGTTAAGCTCACGTCTGATGGGAACACCCCTAGAGCAATGAGCATGTCCAGTAACTCGTTTATGTCGCAACAAAGTGAAACGCACCGCTCAGCATCACGATCTCACGCACTACATCATACGTTACGCATGCATACACAGCGACTCCTGCGGCATGCGCTGTTTGCGTGACTGAAATGTGGGTGGAAGGAGCAGAAGGGAAGCCAACCGATGCCATGAACAAGATAGACGAAGTTTGTTGCTTCGAAGTTGGCCACAGTTGGAGCCTTTCAGCTGCCGGGTTGGGGCCCGAAAGGCGATGAACACGTATGGTTGAATGCACATATTCCCATGGTGAAGAGCCGACGACGACGACGAAGATGATGATGATGATGTTGATGATGATGATGATGATGATAATCAGAGTGATCAACAGGTTAGTCTGAGTACTGAGAATGAAGAATAGGGTGCTTAGAGCAATAGCTTTTGGGCTTCATCACAGCTTGACTTGGACTGCGATTGCATGTCAAGAGAATCAGTGGACGGCCATTGCATTCCCTATGAAGTTGCCAGAAATATGCATTCCATCTGGTCTCGGTGGGTCCATGAGTCATGACGCTACTCTAGCGAGCCAGTGATCAAGACGATTAGATCAAGTAAGACAGCCACGACCGAGCTGAGTAACTTACTATATGGACTAAGCAGCACTCTTCCCATATTACTTATAACCATATGAGCTGATTGGCGACTTAGTTTAAAGAACCAATTGCTCGAGAGGAGGCCACTCTGTCCTTTATACGTCAATGCAGCGCAAGTCAATAGAGAATGAGCTGTACTTTAACTCCATTAGTAGCCTGATCCTGTCGATTGTTGCGTTCCTCCGTGGACCAGTGATCTCAACCACATGTGCGTAGAGGAATGGTTGCAGTGCTGACTAGAAGCCATGTCCATGTTTATCCGAATGTGCGATGGGCAGGTAACACACACATACACACACATTCCCTTATAACACGAAAGTTCTACCACAGAGTAGAATAAATGTACTTCGACCATACTGTAGTTGGCCAGTATAGCGGGGCATGAACAGTTGGTTCTGGTTGTTGTTCGGTGTGGCTGAAAGACCAGCTTCTAAATTCTACGTGAACTTTGACTACACGGCCAACCCCTCACTACATGGGCTATTCCCATCAAAACGTAAAGTTTAGTATGAATACAAGGTGGAAGGGAGGATTGTTCTCCTGCAACATCATAAAGTTTGCAGCCTGTGATCCCTTGATCGTTCCGTCTTAAGACCTTTTGATCTCGACGCAGCAGTAGTCACGAAGGAACCTTCGTTTATTTTGCCGAACCGTGGTGCGGACAGCCTATCAGGAGTGGATCAGTATTGATTAAGGTTCAGTTCGGTTACTCATATTAGTCAGGCAATTAGGTGTGATCGGCCTAGCTTTCTGCACTTCTGTGAAGCGATAACAGAGGTGGTCTACCGTTAAAACCATTGCTCACTAGCATAAGCCTCTAACTCGTAAGAAGAAACTACCAGATAATGTGGGTTGTGACCCAGTCCCCAAGGTCTTAAAATGACCATTGGCGTTTTCCATCATCGCATTGGCTCTCTAACTGAGTCTGGCTGTAAGAACCCCTATAATAATTACTTCAAAATATCATACTACTTTTTGACAAACCAGCATGAACATTTCTACGGGTATTCGGTAACCAAGCTTCAAATCTTGCCGTTGAAAGGATACGTGTGAAATGCGTTTTCATCATCGAGGGCATCCATGAAGGTTGTCGGTCCGGTTCAACACCGTCGACGAAAATAATATTTACAATGTCGTTCCCGACGTGCCGTTTACGTTCGATCTGTCGTGAGGAAGAGTGGTGCCAGTTTCATGTACGTATGCATGATTCAACATTTAGAAAGGATGCAGTTACAAAAGGGGGAAACCGAAAACAAGGAGGTTTGAAACACGTCTTATGCAACGCGATAAAAATACAAAGTTTATTTTGTGCTCTACAAATCCTGTTAGTTATTTTAGTGTGTCCATTTTGTTGTACTTTTTGACTATTGGGAGGCATTATTTCTACTAGCGGTTCACACTTTGGCCACCAGCTTGACATCGTCTCTAATTGTCCAGTAATTTCATAATCTGACGCTATCATAAACATTGAAGCCGTTTCGCGTTCTATGCTCCGGCTGGTTTCGATAGATGTGAATCGTATCATAGTTTTGTTTCAGTGACTTACCTGCCGTATGAACCATTTAGCCATCAGATGCAAGGAACCGGCTTTCTGCTAGTGCCAGTTGACCTGATTACCAGAACTTGTGGAAGCGATTTAAGACTCTGACTCGACATGCTTAACGACCGGTCGATACTCAAAGCCCGGCAGTGGTGTCAAACGAAGCTTATGTTATGGAGAATGTATGTCCCAACCATATCGCGCAAGCGCAATCAGCTAGGGCTCAGACACTTTTATTCATACACCAGTGAACATGATTTAACCAGTCTCTGCATTTACAAGAATTCAAAACCTTTTCCGACAAACCTCCATAAGGAATTTATATTCTGCGACCAGACAGCGCTAATACACTCATGTAGTGTTCCACAAGGCTCAGCACTGGGACCGCGCTTATTCCTGATGTTTATCAACGAGCTGTCAAGCGTGATCTCCTCAAATTTCCTGCTTTCCGCCGATGACGTCAAGATATGGCGGACGATTAGGAACAATAAAGATCACAATAGACTCCAACATGACATAGATTTCATTTATAAATGGTCAAAGAGGAACCTGCTCCAGTTGAACATAGCTAAGTTGAAGATGATCCATCTGCTTCACCAGCCGGTGAGCGCTTCCAAGCTTAGAGACCACACCTTGGAGAAGGCCTCTCAAGAGCGGGACCTGGGCGTATTGGTACAAGAAGAACTCGGGTGTTCAAAACAAACAGATAAGGCGACGAGGACCGGCAATCAACACTTCGGCCTGCTACGTAGAGCCTTCGGTTGGTTTGAACCCACAACATTTCCCTAAATGCTTAACATCTAGTTGCGACCGAACCTGGAATATATTATTCAGGCATGGCAGCCGTGGCAGAAACAAGATCTTGTTGCTCTCGAGACTCCTCAATGTAGGGCAACCAAGAACGTCAGGGGCCTCTTTCATCTGACCTATCAGCTTAGACTGAAATCTCTAAGAATCTACAGCAGTCGATATCGGCTTTTGCGGGGGATCTCATAATGGTTTATCAGATTCTGAAGAACCCAAGCCACATTTGCCGTCCGCTGCTGGAACTGAACCACAACACTAAACTAAGAGGTCACCCTCTGAAACTGACAATTCAGTATAGCCGGCTTGAATGCCATAGAAATTTCTTTTCTCTTCGCGTGTGCCAGCCTTGGAACGCCCTCCATAACTATGTCGTCTCTGCACCCAATCTGGCGATATTTGAAAAAGGAGTTGACGATGTGTTGCTCCTTTTGCATTTCATTTTATGAATTGGTAGCCGGGGGCTACAAAACGCAATCAAACGGTGTCATACCAAACTCCCAACCAATGGATTTATGGATTTATACTTTCAATACGCGAATATCCCGCTATTCTACATAAGTCTATGGTGAAACCACCAAAACGCTTTTCACTTTACCATGCAACTTACTTTTCGTAATCATTTCCATCCCACGGGACTCGTTAAGCATTGCTTTTTTACCCGTAATACACCATTCTTCCACTGTTTCATTGTTTCCGAAATGTTTCGTATATATTGTGCCAATTCACTTAGCTACCCAGAAAGTTCTCTGTGAAAAATCATATACGCCACCAAGCCCAGTAGAACATTGAGGCTCGGCACTTTTCTGAGCTAGTAAAAATGCTTACTGTGAAGAGATGGTTTATCGTCTCTGGATCGTGTAGTCGCGTACGGAATGCGCATTCGTCTTAGTCGATCCTTTCAGCTTGCGCGTGGAAACAGTTTGGCGAGTAAGTCTCACGGCTGGCACGAATCCAATTCTGTTAGCTACTTTTCGGTGCACGTATACAATCGGCAGGTCGTTTGCTTCGACTAAGCGAATCGTTACGTCCAGGCCGTTATAAAAATATAGCCGTCAGTAGGCAGAGAAAATTTACACGTCATTTATATCTTTGAACTACTGTATTATATCAGCAGTGATAGATATTCTGTAGTTAATCTCACTTAACGTCTAATACCACTATTCATTTGACATGTGTATAAATCCCAGACACTGAGTTGGTGAAAAGAATCGAGTTTGATGTTGCGCGGTCACTTGTAAGACATTCGTCCAATATGCAGTTAAGTTGTATTGGCTACCCTTGTCACAGCACTTCAACTTGCGTGGGCGCTGGTGCAACAGCAGTATGGTTAGTTTCAGACAAACTAAGCGATGTTCTAAACCATTATTCATCCCAGCGATCAAAATATCAGTTTTATTCAAAAGTAAATTGTGTGTAGAGTTCCAGACATGTGATATGCACCACAAGTTGTCCTACATTTGAGTCCCAACTTGAGTTATCTTCACATGAAGGGCTCAACCAAGGATAACATTAATCTTATGGTGTAGTGTCTCGGAGTGAATAACACCGAATTCTGTCAAAGGGTGCTCGCTGTGCTCATAAAGAAAAAGAACACCAAGCTGCTACACTTTGAGTGCGGGATTCTAGGAGTGTAAACTTTTAAGCGAAGTTAAGCTATCCTTACGATAATAATAACTATACATGTCAATACATCTAGCTTAAGCGTCTTATGTTGGGAAACTTGTCTCATCAACCTCAGTCCCAAGAGAGCTAGAGACAGTGGGAATACTGCCGTTTGACAGGTTCTAATCCAACGTTAATCATTTTTATTTCATCAGACGCTTCAGTGATAAGTAGGCAAAGTAGTAAGAAATGGTTTAAACGAATCCGTGTTTTATTGAGTAACCTTTCAAAAGTAGCCACACGGAAAAATCACAGCGAAAGAGTTATCACTTCACGCAGAGAGCAATCAATGTGCTATAAATGATGTGGTGGTTTTCAAAGAAACCCTGGTCTATGTTTCTCATGAAGACATTGATGTCCAAGCGGTGTAGGTCTAATTGCTTATACAACAACCCCTGAACCTGTGGAGGCGGATATTTCGGGTGTAGTAATGGAAGTATGGGTGCATGAGAAGCGACATATTGCAAAGTGCTTCTGTATAAAGATGAACTCACTGGTAGTGAATAGAGAATTAAGACTACCTCAGCAGTCGTGAGACATTTACTGAACACCGGTTACCAGATCCAAGCCTCACATTCTCATTCTCGACCGAAAGCCGTCGCCGGTCTGTGTGCAAAACAGCTAACAGTGGCACTTAACCTACCGTGGTCGTGCGAAACGCGTCTGTCGGCCACCATTTGGCCACCACCCGATCAAATTTGACTGGCTCTGCTGCGCCTATCCTTGGTTTCATGCGTGTACTTGATGAGATTGCGAGAAATGACGACTTTATAACACAACCTGCAGCTCTGATGTTCTTATTTTAGGTCGTAAATTTATTTGTCAACTTGATAATTGCGATTGGGCTATCATCCTCGTGAGCAGCATTTCCACCCCACCATCAGACGTTGGCATGGCCGCAGCGCCCACCGCATGATGTTTCGGATATGGCGGGTAGTTGCTCATCAGCTGACTTGCAACAGTCACGCTTGGGGCACATGTGAAGCTAAGATCACGTGATATTTCACATGGACCGGCTAACAGTTGTGTGGTGTCTGGACCGGATTAGTCAGGATAGACTGCTTTTACCATTTGGTTCACAACACTGCAGACTCGGCAGTCATCTAATGGGATAAATAAAACCATTTTCCTTTGGACGCGATAGTCAGACTGTTTATCGGATCTATAGTGTACGTAAAACGAAGGTTAGAAAGGGACATCTGGTGCGACTGTGACGGTACTTAGTGGCGTTTACGCTGCGCATGCGCCGAGCCCTCTATTAGCGCCAAGGTGCTATAATCGCACAAAGGTGTTTATCGTAGTCGGGTTTTAGCAGACTCGCTGCTAACAATTTTGGTAAGTGACTATGCACACATGCCTTGGTTTGAAGTGATCTGGAACCACTGCGAGCACACAATAACAGTAACGAGATTTGTGGATTAGTGGTTTTATTTGAAGCTAATGGAATCCAATCCATGCCTGTATGGCTTCATCAGACGCTTATTGATCAACTCACAGCTATCATCTCAATGTCAGACACTAAGTATCGCAAGTTTGATAGGATATACCAAACTGCTTCACCCTCGAACTCACTTGTTGACGATGTTCGCTGGAGAACGGTAGCATGGTCGAAACATGAAACATGATCTCGTGTCCTTCGTACACAGTGTAGACAGAGTATGAGCCGGTCGTATCACCTGGAAGGGGAGGTTTAGCATAGCGTACGATAAGCAGTTAGCACCGTATGGTGATTTTATCAGAGACAATAACTGTCGCAAACACGCCGGTTTACTTACTTCCATGCATGACTATGGCTTATCGGAAAATAAGTGCAGCGTTAGTCATTCTCTTGGTGCTGTGTTGTCATCATTGCAAGTAGCAACCACACTGTAGTGGCATTATCCCAAGTATCCTGCATGTACTTAGCAGGTCAAAAGATAAATCTAATTAGGATGTTTCGTTAATCTACAGCTCATTTACATTTCTTGAGAAAGTAGTGGGTGATTTGAGTGATATAACCAAAATTTTATCACATTTTAACTTAGGCAGACAGCCATCACTCTTGAAAATGCACAGTGCGGCTGGCTCGTTCTTTCGGAAATCGTCAGCAGTGTGCATTCCATCTGAGCCTATGAAACCGTACCTGCAACTCGACTATTGCCAGACGTTCGAAATATGTGGGACTGGAAAGACCATCGTGACTGGATGTGATATAGTGCCGCTCACTATCTAATGACACACGTTCTTACCATGTATAGGGCAAGGTAGATGACTCATCACGCGAGGAACTTCTCGGACTTAAGTCGCCAATAAACTTATGGCTTTGTAAGCAGTATGATCTGCCTAATTATTACAAAACAGCACTGGGGGAGTTGGGTGGTATTGGCGAAATCCATCACATCTAGACTCTGTCAGACATCAACACACGCCCGGAGAAGCACGGTTCGGTCGTTTCATCCTCTCGTGAATCGGCAACGGCGCGCATTTTATCTTGTGGGGCTTTAGCACATTTAGTAGCCTAGGCACCATGGTCGTTGCCGTCCAACGTAGCTCGAACGACTTGACCATAGACTGGCAAGAGTGAGTATCAGGTTCGAGCCTCACAGGGGTCAGGTGGAATGCGCACTACTGATGATTATTGAAAAGACGAAACAGCGGTACAGTGCTTTTCCGAGAGTGTGATGGCTGTCCGACTGAGTCTAGGTGTGGTAAATTTCAACTCATACAATTATATTCTTCCTGGTTAATTCGGTCACACATATTGGTGGACTAGTTGTGGCATTCCACGTCCTACCTGAACTCCTGCTGGTGTGTTGGACGTCATATTGCTCTGCTGTGTCTCTGCAGTCAACCGGTTTCCTTACTTCAGTACCATTGCACATTACATTGGCATCGAGGCCGCATCTGTGATATGCGTTCGCATTTCGCTTCCATTCAGTCACAAGTACAGTACTAATGAGGACGAATGTGAAAATCACATAATAAAAGCCAAAATTCATTTATAAGACACCTGCAACTTGCCGACACCAAACGGTTACATCTAGCCAGCTACCGTCTGGAAATAAAGCGGCCTCGACTAATCGAAATCAGTGCTACTTTCTTTGCTCAGCATCGAAGGTAACGTACGTATCGATTGCCTCGACAAACACACCGGGAGGGACACACATAGGTCCATCTTCAGTACCGAGGACGCGTGGTGCAAAGCAGCTTTCACTGTCAAGTCCAGTGGTGCCCTCTAAACAAACCGAATTGCCGGCAAAAAGTATAAAGCCAACACTTGCTAGACAAAACCACGCTGCGTTAACCCTCGTGTGCACCAATGTTCACGAATCCAAATCTGGAACAATAAAAGGCAAGTTGCAAGACGATCGCAACCAGTGGAGTTCCATCTGCGAGGCGATTGACATTCGGGTTGAGCCTGCAATGCTGCAACGCTCGACCTCAGTGCACTCTGGTGAACCTCGAATTCTTCGAGTAACACTAAACTCAGCAGATGAGACAGAGGCTGTCCTGCTCTCAACAGTTTGTCTTCGCAACTCACCGAGCGGAGTACGCATATTGCCTGATCTGCCTTGGAAAGATCGCCCAAAAGAAGCAGTTGACCAACGCGGCATTGATAATAGAGATAGCAAGAAAACAATATTTGTTCATGGTGTTCCTGAGCTTCTGCATTCTTCTGATCACGATGCACAAACTCATGACCGAGAGCAGTGCTGCTACATCCGCGAAGCACTATCTGTTGACAATGTTATTGCCAAATCCCTGACAAGAGTTCCGACATCACCTAACTACAAGGGCTGCGGTCCAAGGCTAATTAAAGTAATACTACACTCGGAGGGAATGACGCAAGTTCTGTTGGATAGCTGGTTAAAGTTTCGAGCTAGGTTGCCTACAGAGATCCGGCTAAAGTGGATTACGCCAAGGATGCATTACAACTGGATTTATGTATCAAACGGATCTAAGTGAGCGACCATATTTTACTTTGCCCACTCTTTACCTCAATGATCACTGCACCCCAGTGTCTTTCTGAACGTTTACGCTCGATAATTTATTTTAATTTTACACTGATGTTACTTATCAAACTATTCATCTCGGCAGACGTTCGGTGGATGACCCAGACATATTTTGATTTCATTATATTCACCTCAACCATCCTACGGGACGTGTCAAGCACTTGCTTTTATCCCGTGATAAATCATTGTTCATTGTTCATTGTACTACATAGCTACTTTAGGATCAGGACCAATTTAAGACAGGCAATACGATTAGAATAAATTAGCTAACAAGTATCTCGATTGGGAGTAGATAACAGACCCTTTAGTTGTGCTGGTGAATGGCAGTGTCCACTATCCCCTGAAACTAGTCCGAGGCTGACCAGCCTCTTTGGATTTATACCCCAAATTCACGGTCGTAAATCTGTGCGAACCGGTGAGTACTCCATTTTTATTTGCTACCATCACCAACGATAACAATTGCTTAGCCAGTTTTGCGTCGTACCACTTTATTCCTCTAAAACTGTTATACTTCTACCTTTTATCTCACTGACACTCCTTACTTCAACCACTTATGTGCTTTGCCAATTTGTTAGTATTTCTATTGCCAACCTGCGGGACTCGTTAAGTGTATGCTTTTTTACCCGTCATATACCATTGTTCCATTGTTCCATTGTGCCATTGAATGAACTGCACCGGTTTGTCGTCAGTCACTTCATTTCCTGTTGTCAAGACAGTGAGTTCCCCTCCCGTGGTTCGCACTATTTCATATCCAGCAGGACAAATGAAGTTTCGGGCAGACGCAACGAATAACTGTGCGCACACAAGTTATAAAACTAACTGAACTAACATAAACACAGTCGCCTACTGCCCGTTTATACATCTAATGCTTATGGTCAAGTTGCTACCAACATGCGCGAACACTGTTCCCAGCGCGAAGAATCGCAATAAAATGTAAGCGTCTCAAGTTCAGATCGTAGTAACCATGCATGCAGGTCATTCATAAAGGGGGATAAACAAGGTCGTTAGGAAAACGGAAACCCGTTTCTGGAGCAGTAGCACCGAACATTTCCAAAGTCACTTCTGCCTCCGCTACGCACAAAATCATTCCAGTCACCACATGTTGTTGTTGCTAATGCAGATACCACAACGGCTTCACTAATCAATGTTCAAGTTTTCAGCGTTAGGAATCAAAGGGAAACCATTTTTTAACAGTCCCTTTGCGACCTGGAGACGTATAAACGTATGTTAACGAAGAGAAACACAGCAAACTGTCTGTTCTTCGCTGATTCTGTTGGCCGCCCCTTTTCACTTAGCCATGTGATGCAACCCACGTTGTTTATATTAATCAGCACTTTCACAGTAGCATTTTAATACCAGAATTATTGGATTACACAAGGGAATGTGCTATGACAAAGTCTACGACAAAATAGATTAAAATGGTTGGAATGAGTCAACTCTGGTTTGTGCTTCTTGTTGCCGCATAAGCCTTGACAATCCATCGTTAGCCATGTTATAACCAGGTACGTTCGAGCACACTGCAATAAAGTAAATACTTTTCTGGATAATTAAAGCATACTGTATGGATCGGCCCATCGAAACGAACACTATCCTATAGTCCGTGAACATAGCTCTATATTCGGTCTGTTGTGCATGTGACTCTGGCAAGTGACTGTCTATTCTCGTCTTGGCCAGCCTCCTGGCGGTGTATTTTCTCTATATAGTGTCGCTATCAAAGTAGACCAAAAATGAGACAAACGGATATCCTATGTTATCCAATGGCAGGATATTGTGGATCCCAAAGGGAGATAAAATTGGTTCAGTCAAAGCTTTGTTGAATAAACCGCCGACCACCAGGTGAACAGAGCTCACAGCAGTAGGACGTATCGATTGGAATCTCTTCTCAGCTATCGATCGACCCGGTTGAGCGACAAAATGAGGCCGTCAGCTAAAACATTCACGCTGTGTGAGGCTGAGTAGAAGTGTTATTTTACTCCATGATTAAGGTTGTGCGCTGGTGTAGGCGATAATGTTCACCTCGTATTGTCATTTTGAATGTTTCCCCAAGGTTACTGAATTTAGAGTACAAACCTGACACAAGTCAGTTATATGTGGCGATATGGTTAGGTCACTAAAACAAACGTTAATTACCAGCGTACGCAGTGCGACAAGAGAACCGATTCAATAGGCGGTCGTTCATTTCCATCGAAATATATAATGTTATTTAGGGTAACACGTCCATTATCTGAAGTCTTTCAGTGAATTGAGTGGATATTTTGCACATGAGCTCATTGAACGAAATAAACGAGCTTTTGTACATCGATTGACCTCAAAAATCACCGACAGCAGGGAACCTGCTGGCTTTATTAAAACAAGGTAACAACACCCAAATCTTAAGTTATAACAAATAATGTAGACTTTTTGTTTGCTAAAAACCACAAGAAACGTAGGTTCAACCCGTCCTTTGCTACACGTAGATCAGTTTCAATGATCTTGTTTATCTAAGTTTGTTGTCCGTTTGCATTGTCCGCTATACCAGTTGATCGTGCTTGAAATTAGCAATCTTTCTAACCATTAGCAAGCACTTGGTAACCAAAAATCTCTAGATAAATGCAGAACTAAACAGCCGTCTTATTTTGTTAGTATATCCACTGTCGTTGGATAAAACGGTTATGGGGATTTCAAATTCGCAATTCATTCCAGAGTTCATCACTAACTACATGCTTACTTTTGGTGTCCAGACCTCCCTTGAACCGGTCCCAAGATTTCAGGCAGATCTGATCTCCCAAAAGCTTGACAAACCGATCAAACTCTTCGCTTCCGCGTTCTGTATCGGAAGACAATTGTTGATAGATTAGGTGGATCAGCGATGACTGCTTAAGTGATTGCATAGCAATTATCATGTTTTCTCAGGTTGTTTGTCCAAGTAACTACAGTGGTCTCACTATCTGACTTACCATTGTTGTACATCTGCTCGTCGGAAGTTTGTCCCTCCTTGCAGTAGAGAACGCCGAACTTGAAATTGACTGAGCCCTGTGGTAAAAAGCAAGGCAAGCAGTCGTCACACATGTGCTGGCGTAGTTTGAACATCATGAAAAAAGGTGCAAGTGTATCCAGACGACACAGAATAGAAGCAAACGCGGTTGAACTCAAGATGCTTACAAACTTCGGTGTGACGCGGAAGGATTCGTTTTTTATGCAAATAGACTCGACTTGAGCGTCTTTCACACCAGTTCGATTCAGTTTGATGAGCGTACAAATATGGACAGATGGTGTTGTTCGGTTGTGGATGCTACCTTACCAGACCAATGTCATAGCTGCCCACACCATCGGCCAAGGCAGTTCACCGCGCGGACGTAAAAACATCTGGTCTCGTACTCTAAGCGGATTTACTGACACATCTCTCATGACACGCACGTTTGCTTACACTCATTTGATCCAGCTTCAGCAGCGCTAATTAGTACGTTCCATCTCTCGGACCTAACCTGCGTAGATCATCTGTGATTTTAACATCGTGGTTTTTGTACTGGTCCCACGGAAACGGAATCGAGGAATTTACCGAGCCCCAGGCCACTAAGCAATAGTTGTGGTCTCAAAGGAAAGCCAACTCAGAGATCTATAGGACGAGCTTTCAGTCACAGCTGTCGACCGTTAAGCGAAAAAGCTATCCGGCATTTTGTGTCCCCAGCGCTTACTCGTTTTATTTAAATCCCAGAGCGGAACGGGTAAAAGTTCCATCCGCTCAATACTTGTCTGCCAGCCGTGCACACATCGAACGTGTTGACCTTGAAAATACAGTGACAGCTAGACAACCACATCACTGACCGACGTAATGGTTTTTAACTACCAATTAACCGTTGCAGCTTGTTCCGCGTCAAGGTTGACAGTAGTGTGTGGCTTTGCTTCGTGTCCTAAGAAGGTACGAACCGGAATTCTATGTGGAAACTGTGAAAACAAGTTTCATTCTGAATGTGCAAAGTTCACAGTAAGCCAGTTGAAGATGCATAATAGTGAACCAGTTCTCTATGATTCTGTGAAGTATGCATGGTTATCCCACTGGTGAAGATAGTGCATGACCTAGTGCGGAAACATGAAAGACTGCTGGTGGCCATTGAATCAAACAGGAAAACCAAAGTTGCCTCATTTAAGGAACCTTTGACAGTGAGCAAACCCCGGAACTTTCCAGTAGGCTTCGCTACAAAACAGTGGAAGAATGCTGGGCAGAACATCAAAAATGCGTCTCCTGTGGTTTTAGAAGTCAACGCTACCAGCTGCCCAAATAAGCCTAAAACGAGGACCGCCAATTCGATGGGAATAAGTGCGATCTGGGCCTAATCCACCCTCCAAACTGTTCCAAAATTTCAGTAGAACGTCGATATTGTTGGTGGTTGGAATATGTTTTCTGCCAAAACCAACTGGAAACGTAGGTCGTCAGTTCCTCCCACTGGGCTCAAAGTAAATGTAGAGGGGGAACTTGTACTTTCACAGCCTCCACCGGTTGTATGTAGACCAGCTAGGCGGCTGACATCAATCCGAGCTATACGTAGTTTACCACCGCTAAGTAGCACTAACGTTCCAGAGTCAACAACAAATTTCTTAAAAGGAAAACAACTCTATGAGTTGGACCAGTGGAACTCAATATGCGACATCATTGATGTTGTAGTTAAGCCCTCCAAGTTGGCACGGAGCACTTGTAACCCAAACACACAGCACTACGGTGAACCGAGAATTCTTCGTGTTCTATTGACTTCCGCTCATGAAGCAGAAACTATCCCGTTGACGACAGCACGCCTCCTGAATTCGACAGATTCCAACCGCATCTTCCTGGATTTTCTGTGGAGCGAGTCCAAAAAGGCGAAACAAGATTTGGAAGTACACCGAAGGGAATCCGTGGCTAGGACCATTCTTGAACACGGTGTTCCCGAGACTGGAGGTCATGATGAGTACGAAGCGACCGCCCAGGATCAAGAGTAGTAGCGATACGTTAGCGAGACCTAGTCCCTGGAAAAGGTCAGATCACAGTTGGTCCCGTGACTTCGCAGGTCTTCAAAAAAGAAAGGAAATGGCCCGAGAATTGTGAAAGTGGTGCTACAATCCATGTAAATGTCAACTATGGTGTTGGTGAGCTGGTATGTCGGCCGTAACAGCCTTCGTTCCGAGCTCCGGATTAAGGCAGCTTCCTCTAAGCAAACGTACGAAAGCAGCCATTTAGTCGGACCACCTCCAGATAACGATTCGGATAACTTCACAGCTAACCAAATGAAACTGGCAAACACACCCCATACACTACATATAAAGAGAGAAGCATATAGGTACTGGCGGAAGCACTGGATCTGATACAGTTCCTCACCCCACCCAAAAAACGATGATTTGTCGACCTTTCACCGGTCGACACAATATCATACCCAAAATGCACCTCCCACGACTCATTGTCAAGAACATAGAAACTTGTCTGCCTGTGCACCAAAGCACTAGGTCTACTGAGCAAGCTTGCCGAACTGCAGCTACTTCAAGCATCATCCGCCTGGGATCCAATTTTCGTAACGGAAATTTGTCTGCACTCAGAAATCACCGACTCTGAGGTCGTGGTAAATGGCATTTGAAACAATCGCCCCTGTAACAGCGGTGGGGTACTGTTATACTATCATAATGACGTATAGTGCGAACCGGTGGACGATCCGGAATCGCTCTGGTGCAGTCTGAGACTAAGATGCGACGACACTTGAATTTTGGCAGTTGTTTATCTGCCCCCAATGTCCACCCCAGAGATGGACGCCCGCCTGATAATTCTATTGGTGCAGGTACTTCGACACCGATACAACCATGTTCTTCTCCACGATAACTTCAATGTTCACGATTTGGAAGTATTGGCTTCTCCCAACAAACAATTCAAGGCAGGCCTGCAAGATATTCTTGCAAGGATTGCGCTCTTTAGCCATGTCAGTTCGCCAACCAGAATCAGGGTGGGAAACAAGCAATCTGTGCTCGATCTAGTGCTCACGAACGAAGAGCTCGTGCTCGTGAAACCAAAGATGGAGAGCCCTCTGAGGTGAAGTGATCAAGTAACAGTACTTTACGACTGTTTGTTATGCGGAATGTCCGCAAGAACATAGTGACTTGTTTCAAACAAGCACCCATTACTATACACTTACCGAACTTGTTTGGGATGCAGTTTCGGAGTTTTCGGACAATTGCCCCATTGATACTGCATGGACGGATTTTGCTAGCAAGTTCAACAATCTGCTTAAATCCGTATCTGCAAACAAGCCCATTCGTTCTTCAAGAGCACCCTCAAACATTGGGAGCAGAATCCAAGAACGCATGGCGTTAAGAGACGCAACACCGCATGTGTACAGAGTGAACCCTACGCCTGAAATCCACACTCGTCCGTGAGGATAAATTAGTACGCCAGCAGAGCCTAGCAGACAGGTTTTGTGCTAACAACCAGCTTCTGAACAGCCTCCGGAATGTGAAGCTCGTTGTCCCCCACGCCTCAGCAAATGAACGTGCTCAAACAGCCGAGGATGCAGCCAAGGTTCTACAACTACACTATGCATAAATATTTCGACGCACCACCAGCAGACGTCACATACCTGTCCCATTCCCCCAGATGCGAATATGCAGACATCTCACTATCAGTTCGGCGACCGTTCTGAGGAAGTTAATATCGTTGCGCACCCATAGTTTCCCCGGAGTTGATGACCTTCTCCAAAAAGCACTGCTGTAGTAGGTACGTGGATAACTGAGCCAATACCACGATTTTTCCAAAGATGCTTGGATTAAGAGCAGGTCCCTGACATGTGGAAGCAAAGTATCATCACCACAATTTTCAAAGTTGATAGCCGTTCGCAGCCCTTCAACTATCGGCCAGTGATTACCCTCCCGGTGCTCTCAAGGGTGATGGAGTCAATCGTAGTTGAGGCGCTAATTGGTTACTTTGAAAGATCATGATCTAGATCTAGGTCATAGCACCGGAACAACACCGGTTTCGCAAGCATCGGTCAGGTGCTTCCACACTACTGATTGTGCGTGGCAGTTGAACCTAAATAGCCGAAGGTGGGACCGGCACTGCTATCATCAAGCTCTAATTTGCTAAAGCCTTTGACCACCGAAATCACCGGATCCCTCAGCAAAAGTTGCAAGCGTAAGGAATTGGGGACCCGGTCCTTGCATAGATCGGAAATTTCCTGCTTTAGCTGCGGCTTCAGATTTGGGTTAGGGATTCCTTTGCTGATCCTATCGACGTAGACTGCGGTGTCCCACAGGGATCGGTGTTAGGTCGGCGCCTATTTCTGACCTTCATCAAAGAACAGGCGCGTGTCATCGAGTCCAGCTTCCTTATTTGCTCCGAGGACATCAAGATTTGGTTGGTGATCGGCTGTCAGAACGATCAGGATGTGCTGCAGAGAGGCTAAAACCGTGCCTCTGAATAGTCAAAGGCAAAGCTACTTCCGTTTAACGCGGACAAGTGCAAGACTGTACACGTACGCCACAGACACATACATATAAGCTTGGAGACTACGTGCCGAAAACCGCCTCACATGAGCGAGAAGTTGGGGAGTGATGCAACACCACCTCGGCTGTTCGGCGCAGTCTTTGAAAATGTCCAAAACTGCTAACCAGCACCTTGGTCTCTTGCGAAAGGTGTTCGGGTGGTTCGGTCTCTCCATCGTCCCCAAAATGCTCCATGCGTAAGTGAATCCCCATTTGGAGTACGCGACTCATGTTTGGCAACCCTGGTTAAAACGCGACCAGGTTGCACTGGAGAGCGCAAAGCGAAGGTGTTACATCTGTCGATGATATTGGTTAGTTAGTTTAGCCCCACGGTGTTCTTATTGGTGTTCTTATTGGCATTGACCAATCAACAGTTCCGCACTCCATGCTTTAACTCGTGTGTCATGTGAGCCATGTTGCAGTACTTCGCCTGATCCAAGTTGTCTCATACTGTCTTTTTCTTGCCTAACTGCGATCTGGGGGCCTTTTTTGCTTGACTACTTTACTACGTATTATTGGCGACGGGATCCAAATTTACCCCATGATTAATCCACCTGCTAACTTTTGGTCTTCGGTCGAGAACAAACGGACCTTATCAAACCGGATGTGGAAGAAATCACTTGTTAATAACCAAGCACTACTGTCTGTTTTGAATACTACAATTTCACTTTCGGAGTCCCACAAAATAAGACTATTCAGATAAGCGCTGGGAGATGAAGGCCCGCTAGGTTATGATGCACTACATGTGGAAGATTGTGACACTATTAGATTGGCCCTTGTATGTATATTCCACGCTGTGGGCATTGAAACAGAATGATTATACTGCGAGATACTACTTTTCAAAGTTTGTACAGAAATCGAACGAAAGCATCAACCACTCCATTGCACACATCCAACAGTTTCTTCCCGAGTGTAACTACAATGAAATTCCGCCCCGACAACTTTGAAGAAGAGATGAAAATACAGTGCTTAATTGCGGGGATTCTAGACGAAAATGCAAGGGAACCTTTTTATTTTTGAACGAGTCAGATAACACTCGGGAGAATGTTTATCTAATCGTTCGCCAAAGGGAGACTATCTCGCACCAGCTACGTTAATGCACTGACCCTTCCAGTTGTCGATGCTGTCCACACAGCTGGTAAACCACAGACTCCAAGTGAATATCGAAAACACTTGGTATGCTATCGCTGCGGAATGCAAAATGCTCGTATTTCTGAGTGTCGCCACAAACAAAGCATCTGTCAAAGATATGGTAAAACAGGCCACCTAAGCAGCGTGCGTAGAACAGAACCCACCCCACCAACTAATCTCAATCGAAGCGCCATAATAAGCTGCCTCCTACGGAGAAAAAACCTTCTGCTAGCTCCACACAATGATCTAAGTTCCGTCTACTTGAATACCATATAACCTAAATGCCCTCCATATACGATTCGTTTGATGATCGAGAATGAACCGATCAATTTGGGAATGGACACAGAGGCTGAAGTTGACATTATAAACGGTGATTCAATTGAGGGTCTGCCGACCATACAACTATGTGAATCCAAATTGCAAACCTACACGGGAGCTGCTGTTAGGGTCTTTAAAAAGTGCATGGTTAAAGTCAGGCACTATGAGCGGGAATTAACTGATCCTGATACCTGGGAAGAGACCAAATCTCTTGGGCAGAAACCGGATCCGATACTTCCCAGAAACAATGTAGACTAATAAGGTCGTGATCAATGACAGCCGCCGAAACGGTCTGTAGAACCAATTTTCTTCTTTCTACGAAAATGAGTTGGGAAAGCTGAAGCCTTTCAAATATTCCATCAAGCTACGGGGAAAACCAGGGTCACATTTTACAAGACTCGAACATTACCGTATGCTATGCGTCCCAAATGTGAACTAAGACTACAACGGCTACAATCCGAAGGCGTAATCATGCCTGTACAACACTCGGATTAGGGTACCCCAATGGTTCCGTTACTCAATCCGGACGGTACCGTTCGTAAATGTAGGAACTATAAGGTAATTCAATCAAGCTACCAAGGTGGTAAGGCATCTTTTGCCACGGATCAACCATTTGTACTCGAAGTTATACAGTGGTCAAAAATTTTCTAATCTTGATCTTAGTCATGCATATTCTCAAGTTGAACTTGATGAAAACTCACGCGAATTAACTACCATAGCTACACTACTTGGACTATTTCAGTATAACCGTCTTCCTTTCGGAATGTGTACCGCCCACCAACATCTGCCAGCGATTTGTGGATAACATTGCGAAGGACATACCCTTTACTTGTGCTTATTTGTATGGTATCCTGGTTTATGACCGAAGTGATACCGAACATTTACAGACATTTCGGACGGTTTTGGAACGCTTGGAATCGATTGGATTGAAACGGAAAATAATCCAAATGTGAGTTTTGTCTGAATCTGTTTGTTATTTTGGCTACAAACTTGATAATAGAGATCTACATGTTTTGTGGTATAAAGTAGCCCCAGTTATACACATAGCGCAGCCTAAGAATGCTGGTGAACTTCTATTATTCTTCGGAATATTATCACACTATCTTCGTTTTTTTACGGGGGGGCAGCAACCATTTTTAGCTCATTTGAATGTACTGCTAGATAAAAACACCCCGTATGTGTGGAATAATGAGCATCACTCCCCTTTCAGTCGTGCCAAAAACGGTTTAGCATCAGTGCCACTTTTAGTTCACCATGATAGCAGAAAGCCTCTGATCATTCGGTGTGATGCTTCTCCATACGGAGTTGGAGCAATTTTGTGTCATAAAATCCTGAATGGTGCAATTCATCCTATTGAATTCGCTTTGCGTGCGTTACAACCGGCTGAAAAAATCCCTCAAGGCTTGATCGAGAGGCTCTATCAGTTTACTTGGGTGTCAAGAAATTGCAAAAGTATATTTGGGGCAGTCATTTTGAGATTCAAACTGATCATAAACCGCTGATATCCTTTTTGGAGGAATCCAAGGGGATCCAACAAATCTTTTCACCTAGAATAGAACGATAAACCCTAATCTTTAGTGCGTACGTATACAAAATATCTTACATCCCACGCTCTAATAATTGTACGGCGGATGCGCTGTGTCGGTTACCGCCCGCGACCCCCGCAGGGCCAATAGACGAAACGGTGGAGTTAGTTCAATTGATGCAGTACCCCTTTGACAAGGGACGTCATCCGTCCATGGACTGATCGGGATCGCAAACTATCCCCCGTGCTAACTTTCACGAAACTGGGCTGGCATAGTAGAATTCCAGCTGATTTAAAACCTTTTGGGCTTCGGGAAAATGAGCTGAATACACACCATGGTTGCTTATTTTGGGGCTAAGGTTTGGTTCCACCGTTGAAAGTGCGCTCCTTCATTCTAACCGTACTTCACAATGAACATCCAGGTGTTGTCTGAATGAAAGCCATTGCGCGCGGCTATTGTTGGTGGCCCGACTTAGATGCCGAAATTGAAAACTACCTGAAAACGTGTGATATCCGCCAACCATATCAGTCGAATAAACCTCCAGGTCCAATGCCCCTTTGGCGTTGACCTGAAAGGCCGTGCCAGCGTATCTATGGAGATTAGTTTGGTCCTTTGAAAGGAACATTTTTCCCGTTGATAGTTGATGCCTATTTGAAATGGATCGACGTTTCTCCAGGGTCTCATCCCACAGATGAAACAACCATTTCAATGTTGCGATCATGGTTTGCGGTTTTCAAAATACCTGAAACTGTTTGTAAAGATAATGAGCTCTGTTCTATCAGAAAGGATTTTGAGCGCTTTATGCAGAGCACTGGAATTCAACATGTGCGTGCAGCCCCGTATTATCCTGCGCCAAATGGATTAGCTGAAAGGGTGGTGCAGACGGTAAAAAGGGGCCTGCTAAAGCAGTTGTCGGGATCCAAGCAAACGCAGTTATACCGATTACTTTTTGGTTACAGAGTAACTCCGACAGAAACCATGGGTAAATCCCCCGCAGAACTGATGTTCGGTAGAACACTTCGTACTAGATTACGCCTAGTATCCCCTAATCGTCGAGCGCAAATAGAAGTGAGACACAACAGGACAGCTATGTTGGACAGGGATCACGATGTTTCCCAACCGGGAGATCCTGTGTATACACCACTTCCCTACTAGCAGTCATGGAATCCCGAAACCGTGATCACAACTAATGGTACCCAGGCTGATCTGGAGTTAAATGGTCGCGTCTTGAGGCGGCATTCAGACCACATACGTCCGCGTTGTGTAGGAACACAAGAAAATGAGGAAAATAGATCTGACTCAGTCCAGCCGACGGTAGAACAAACCATTCAGGATACGGCGTAAACAAATAACTGCCAACCACTGCGCAGATCTCAACGTGTACCTAACCCTGTTGAACATTTCGTTCCCGCTGTATTACTTTCTCCAAGAGAGGAGGGGATGTTACATCCATCGATGATATTGATTAGTTAGTTCAGCCATACCTCCTTCTTATTGGTTTGCCTCGCATTGACCAATCAATAGTTCCGCACACCATGATTTAACTCATGTGTCATGTGAGCCATGTTGCAGGGCTTCGCCTGATACACTTTGTCTCATACTGTGTTTTTCTTGCCTAACTGCGATCTGGGGGCATGCTTTGTTTGAATTCGTTACTACGTCCTAGTAGGGCAACCAAAAATATATAAAGAATGCTGCACATGCCGTACTAATTTCCAACTGAAAGCTTTAGGCCTGTACAGTGGCTTCTCGCCGTCAACGGGGTGACGTCAATCTGGTGTCCCAGATCATGGAAACACCCGTTCACGCTTGCCGCCACCTCCTGAAGCTTAGCAGCAACACAAAATTGGGGAGTCACCAGCTGAGACTGGCCACGCTACACAGTCGGCTGGAATGCCGCCGTAACTATTTTTCTCTTCGAATTTGTCGCCTCTGGAACGCTCGTTCTATTCTTGTTATTTCTGTGCCCACGCTACCCGTATACAAAAAGACTCGACGACAACTACAACACTCGTATTGGCTGATCTGATTTTTGTTCACATAGTAACAACCGGACGCAGACAAACATTGTGCTCACCAGCCCTCACGAAACCGGTCTAAACGGATATAAATGCGTGTGTAAACGTTTACACATGTGTGCTATCAAAGATGACTTACAGTGGGTGTATACTTGCGAATTTCTCCGTGAGTCCCCCAGTGTGGATCTAAATATACTGACAATTTTGCATATACTCCAAATTTCACTATGAGCATCCTGAGGAACCTGTTAAACCACAGCTTTTTACCTGTATAAAACATTGTTCCATTGTTCGCTGTAGTGGTTACAGTAAGGATGGGTGGCAGCAGTCTCCCTATTTCTATGTCAACGTAACCCACAACGCGCAGCGTGCGTCTGGACCAAAAGAAAGACCATGGACGACTTTTGTTGCAAAACCAAATCTCGTAGGAACATGATGACGGGCATTTTGATGACAGTCACGGTGGATGTGGTGTCGGGTAACGCTTCTTCAACACGCACTTTACCAATCTAAGCATCGGTTTAACCTCCTTAGCAGATTTACAGTATTATCTGAGCTTAACACGATCGTGGAGAGTATGCACGTGGTCTCTCTACCCGAATAGCAGCTGCCTAATGGAATCAGAAATCCAAGTGTCACGGTAGCAACTTTCAACATGATGTATCCAATTGGAAGGAGAGCTAGTTCTGATAGCCAACATTCCACAAATTATACGGACACTGAGGAAGTATTCGATGCATGCTTGTTGCATTTTCCTCTTTTGATTGCAAGTGGCAAGAATCGAAAGCATTTCGTTCGGGGTACTATGAATCCAGCGTTATTTCTCTAGCAACCTACAGTAAGTAAGCAGCTAAGGACTTGGCTACTGAATATGTAAATCAAATACCATCGAAGCACAATGAGGCTAGCTATAATGCACTGGGTAATGAGCCCCGATTATTTTGCCTACTGGGAGCGTACCTGAAATCAATAAATGCTATGTATTACTGACTCGGATACCTTTCAAGCACAGTACACTCGTGGACCTTTGCTGCATACTGGAGATTCCACAGTATGTACCTATACCGTTCAACTAGACCTTCACCCAAATATATCCATTCAGGATACGGTCCTCGAGATCGGAATGACCGAGGTTTACCTCAAAGTGATCCGAGATCTCAGTAGAGGTTGCGAGTCGCAACCCAACCACACAGCGTGCTTCCTAAATTCAACTTGAAATACAAATATTCCTGCCCGGAGTTTAAGGTCTGTTGAGTAAATCGTTCGTTTCGCACGGATGTTGTCATTCAATATGCAAGCCCTATAGCACGCTAGGTACAACTGTCTGTAGACCGTCAAGTGGTAGATCGTTTTTTACTAGTTCGGGCATTAGTTACGTGCGTTGGGAGGGAGTCCCAGGGCTGTGGCATCTGAAGGGATAAAACTGCCGTCGACATTTCAGTCAGCTGTACTGTCTGGCCAAATTCAACTGATGGCCCCCTCAGAGATCTGTTTGGATTGAGTTTGAAAACACAATGGTGTGGTGTTAGCTGGTAAGCAAGCAATCGTTGCACAAACAGACAGCCCCTACTATCACGGCGAAGTCGTGTGTCTGCCTCAATGCGTTCGACCAGGCTATCGATCGAGTGCGCGAGTGAGATTTTAGAACACCGCTGATTGTACCGGAACGGCAGAAAGGAGGATAGAAGACTTGTGGGCTGATCCGTTGTGTCTCCTTTCTTTTGACGCGGCTGGGATACCCAACCACTCAACAGGTGGTAAGTGTGGTTGGGATTTTAGGATATCGCCCAGTAGACGCCGATAATGTCCGCTGTACATTCTCAGCGTTTTTATCTTGTTAGTATGGAAAATGGGATAAACTCATAACGTTCTTTATAGTCCTTCCTTGTGCAGTTTCTTGTGCGATGAGATCGTGCTTTTACCAAGACTGTCAAACTTGGATGGCGCGTTTCACTTACTATCACGCGTAGGTGCCAATAACTCGCGGAAAATCCTTAATCTACCTGTCTAGCATGTAGAACCTTATTCCTCTAGAAATCATCGACTACAATTATTCATGGTTTAGACAAGCCTGCTGTAACGCAGTTCAAACTGTGTATCACTATCTTTCATATGTGTGCACCTTGCGGGCCGCTTACGCTGGCCCTGCTTGTGCCAACCTCAACAATACCGAAGCCATGACAGCCGGCTCCTGAGATCGAAGATGAGTTAGCTCGTACTAACGGTCAACTCAGTTCTGTAAATAAGCAAGTGTCTTTTTTGTTGTCTTATGTCCATGATTATAACTTCTTGTGGTAAGTAAAAAGGGCAACCGAAAATTGTTCCAAAGACAAATGTTAACCAACCTCCTGTTCCTCCAAAGTGAGAGCATCCTTTTGAACCTCAGCATTATTGGCTTCCTTTGGACCTTTTTCAATTCGATGTATGTCAAAAAAGCTGGAAGATGGAAAGACGTACAAAAGGACTAAATGCCCACGGTATGATGAAAGCGGATTTATTGGCAATTATAAAAGTGTGGATACTTGGTCCCGCTAAAGGTCCAAAGTTGCAAACGCATCGCTGCTCCAAAGAGACCACGTAGTCTTCGCGGCCCTCTTCTAACACTACGACTGGTGTTCTGGTTTGTTGCACACACACACTGTCGTCCTCTTGATGGTGGATCGCACAGAGAGTATTGAACCGCACTCTCCGTTGACAAGATGTAATTACCTGCGCATGAGGTGTGAGATAATTCGTGCACAAGGCCAGGAGTCTGGAGAAACGGATATCGGAGCACTGTCCAACGGTAGTAAGGAAAAGCACCCCCAGCTATGCATATATATATATATATATATATATATATATATCCCACAATCTATGTACTGATATTATGCCATCGGGACTATGGTGGAATAGGAAAACAGGGTTAGAGTAAAAGAATTGAAACGAACAATCTTTTTTGGTCTATTTTTCCACCCGCAGTTTTTGAGCTTTTGGATGTTTTTTATTGCGGGAGAGAAGGCGAACCACCGCAACAAGCAGAGATAAACGCCTGCCACTGAGTCCGGTTTCGAGCCATGACTTCCAAGGTTACCAACCAACGGCACTCAGCATCATTGGGACCGCATCAAGGGTGTCGGGAGGGCTCAACCGTGACCAGCTGTTTTGTCAGCTTTTCATCCTGCTTCTCCAAGTTGTAGGCTATCCACCAGCTGCATAAACAATTCCATTCCGAAACACTGCGTCTAAAGTGGACTTCAGAATAGGACCACTGATGATTTCAGAGCATATTATATCGTGACAAAAAGGCCCCCTAAAGAGCTCGGAAAGTGAAACATGCGGACATCAGATGCTCTCGCAACCAGGTCAGAGCACTGAGCTGTGTAAGTAGATAGCCGAACAGAACTTGGGTGTTACCTACCCGGAAACACCGTTATTTGACCTCCTCAGTTAAAAATAGCACGCATGGAGCCCGGGGCCATTGGGGTGTCAGTCGAAACCTCTACCCCAAAGCCACTGAGTCGCGGCGGCCAACACTTATGACAGCGGTTAGTTACTGCGTGATTAGCTTTCGAGGCGCATCGTGATTCCCATTGAAGTGATCCGTGCTCAACTGGGAGCGGAAGTGAGGCATATCCATATTGGGTGTTGTCCGCCCAAAGTGCGGCCACAATTCTGTCCCCCTGGCAGCTGTCGCTCACCCACAGGGGAACTGGTTGCGAACGAAAGTAGAATGTCAACGATCCAGCGCAGGCAACTTGTAGACGCTGGAGACGGGCAGCGGACAAGCCAAACAGTCTCCCAAATTGACGACAGTTTAGCAGTACATACATGTATTGCTACAAGATGTTGCCTTTGCTACTCCAGGCGTTTTGGTTTTAGCGTCACATGACTACCCGCCGCGATAAGCAAGGAACCACGTTGGAAATTGGGTATTGCCCACCCGAAAACACTGCACAACCACGACGCGTTTCGATGTAATTTCATCTCATCAGGTGGAGACAGCAGGCCTCGATCCCACAACCATTGGAATAGTAGCCGAAACCTCTACCCCATTGGCTACCGGGTCACGGTGGGTAACGCTTGGCTTGCGGGATTGAGGCCTGCTGTCTCCACCAGATGAGATGAAATTACATCGAAACGTGTCATGGTTGTGCATTGTCTTCCGGTGGTCAACACCCAATTTCCATCTGCTTTGCGTACGGCCCCAGTGATCGAGGTGACTATGGTTCATTACAATGTGAAGCACAGTCCATTACATTGAGATTGCGCGTCGCAATCCAATCACACAACGTGTAATCCAAACTTGACCCTCCAATTAGTCATCTACCGTTGTGACAAAAAGTGTTGCACATCCTGACCTGGTAGCCAAAGGAGTAGTAGTGTTGGCTGCTATTCCAATGGTCGCGGGATTGAGGCCTGCTGTCTCCACCTGATGAGATGAAATTACATGGAAACGCGTCGTGGTTGTGTAGTGTTTTCGGGTGGGCAACACCCAATTTCTATCTGCTTTGAGTACGGTCCCAGTGATCGAGGTGACTAAGGTTCACTTCAATGTGAATCACAGTCCATTACATTGAGATCGCGCGTCGCAATCCAATCACACAACGTGTAATCCAAACTTGACCCTCTAAGGAACCACGTTCCTATAAAACAGGATTGGTCAGTCAGCTGGGCTAGTTCATCTGTCTGAACACGCTCGGAATCACATAGTGAAGTTAGTACGATGTAGAATTAAAATGGAAAGCAAATTTCCACTGAACGGCTCACTTCAAAACCTTCTTTGCCGTAAGGGATGTAGTAGGATTGTAGGAAATGCATAATTTTTGACTGCCCTGAAAAAAAACAAAGGGGTCCATGAAGCTCCATGCACACACACGAGAGAGGTGTTTAAGAGAGAAACGTCACATGTATCTGTGCGAAGAATTATGACTCATGGGAGTAATTGGAACCGAAAAGTTTTTACATAAGAAAGACTTTTGAACAGAGTAATGGGCAGACGATGAATTGTTAGTTAACTTTGTGGCAACACATACACATGAAAACCTGAACCCACCGTCTTCCGCCACAGAATAGCTCGATACTGGCTTATTCCGTATGACTGTACATGGGACTTGGCTATAGCCAGCAGAAATGGATCTCGTTCCGTCACGTAACCACAGTATAGCTGATGATCTAGAACAGAGAATGCAAAGAAAGGTGCCGTTTTTAAAAGCACCGCTTCAACAGCTAATGGTGTGTGTGAAAAGGGTCCATAACACAGAACACTAAAATTACTTCGATCACGTCAATTTATGTAGTACACTTTACAAGTACTACATCGTAGCAAGCGTCTTAACAAAGAGCGGGATGATTCCACTACTTAGTGAAACATGGATCCTTTCGGAAAATTCCATTCAGTAGCTTATTACAATTGTCTTCTCAGTTAGATGAGGAGCAGATGAATAGAAATTATTGCAAATAATTCCGTTGTGCTTCTGAACTAACATCATTAATGTGATCAGGTCAGGACGAATAGCAAGGCTATCTTATAAGCGACATTTTTGTCCACCTTAACATGAAATTGCTATTTTTTGTCTGACAAATTTTGCTGACGTTTAATTTGCACTCAAGAATATTATTCTCCAGGGATACCTCGTCGCAGTTGTACGCAACCAAATTGCATCCAAGGGGTGCATAATTGCTCTAGGTGTTTATTAGGTTCTTTCGTTGCCGCTTCTGGCTTATTTCTTCCGCTCTGAGGAGATAAGAATCCTGAACCCTCCTTTGTTGTGAGACGTTGTGTACACCAGACTTCGTGAACCGACATTATAGGGCGCTGTCTCTAGATAAATGACTTGAACAGCTCGGGATATGGTGCTTCCCATAATCTGATGGTAAGTCATAATAATTGCTGGCGGAAGGACTGCGGATACTAGCTCCACGCCTGAGAGAGAGAACGGTCAATACTGTCGGATTTCTTGGGGCCGAAACTGTGGTTTGGAGATTCACTTCATGAAATGTAGGTTGTATACTTACGTGTAATTGTGCCGAAATACCTTCGAACTTATCTGACTTTCCTTCAGTCCAGCTATGTAAAATTACAGTTTCGCGAGCCACATGCTATTCTTTGCAAACGCAAGTACCATGCATAGAAATGACATTACAATTCGGTCATTTCACGTCCCTAGTTGCAGAAATATTTGCAGAGAACAACGGCTCACCGGTCAGCGCTTGTTATGTTTGGTCACGGTTGGAACTGTGCAAACTCTTCGACCAGAAATAGCAACATTTTTTGTTAGAGTGAAGTGTCAAGACCTAGGATAAAGCGCTACAAATGTTTAAACGGCTGTTGTTAGTTCACAACTCATTTGTTACGGTAGAATATAATACTGTGCTACTTTTGATACTTTTGTTTTTTTCTTTCACCACGCAGCTCCATTACATTGTCGTTAATCCATGTGTTTGCACTGTACACCTTACTGATATGATGCAATGAAGATGTGCTGTACTTGTAATCTAAAGCTATTAACTGACTTTACCTAGTCGTGCGCGGCCCCATTGACAACACAAATGGGACTCATGCGGCCCTTGCAGGGTCTACATTTCTACTTGACTGTTTTCAACAGCTTAATAGTGTGTGATGAGATAAAAAGCATAACTTTACAAGATTCACAGGATGGATATGCAAAAGAAAAATAACATCAAAATGTTCCAACGTGGAACGTGAAGTATCAGTGATTAAACCTTCGCACTTTATCAAACTGTTGTGTAGCGTTTATCGCTAAGATGAAAGTCTAAGAGGCTTTCGAAGGTCGTCATGTCTGGTGCGTTCACCACATATCTTGGTAATGTATTCCAATGAGAAGAGATTATAAGTGAGTAAAAATACTTCCTACAGTTCAGACGGGAGTGTTGAGTCATTGGTTTCAGGTGGTTGCCTCGGCTTTGTATGTAAGGGGTTAGAGTCAACAGTGATGTACATGGATGCTCGCCTTCAGTTAGTATCCGGTATGTGAGAGTCAGATCTCCGCGAAGCCGTCTGTATTCTAATGAGAACACGCCGAGTACACGAAGACGCAGTTTGTAACTTAGACCGGATAGTCCACGCGTTGCTTTTGTGGCTCTTCTTTGGGGTTGTTCCAACAGGCGAATGTCTCATTTTAACCCTGGGCACCAGGCCTGAATTGCATATTCAACGTGAGGGCGAATATAGCAGTTAATCAGCATTGGTATTAGCCGTCGCTCAAAGGAGCCGGAAGCTTGCCTCAAAAATCTCAAGTTTAAGTTCGCCACACTTGCTGCTTTCGAACATTGGAGCGAACTGCACAATTACACCTAAGTCGCGTTCACTAGCCACGTGATACACGATGTGTTGCCCCAAAAGGTAAGCGTTAACGCAACTGCTGCGCACCGTCAGCAGGTGCCAGTTTGCAGGGTTCAGTGGGAGCTGGTTCATTTCTGCCCATTCGTTAACCCGAATCAGATCGTCTTGGAGATAGACATGGTGGGATGCTGAGCGCAGGGCTCTCCATATTTTAGCATCATCTGCAATTATTTGTGATGGAGATAGAATGTCTGCTGGAAACTCATTAATGTAGACTAAAAACAGTTGCGTGCCAAGGACGGATCCTTGTGGTACACCACTGGAGACGCACAGATTTGCAGAGTGAGTGTCTTATATTGATTGCTCTGTCGGGTAACTAATCTTCTAACCAGGTGAGCAGGGAACCGTTGATACCGTAGACAGCAAGTTTTTGGAGAAGAAAGAAGTGATTGACCATGTCGAATGATTTAGAAAAGTCCAAGTAAATCCATCTATGGGGACTCCTTCTTCAGCCGCCCTGGTCCATGAGTCCCGAGTAATCAGCAAATTGGTGAGACAAGATCGTCTGCTTCTGAAACCATGTTGGACATTAGAAATTATTTGTTGACTTTCAAAGGATCGGGTCAGTTCATCTGCGATTATCGATTCCATCACTTTTGATAAAACAGGAAGGAGAGTAATAGGTCGGTAGTTGGCAGGATCCGATCGCTTACCTCCTTGGTTTTAATACCCAAACCAACAATGATTAACTTTTGCTTATTTGAAAGCATGTATCCACAGTTTTTCAGAACAAATTCAGTGAGTTATGCTCAGTACTCGGCGGTTTAACTATACAGGTGGATTCGAGTAACCTGAATGATTGTAATGTGCACCATGGAAGATATCAGGTTTATTTCACGCGCCTCAGGACTCACTCTCGAATACAGGTACAGTTGAATGTACATCGAACTGTTGCGGTTTCTGTTGCCAAGTCGTCGGTAAAGTATCAGACGTACTAGGCTCACTTGTTTTGAAGGTTACGTGGCCGAAAAATCGTCATTTCCTCTTCTTGGAGTACCCATTAGCCTCTAAGCACTTAGTGGAGCAGGCTATGTGACTGAAGTATAGTGTACGTACATGGCATATTGCGCAATGATAGATGACGTAAGAGCAGAGTTGTGTCTCCAACACAGCGTGCAGCCAAACGTTTACTATGGCTAAGGTTTTTAATAAACAGAAAATCAACAGCACATTTCACGTGTCTAAACGACCAGTCATCCGGAATAATGCTGCGCTTCGATTTTAACATAGTTGTTAAATCACACCTCGCTCACCATGAAAGCATCGATGGACGCCTTCTTCGATGTCACAAACTCTCGCTATTCCGTGCCTGAATATAGCACTGCATGAACGAGTTACTCTTATCAACAATATTGTTGGCCCACTCGCAAACTAACAACATAAGGATGAATCACGTGATAGAAAAATCGAAGATTTGAAACTGATCACAAACGAAAATTACCTAGACGCAAGAATAACAGATCAACGAGCTTAATCTTAGGGTCATGATGTAGCGACAGAACAAACGCGGCAATGAAGCACGATCTTTATTGGCGCGAAAACACACTGTCTACCCACTCACGCGGGCACACATTAATGGGTCAGCTTTCCTTCCCAAGTTGTACCATCCCTCTTGGCCTCCGCTCGTGACACTTCTATGCTCCTTCTGGGGTACGGGAAAGCATCTTCTGTATCCGTTTCGCCCGTGTATCTTCGTTTCCTCACCTCCGATTCTGGCAAAGCCGGAGTCGTTCGATAGCGTGCGCTTTGCTTGACCGTGGGTGTATCACTCTCCCCGGGGTTGTTTCTTGAAGATGCGATACCGGCGGTTTTGTCCGATTTATTGTGTCTTCAACAAATTCCCCACCTGCTTTTTCTGCCTCGGGCTCACCCACTGATGCCGCTCCTGTCCCGTTTCCGTCTCGTGCTATTGGGCCTGGGTTTCGCCAGCGAATCGCCCCCATTGCATCGGTCTCTCTATTCGTCGGCCTCCGTTTTACTGGTCTAACCGTCCATTGGGCAAACGCTGCCTTCCGCCTTCCTACAATGAGCCCCAAAGAAGCTTCAGGGAAACTGTTAATTGTTTTTGTACACAAAGGATAGGGTGATGCCTGTTAAATGCCACCGCCTCGGCAAACGTCAATACTTTGGGGTTGACATTTCGATAGATAACTGTAAATGTTGACCTAGGGTCGACCTGATGTCTGGCGATCGATGATGCCGGCAGCTTAGATACCTTTTCTTGTTCGGCTGCTGGTTGTGTCGATATTTTAGTAATCCGTTTTGGGATATGCTCTCCACTGCGCTTACCCGAGGATCGATCTGTTCTGCCAATGTAATTACTACCGCAATTACAAACGAATTGGTAAATACAATGGGTTGTGGCGGAGATCGGTTGAGTAGGCTTCACTTCATGTGATTCATCTTTATGTTGCTAGTTTGCGAGTGAGCAGATAACACGAAATGGTTCCATCTCGCAATACCAGTCTTCTCATTGTCTTATTTAGAATGATAAAGGGAACTCAGAGCTTTAAATATTGTTGGCGCTGCAGCTGCTAACCTCAAGTGTTTGTCACTTTAGTGTAGTGTCATTAACAGGCTCAAATCTGAATTAACCCAACCAACATTAATTTCGGGAGAACTGACATGTCGCTGCTTTTGCTAAACATGTTCACCTTGTCAGTTGAACATGACCATTTTCCGGATCACTGGCAAACATCGCTTTTTATCCGTTTTCATAGAAGGGCCCCTAACAGAAAGTCGCTGACTACTGTCTGTTCACCACATAACCATAACAGCTAGCCTGCTTGAAGGTGGGTTGATGAGCTTTATCTATCCTCTTGGACTGATTAACATCTCTCAGCATGGATTATTTGAAAAACGTTCCTGAGCAGGTTTTCAACTGTCGTGTCTGGGTTTCTTCGCCTAATTCAAAAACTCCAGCTACGCCAACTACACTTTTCTCGTCTCGTTTATTCGTGTTGTGATTTGATTGTCATAGAATCATCCTCACTTTTATGTCGCCTCATCGGTTTCGACTCATCCCAACTAACTTGTTGCAAATGTCTTAATTGGTTTGACTCTGCTACTCAGAGTGGATGAAGCGCTTTACACTGATGGCAGCCCACGCGCAGATTTCCTGACTGAATATGGTTCGGTACAATCCAGCAGTTAGACTTGTGTATAAGCGAAGTGATACTAGAGACGAAACGGAATCAAACCGAGACAGAGATAGTTAAGAGTGGTCGATAGCAAGAGTTCGTTTAATGAATTAGCCCCAAAGACGGACATGCCTACTAGACATTTGTATAAGTTGATAGCAGAATAACCTAAGACATACACTATAAGGAAGGTGAATACCAGCGTGACTTATGCACTGACATTAAATGACAGTGTCCTGAACAGAATTCCATTGTCAGTGCGACTTGAGGCGGTAGACAGATCAGCGTCTCTGGGAACAGCTTAGACTGAGTTTTCGCAGTCTGCATTGACACATAACTGCGCTTTTAATGAAACACAGCTAAAGACGCCGCATCGTGACAATACTAATGAGCCTGTTCTGAAGACTAGTATAGGCAAGTTCTGAGCAAATTTCGCGGAAACATACGAACTCCGAGACATTTGTCCACTTAGTACTTCTCGTACCAATATTGCGACTAATTTTAGACTCAAAATTTGCGTCCGCATTTCGAACACGTCCTCGAGGATTTACAACTGTGTGTACGGTGGAGCACGCTTCCGTTTGTATTTTTTTAGTAGTGGAAGGGGCTGAAATACAGACTTTTACGGGCAACGTATAGCACTATACCTACGTAGCGCTTGACATATTCCAGAAGCAAATACCTGAAGGAACCCGAGAAACTCATAGGACTTCCTTGCACTAACAAGAGTAAGCATTTTCCAGGATACTCTTGCTTTAGCTTGTTTCCTTTATTCTGGATCAATCACTTACACCTTTAAGTTGGTACGATAGAATGATTGACAGTGAAGATGAATCGATAAGTGCAAAAGGGGAATATAGTGCTCGAAGTCAACAGTTCCCATACTTTACTTGGGTAACGCATTGCTGGCTACGATGCCAAGCTGTTAGCGAAGTTTGTCTTCAGTCGCAGGATCGTAGGAGCTACAGGGAAAAAGAGTAAGATTTGGTTGCCTTACCTGCATATTGCTTTGAATCATGTGTGATGTCTTTTAAATCCGTTACAACTGGCAGCCAATTCGGGACCAGTCAATGCTAAGCTTCGAAGATTGTGCTCCATACTCCATTCCGTCGTGCCGACCAAAGTATATGCTACGAAATGTACAGTTGAACCGATAGACTATTGAAGCTCTCTAGGTTTAATTCGTGAAGCAGCTTCATGGTCTAATTTGTCTGGTTCTTCTACATCGTCACGTCTCTTTAAAGACTGGAGTAAACGTTTCATGATCTTTAATCCATTGGTTTTCTTGGAAAGGTACGATAATGAACATGTTCTCTTGCCTACACCGGGCGATTTTGTATGTCTGAATTCTCCTTCCGTGTTTCAATAACGAACCATACAACAGACACGTATAGATTTGAGTCGTTTGGGTCACTTATTTACAGCGTTGGCAAGTAAAATGTTCTTAAGGTAACAGGGCCACGTAGACAGAGTGTGTGAGTGATAAAGCCGCGTCCCGGTGGTTTTCTGTCGTAACGCACCATCGTCCGTAATCTGACTTATGACAGATCCGCTTAGCAAGATAATTGTTTTTTTTTCAAACGGCATCAATGCATTAAGAAATTGCATTCAGATAAAACACTTCAGCCTGATTGCTAAGATGCGACAATTCGCCTACGCTCAGAAAATGCCCAGTGCATGTTGCGGACACAGTTACAATTACACAAGTACAAGTTATCCAATGATGCAATAATGAAGTGACCTCGAATTGCGCTTAGAATTCGGATTAAAATTGCTATTTGGATAACCAGATGTGAACCATCAGCTCATTCAGTCTGTGAACGAAAGCTTTCACCTTAGGCCACAAGTATGTAGAACCTAATGGAACAATTCGAGGACGGATGTTTAACAACGCAAAACAACCAATAAGTACCGTATCCAGGTGATCTAGTGAAGATTCCTTGAGAATCCATTATGGAAAATTACCTGTCTTATTAGTTAACTATTGTCAGCCCAGCAGAAACGACGCTGACAGGAATAAATATGTATTGTAAAGTTATATGGTGGATCAATTATTCGAACGGTAGTGGCACTACTGGAGCTGATAGTTTAGCCGCCCACGAAATCCAATCTGCACCTAGTTCTCGTCACTGTCCACATCTCCCGCTTGGCAGCATTGATCAATGTCGAGTTGGCGCACAAAACTACTTCGTGACATCAGTACCTAAGTTCGCTTCGGAAATACTAAAAGCCTAAGGTGGTCCGCTCAGTTATCCCTATTTTAGAAGCATCTGCTGAAAAGCCAATTTTGCTTGATTAATAGCCACAAACTGAGAGAAATTGCGCAGTTCAGTTTACATTCTGATGTGTATATTGCTTACGAAGTGAATGATTGCGTCATTTTACATTAGACTTCTGATTTACACTTTCTTTACTTGTTTCAGGCAATGAGCTGATAACACACTTCTCAATAAGTAAAGACAGTCAAATGTAACAGCGTATCTGTGGAAATGATGAAATCACCTTAATATGAATCAATATCAGAAATCATTTCAGGGTAAAGAATTCTTTTCGGTAACTCTCATCGGACCCAAACAGTTACATAACAGTGATTGTGGAGATAGCCTCAACTGGGGCTGGGATTGATTTCTTGACTGTTTGAATGACCAAAATCGATAACTTGAGACAGAGATAGAGATGGTAGACCAAGTAAACTAAATAAACATGTGTACACAAGGCTCAGTAGTACAATGTAATTAAGTAAGTAACAGCCAAATAACTAAGTAACGGTGTCCGTTGGCATAGGTAGTAGTATCGGCCGTATGAATCGTTTTTGGACACATAATCCCTGTTTTAGATGGTGAATGTACATAGCCTCGGCGATGGATAAGAGCTGTTTGCGGAATACTTTGGAGAAGTGTTCAGGTAATGAGTAAATGACTTTGAAGTCATTCTCTGAAGCTGTATGGCCACATTCAAGGAGGTGCGACATGATTGAGCTGTCTGAAGACCTCATTTCGCCTTTGTAAAACCATACCGGGATGTGTTCACGAACCCTCTGAGATAGGCGTCTCGTCGTGCGACCCACGCATCGTGCACCACAGGAGCACGAGTACTGATAAATGATCATTGAACGGGTCAAGGGCGGTAGTCTATCCTTCAAGGGTTTTGTAAGCAACGGCATATTGTGAAAAACGATTCTCAGGCGGGCCGCGAAATAAGTTTTCTTGACAGCATCTTTCAGGCGTCTGGATAACATATCAGCTGCAGAATCGCCCTTAAATGGTATATGTATGAAAAGCTCTTTCTTAGGAGCAATGCTCCTAGGTGGCTTTCGATTGCGTTCCTTCAAATGTTTCATGATAAATTTATCCGGATAGCCATTTTCCCTGAGGACGTCGCTGATTCTCTGTAGTTCTTTGTTGACGCACACAAGGATCTCCATTTCACTTGTGAACACGAACTGGGAAACCGGTTACCTTTCTTGTAGAGGTTATCCGTAACTCAGACGGATCATGCAGCAGATATGTACACAGAAAGCACACATGGACTGGGCAGTACACTAACTTCCACAGCGCAGTACCACTACAGCATAATCGGAGTTTAATCAGATCTCTCGCCTTCAGGGCGCGCAGCATTTGTACACCGGATACCGTCAAGGAAGAACTACAGAGAATCAGCGACGTCCTCAGGGAAAATGGCTATCCGGATAAATTTATCATGAAACATTTGAAGGAACGCAATCGAAAGCCACCTAGGAGCATTGCTCCTAAGAAAGAGCTTTTCATACATATACCATTTAAGGGCGATTCTGCAGCTGATATGTTATCCAGACGCCTGAAAGATGCTGTCGAGAAAACTTATTTCGCGGCCCGCCTGAGAATCGTTTTTCACAATAAGCCGTTGCTTACAAAACCCTTGAAGGATAGACTACCGCCGTTGACCCGTTCAATGATCATTTATCAGTACTCGTGCTCCTGTGGTGCACGATACGTGGGTCGCACGACGAGACGCCTATCTCAGAGGGTTCGTGAACACATCCCGGCATGGTTTTACAGAGGCGAAATGAGGTCTTCAGACAGCTCTATCATGTCGCACCTCCTTGAATGTGGCCATACAGCTTCAGAGAATGACTTCAAAGTCATTTACTCATTACCTGAACACTTCTCCCAAGGATTCCGCAAACAGCTCTTATCCATCGCCGAGGCTATGTACATTCACCATCTAAAGCCGGAATTATGTGTCCAAAAACGATTTATACGGCCGATACTACTACCTTGGCAACGGACACCGTTACTTAGTTATTTGGCTGTTACTTACTTAATTACATTGTACTACTGAGCCTTGTGTACACATGTTTATTTAGTTTACTTGGTCTACCATCTCTATCTCTGTCTCAAGTTATCGATTTTGGTCATTCAAACAGTCAAGAAATCAATCCCAGCCCCAGTTGATGCTATCTCCACAATCACTGTTATGTAACTGTTTGGGTCCGATGAGAGTTACCGAAAAGAATTCTTTACCCTGAAATGATTTCTGATATTGATTCATATTAATGAAATGGGAATCTTTGCTTTGCTGAAGATCAGCATTGCCCGTGATTCATTGAAATCACCTTAGTGTGGTGCCTGTGGAATGAGATTCGGTCAATAAGAGGACTGCATCAACTTATTCAGGGTGCAGTAGCAGAATACAAACTCAAGGTTGTTGGCAGTTGGGGAAGCAGTAGTACTTAGGATTATTCGACCAGCGTTGCAAACACGGAGGCAATTGATCCAATCACCACGTTTTCTTAAGAACTGTACCCCTTATTTACTTACATTTATCTATATTACTTTGTGCATAAATGTTTAACATGCCCTCAGCCATGCTTAGCTCATACTTGCCAGTTTTATTGCGTTTGTGACTGCCGAGAGTGCCCGTAATCTTAGCATCTCGCAGCACTTCCTGCGCACCCCGTGAAAAATGTCATTCGCGGATGAGGCCTGCAACAACAACAGCAACATCATAACCCTTGATGACAACTCTAAATCTTTGCATTGCGCTACACATACTTTAAGGTTTCGCCACTCATTCTCCATTAACGTTTCCAAATAAGCATGTTGTGTAATGGCCAAACTACTCAGGTGCATCGTATTTGTAGTAAAAGAGCTCACCAACCATTTGTACAAAACGTACGTTATTTTCTATCCCCTTGTTTGATAAGCCTTAAGTGAGGTATGGTAGCTCACGTAGGTTGAGCGGTATTGCCGTAAAATAAATGCGCAGGTGCCTCTACAATTCTCTCCTGATGCATCAGCAGCAGATGCTGTGAGTAAGTTAAGCTGTACTCACTAGGACTTAGTCACACAAAACAACTTCTTTCAGGTTTCTTTAATGTTCCTTGCAAGCAATACTCACTCCAACCACAAATGCTTCAACTTATAGACTGACTGTGGACAATAGATGTACTAAAGAATACGGCCTGAAAGACAAGATCAACGTGAATAAATAAAAAAAAAGATTTTAGGATTAATACTATGCAATCAATACTAATACAGAGACAAGCGTCCGGTTGATATTTGTACTATCACGTCGGAAGATGACTTCCGTCGAAAGCCTAAAAGATTCCTGAGAGTTTTTACTGTGCTCGAAACCCTGGGTTGTTCCATGACTCTAAGCAGAGCGGAAGAGCGATTTTCGGTTAGCGTATGATCAGAATTACTGAAGGATTCTGTTAAGAAAGTTCATAAAATAATCATTGATTTTCTGCTCAACATTTTCCTTTCCATGTTACAAACATCAGTTATACTCAGTGAAAAGGATTACTGTTAGCCCTTATAATCAGTAATCGGTGGGTTGAAGATTCAGGTCCTGTTCATCGTCTCTTCAGTCCACCTCGGATCTGAATAGTTCGCGTTAATTTTGTCAGGCTCCCATGTTTACCAGTATACTAGTCAAATGAATAGCCAAGTCTTAATAAGTAGGTTTGCAACTCACCTTTACCCGCCACGCTTCCTTCCTATTTTAGCTGTCCTCGAGGTTTGTCTTTCGTAAGTAAAAGCAAACATGCGTTGGATAGTCCGACACCCGAGTCCTCTTCATCCATCTCAAACCCACCGTGGCTGTCAGCGGTTCAGTACAGGTTCCCTTGGCCTGTATACAAACGTTTCGCTAGCGTATGCCCAGGCGCTTTGCTAGGTGGAACACCCATATGGTATTTTAAAATATTTGAACCAATTTTCAGGTTTGAATGACATTAATGCTTATTCTACACCTATAATAAATCTTTTCTTATTACCATGCCCACCCATCATGAACGTCTGAAAACGCAAACTATTTACAAGTAATAACTCGGAAAACCACTTTCCTATCCGGAACGCGCTGTGCACCCTGTAGGTAGGACACCTAGAAATCCATTAGCACCCTGGAAAAACCTTTGTCAATTTTACATGCATTCTTTTCCCCGTTGATCCATCTGCATAGTTTATCAACAGCCTACTTCAACATAATTTTCTTTTAAGGTCTTTCTGAACTGCAATCTAATCGTAGAAACTTTTCTAGTTATGGGCAGCTTCAGCGCCTGACGAATATTTATAAGAAATACTTGATTGACGCTCAACAGTAAATGAAATAAAAGTGTCCTGCTCGTGGAAAACAGAGTTTTACGCTTCCAAGCCGGGTTCAATGGATCAGTTTTATCGTTATAAAGAATTAGAACACAAGGATGAAATGGTCCCAGGTGATCTTTTGTCTTATAGATATGATCTCCTAGCCTAACTTTTGGCTAGAGTATATGGCAAGGCAGCTGTTTGAGAACTGTTAATTGGTGTGAGGCTTGTAGTACGGGCGAAGAAATGGAAGCTTCGTTCCATCAATTAACCACTACTGCTAGACTGTCCAGGAAGAGAGAACCGAGCAACATTTTGTTTCAAGTGATGTAAAGTGGGAGAAACTAATGCGTTACGTGACAATACTACTAATCTAGGGCTGCATAGTTTAGATACTATCGAATAAGTAAGTGAAAAATGACGACTTACAAAAAGGTGCAAACTGGGCAATTCCTATCGGTGCACTAAAACAATAGAACAACGGTAATCATTGTTGTAATGACTGAACCCAGCTCAGCCGTACTGAGGAGTTGGGAAACCCAAGATAGCAAATGTCCGTGACCGCGCAGTGCAATTTATACAGGTTTTAACCCCTAGATCTGCGATTGGAAATTGCTTTTTAAACCTGCATTAAGATAGATAACAAACCAGTTGCTTAGATGTACTAAATGAGGGGTGTGATAGAAGTGTGTACTACACTTGGAGCAAGCTGTAAAATGGATTAAGCATTGCCTTGTATTAAGAGGTGATACTGGCGAAATGTAATAAGAGTGAGCTGTCCGTATACAACCAGTAAAGAGGAAGCAATGGTACCACCTCATTTAGTGGTATGGTCACTTTAAACCAGGTCTGTAAATAGTTCCTTGCGGCTCAAAATTGAACAGCAAGTCACAAGTGAGTGGAAGGAATACGAATGTTAATCAATAAATATCAGCCAATCGAAACGTAGAACAGACGTGCCTTGTACCACGTGGTTCATTACATGGAGGCTTTGCAAGCACCGCACACAAGATGAACGATGTTCAAAATATGATTGGATGGTTTAGTTAGATTGGTCCAACATATATATATATATATATATATATATATATATATATATATATCAAGGAGGATCGTATTACTGCTTTGCATTTTTATTAGCACGTTTCCCTCTCTGCCTTGATTACGTTTGATCTTGTCCCTGGTTACCTCCATTATTACAAAAACTGTCTCATGGACATTAACCATTAATTTATTACCAAAATCACGTTCTTGATTTTATTGCAATGCCTATGCTTTCCTTATTAAATCTATGCCAAAAGCCGGTTAAATATCTGAACGCTTCCCTAATCAACCTGTTTTCGATATTTTGTACATGACCGTAAGTTGCTTATCATGCATTGATGAGCATATCTACAAGTGCAGAAAACAAATGTTTACTCATTTAGTTATCAATGTATCTACTTCTTTCACACCAACATCCACTTTTCGATGCACGGCTGATCAAGCCATAAATCTCCACCTGTAAGTGCAGGCTGAAAGAAATGCAACTGAGACCACTTGGACTCCCAAAAACTCGGTAATACATATTACATATGTTCTGATATAGTCAATTAGATATTCAGGTCTAGGAACGTTCAGGCAAGTCACTCTGCCCCATGTGCTTAGTAATTTACGTTACTCGGCCTACAATGCTGTAGCAACCAAAATTCATAGGACGCTACTTTGGTACCTTAATCCTATCTTTCTCTCCTTTTTCGCGTAGGAGCAAAACTGCACCAAATACAGACAGCTTTCCTTCTGTTACTCTAGAATAGGATGTGCGCCTATACGTTACCCATCTGATTTTGGTTGATGACACCAATTTCTTTACCCGCTCTCATGTTTCTTCTATTTTCATGAGCCTGCCGTCTCCATGGTATCCCTGGTCTGTACCGGAAAAATACAGATTGCTGGTGTTCTGATAGGAAACAACAGTGAGAACACCGAACTATCTTCCCAGACGTTACTATTACTTGGCTCTATAACCCCCAGACATTGATATCCATGCATACGTGAGCATATCGCACCTATAAATACGATCCGTTCCTTTGTGGGCACGGTTATTTGATAAAATGAGAAATCTACACTATTATTATTAATATTATTATTATTATTAATATTATTATTACTGTCCATCATACTAGTTACACAGTCCTTTATTCTTTCAAAAATGTTCTGGATACATTGCGCAGGTAAGTACGAGGAGAACGAAATTTCTAAAAGAGGCGAAACTCATAAGACGCTCCAAGTTACAGATAACTTTTAGAGAGGATCTATTTGGTTCCAATTAGTCCATTAGCGGCTGAACACCGGACACCGAAGAAATGGCAAGGGATCTCACGAGACACATACAAATGGATGACCTGCGCTTTAAATTGTTACCTTACGGTATCTTTGCAATACTTACATTTGCCAAGGAAATACTTGAAGTACCATCGTGTCTCTCTCTCCGGATTTTCCAAGTGCACAGCTGAGGAAGCAGATTTGATCGAAGGGTTATTCCATCCGCTGAGCGCAGGTGGATAGCTATCAAACAAGAAATAATCCTCGGCGAATTCAGCTGCGGTCGAATGACTTGTACTGCTGGTGTTGAAGTCAGAACCAACACTAAGTTTGATGCTGTATTGGGCTTGCAGTTCCGTCACAGAATCTGGTTGTAGTCCAGTGGATTTTGGCACAAAGTCCGGCGCGTAATATTCGTCATCTTTGGAATCGACCGACTTGTCGACGCTTGTGGTTGGATTAATGGATATGGTACCGTTGGAGCTGTGGGATTCACGGTGGGCGCGAGTGGAACCGAAGTATGCTAGTTCTGAACGAAAGCGGCCGGCATTGTTAATGAAGCCCTGCGGCTCCGTGAGTTGGAATTGTGGATCTATCATTTGCACCTGAGATTTTCAAGGAACGGAATGCAATTACAGTGTGCTAATCCGCGGAGCATAGGAAGTGTGTATATGGACAGTGGAAGCTTGCTATCACTGTATTCAGATTTACTGGTGTGCGGAAACCATGTACCCTGCAGCCATTACGTGTTATGGGACAGTAACCTGTGTTACAACAAAGATCTCCTTGTTACCTCCAGTTGGAACATTTTATCGATTATAGTTTCCTGTGTTCAACGGAAAATGCCAGTCGATAAACTGAATGCAGCTGGGAGTGAGGGTGGCTGGATAGATGGAGCAAGGTACGTGAACTAAAGCTTGCGTGGAACATAACCTGGGCATTCGGCGGGGTAGACTTCACATAGTAACGAGGTGTATCTGTGAGTCCACCACTAGCAACACAATGAAATCGTATGGAGACGAGATTTTGAGGTGCGTATAGAGCTCCGTCACTGACGAACTGGCCAACAAACATACTCACTACAAACGGGTGGACATACGACGGGCTAGACAAACAGACACAGAGAGGCGAAACACCCGACACACCAGAGGCGTTATTGCCAGAACGGAGGCTAGGATATGGACCGTGTGGAGATTATTGGTTGTGAGAACCAGTGATGCAACGATTACTTAAACGGAAAACCATCATTCTTCACCACTGCATGTCATGCCTACCTGGTGTCCAGCCGCCAGTACCCAGTGGATCGGGATTAGAAACACCAACGTCGTATGCTACTATGCTACGATGTTTATGCATCCAGGTAGGCAAAGTGGTTTCACATGTTCGACGATTCCCGCACACGGCACTTCAATGCACGCACGGTTTCAAGCAAACTACCATCCGTTTGGCAGATATGACAAGACCGAACCCGAACCCGGGACCTTTGGGTTGCGTGCCGAAGCCTCTACCTATAAGCCACCGAACCACTGAGGGTTACTAAGTGGGTGTCATCAAGAAGCTCCAGTAATGTGTAATCGGAATGGGACCTGCATCTTCCATTTGTACTACGATTAATCTTGAAGTGTAGTTCAAACCGTTAGGTTACTACAATTTTATATAAAACAGACAACTGTATTGATCGAAGTCTACCTCAAAATTAATCGCATTCTGTAGTACCACATTCCGTTCCTATAGCAGGGGTTTTGAAGGAGCAGTCAATGGTTTAGAAAAGTGTCTAGTTCATGCAAACCTATGCCAACAGTCATCGAAGTTGGTTCATCCAACTCTGTTGCCGAGTAGATAGCAACAAAATGGAAGCTTGTTTTTGTGAATTCCGGTAGGCTGCCTATGGCTTCCCTTTGTAGATTTGCTTCTTACTTCCAAGACTAGTGCGGAGGCATCAAGTTCAGTCTACATACAACCGCGTGAAACTCTGAAAATGCTGCTTAAATTTTCGCAAAGACTGATGCAGCCACGCTGACTATAGCTGGAGGCCGTAGCGCCGGACAAACTCACTGTAGTAGCACTTGTTCTCTCTGTCAGTGATCCAACAGAGCACCTTTTCAAAGCAATTTGGCCCAACCAATCGGCTTGGACTTTAGTAGCATGGTTGATTGATATCTTAGGATTTTAAACAGTATGGCGGAACTACACTTGCTCCCAGAGAACAATAACAAAGAGCAGGAATTTCTTGAAAATCGCTCTTCCATTAATGCAAGGTTAGAGTAATAAAGTACTACTTTCGCCAAAGAAAAACAGATGTTCCAATGGCATACAATGTGATCCCATTCAACCTTTTTTTGCTGCGAACCAGTAATTTGCTGGATTAGCTTAGAACCGAGTCGAGTTTATCCACACTCTTGTAAGTACCAGCGCAAGCATGGACAACTCAGCTACGTATCTATAAAGGAAATGGTAGGTTTTTAGATGAGTACTTAAATCCATGCTTTAATGCCAAACTTACCCTAAGCTCAGCAACTTATTTTAAGATTGTAGTATAAAACTGATGAGCAGACCTCATACTCGCACATAAGATTGGCCCCGAACCAGTATTACGCTTTATGGAACCTGCATCAATCCGGATGTTTCCACGATTTGTCTGTGTAAAATTTAAAATACAACTATTTCATTGTACACTTAGACGATCAATGCAGAATGTTGAACTGCAGTTGAGTTCGATTATTCGAATCGAGCCCTGCTATCTAGTTTGGCGCTCCTTCGGTTCACGAATTGCTACTGCTAATGTGCTGCGCATTTTCGCTCCCCCTACCTAGCAGCGTCCATCGGGGTTGTTTTTTGATAGATAGGCAGACGGTGAATATTTCACTGTACAAATAAAAGCTACATGGCAAACTGATCTGCCATCCGAAACCTTTTCTTTGCTCTGCTTCAAACCACCTTCTTCAGCTTTCTTAGCTAGCATACTTTTGTATTTCTTGCTGTAGCTCCTAGTGCATTGTGGGGAGACTGGTGGTTTTAAACGGATTCGTATAGCCCACAAATCTCTCGTAACGTAGTACACGACCGTTTGGCACCAGTGGGGGTTGTCAACAGCAAGCACAATCCTTCAACCTCGCAGGATTAGAGCCCACATGTATTCTCACACGACTTAATGACTGAAGACACTTGACCCTGTGTGTCGGTGACATACCGTGGTGGTTGCTTAACGACTACGGTATGCGCCAGGTCCATTTAAACGATACTGGTTGACCTCCAGAAGTACGCTATGCCTCAATGGGCCCCAGTTCAAGTGCTTACCATTGGTGAGAGGACAGCCGATAGATGTTTTCGTGGTTTAGAGAATTTTCGTTACAATCATCCCCAGTCACATGACCAATACCTTTGCGAAAATGCGCTGTTCGGTAGCTCGGATCCATTTGCATTAGCCTTCGAATCCTACGGGAATCCAGCACACAACTATCGCAAGCCAACTGGCAGGACCTTTAGCTCAGTTTTTCCAGCGCTGCTTAGACCGGAATCAAGTTCCCGCTATGTGCAAGCTTGTAATAATATCCCCGATTCACAAGGTGGAAGCAGAACGGATCCCTCCAACTACCACCCGGTATCCCTTCTTCATATACTCTCCAAGGTCATGGAATCTATAGTTCCCGATGCACTGGTGTGTTAGTTGAAAAACTGTAACATTCGCACGCTTGAGCAGCACGCTTCCCGTCGACAGCGGTCATGTACAACGAATATACTAATCGCACGCAGTAGTTGGACGGAGTCAGCTGACGCTGGAGATGATCTCGATGTGATCTACCTGGATTTTTTCAAGGCTTGCGATCGTCTAGACCATCGGATACTACTCTCCAAGCTCCAGCGTTACGGGATCGGTGACCCTCTTTTAAGCTGGATTGCCAACTTTCTACTTCAACGGCAATTAGTGGTCAGAGTTCGGAGTTCTTTATCGGACCCCATACAAGTTGAGTGTGGGGTGCCGCAAGGCTCAGTTCTACTTCCACGTTTGTTTTTGGTGTTTATTAATGACCTCTCACGGAGAATGGTTTCAAACTCCTTAATGTTTGCCGACGAGATCAAGATTTGGCACAGCATACAGGCGAACGCCGACCAACATGTGCTTTAGAGGGACCTAGATACGATGTAGCAATGCTCAACTCAAAATGTACTGCATTTCTACGTCAGTAAACGCAAAGTACTTTCCATCCGACATCAGACCAACTACTCATACCGGCTCAGAACGACTATACTACAACAATCAACTCTCGAGCGTGAGTTGTGTGTCCTAGTTCAAGATGACTTGGGTTGCTCCAGGCAATCCGAAAAGGCCTCGTAGGCTGGGAGCCAACTCGTCGGGCTGTTGCGACGGGCGTTTGGACAAATAAATAGCTCCATATTTCGACAAATGCTCAGTGCGTGTGCACATCCCCATGTGGAGTACGCAATTCAAGACTGGCAACCATGGCTGAAACATGACCTTAATGCAGTGGAGCAGCCACAGCGTCGGGCAGTTAGAACGAAATTGGAATGCGCAATCTTTCATACGAGGAGAGGCTGCAACGATTGGGGGTATTCAGTGAAAGGTATCGCAGACTACGAGGCGATCTGATTAGGGCATACTTGATTCTGCGAGACCCACATTATGTGTGTCGCCGTTTACGGCGACTCGGTACAAATACAACCCTGAGGGGCCACTCATTGAAACTCGCTGTACAGTATAGCCGCCTGGAATGCCGTAGCAAGTCATTTTCTATTCATGTCTGTCAACTGTGGAATGCTGTGCCAGAATCGGTCGTCTCTGCACCGAAAATAGCAGTATTTAAGTGACGGTTGGATGATGCACTCAACCACTTACACTTTGTCACTGGGCGCTACGTCTCCATCCTACACCTGGAGTTTACCATGGGTTTATTTGATGTTAACTGCGGGTGCTGTGAATCTAAGCGGATTTCAGAATTGGGGCAGAGCAACCGTTGTCCTTATTTTGACATTTAAAGTACTGACTGTTTTACTCTCATTGTTATCTTTAGTGTTATGTCGATATCCCCACCAACTATCCAACGGGACTAGTAAAGCAACACTTCTTAACTCGTAAAATTTTATTGTTCATTGTTCATTATAACAACTTATGTTCCTAAGAGGAGGATCAGGACGGTGTACTACTCATTAGGATATTGATACATGGCTTTCGAACTTTAATGAGATAATGCAATAAGCGTAGTGTTAGGAAGGAATACACGAGTCGAACAAGCCAGGACCCCATCGCCTCGGCCGGCTATCCAAACCCATCCGCCCTGATTGGGGCGAACAGAGAGCCAACCAGGAGAAGCGGCCAATGAACGCTGGGTCGAAGTTCCTTTATTGGCTGTAAGTTAACCTTTCCAGAGCTTTCCACGGTCGCTTTAAATATACTGTTCACGAACTTTCCAATTTACCTTTATAATGAACGGTGTGGTTTGCTAATTCATTCCTGTTGCTCTGCTCGTCCGATTCGTTTTCTCTCTGTCCTGTGGGGGGCCAGCGATTTCGGGTTTGATTGGGAATCAAGCGTCCATTCAGGCGAGGGACGAACACTTCACATAGTATCTAACCCTGACAACTCACAAGCTAGATATTCTAGCTACCAAACCGGTAAAGTACCAAACAGCCGTTTCACTCTATTGGGGCTGGTCAATGGTGTGCATTACTTCGGTCCCCTTCAATGAACCGGAGCCGTGATCAATGGCGGCTTATTCTACTAAGCCATGGCGCACGCTGGTAGAGTTTCATAGCTGGCAAGCTGACTGGAATGCGCAAAACTGACCAGCCTAAATGGAGCGAAAGGGTCTTTTAATGTTTTACAGGATTGGATGTTAGAGTATCGGGCTCGTGGACTGCAGCGATTAATCAGTAGAATTACATCAAAACCCTCTACGAATTACCATGCGAAATGATTTTAAATGAGTTAAGAAGCACTGCACTACAAGCCCCGTTGGATGGCCTTCTGGGTTATCGTAAAACGTTAATGAAACAACGGCTTTAGTACTTTTATTGTCAAAAGAATGGACTTATCGTATGTAACGCAGTAGCCCTGCACCCTGAGTGTTTCCATAGTTACAATTGGCGAAAAATATCCAAGGTTTTTCCAGGGAGTGGGAAATAGCGGTAGAGCTAAGTAACAATATGTAAGTGGCTGAGTACGTCGTCCAAACGATTTTTAACCATGGGTAGTGTAGACGCAGAAACCGATTCGGCGCAAGCGTTCCGTGGTTGACACACGCGAAGGGAAGAGAAATTACTACGGCACTCCAGACGGCTGTAGCCTCTCAGATTGTTGCTACTGCTGAGTTGAGGTAACGAGCGGCACCCATGCTTTGGATTGTGTAGAAAGAAGTGTCCTACAAACAAGTCGCCACGTAGTAGGCGATCCCGCCGGCTGAATATTCCCAAACGTTTTAGATTCTGCTCCTATGGAGGTGGCGCATTCCAATGACGTATTTGGAAGCATTCATTCATTCGTTATACACGTTAGCTAGAGGTGTAAAGCACCAGAGCTACTGAGCCGCAATACACAACAAAAAGGAGAAGTACATGCAACAGTTGCATGCTACCTGAGCTACCAGTAACGAATGGGCGTCGTTCCGGTAAGCTACCAGCCGGCTACTAGGCAAAAAGAAAACCTATTATGTAAAATTATATTACGCTACAAAAAGCGATCGTGGTTGGAGGGGGAGAGGCAAATAAACTCACAGCAGGAACGCCACTGAGGTCGGCTCCTTGCCATGTCAGCAAGTGTATCCAGCCAAACGTGTTCACCGTCTTTTGGATCCCAACCAGGGAGCCGTGACGCTCCAAGCGAGGCCAGCACAGAAGTGAGGGCCTTCATTCCTCTTGACCAAGTCATCGCTTGGCCACCCCACTTCTTATTCCATCCACATCCCCGGTAAGCAAACAAAGGACGTCGTGGAAGTCGGTGGGCTGGCATGCACAACACGTGACCAAGCCATCGGAGCCTGGTGCGTGAAATGACGGTGCTGAGCGGTTCATTTACATTTCCTGTACCGTGAAAAAGGCGTTGAACACGCTCGTTACTCACGCGGTGTTCCCACCAGATGTGAACCAAACTGCGAAGGCACCGATGGTCGAACGTAACTGGCTTCTTTATGTCCGCTGATCTAAGGGACCAGGTTTCGCAACCGTACAGTAACGTCGAACGTACTGCTGCTTTGTACACACTACCGTTCAGGGCGAGAGTAATGTCGAGCCGCCGCCATAGGTGGCGAAGGTTAACAAAAGCATTTCGAGCTTTTGCTATACGGTTCGTGATCTTGTCTTAGATCCCATTGGCGCTGATACAGCTTCCCAGGTAGTTGAATTTCCGAACGACCTCTAACTAATCCCCACCAAGTGTCAGCGCAGGAGGCGATCCCTGCCAATCTTGGAGGAACGCTTTGCATTTCGATGGTGTAAAGCAAAGCCCGAAGCGGCTGACAGCCAGTGCTAATCTGTCCAGTGCGGCTTGGCACGTCTGGGAGATGTCACAGATGAGGGCAATGTCGTCTGCATACTCCAAATCAAGAAGTCGTTCTTCTGGGAGTAGCTCCACAGCTTCTGTCGAGTCCTGTAAACGCGATCTTCATGACTTCGTCAATAGCGAATTTGAGGAGGAAAGGTGACAACGGGCCTCCTTGTCTCAGACCGATGGAGATATTGATGGTTGGCGATAGCTTGCCGTAAGCTCTCACTCTGCTCGTGCTACGCGTATTTGGAAACCCGATGTTGAGGTTGGTACAGTGCACTAAAGTCGTGCTACAGCCATGGTTGTTACGCATGAATTGCGTATTCGACATGGGGGTGAATATACGCACTGAGCATTTGTCGGACGGAGTCAGTCAACTATCGCCTACTGATTCTCCTTCCGGTGCTCTCTAAGGTGATGGAATCGTAGGCCGTAGCTGAGACTGTAATGGGCCACTTCAGAAGGTTTAATGTCATAACACCGGAGCAACACGGATTTCGTCAGCATCGGTCATGTACTACCAACCTACTGCTTGACTGTGGCAGTTGCACTGTGATAGCTGACAGTAGGACCGGCATTGATGTCACCTCTCTAGACTTTGCAAAGCAATCGATCGCATAGATCACCGCATCGTTCTCTAAAGGCTCCAAGCATACGGAATTGGAAACCCTGCCTTGGATGAATCGGAAACTTCCTCTTTCAGCAGCGCCTTCACCTTCGAGTTCGAGCTTCAGTTTCTGATGCAATTGATGTGAACTGCGGTGTTCCACAAGGGTCGGTGTTAGGGCCGCGGTTATTCTTGTTCTTCGTTAAAGACATCGCGAATGTCATCATGTCAAATTTCCTGCGTTTGCCGACGACATCAAGATATGGTGGGCAATCGACTGTCATGAAGATCACAATACGTTGCAACGAGACAGACTGCACTATTGAATGGTCAAAGGTAAATCTACTTCCGTTTAACACGCAAAGTGAAAAAACGTGCATATCGGCCACAAGCATACAAGCCGAGAGGCGACATTCTGAAAACCGCCTCACAATAGCGAAACCTTGGGGTGGTGATCCAAGACGACCTCGGCTGTTCGGAGTAGTTCTTGAAGGCGTCCAAAACCGCGAACCAACATGCTGGTCTGTTACGGAGGGCGTTCGGGAGGTTCGATCACTCCATCTTTCCCCAAATGCTCAATGCGTGTGTGACGCCCCATGTAGTGTACGCAATGCCGGCTTGGCAACCTTGGTTAAAACGCGACCTGGTTGCACTTAGAATCACACAGCGAAGTGTAACGGAAAATGTGAAGGATTTTCCCACCTGCAATACAATAGGTGACTGAAAGCTCTGGAATGGTACAGCGGAGGATATTGCCGTTTACGAGGTGACCTCATCCTGGTGTACCAGATTTTGAAAATCCCCGGTCACGCTTACCGCTATTTACTGGAGATTAGCTGCAACACGGAATTGTGGGGTCATGAACTGGAACTTGCCACCGGACGCAGTCGGTTTGAGTGCCGCCGGAATAATTTTTCTTCGAGTTTGTCAACTGTGGAACGCTCTTTCGACTTTTGTCATTTCTGCGCCAACGCTACAGTATTTAAATATAACTGGAAAAGGATTTGTACCATTTACATTACTTGATCTGCTTCCTATTCATTTCGGGACAGCAAGATGCAGACAAATATTGTGCGCATTAGTCCCACAAAATCGGGGTAGATGGATATAACTTCGGGGTAACGTGGATAATATGTTAAGTACAGAGATGCGTCTTTCTCTCTGCAACTTCGTTGAAATAATGTTATTCCGACAACTCATCCAACGGGACTTGTTAAGCCTTGACTTTTTTAATCCGTATTATTGTTTCCATTGTAGATATTCTAGCTGAGAACGCATCCAGGAAGATGGTCACCAAACCTACAGTCGAGAGCTGGCTTCTTGTGACTTTCCCGGTTCCCAGATGCCAGGCGCATGAGGCGTGGAAAAAGCTACAGGTCACCAGAAGTTGCAGTAGAAGAGTTTATTGAGCTGATTGAAGAGTTACCTGCTTCGACATGGTCCAGTTGATTCTCCAGATGGTTCGAGAGCATGGAACTCTGCATGAACGCTGGTGGAGAGTAGTTAGAGTACCTACCAACGTCGCTCGTCACCCAATGGGACAAAACTAAGTTGAGTGCGATAACCAACCATCTGACCTGCAGCAATCATCTGAATGATAAGCGCAAGTCTTTGTAGGTGGCAAGTATGTACAGGGGAAATCACATCCGAAGTTGTAGGCCACGGTAGAAGTAAAGGACGTACAAACTGTTTTTGTACGCATGATTCTGACTTGAGATGGCGGATGTAGATAGCTTCCGCGATAGACAGAAGATGCATCCGGAATCCGCGCGTGAAACGTTCAGGAACAGTATAGATGACTCTAAAATCATTTTCCGTTCCTGCGTGACTGCACTCTAGAAGGTGAGATAGGATGGAACTGTTACTCGACCTCGCTTCGCCATTGTAAAACCATTTTGGGATGTGTTCGCGAATCCTATGAGATAGGCGTCTCGTGGTACGACCCACGTATCGTGCCCCACAGGAGCACGAGTAAGCAAGCATTGATCGGGTCACCGGAGGCAGCCTGTCTTTCAAAGGTTTTGCGAATAAAGGCTTGTTGTAAAATACTATGCGTAGGCGAGCCGCGAAATAGGTCTTTTCAACAGTGTCTCTCAGGCGTTTGGACAGGGCATCAGCCGCACTGTCGCCTTTGAAAGGAATATGCACGATTAGTTCTTTTTTGGGGACGTTCATCCTCGGTGGTTTTATCTTGCGTTCTTTCAAATGTTTGAGGATGAATTTATCTGGATACCCATTCGCTCTTAGCGCATCGCTGATTCTCTGCAATTCCTTGGTGATTGTGTCCGGGGTGCAAATTCTATGTGCCCGGAACGAAAGAGTGCGGACTAGGTTTCGTTTGTACTGTATGGGTACCGCACTATAGAAGTTGATGTACTGTCCGGTCCAAGTTGGTTTTCTATACACCCCTCTGTTGCACGATCCATCGGCGTTTCTGATGATATCAACATCCAGGAACGGTAGTCGGTTTCTGGATTCGTGCTCACATGTGAAATGTAGATACTGATGCGCATCAGTAAAAGCTTCCAACAGTTTCACAGTCTGCCCTTTCGATTTTCAGAGTATTAATGTATCGTCTACATAACGTATATACATCTCGACTTCGTTGATGTGCGTTCTTAATACGTTATGCTCCAATTTTGCCATAAAGATATCTGCTAGGAAGGATCCCAATGGTGAGCCCATGGCAACTCCATCAATTTGACGATACATCTCCCCGTTGAAGGTGAACTGCACGTCTAAGGTGCATCTAATTAACAATTCCTTTAGGAGGTTTTCCGGGATATTTATAGGTACAGGCAGTTGCCGTACTAGTTCGCAGACATATTCTACTGTTTCCAACAACGGAATATTCGTAAACAACGACTGCGCATCAAATGACGACATCCATTTGTTGTTAACGTTCACATCCCTTATCTTCTCAAGGAACTCGAAAGTGTCTTTCACGCACTAAGTGCAGACGGTGTTACGCAGCGGTTTTAGCTTTTCAACCATCCATTGAGCTATCAAGTGTTGCGGAGAGCTAACCATATCCAGGATGGGACGCATTGGAGCGCCCTCCTCCTGTACTTTATGGAGGCCATGCAACCGTGGCAGATGTCCGCCTGAAGGTCTCAACTTTTCGAATTCGCACTTTGTAATAACATTCGCTTTCATCATTCGTCGAAGCAAATCGGTCATTTGTTTTTCTAACTCTTCTGTATTATCCTTTCCTAATGTTACCTTTTGAAACTTACGTTCATCACTAAGAATATGTTGCATCTTACTAACATAATCAGTTCTATTCATTAGAACTATACCAGAACCTTTATCCGGCTTAGAGATAATTAACTCTTTGTTTAACCATAACTCTCTAAGTGACTGCATATGTTCGCTTGTAAGTAAACCACTACTGGCTGGTCTAGCCTTAATGTAATCATGGCAGGTGTTTACTAAGCTAGATAACATGTGCTCAACGTCCCCTGGCGAATTTGATGACAGGTCGCGCGCCTGCGCTATTAAGCCCTCAAATTGCACCTCTAATGCAGCCTGATCAACTTTTTTTTACAAGGGATGCAAAACTTAGGGCCTAATGACAACACATTTAGTTGTGTTGGGCTAAGCACGATACTAGAAAGGTTAAACACGTACCGTTCCGGGTTATCTGGAAAGTTCAGTTGCGGCACTTGACTATTTAGCGAGCTAAGCAACTTCTTTCTTTTCTGTGCACCCCTTTGCTTTTTTACTTGTTCTACGTATGCTTCAAAAGGTTTTCGAAACTCTCCCGATAGGCCTATGACGTTATGCATTCTTTGTGAGATGAATCTTTCCAGCTCCGATAATTTCTTGCGAATGTTATCCATATAGTTGAGAGTGTGCCGCCTCAAATTGCGCACATTAGGGTACAGACCACATCGGCGTATATCTTTCCAAAAGTGTTTTGGGCTTATCGGGAGAGTTTCGAAAACCTTTTGAAGCATACGTAGAACAAGTAAAAAAGCAAAGGGGTGCACAGAAAAGAAAGAAGTTGCTTAGCTCGCTAAATAGTCAAGTGCCGCAACTGAACTTTCCAGATAACCCGGAACGGTACGTGTTTAACCTTTCTAGTATCGTGCTTAGCCCAACACAACTAAATGTGTTGTCATTAGGCCCTAAGTTTTGCATCCCTTGTAAAAAAAAGTTGATCAGGCTGCATTAGAGGTGCAATTTGAGGGCTTAATAGCGCAGGCGCGCGACCTGTCATCAAATTCGCCAGGGGACGTTGAGCACATGTTATCTAGCTTAGTAAACACCTGCCATGATTACATTAAGGCTAGACCAGCCAGTAGTGGTTTACTTACAAGCGAACATATGCAGTCACTTAGAGAGTTATGGTTAAACAAAGAGTTAATTATCTCTAAGCCGGATAAAGGTTCTGGTATAGTTCTAATGAATAGAACTGATTATGTTAGTAAGATGCAACATATTCTTAGTGATGAACGTAAGTTTCAAAAGCTAACATTAGGAAAGGATAATACAGAAGAGTTAGAAAAACAAATGACCGATTTGCTCCGACGAATGATGAAAGAGAATGTTATCACAAAGTGCGAATTCGAAAAGTTGAGACCTTCAGGCGGACATCTGCCACGGTTGTACGGCCTCCCTAAAGTACACAAGGAGGGCGCTCCAATGCGTCCCATCCTGGATATGGTTAGCTCTCCGCAACACTTGATAGCTCAATGGATGGTTGAAAAGCTGGAACCGCTGCGTAAAACTGTCTGCACTTACTGCGTGAAAGACACTTTCGAGTTCATTGAGAAGATAAGGGATGTGAACCTTAACAACAAATGGATGTCGTCATTTGATGCGCAGTCGTTGTTTACGAATATTCCGTTGTTGGAAACAGTAGGATATGTCTGCGAACTAGTACCACAACTGCCTGTACCCATAAATATCCCGGAAAACCTCCTGAAGGAATTGTTACTTAGATGCACCTTAAACGTGCAGTTCACCTTTAACGGGGAGATGTATCGTCAAATTGATGGAGTTGCCATGGGCTCACCATTGGGACCCTTCCTAGCAGATATCTTTATGGCAAAATTGGAGCATAACGTATTAAGAACGCACATCAACGAAGTCGAGATGTATATACGTTATGTAGACGATACATTTATACTCTGCAAATCGAAAGCGCAGACTGTGAAACTGTTGGAAGCTTTTAATGATGCGCATCAGAATCTACATTTCACATGTGAGCACGAATCCAGAAACCGACTACCGTCCCTGGATGTTGATATCATCAGAAACGCCGATGGATCGTGCAGCAGAGGGGTGTATAGAAAACCAACTTGGACCGGACAGTACATCAACTTCTATAGTGCGGTACCCATACAGTACAAACGAAACCTAGTCCGCACTCTTTCCTTCCGGGCACATAGAATTTGCACCCCGGACACAATCACCAAGGAATTGCAGAGAATCAACGATGCGCTAAGAGCGAATGGGTATCCAGATAAATTCATCCTCAAACATTTGAAAGAACGCAAGATCAAACCACCGAGGATGAACGTACCCAAAAAAGAACTAATCGTACATATTCCTTTTAAAGGCGACAGTGCGGTTGATGCCCTGTCCAAACGCCTAAGAGACACTGTTGAAAAGACCTATTTCGCGGCTCGCCTACGCATAGTATTTTACAACAAGCCTTTATTCGCAAAACCTTTGAAAGACAGGCTGCCTCCGGTGACCCGATCAATGCTTGTTTATCCTTACTCGTGCTCCTGTGGGGCACGATACGTGGGTCGTACCACGAGACGCCTATCTCATAGGATTCGCGAACACATCCCAAAATGGTTTTACAATGGCGAAGCGAGGTCGAGTAACAGTTCCATCCTATCTCACCTTCTAGTGCAGTCACGCAGGAACGGAAAATGATTTTAGAGTCATCTATACTGTTCCTGAACGTTTCACGCGCGGATTCCGGATGCATCTTCTGTCTATCGCGGAAGCTATCTACATCCGCCATCTCAAGTCAGAATCATGCGTACAAAAACAGTTTGTACGTCCTTTACTTCTACCGTGGCCTACAACTTCGGATGTGATTTCCCCTGTACATACTTGCCAACTACAATGACCCCGTGTTTTATTGATTTGTACCCATGATGTTAAACATTGGGTTCAATACGCAGCCCAATCCGGCACATTTAGCATTTTTTCTCATCATGTAATGTTTGAGTCTGATGAGAATTGCCGAAAAGAATTATTTACTCAAATTCTGCCTCCCTTGATTCATTCTAATTAATGGGAATTTTCGGTTTGCTTAGGATCAGCATTCCCCTTGATTCAGTCAAGCGCAAGTCTTTTGGGATCCTCTAACGAGTCCCATCACAGCTACACCATCGGTCAGGGGCTCGGCTACTCGCTACCACTGAAGCAGTGTGCACCAGATTAAAAAACCACCTCTATGCATTCAGAAGCAGCATGTATAGATATTACAACTTCCCTGGCCAGCCAGTAATAAAGATGGATCGGACCTCACTCATTGGTATCACATACCTTCAGTCACTTGATCATATGACACGTTACGTTAAGCATTCAAAAATTTTTGTTCAATTAATCGTTACTCTCTGTTTTGCCGTATGAATTCCTCTTCTCAACGTATATTAGTTTACAAAGCCTGATAAAGAGTAACTGGAAAACTATTGTTCGCTTTAAGCGTACCGCTTGTGTTTATTCTTACAATATGAAATAAAAATGGGCATACTACACGATCCTTGGAGAAAAGGTAATGCATATTTTGTTGCAAAAAACAACACATTTGTGCATCCGGATACTTATTGCTCTGCCGTCTTATCGATTTCGCCAGCAAACATTAGCAAACTTGAAGTGATCATTTGTGCAGTGTCATTAACAAATACCAAAAAACAGACGTGGCTCTAGAACTGAGTCCAGGGACACACCAGACTTGACTTATGGGGTAAGATAAAGAACTTCGGACTCGCCATTAATTTTTGTTGCAGAAGAAAGTTGGCCATCCAGCTCTAGAGGGAGTCACCGATGCCGTAATGTTGGAGCTTGAAAAGGAGCATCCGGTGATCTAAACTCTCGAAAGCTGTCGACAAATCTAAGTAGATCACACCAACGGCCTTTCCAGCTTTAGCTGACTCGGCCCAGCTACTCTGTGCGATTAAGAAATACATTGTGCACGATCACTGTCGCCGAAAGCCGTATTACTCGAGAGTCATAAGATTACAATTTTCTAGCTAACACACCAACACTACGGCAACGATGGATTCCATGACCTTGGCTGATACAGCCAGAGGAGACCATGGGCCTTTGTGCGTCTTTGTGAATCGGAGTTATTATTCTAAGCTGCCAAATCGCAGGGATCTGATTTTGGTTTAAGCAGCTTTGAAATACCAGGGCCAAAGGGTTTGCCAGTTGTCTTGCTGCTGTTCCTGGTGCCTCTGGGCGAATGGTGTTGACTCCCGGGGAGCTGTGGTTGTACAGATACGTCAGCTTCTGCAGTAGAGCTTCGGCAGTAAAAGTGATGTGGGTGAGTCCTTGAGGCGGGAAATCAAAGTTGGAAGATGACCTGATGGTAAGACCCTCTAAAATGTGGGTGCATATGACCTCGGTAACATGTTTACCGCTTCTATGGATGTTCTAGTTAAACCATCAGACGTCCGGAGAGGAGGAATTCTCTGCCTCACCTTCCTGCGTCCATTGACATACTTGTACATCATTTTGTCGTTAGCGCTGCAAGTTTCCGCCATGTTCAGCTGATATGCTACTTTGTCATCTCTGAGCAGTTGAGTGCAGTGGTTACGATAGGTTACGTAGTTGTCCCAATTATCTGGCTTTGGTGATGACCTGTACTCTCGCCAGGCTGCGTTTGCTATACCCATCAATTTTCTAGTTCTGCTCCTCACGAACTAAACGGTTTTGAGCCCACTGAAATCCCTCATCTCTGAGGCATCCGTAACCTGTTAATTGGATTTGTTGACGAATGCGAGTCAAGCGAATTCCGGGTCTCCGTCAGCGACGAACGACCAGGTTGTGGCACTGACGAACTGGGCTAAGCGGTCGTAGCGCAGAATAGTGCGCACCATCTCAGTGTTTCGGTGTCGATATTCCTCATAGCAAATGAAGACGAAACTAATAACTGCATGATCCCTCCGGCACAAAATACTGTCTACAATCAATGCATCAATTATGTTCCTCGTTAGTGAACACAAGATGCAGCACAAATGGTCTGGTGTTTGTTTTAAACCGAGTGCGCAAAAACGTAAGTGTGAAGCGGAACACTGGTTACGAGCTCTTGCAGATCGCCTTTAAATGGTTCTCTGATTGTAGCAGGGGTTGGTATACAATGTGCGGTAAAATCACTTATGATAAGGATGTGAGTGTATTTTCCCCTTCAAATGCACTTTAAAGCTGGTACGAGGCGGGTTTATTTCAGGTGTAGAGTTCGGCAATAATCTCTACCTTTTAACTGCAGACGGCATAAGAGAGAATCGGGGAACAGCGACTCTGAAACCCCTACGTCCTAGCATTACGCACTGCTTGGCTAATACGGAAGTACCCATTCTTCTATTGTTAGACTGTCTTTTTGGATGTGCAAGATGCCCGACAGCACGATTTTAGAATCACTCATTCCAGTTTGTCTAGTCAAGTCAAAGCACGCTTTATGTACTCCGTTAGGTGCCTTTATCAGTATGTTACACTATCACTATTGATGGTGATGTATATAAAAATTATTGTTGCATAAAAAGCGAAACGCGTAAAAATGTCTACACTTCTCCCTGGAGCAAATAATTTCCTATCATACTGATAGTTTTGTGCAGTTCAACAAGCAAGCGGGACATGTACAATAGCACGGAAATGCGGTAGGATGCAGTACGTGAAAATAGAATCTTAAATTTGGAGCGCTTAGAGGAAATAGATAATGTTTTTGATAGGTCACCATGTAGTGGATGAAAATGGTGGTTTAGAATGTTGGAGAAAAATTGGTACAAGTGTCTAGGTGCTTGTTGAAAAAATATCCACAAGGGACTCTAGACAATCCACCGTATTTGGAAATAAAATTTATGGACCGTAAAAGCAATACATGGTCCTTGTTACGTAACCCAGGGGAGATTACAGGGAAAGAGTAGAGATAATATGGCAGAATACATGCAGTCACAAATCTAAGAATCAAATCACGGGGTACTGGAAGCACTTTAAGTCGAGGTGCATAACATGACAATCGTCTAACCTTAGAACACATTTTGGCAAGGTGAATAGACGAAGCCAAGTTTCGGGATAAATAGACCCCTAGAAATTTAGTACTTGACGATTTGGGTATGAACTGATCACGCACTGTCAATGGAGAAGTGGGGTCTAGAACATGTTGTAAGTTATCAGCTCGGAGAAACGAGAATATTAATTGACGACATTTCGCGGAGTTCAAAATCAGGGATCGGGATGGGGACCAAAGCACGAGCTCATCTGGACCATTTTGAAAAGTAGATGTTACAATGCTGGAAGTTAAGCAGCCAAATACGACATCGTCAACATACTTGCATTCAATAAACGTAGATGGTAGGGGAGCTTTACAATGTATAAGGAAAATAGAGCGGTTTGGACGCTGGCTCCCTGTAAAACACCTCGACTAGAGAGACATGCAGAAGACTTTACTCCATTAATCAGGGTGAATTGAGTGCGGTTTGGGAAGAAGCCTTTAACCAGGCCGCAAACACTTGTAGGAACCTATTTGCAGACAGTATGTTGAGCAGGATCGATTTGTCAACACTCCCGAAAGCATCTGTATTGTCGAACCACAGGAGGCGAACTGCCCCGCATTTTTCACTCAGTGCTGATGCTGTAGAACGCACAAGAGAGGACACCGCATCCAGTGTGAAGCGGCCATGTTTGTAAGCGACCTGGTATGTGTCGGGAGGCGGGAGAGCCTATGGTGCGTTGAGGCTGGTGCTAGCTAGATCCTGACAGATGGTCTACCCACTGCTGCTACTGTTGTACCATGGTATCATGTCCTCGACGCCTCCTCGGGGCGACCGCTGGGTGAGAGTTGGGTTACGGCTTTCTTCCTGCTATCTAGGACACCAATCCGCATGAGTCAGCGATCTGACCATGTGCTATACCCACGGCATTTCGGGTGTACATTTAATCGAAGGGTTTGGCTGAGGGCCAGAGTCGTTCTCCTGTCAGGTATGGGCGCCCTGCCATTATCATGGTCCATCCTTTTCGGAGGTTAGGAAGTGGCCGATGGCCCCCTTCCCGTAAAATCTAGCCATGGGAAACAACAGGTCTACATGTTATAAGCTCACTGCTCGATTGGCGTAGAGCACGAGCGCGACGCATTGTTTCTTACGGTTGGAGGGCATCTCCGGGTCATCAATGGCTTACTACTGCCCGCCTCAAACCAGACAGCCCATGGGCAAAATGGTGCAAAGCCGCCGAAATCCACCTGCGTCTGGCCGTGGTCGCAGGTGCGTATCCTACTACGGTCGCAAACATATATGAATCGTTCAAGTACCTCAATGTCTGAATGTGATGGACCTCAAGCAGATCCCAATTTGTCACTACAATTACATTCTTGAGGTGGATATGCTCCCCACTGCCTTGTGAGTCAGGCTATTAAGCCAAAGGCTCCGGGTGGAGTCGCTCAAGCAAACCTCCGAAGCACAACCATCACCACCACGCGTGCGAATGCCCACCAACGCAATTGTGTGCCTGCGCGCAAAGCACTCAGCCCCGGGTGCTGGAACGTGCGCACACTACTGGACCGGAACTCCAGCGAGCGCCCGGAGCGACGCACTGCACTCGTCGCGAAGGAACTGACTTGCTACAACATCGATATTGCGGCGCTCAGTGAAATCCGGCTCGCTGAGCATGGTAAGTTGCAGGAAGCAGGTGCTGGCTGCACATTCTACTGGGTGGGCAACGCTGTCTCAGCACCACGTGAACATGGGGTCAGATTTGCAATGTCCGATCGCCTCCATGGTCAGCTGGTGGATGAACCAACAGGCAACAGCGCCAGACTGATGACTGTTTGCCACTTTTATAAGCATGTACGGTCCGATCATGTATTATCCTAATGACACGCGTGATCTATTCTGCACTCAGTTATCCTCCGTGATAAGGTCTGTGCCGAGGAGCTGGGTGACTTCAACGCGCGTTGGGCTTGTTGCATCGGTGTGGACAGTTATCGGTCCACATGGCATTGATTCAGCGAACGCGAACACGGACAGCTGCTCTCACTGTGTGCCACTCACGGTCTGACGATCACGAACACTCGGTTTGCACTGATTGCGAAGGATGTAGCAATTTGGATGCACCCACGGAGTGGTCACGCTCACCTGTTCGGCTATGTCATCGTACGTCAGCGTGACGTGCGTGAAGTACACCTGACACGTGTACTGCGTCGAGCTGAGTATGGCACTGATCATAAACTGGCGCGGGCCAAACTGTACATACATTTTCATAAAGCTTTGTATTTCACTCCCGGCGTGAATCGGCGTAAATATAACATTCTCTCCCTCAGTACTGTGGAGAAACCAATTGAGCTGAGGAAGGTGATGACTGCACGACTTTGTAATGTGGTATGCATAGCCACAGTGGGTAACCTAGTGTACCATATTCTTGACCAGGTGACATCTGCTGCCTAGGAGACCCTCGGGCGCGCAAACTGTGAGCGGCCTGATTTGTTTGATGGAAACAATGCGAAGATTGGCGCATGGGTGTATGTGAGAAGAATACAGTATTTGCTGCACATATCGTCAACCCCAGTGACTTGGGGAAGAAGAGAAAGTTGGGGCCAATTCGACCACGACTTTCTCCCGAGGTCCGTCGTATAAAAAGTGCATGGTGGACAGATTAGGCGAAGTAGATAGAATGATCCGTCGAACGACTCCTTGAAGGCGGTGCATACACTGAGGTTGGAGCCGCTGAGGATGCTGATCGATAGTAGCTCAGGCACCACCTTCACACAGACTACAGACATAATGCAGATCTGGCATAAAGACTCTGACGGTATCTTGAACAAACCTCCAGAGATCGACTGACCTAATTTGAACGATCTGAATCAGCACAATGTGAAGTCGAGTCTGGAGGACAGGTCGACTCTCGATGAGCCGCAGAAAGCACTTGCTCAGCTGCGAGACGGAGAATGTGCCGGTGCAGACGAGATGGTCTGACGTATTGAAACACTGGGGACCCGCGTTTGTGACTGCGCTGCACCACTTGGTGCAACGAATATAGATTGAGAAGGAGGTGCCTCCTGAGCTGAAGGATGCACTTGTGCTACCACTGTAAAAGGGTAAAGGGAGCAAGCAATGTTGCACGAATTATGGTGGCATCAACTAACTCAGTTGTGTGGGCAAGGTGATTGCCCGAATCCTGCTCAACCGCCTCGTCAGTCAGGTTGTGGAACCTAACGTGGCGGAAGAGCAATGTGGATTCCTTTCGGGTCGCATCACTATACATATGGTTTTTGCCGTTCGTCAGTTGCAGGAGAAACGTAGAGAACAACATCAGCGGTTGTACTCGCTTTTTGTTGATTTCACCAAGAAATTTGATACGATGAACCGCAGGGCATTGTGGCTGGTGTTGGGTAAGTTTGGTTGCACGCGTAAGTTTCTAACTTTACTTGAACGTATGCACAGTGGTATGCGGGCGAGGGTGCAGCTGAGTGGAGAGACCTCGGATGACTTTGCAGTTGTCTCTGGTGTGAAGCAAGGCTGTGTCTTAGCTCCTGCCCTGTTTACTATTTATCTTCATGTAGTGATGTCTTGTGTTTTGGTACGGTTTATGCTTGCGGTGTTGGTGTGGAGCATCGTACTGGTGGTGGGTTGCTGAACATCCGTCATTTCCGTGCGAGAACCCTAGTCTGTGAGACAACTATCCGTATGTTACTGTTTGCTGACAAAGTTGCGTTATTTGTTCACAGCGCGTATGAGTTGCGACACATGGCTAGTGCTCTGGATTTGACAGCGGCCGACTTCGGGCTCACCACCAACACAAGGAAAACTATATGTCTCTTTCAGCCTTCACCGTAGGTGCACTCTTCTATGGAGCCGCGAATCAGCATTGGTGCTGAAGTATTAGGAACCGCCTCTCGCTTCTGCAACCTTGGGAGTGTGATAACTACTGACCAGCAGCTACACATTGAGCTTCATATCCGCGTCTCTAAGTCAGCGGCGGCATTCTGGAAGCAAACGTACCGAGTAAGCAACAGCCATCAGCTTACCATTGGCAGGAAGCTTATGGTGTACAAATCCTTAGTGCTGTCCGTTCTTCTATACGGCAGTGAAACCTGGACAATGTACCGGCGGGATGTGCGATATCTCGAGCGGTTCCATCAGCAGTGTCTGCGACGGATTCTGCTCATCTGTTGGTGTGACAGATTTTCGGACGTGGAGGGGTTGCATCGAAGTGGAATGTATGCAGTGGACTGCATACTTTTATTGAGACACCTGAGGTGGATCGGTCATGTGTGGCGTACGGATTCGGTGCGAATACCGAAGCAGCTATTGGATGGTCAGCTGTGTTGGGAAATGGCGTACGGGGAAACCAAAGCTTCGTTACCAGGACATAAGCAAATTGAGCCTCTCACGTTCTAATCTTGATTGCAGGTCATGGCATCGAAAGCGGTTGATCGGCGTGCATAGCGCGATCTAATCACGAATGCAGTTGCCGAAGTGCGAGAGGAAGACCTCCTGCATGCAGAGGAAGCGGTAAGTTCGGTAGCGGCAAGCGCCGATGGATTGTACTCTATCAACATCAAGCGCATGGTGCTGTAGCATATGCGGTCGCGAGTGCCTGAGTCAGACATGCCTAGTGCGCCATGAGCGAGGCCACTCGGGACCACTACCGAAGTGACGACGGGTCCTGCAGAGAACGTAGGCAGAACCAGCGCAGCGTCTGTAGGTACGCTGCATTCGATTTACTATCCGCGTGCTTGCATACTAAGTCTGTTTGTTGCAGGTAGTGGGTTTTCTATCTTTTCCTATTGCCTTTTTATCTCGTACGACTATCTATTTGAACTTTCATCTATAAACTTACACACCCCGCTTAAACTAATCTAGTTGACTTCGACAACATTTTGGCGTTTGTGGCATTTTCTTAAAATATATTTTCTGACGTCTTGAACTTATTGCGTATTTGTTCGTAACCAATTTATTTTATACGCTCATTTAGTGACGAGTTATGTCCAGATATCTATATGCATTAAACGACTTATTTTGTTAGATATTGTCGTTTCAAGTGATTGGCTGTTGCTTGATATCCCCGATGTGGCTGCGCTTGATGTGCACGTTGACTTGTTGCCCCTTCTCTATTACGCACTACCCCGTCCATAATGGCTCTAGGAAACAGTTGGTCGTTGCAGAGGGGACGGGGTGCACGGTCCTTGTGGTCGTGTTAGGCTCGAAGAGTGGTTCCATGCACTCAGTGTGGAGCGGACTACGGTTCAGCCACCGCCTCGTGTGCATTTGATTCCTGTGAAGGCGTGTGGACCAGCTCCGTTGAGGAAACCTTTGCATTTGTGCGTGTGAAAATCTGAGGAGCCGGTAGTTTCTCGAAGATCTTCAACATCACCGATGTACATGTATTGGACGATACTTGTGAGTGTCCTTCTTTGGAATAGACGTTATCCTTGTAGGTCTCCAAATGTTAGGCGTGGTGCCATCCATAAGATATCGGTTAAATTTTGCGGTCAGAGGTTCCGCAAAATAGTCTGCACAATGCTTTAGAACAAGCGATGACAATGCATTTGGTGCAGTGGCCTTATTTTCCTTAAATTTTTTGAGTTCACGGCAAACATTATATCTGATAAGCATTTCATCCCAACAGTTCTCAAGCTACATAGCAGAGCCTAGTCCGGAAAAGCGCCAGACGCGTTTCGCCCTATTGGGGCTCGTCAGTGGCGCGCATTCCCTCGGTCCTCTAAGGAGGATCGAACCCATGACCGCTAGAGGCAGATGCCAACTAGCCCGCAGCTTAAGCCTCATCACCTCATTACCTTGCAGAATAACTACTGTCAGTGACAGTGGTAGATAGGTGGTGCTATATCCCAGCTAGTTTGCAAATTATGTAGCCTAGCCAACGTCCCACATGGCTCAGTGGCTTAAGCTGCTGGCTAGTTGGCATCTGCCTCTAGCGGTCATGGCTTCGATCCTCCTTAGAGGACCGAGGGAATGCGCGCCACTGACGAGCCCCAATAGGGCGAAACGCGTCTGGCGTTTTTCCGGACTAGGCTCTGCTATGTAGCTTGTGGACTGTTGGAATGAAGCCTTATCAGATTTGCAACTAAAATCCTGCTACTTATGAGTACTATAAACATTATATCTGTCAAAGGTGACTACCTGATCTGTGTTGATGAAGTGAAGCAACGAATTAATACCCTGTTGAGGAGGACAATATTCAGCGCTGAGTTTGTGCACATCCACATTATCAATGTGCTTATGGGAAGTTTGTCCACATAGGTGTTTCAAAAGTCTCCAGTGATCGCGACAACCGTGAGAGCCCAGAACTGTCTCAGTGCTTCGGCGAATCAAGCATTTTACCTCGGATTTGACTGCCATTGAGCGCCTTTTAACTTGCGCACTCATTTTGCATTTATCGGCTTGCTGTTTCTTTCTCTTACATTGCTTGAGTAACGGGGAGGAAAATCTATCCATCCGTAGGTAGATGGTCTCAACTGGGCAGTACTATTCGAAACAGAATTTAATCTATGCAGTCAAGTGGTCGCCCACCAAAGATAGATTTTCATTCTTGAAGACTGAAAAGTCAGTTGAAGCCAACCTCTCTTAGAGTTTCGCAATATTTTCTCTCGAGCAGTCTCTCCGTCTGACGGTTTTGAATGGCTTCTTTGTCAAAGAGACAAAGTTGGTCTTGCAATACATGACTGGGCATACTTTCAGAATGCAGTGATCTGAGTTGTCGAGAGCAGCCCTTTTAATTGTAGAAAATAACTGCTATTTTTTGCCAAGACAAAATCTATATGTCCGTTCAGTCTGCTTTCGAAGTTCGCCATATTTGCTATACCGAGATATTTGATGAATGCTGTGTCATTCTTGTTGAAATCACCAACAACGATACAGAGGGAGCTCTCCATTTTGGGCAGTAAAGCTGGGGAAAAATATTCGGCAAAGTTCTTCAACTCAGACGGTGAGGTGTCAGGAGCTAGATAGACAGAATGAAAACCTCTCAAACTTTGGTTAACATTCAATTAAATGGCAGCTAACCTTTGACGTTGAGTATGTAAACCATGAGCATGTAAACCATGGACATGTGCATTAAGGTAGGATAGTTTCACAGTATGTAGGTGTCTTCAGGAAACTAAAGCAGTCAGGTGTGGGTGAATGATTACTGATGTGAGGTCGGCTGGTATTCGTTTTTTGGGGTCAATGGCACATAGCTTGATTTGACCTACTCGGTATCATGTGAACAAGCAATCATGCGAAGCTCCTGTGTACTCGCCAGCAGATTTGTTTTCTTTTGACAAGCTCATTTATGATCTTTGCAAAGTTCCTGTAGCATTTAACCGAAGTTCAAAAGTACCTTTTTCTATATTTTCGCCAACACTCTAACACCTTCGTCGCTATTTGCACTGAATGAACCACGAGTATTAGAATTCTTGAGCTGCACCCTATATAATTTGGAGAGTTAGTCTTTTGAAAAGTCGCGCGAGAACATTATCCAAGAGAAGTGCTTCTCGAATGAATCATCACTGTTCCGGATCGTGATTTCCCATCCCTTGAGTACAGTGGGAAGGAAGCTATGGCTCGCCATGGAGGAAGATTATGTCAAGGCCATACTGCCGGCCTTGTCTTCCAAAGATATTTATTTTCGCTTGACGTGTGCTCCAAGGAGTCTTAGGATATTAGTATCCCGTAGGAATCGTGCATGGCTCAGGTCCTACCTCTTAAACCGAACCCAAGTGGTTAGTGTTAGTGGCCAAATTAATTCGACTAGACCAGTGATGAGTTGTGTAGTTCAGGGCAGTGTCATCGGTCCCCTACTCTTCTTGTTGTATATAAGTAATATATTTGAAGTTATACGCCTTTGTGTCCCATACCACTTTGCAGACGACATTAAAATAGTATACACTTTCATAACTACAACCCATCTGAAGCCACTGGAACTATGGTGCACCCATTGGGACATGTCGTTTTCACCAGAGAAGCGTACTGCCCTTCTGTTTCGCCGTACAATAGCAAAACAGACCCTTGCTCTTTGTGGAACGCCGCTAACCTGCAGCAATACCGTAAGAGACTTAGGCCTGCACTATTTTTGCTTGCTACCCTTTGCGGAGCAAACTACAAGTGCGGTAACGAAAGCCCGCCGTGGCATAGGTCTACTATTCAAAACACTTACTATTCGGGAAGTGATAGTTCATCTATACACACTAACCACGCGACCACTGCTTGAATATGGTGCGCTGAGCTACTGCAGCGCAAGAAAAAGCGATGGTCAGCAACTGGAAAGGCTGAAAAAGTGGTTTCCTAAGCGCCTACTGTGCTCAACTTTGCAACTGCCATACGCACAACGCAGCAAGGCCTTGCGCCTCAACCCGGTATGACTGAGAAGAAGAAAACTTAACCACTTTCTCCTATTCGATATAATACATAAACGAGTCCACGCTCCTGATGTGGATGTGGAGTTCAAAGAAGCACTGACGTACGTTACTCGAAACAGCGAGAAGCTACTATGACTGGATAGACCTAGAACCCAAGCCCGTAAAAGTTCCTACCTGAACGTCTACACCTACCTGTGGAACCGGTTACCACCCGACCTGCGACAGGGCAAGTTACCTGAATTCTTCCGTAGAGAGATATATACCTTACTTATCGTTAAAAATACCAATGACCTCTTGGGACAAACCAAGTCTGAAGAAATGACATACGAAAACGGATTGTCCGGTTACTAATACATTGACCCTATCTTAAATGTCCTCACTGTATTGCTGTCCGCTCAACAGCAGGACTGTCCTATGTCAGCAGCAAGTTACTACTATTGATCCCATATCACTTCCGATCTTGCGACATTGGCGATAAACCGCAATTCATAAACTACCCTCACCCTTATCGTCCTACATCACCAACAAAGCCAAGGCGCAAACGAAGCTGTAGAATAGGTGACCAGGTGCAGATAGGCGGCTGCCATCCTTGCCAAACCACTTCTCTCTCTCCTACTCTAAACCTGTACACATGGCCGCCGCAAGCCATCGTTACTCCAGTCTTCTTACAGTCCCCGTAGCCCGTCTTATGAATCTCCTAAACTCCAATCTCAGCTCTCTTTATTCGATACTTCCATATATTTCTCTGATTCGTCACAAAAACCGAAATACCAACAGCACTACACTATGGGTGACCTCATGTATATGGGTGGCTCCACATCATACCAAATTTTTCTTATTCTCCATATTTTAGTTTGTTTGGAGGGCTTCCGTGTGGCTGTGGTTAACTAGACACATAAACAATTCCTACACAGCTGCCCCATACTGCTTTTAACGCCTAGTATTCGCAGCTTGGCCCTTCTATATTTGGTCGCCTAGACCGTTTAGTAGTGTAGTTCCAGCGTGCATATCAACCTCATGATATTCTAGTCGAGTATAAGAAGATACATGGCTCTCATCTCTTCCAGGACCGGGAACCCCCACCCTTCTATTTCACAAAACGCCTGCTCTGATTTACGTTTTAAGTTCCTTCTTGCCCACAACTCCAATTCTTTTATTACTGTCCAACGAGTTACCTTCATGTAGAGCCAGGACCATATTCTCACCTGTAGCCCTTTCTGTAAGTTGATCTCATTTTTTACCTCTCACACAGGTCGACTCCTACCAATGCTTAAGTATAATGTTATATGGACTGTAGACCCGAAGTCCGGGAGTGAATCACAGGTCGGAACTTGTTCTATCCATCATTCTTATATTCTTTTTCCGAGCTCACCAGGCTAGAGGCCTGCACTGGTAATCCCATTCGCATTGACAGTCTGAGACCACCCGAACCCCTCGTAGTTATCCATCTCAACTCTATTCTTTTATCTCTTCCTTTATTTATCGTTTAGGAAATTCGGTTACTTGTTGCGTCTCACTAGATATAAGCCTTAGTGGAAGTCGATCCCAAGACGGCGTTGTTACCGGGAAATGCTAACTTTCTTCTATGCTTTATTCATTAACCTAATATATACCACTTTTATTTTAACTTCTTATTCCCACACCTATCTAATCATAATCGCAGACGTGTGCCAAATTTCCTCCTGGCTAGCTCCCAAACTACGCGTAAACGCGTGAGGTTGCATAGCCTTCGGACTTCATTGCTGTTATTACTCCCTTTATTTTGCCTAACTTCCTTTGCTTAAATCTAGATTGCTATATTTGCTCGCTAATTAGCGAAGTATCTTAACGGGATAGTCAGCCGTCCACTGGCGGAAATAGTATGAGACCCAGACTTTTGTGAACCCACTTGCTGCTAACTTGGTCCCATTGCGTTTAGCTTTTATCTGTTAAATGTTCGCCAATCGCTATTGGAAGCATTGGCTGACGGGCAGCACGAAAAACCAGATCCCATTTTTCGGCCATTCTTACATCATTACTATTGCAAATTCTCTTACCGGTTTGAAAGCTTGCCATGTGTTAGTGCCACTGTCATGTCAGAAATCTGGACATCCAGGACATTTTGATCACCACTTCATCTTACCTTGGCCGTCACTACGAAACTTATCTTTTACCTGGCTCCGATGCCCACTGTGAGCTGATGAAACTCATGCGCAGTGGTGGGTGGACAACCAGATCCTACATTTTAAGACAACTTGCTCTTCTTAACTTATAATATTATTCATTCATTATGCCTGGCGCAGTGGAACAGCCAGAACCAGCAAAACCACAAGTGCGCTTGCGCACGATACATTCTAGCTTACGTTAGTCGAACCCCCACTGCTAGATAATGGCCCACCTACATCAGACCTATAAAACAGTCAAGGAAGTCTCGAAACTGGTAGAATGTTGGACGCTTAGTGTACTCAAATAGGAGAAAAACCTATGTTGCCACCTAATACAATCCCACGGTCTTAGAGCCATGGTTGTCAAGGCCCCGCATAACGGTTGCATCGAAATTATGGTACTGCAGGCTGCTTCCTATCTTTCCTCTTCTTATCTGCTTATGTTTGTTGGCCTAAGCCTTGTATCTCAAGAGTAAAGCGGACCGAAGCCTTTTGTTATCTAAAACGTAAAAACAGTGGTAGCTTTTGCAGTCCCCACCACATGAATTGCACGCAGATTAGCTCATATTGGCCAAAAGAATATTGAGCTGGCCTGCTGTCTCCTTGTGGTCAAAGCTTATGTTGCCCGGTAATAGACCCTCGACCACTTGAAGGTATATAAAAAGTAGATTTTCCCTTCATTGCATTACGTTAAGTCTCGGTATCCTTAAAAGAATACTCGAGGGGCCATCTTACCACATAAAAATTGAGGCGTGGTCACAGATACTGCATTTACGTAACGTCACGCATGGATCGTTTAACATAATAGTGATTTTACATGCGTTGATTTCAATTACTTAAGAATGAAAAACCAGATTTTCGCTCGCACGTCGAGATCATCGCTACTTCTGTGCTGTGTCTTGGCCTATTAAATGCGAGTTGTGCCCCAGAGCCTATCTATCTGCACGGGTTTCATGTTTTTTATTTCTTCTTTCTGTGCTTTACTTGGAAAGCAAAACCACCATTTTGGCGAAAATTAACGTAGCGCGTTAATCGCAGTTTTTTGTAACTTGCAAACTGTTGAGAATATCACAATTATTAGGCCACTATAAGATAGAGCACCGACTGTTCTCTGCGACTGGCTTGTTTGTTTCTACTTTTTCTCTATTCTTTGCCCTCCTAAGCATTCTAGGCTGGTATTCCAATTCGCTCGGTCGCTATCCTAGGTCACCCACTGATTTAAGCTAGGGATGGCAGACTCCGTATCGTGCATGCTTAACGATTGCTTTATCTAGTTGCATTATATTTTGCTTAAGGTTTAAAAATTTACGTCTAGTCTTACGATTTTTTCTCCTTTTGCTACTGCATTCATTTGATTTATTTGCTCCAGTTTAACCTAATTCTCCTGCTCTATTTACACATTTATCGAGAGTTTGAATTGGCTGCTTTAGCAGTCTGGAGGATGAAAATGAGAAAGCGCTTCTGTAAGCTTTATCGTGGTGGGAAAACGCAAACTCACACAGGAGATAAACTGCTACCTATCACTCACATGGCACGCGCTGTCATTTGCCCGTTTGGAAGCCCACAGTTACAAAACACATAAATCACACCCGGAAACCTCCTGCATCAGCATGACGCTTCTGTCCATTTTAATCTAGCTGTCACGGGTTCAGTCTCTCGCAGACGAGAATATACACTTCTTCTTTTTCTTCTTCTACAAAAATCAGCGGCGGATATTAATGTCACTCTAAGAAGGCAGGGTTTGACAGAGCGTGCATAGTACATGTGACGAGTAATAGGTTTCTGAATTTGCCTTTCACGTCTAAAACAAAGGGTGCAATGTATTCCACTGGTCTAGTTCAATACAAAATGTCTCATTTGATTGCATCCATAACGCTTTCGTACTCAGCCTTAGGAAAATAGATTTCATCCATACGTCCTTAAGGCCATCAGATATCATCCTGCCAGGAGCGAAAGCCCCAAAGGACGCCACTTGTTGATTGACCAATCCTAAATCAACTAATAGCATAGCCAACCAGTTTACGACATGGGCTACCAGAGTAGACACCGCGTGCGATTTCGTCGGTGCCTAGTCGCGCTCCACACGAGTAAACAGGTATGGCTGGTTACAGTGAAGGGGGTTGGCATACTAGTAAATCTCACCTGATACCAACTGGACTCAGCAGTCACGAGTGATCATGGTAATTTACATTAATCTTCCAGACATTTGTTTTCCTACGTGAAATACGATTGCGCAGTGTGTCCACGCATGTCGTCGCTGAGCTCTCTGTATAATGCTACGCAACCACATGCACGAGTGCGAATGCACTGGCCATTGGGAATAATGACATGAAGTCGGCCACACATACCGTTGTCGAGACTTGGTTGGCATGGAATTTGGGATAAAGACAGCGAAGGGACAGGGAGAGCGTATGCACCGCGTTGGGTTTCCGGGTGCAACATGCCCACTGAATGCAATGTCAAAAGATCTGCGATTGTTGAATGTAGTGAATCGAATAAGAATTAATGCGCGCTGCACATTAACATCGTCACGGTAGTTGGGTGAAATGCTTGACATGACGCTCGAGGTATCACTCGTCTAGTGCGTTTGTCACGCGGTTGTCCGACTGAGTTGCTCTCGGAGAAATTTCATATCGTTCCCGCATGGAGCCCATTGCGATTCCTAAGAAATGTAACTGCTGAGTGCGTCATCCAACCATAATTAAATATGGTTTGGGTGTTTGCGATACAGACCGAATGTGGTAGGCTGTTTTAGGGGTGACACACGAACAGAAACGAGACGTCCGCAACACACCGGGCGGTAATGCTTTTTGCCTGTTTCAAGGAATGACCTCAGCTAGGTTTTATTGCTAACCCGCAGTAAAGAGCGGCGTACATGATTTGGGTAGCTCAGAACAATGTAACAATTAGCAGCTTGTCAGGTAATCAGCAAAAACCTTGTTTCCGCCTCTTTTCATGTGGCATATTACGCGTTCCAAAAACGCACTTGGAAACCAGACGCTGAGTCTGCTACAGATCAGTGGCTTCGTGCTTCAGTTTTGGTTGGCTTGCCTGACTTGCTTGTTCTAAGTGACAGTTCGCAACTTGTAATGCCATTTCCGTTTGTACAGAACAACAGTCGACGGTAGAGAACTGTGTGGCATGTGTTTCGAGCCAATAAGAGTAGAATCTCTGGTATCGCATGCAGAGCATATTACAACCAAACAGTCACCCTACCTAAGAGAAGTGAGTCCTTCAGATGCACAGCTGTCGAACGGATTGTGAACGTTTTGACAAATAACCCTTGTTAACAGCAAGAAAGCGTAATATATCACAACAGTGGGAATGATTCTCACAAGCGGAGGCAAGTCTCAGATTGATACAACACAGGACAACAAGGACGCAGCGGAGAAACAAGTCCCATCGCTACGCGACTGGATGATAACTAGCTGCGATGATTCGCGGACGTTTGTGTCCTATTGAGCTACGCTGGATGCCACCTAATTAGTGACATCAAGGCTACACATAACCAATGTGTCTGACGACGGGACTCCTACCAACTCAACCTCATCCTCCTCTTCTTGGGTTGGTAGAGGTCCATGGCCCTCTCATATCAGAACAGGTGGTAGTAGTAGTAGTAATGTTGACAGCAATTTATTAAATAGACATAGAGACAAACGTAAAGATGGAAAACACTCAGAGAAGACAGGTTCAACACCGTATCGTCAACATATTTTCATTACACAAACTGAATTTGAAGAACACAGTTTATGCGTTGTTCTGGAATAATGATGAATAAAACAGAGAAATTTTTTTATCTTACACACTATTTTTCAAATTGTTATCCTTTTCTGTCGCTAAGCTTTAAACATCCAAACCCCAGAAATTGTGTACATAGATCTTTTACTGGTTCCGATTACGAGCCATATCCTGAATATTTTTCCACCTATGGCACTTCTCGTCTTTTGGTCCCCAACCAGAGAGAAGTGTGGATCCAATGGTGGCAAGAGATGATGTCAGCGATTTCATTTGCTTTCGTCAGTTGGATGGTGGACCACCGCGTGGCCTTTTCCTGTTGACTAGTGCACGAGTAAACAGACCGCGATAGGGAAAACGCTTAGCTTACCTATGCAGGACTTGAACGAAGCAGTTTAATCGGTGCTTCAAAACCACCTTCTTTAAGGGAAAGTTCGCCTTTTCTAAGACACGTCGTCTGACTTCACTGTTGCTGATGTGTTTTTGCCACCACACATGAGCCGCACCATTACAGGCATGAGGGGACAAGAGGCTACGGAGTAGATCACAGCTGGATTAGCGTAGATCACAAGTGCCACGCATTGTCTCAGATCGTGGGAGTGCACCAAGCGGTGCTGAATGGTTTGCCACCACCCGCCTAAATCCAGACAGCTGCTGTTCAAATAAATGCAAACCCACTAAGTCCCACATGTGGTTAGCCGTGGTCTCAGGTATCGAAAAATACATCTAGATTGCCCTATATCCTCAAACACTGCATGTGGCAGGCCCCAAGCAAGTCGCGTGAGACATCACAATCATTCACCCCAGTCGCACTTACTCCCCATTGCTTTGTGGTTCATGCTGTTAAGTCAGATCTCCGGGTGTAGTTATCAAGTGAATCTCCATATACCTCATTGTGTTTTGGGTCAGACTGCTGAGTTGAAGGCTAGGGGTAGGGCACCTCGAACAGAAACCCTCTTCCAGAATGATCATCCGGAGAATATCACCTGCCCTGTCCACCCCGTCGTCAGCACTGCTTCTCCTCTACCCCTACCACGTTCTTATTTCCCAGCTACTGCGCAAGGGACTTCCGCTGGCCTCGCTACTGAAGTTATCAAACCACGGTTCTCATTTTTCAAGGTTCATTTAACCTTCACGTACTGTTTTAGCTCGGCCAACATGCAGCACTAACTGTCACTATCCACTCCCTTGGTATTGGTGGGTGCTGCGCCTCCGAAGACATGTACAAGATAACAACCTATTGACGAACCTTCGATTTCCTGGTTCCGAATCTGCTGACAACGACTACAGTCTCCGCGTCTCTGGCGATGCCGAGTCAATGACTCAGGGTCATTATGGTGTTGGTATCGCTCTTAGCAATTATGCTGAACGCAATCTACTCAACTGGATCCCAGTAAACGTTCGCATGCGTACTGCTCGTCTTCGAAAAGCTATTGGAGTCAACAAGTACCAACTGAGTAAACACAACTTTTCAGTGCCTCTGTTTATGTATGAAGGATGACTTCTATCGTCGGCAAGAACTACTGATATTTTGATTAGTACGGGTAACATGGAGACCCAAGTGGGTCGTCTTTCGGACTCTGAGCAATACTTGGATGGCTGTGTTGAGAAACGTAGTAAACTGAGTGGAAGTCATTTGATGGACCAATTAGAGAACCGGCAGTAGGTAGTTATTAGCGAAACTCAAACACAACCCACGGATGTGCTATCAATCATACTACCTTTACCAAGTACGGTGCAGTTGTGTAATTGTGGCGTACTGGTTGACATTTCCATCAACCCAGCGTAGGCACTGCGTCAGTTTGCGGTGTGTAAACTCCACCCGCCTAATGCAATTACATACAGACCAGCACATGCAAATTGTCAATAAACGGTTAACCGTTTCACAGTTGCTCTATTGCCTTCCCTCAACTGTCGTAGCAGCACCTAGCACATTACAGTGCACGTGTCAAGGCTGTCTTCATCCGTCAAACAGATGATTTCTTACGCTCAGCAGCATTTGACAGGTAACTCGGTTGCACCTGATATCATGCCAAGTCTCAGGCTCTGCTCTCACTGTACAGTGATAGCGCGCAAAGAATAACCACGTACATACAAAGCTAAATGGCTGCAAGTGCGTCCACTTAAAAAGCGCATTAGGAACCATAATAAAACGAAATGAAATGGAGCTCCATGTAACAAAAAGTCCTGTTTTATTCATTTTTATTACGTCATTTTAGCGGTATTGTCTGCGGCGACTTACACTTTACTATGGGCCTTGTGGTGTTGAACCGGTGTTGCTTACAACGGCAGATCCGTGCCGTAGGGGCAGAGCTGGGGCATAATGGGGGCGCACTTGGGCGTGGCGTAGGATTTGGCTTGGGGCATGAGTCAGTTTGTTGTCCTTAGTTGGCGAACTCCTTAGTAATTAGAGTAATCTGTCAGTGGATAGTCGATAGCTAGTAGTCGTTGTACGTTATCGTATTGTAATCCGAACTATGTAGGAGTGGGAACTCTTAGAGTTACGTCTGCATGCAGAAGTCAATTCCTTGTTTACGTAATAGTAGTGGTCGTCTAATGTTGTACAGCGTTAACGGTGGTAGGGGTGGTGAATGATGGTAGTTTTTGTTAGAATAACTTGTATGTAGTGTGGCAGTGATATGCAAGTATTTGATCGATGCCCCGTCGGGGTTGTTATGAATTTGATAGTAGTTATTGGCTGCTGGATAATAATAGTAGTCAAATTCGTTTTGTAGTGGGTAGTGGTGGTACGTGATGTTGTGGGGTAAATAGTTCTTTATAGTAATAAATTGTGGTAGTTGTAGTAGCCTTAGTGAGTAGTTTTGAGGATTTGTGGTTGTAGGAAATGGTGGGCGTCGTAGTCGAATGGGATGGTAAGTAGTAGTAGTAGTCGTCGGTCAGTATGTAATGTTTATATTGGTGGTGGAGTGGTGGTGGGGTTAGTTGGTAGATGTCATTGGATGGGTACGTGAGAAGGTCAACGGATGGTGGTGTAGGGAATTGTAAGTTGGTGAATGGTGGATCACGTATGTTGTTTGAATTATAGATCACTATTAGTAGTTGTATTGGTATGATATAGGCACTAAGTAATAGTGGTCGCTAGTCGGTAGTAGTGTACGTATAGCTACAGTTCGTAGTTGTTGAGAGGAAGTATGAGCTAGTAGATTTTTTAGTTTTTGAGTAGTATGAGTATTTAGTAATTGTGTGGTAAGTTAGTGGCTAGATGTTTATTAGTAGAAGAAGAAGAAGTAGTTTGAAGTCGAAGTTTGTATCGGTAGTAGTTTTAATCTATTTTAGTTAAGATCACTTGTAGTTGTTGGGGTGGTAAAAAGTAGTAAGTACGTAGGGTAGTACGTATTATTTGTACTATGCGTATTTTTAGTACGTTAGTCAGTTGGGTAGTGGGAAACTTAGTCTGGTAGTGTCGGTGTAGGCCGATAGTTATTCCGGGTTGCGAGATAATGGTGGGAATGTAGTGTATTATTACGTAGTATTGGGTACGGTGAGTAAACTGATTATTGTTTGTTTGGGATATTGGGTTCAGAGTAGTTGGTAATAAATCTATCGTTTTGCATACGGTTGCTAGGAGGTTTTTAGTCAGTGGAATGTAGTAGTCATAATGGTCGTACGCGTTGCCGACGTAATTGAGTCAGTCGTTGATCGTAGTTGGGTAGTAAGTCATCGCATTGTAGTGGTAATGGAGTATTTTAGCGGTCATTGGTGTGGGTCACTGGTCGATGTATAGTGGGAGCCGGGTCGTTTGTGATTTTTTTACTCATTTACGGCTAGGTGTCGAGGATAGGGTATTGTATGCTGATATTTGTGGTAGTGGTTGTCGTTGGTCGAACGCCTATCTACCATTTTGTTGATGTATAGACACACCCCGTAACCGGGCACCCTTGATTCAATTTACATATTTGGGATAAAATTTCATGTTCGCTGTTTTATACCTTTTATGGCTACAATACTAGCCCTAAAGGGGTTCTGCCTCTCCTTCATGTTACGCGTGTGCCTTGGTTGCTGTTTCACGGTGGGCGGAATGGAAAGGTTATGTTTAGCGAATGGGGTGTTTGGTAGAATTGGGGGAGGTGGGGCGCATACGGCTTCGGGTTGTTTTGGAGTACCTTCTGTGGTTTAGACTGGTTGGTCGTCGGAAGTAGTAGTCTTAGTCGTGTCTATCACCATGTATTTGATTGCCCCCGTTAAGAAGAGGGCCATGAAAGTGGATTATGACCCCCCCCCCCCCCCCCCCCCCCCCCCCCCCCCCCCCCCCCCCGCCGCCTGCCGCTATCCGGTTCCCCGATCCCCACCCCTATCGATTGACCTCATGGGATTGGGGGTTGCCGGGTTGTCTCTTTCAGCGAGGTGGCTCCGTTGAAAAGCGTTCCTGCTACCTAGGTCACTAAGGCCGCAGATACCACCCGTATAAATGGTTAACATCACTGTCGCTTAGCGTTTGGGTGGGTGGCTGCGCCTAGGTCGGATGGGGGGAATGTGTTGTATCACAATCTGTGGAATTGCCTACCCGTGTGTGAGTAGATTGTACCCTCGGTGGTGATTTTTATTACGTTATATTTGCTAAGATAAACTTGGTTGGTATGTTCATTGTTCACAATCGTTCGTAGGCCTGTGCAACCTCCCTGGCATGGACACGATCTTCGCGGGATGCTCCGAGGGGGGTTCACTGTGGGGTTCTGTTATTATGCTCGGATCTGCAGTGACCATGTGGTTGGAGTAGAGGTGACGGGGAGAGTTTAATATGGAATATATGGCGGAGTGAGTGGAAGTAACTTAGTTGGGGTAGGGATGTTCTTTAGTTTGGTATGAGTTGAGGAGGGTTTGTGCCACACCTCATGTGTTATATGCATGTCTGGGTTGGGTCGACTAATGACGGTATTCTGTTTGGGAAGCTGTTCGGTCGCTGGACCTCAGCGTTACTGGTTTACCAAGTTGCGTTCTTTGGACAGAACGCGTTATATGCCACATGCATAAGAGCGGTGGAAAACAAAGGTTGTTTGCTAATAAACATGACAAGATGCTAAATGTTACGTTGTTCCTGTCGCTACCCAAATCATGTCACGCCGCGCTTTACATGCTTATTAGCAATAAAACCTACTGAGATCATTCCTTTGAAAACAGGCTAACAAAAAACATTATGCCCCGGTCCACTCCGTCACCCCCTGTGTTGCGGACGTCTCGTTTCTGTTCAGCTGTGTCACCCTATAACTGCCCAACGTACAACTGGAGGGCTGTTCGACATTATCAAAATTTCATTTTAGGGTGCGTTGGTGGGGCCTGGGTCAAGCTCAGATAGACGCTAGTTTACCTGGATAGTAGGGCATTGGCAATGCACGCGCCGGATTACCAATGAGGGGAAACCAATATGCGAAAATGTGTCCCTTAGGAGCAAGCCTCCTAGCTCCGAGACATATACCTCGGTTATTTTGCATATTCGAGTGTGGTTACCCGAGCTAGCGGGGACTGGGATAGGGTCCACTCTAACAACTACGCCCCGGGGTCGTGGGATTAGGTGTCTGCGCGAATTTTTCACGCTTATTCGATTTCACTACTTTCCAAAATGTGCAGATCTTGCTACATTGCGTAGGCTACTCAATGAGCGTGCACCCGCTCCCTGTTTATAATCATCGGTGGCATGTAAGAGCTCCACCCGCCCCCGACGGGGTCTCTCAGCCAGCTTTGACACCTTGACTATCCAGAGGAGCACAATGACTAGGGGCTGGGGTGGCGGTCACGGTATAGGGACAGGTCAGTTTTCCCACGTCTCTCTTGGTCAGTTGCCTTTCGCACTCGTGCATGTGGTTGCTTAGCAGATTTACAGTGAGCTAATCGACGACACCGTGCGTAGGTACTCACGGTGCTAATGATGAGGGATAGGCTTCGGTAATCATTCTTGGTCTGGGTTGTGTGGATGCGTATGACCCCAGTGTTCATCTTGACTGCTGAGTCCTTAGATTGGTTTGCTGCATGGTGTGTTTTTCACGAGTTTGCCCACACCCTTCAGTCTTTATCGGGCCATGCCTGTTTTAGGGCGGGCGAGAGATAGTGGGAAACGGCATTTTTTTAGAATAGGGTGCGGAACGGCATATAAATTTAAGGAGAGCGGGGGGGGTGAAATTGGCCCGAGGGGGGTTTAGCGGCGGAGCTGGAAGGTAGTTGGGTGAGGGGGGTGGGGAGATTGTGATATCGTTGTGCGCCTCCGAAATTTGGGGCTTTCGCTACCCAGGCTGAGTGGTAGTTTGGCGGCGCTTTTGGGTAGGTTGCTGATTGTGTCTGGTATCGGTTCTTATGGCAATCTACCTGTCGTAGTTGGTGGGGTCGCGATTGCATGTTAACATACTATATGATATCTGATATCCTTTCATTACACATTGTGGCGACTGTGGATGTAGAGGATTCTGGTCATTAATTAACACCTCGGCCGAGTATTGCTGTATATACAATTTTTTGTCGAGCTCGTACTAAATTGAAGTCATTGATTTGCTCTTGGCACTAGCGTTCTTCTTTGGGTATTTCGATTTGATCTTTGCCATCTGTCTGGTTTTCCGTTTTTTTGCAACGGAGTAGGCCCTTAAAGTGGCTCTCTCGGTTGACATTTGAAGCGATTATTTTGTTGTGCCGTTGTATTGTCTCGAGGGTCTCCTGATCTAACTGGATCAGCCTTGTGTTGTGGATCAGAGGACCGCTTTTCGCTTATTACGTACATGTTACTGTTGCAAAACAGATGAAAACTGCGCACGGAACCACGGATTGATGCCATCTTACAGATGTTGTCACTATAACTTTGTTGTATAGGACTATGGCGTAGATATTCATGAGCGCCGGTCGATCATGTCGCTGCCTTATAATGGAGGTCGGATTTACGGGATTTGGACTCTTGGGTTCATGGTTCTTGGTGGGCAAATGAATTCTCGGAGGGCAGGTGGGTGGCTTGCTTCTGTACATACCACGCTTTCCCAGTGAGACTAGTCTCCACTTGGTCTTTTTGTATATTAAAACAATTGCTTCGATCCGGTCTCACTTTAGTTACCCTGTTTAACCACACACATTTTGACTATAGATGATGGAACTCTGTAGGAAATAGCTATTGGACATCTTGTGATGTTCGTTGTGTTCTTTATGCTGGAGGGGACTTTTGGGGCGGAAACTTATTGGATGGCGCCATTTACAACTCATGATAGCTGGCTAAACTTAATTTTGGACTATTCAGTTTTCAGTTCCTCATGACCTATTCCTCTTTTCAAGATATATGTCGGATTCTAAGGTATGTGCCGGTTGATGTTCAGCCATAGTGACTGTCACCTGAGTACAGATAATCGAGGTTCTATTCGTTTTCGGCCCTTGATCGGGTTGTGTACACAAGTCGGTCTGAACGACTGCGTGGTTGGGTGAGGTCGATTTCTTCCTAGAGCGGATCTAGCAGGACACGATGTGGTTGTCGCTTTGGTGGGTGTGTTTGTTTTCGGCCTGGCAACTGGTTGTCGAGGGCCACAAAAAATTTCGATATAGCTTTCGGTTATCCGTCAACTTCACTCGGAATCTGGGTAGAAGCAGCCTAGTAATGAAATGCGAGGCAGATTCCTTTCGAAGGGTCTCAGAGAAACAACTGATGGGCCGTACGTAGGATCTTTCGGAATTAGTGTGATTGTATATGGCCACGAGGTGCCTGTTGATTTCTCATAACTAATGGGGGAGTTTTACAGCAGTAAAAATCCGTTCTATATTGCTGTAGGGAGGGGTTTTAAATGACTGGTAACTATATCCGGAAGATATACAGCATGTGACGTTAGTGGTCGACTTTCTTAATCCCGTTTCGTTTGCTGGTGTTTGGAGCACTTTGGTTTGCCTGAATGGTCGGGAGGTCTCGGGTTCCACACTAATCTCTCCAAGCGTCGGCAGCTACACGTGCATGGCTCGCATCCTCAGGGAGTGGGTGGTTGGATTGTTAACGAGTCGGTGGTTGACTTATTTCTCATCGGGGTTCGGAGCGTACGTTTCTAGGTATAGAGTCAGTTTCGCTTACGGGGGTTGGGCGAGGGGGGTAGGGAGGCTGGTTCCGCTGCTGGATATGGTCTTTGCGAGGAAGAGAAAGGACAGAACAATTGGGGATTAGATAGACATGAAGGGGTGAGGGATGGAGCAAGGAGATTTCGGTTTTACGGGTGGGTGCGACGATGGACAGTCGTGCCTCGTGATGAAAAGCATTATGCAATGTATATGTTTAATGTGGGAGGTATGCAAAATTTTTCGTGTACCATATTCAAGTCAAGTTGGGATCGCAGCGGTGTCATTGGTGGTGGATTTCTAAGTGGGATAGGTGTTTTTGGCGGTGTTTGGTTGTTGGATTTTGCAGGTGCGGGGGATACAAGTATCCCAAACGGAGCATTGATTTACGGTTCTTCCTCGGTTGGAGACCAAGACTGTGGATAGGGTGGTATGGGAGTTGGAAGAGGTGGCGTTTCCCTGGTCTGGTGGGACCTGAAGCTCTGTTGAGGCACGATAGTTGTGGCTATCGCGGGTGTTTCAATGCTGTATTGGTATTCAGGCGGACGCGTGGTATTTTGTTTCTCACGGGGGGGAGGAGGTTGCATGGGGGGCGTGTTTATGTGTGTAAGGGAGTTGGGGGGTTGGTCGGCTTGGGGGATTGGAACTTGCGGGCTGGGGGAAGATGGGATGGCAAGCATGCGGTTGGGGGACTGAATATGGCCTTGATCCTTGTTGGCTGTCGTCTCGCGGGGGCTTGTTGTTGCATATCTTGGGAGCCTAAGGTGTTTGCGTGACAGTGGATTCGGCGGATTGTGATGGGGATTACCATGTTGGTGGTCATGTCGGTAGCGCGGGGTAGGTGTCCGGTTTCA